>CM040118.1:83140116-83740116 GCA_022559845.1 Amorphophallus konjac | reverse complement strand
CTAATAGCAAGCGTCCGGCTCCCCGGAGAGCCCAGTATCCTCCATTGCCAGAGACACTTACAGATATTTTCTCGGCACTCATGTTAGTAAATGCAATCCAACTTCCTCCGGAACGGTCTGTTTGGAACCCGGCAATTGATCAGACTAAATATTGCATGTTCCATAGGCAGCCAGGCCATACCATAGAAGGATGTTTTCAGTTCCGGGATCTGGTATATGACCTTCATGAAGGGCAGAGAATTGATTGGGCCGAAATGCATAGGGCCATTGTAGAGATTAAAGAGAAGAGAAGGCAGCCGCAGGGGCAGCAAGTGCAGCAGCATCAAGCACCGCAGCCGCAGCAGCCGCCACAACAGCAGCAACCACAGCAAGTACAAGACCTAGGCATCCACCAGAACCCGATGCCAAGTCATCCACCTGCTCCTCAGCAGCAGCCGCCAGCACCAGCACAAGTAAACGTGGTTCAACCACCGGCCCCCAATGCCGGGTGGTCCTTTGATGAGGATGGCGCCACACCGCAAGTAATGGCCTTCCACCACAACCTCCGCAACCATTCCTTCATCCTCCCCACACAACCGACACCCTCTCCGCTCGTCCTACCATCCACACCCGCTCCAGCAAACCCTCTACCGCTCTCCATCCCATCGTTCCCTCCAACACTTACTCCCCTCACCATCATCACACCACCACCTAATCCTTCGCCCACTCTCAAGCATCCACTAGCCTTCCCTCCACCCGCATCAACATCCATCACCACCGTACCTTCCACCAACCCCTCACCTATCATCCGCTCACCCCCATTAACCTCACCAACCCTACGCTCCACCAAATCACCTTCCCCGCACCACCTGTCCCACTCGTCCACCCTACAGGGCCCGTCATACTCTCTTCGGATACTGCGGCAAACTGTGCCTTAAGGAGCGGGAAGATGTTCCATCGGAGTTACGTTACTACTTCTAATCCCCAGTCCTCTCAGCCGGTGGCCGAGCAAGAGGAAGCTGAGCCACTACCGGGTACTCAATATGACTTGTTACATCATCTGGATCGAGTACCCGCTAAGATATCTGTACTGGAGCTAATCAAAAGGTCTACCCTTCATCAGGATGCACTAAGGGACTTCTTACAGAAGGTAATGGTTAGCGAAGACATGGCAGTCGACAGCTTACCAACGGCACTAGCAACTATCTCCAAAGGGCCGGCAATTACATTCACAGAAACCGAGCTTGCACCTCCGGGGGCTCGGCAAATGCCGCTCTGCATAACAATTACCCTGAACAAAGTCAACATTGAAGCAGCACTGGTTGACACGGGGGCCTCAATTAATGTTTGCCCACTTAGCACCCTCCGGGTATGCAACATATCTGAAGAGTTACTACGGCCTACTCCCACCACTATAGCAGCATATGACAACTCAAGGCGAGCATGTCACGGCATAATCACCATTCAGGCAGAGCTCGGGCCCCTTACTATGGCCGTGGAATTCTATGTTCTCGATATCGACCGTATGTTCAAGGCTATCTTGGGTCGTCCCTGGATTGACACGCTTGGCGCCGTACCCTCCACCGCACATCAGTGCGTTAAATTCCCCTTCCAAGGGAGGGTCGTCAAGGTCAAGAGCTTGTCCACAGTACAGACAGTCAAGGCCATCTCAGATCAAGTTCTTCCCACACTCTGGCCGAGCAGCCGACCCGTTCTGTCAGTACTTGATTTGAACTTTCCTTGGGCTTACACATCTCCCAAGCCCATCACTACCCCAGTCAATGTCAAAATGAAGCCGCAGATCCGAGATTCAAAAGGGTGGAATATTATATTGAAACTGGGCTATCAACCGGGGAGAGGCCTCGGAGCGCAACTGCAAGGAATGACTAAGCCTATACCCAAGGGAAAGAAAATGGGCAGAAGAGGCCTCGGTTACAAGGAAACGGCATTATCTATGATGGGTGATTCTGGGCCACTCACCTGGGATTATCGCGAGCACTTTGTCAAAGGGCCTCTCCAGCCTGGCACATTAGCTCCAAAGCCAGTTCAGCCAAAAAGGGATGTAGTTTGTCCGATTGCAGGTCCGCCTTCCTTGCCAAGAGGGTCAGATGATGACATGCTCGACTACAGCCAGGCCCTGCCGAGGCTCTTTTATGAGGAAGAGCGCCAGAAGCAACAAGAGGTTCGGCTCGTACAGTGGAGGCCGAAGAAGCAGCCCGCGGTTAAATTGCAGAAGGTGGAGAGCTCTCTAGTTATCTTCTCTTGGTCTCCCTTACACTTCCAATCCATCTTACAGCAAAGGGGGTTCATACCCCGCCTTCCTCCTGTCATGATAAATCCATCCGTCATTGATACACCAGAGATTCTATTCATTCCGTGTGCTTGCGGGAAATGCCCGCGCATTGATCTATCCACTCTATTTACTCCTCCTTCTCCCCATGCTCAACTCCACGAGATGTGGTTCTCTTCTTCTGATCCCTTCTTTGATTACATCTTCCCCGAGCTGTTCCCTATGCAGCTCCCACCTCCTCCATCTTGCTGTGTAGTCTCCGCTGATCTCCAAAAAAAAAAAACGTCAAATTTGAAACGGAGATTTCAGTGAAAGATTACGCTATCCTGTCTCCATCCTCCTCCTCCCAAGGGCACGAGTCCCCTGCTCCTCCCCTTCCACTAGGCCTTTTCTCCCCTAGGATAGGGTTAGGGTCTAGTGAGTCTAAGGAAGTAGAGTCAGTTAGGTCTAGAGAAGTCGGGTCTTGTTCTAGGTCGTCCAATCCTTCCCATCCTGAGCCGCGCCCGCTCGCGTGTCCTTCCCGATCTATTCCTGATAGGTTCTTGCAAGATCTAGTTCAGCGGTGTCATGCTCTTTTGAAGTGCCCGGAATTCGTCGCCACAGCAATTGTGATTAAAGACGAAGAGGAAATAGAAGAGGGATGGAGTGACGACGGATTAGGCGTCTATGAAGTTTTGGATGAGAAGGATCCAATAGATGAAGACAGCGATATAGAGGACACTGCCGACTTATATACACAAGGACTAAAGAGATTCGACCAGCCGTCGACGGCAGTGGATGAACCTACAAAGGAAATCAACTTGGGAACAGAAGAAGACCCAAGGCCCATCATTATTTCAGTTGATCTCCCTTTACAGGTAGAAGAAGATCTAATTAAAGTACTAAGGGAGTATAGCGATTCTTTCGCCTGGTCTTATGAGGACATGCCAGGTCTTGACCCCTCCTTAGTGGAACATCGACTCGTGCTTAAACCAGGGGCAACACCTGTTAAACAAAGGTCAAGAAGATTTCACCCCCACATGGCCTTGAGGATCAAAGAAGAGGTCGACAAGCTATACAAGGCCAAGTTCGTCAGAGTAGTCTTATATCCCCAGTGGGTGGCGAACATAGTCCCTGTTCTCAAGAAGGATGGAAAAGTGCGCATATGCATTGATTTCAGGGACCTAAACAAAGCATGTCCCAAAGATGATTTCCCGCTACCTCATGTAGATGTTCTAGTGGATAACACTGCCGGGTACGAAGCTCTGTCATTTATGGATGGGTACTCGGGCTACAATCAAATCCGTCTCGCTCCGGAAGATCAAGAGAAAACTTCCTTCACCACGCCCTGGGGCACGTATTGTTATGTGGTTATGCCATTTGGGTTGAAGAACGCAGGTGCCACCTATCAAAGGGCGATGATGGCCATTTTCCACGACATGATGCACATATACATGGAAGCTTACGTGGATGACATCTTGGTGAAATCAAGAACAAAAGAAGAACACCCCTCTATTCTAGCTAAGGTGCTGCAGAGAGCCAGGGAGTATAAGCTTAAGATGAATCCGAAGAAGTGTGTATTCGGAGTCTCTTCAGGGAAGTTGCTAGGGTTCATAGTGAGCAAACGGGGGATCCAGATTGATCCTAATAAAGCACAGGCCGTCATGGACATGCCTCCGCCAAAAAATATTACGGAACTTCGAGGATTGATTGGTAGACTGCAATTCATTAGAAGATTCATATCTCAACATTCTCAAAGGTGCCGCCCGTTCTATGAATTGCTTAAGGCGGGGGTCAAGTTCGAATGGAATCAAGATTGTCAAAAAGCCTATGAGGACCTCAAAGAGTACCTGTCCAATCCCCCGGTTTTACAACCTCCTGTCCCTGGGAAACCCCTAATCCTATACATCTCGGTTATTGAGGACTCCCTAGGGGCGGTCTTAGCACAAGTGGATGATGAAGGGAAAGAGCGAGCCGCGTACTACCTTTCTCGGCTGTTTAATCCAGCTGAATCCAAGTACACCGCTATGGAGAAGACTTGTGCCGCCTTAGTATGGGTAGCTCAGAAGGTTAAACATTACTTTCTCGCCCACCCAGTTAGGTTGATCTCTAGAATGGACCCGATCCGTTATCTCCTAGAAAAGCCCGTCCTTTCTAGTAGGTTAGCTCGCTGGCAGAGCTTCCTCTCTCAATTTGACATCACCTTTGTTGTTCAGAAGGCAGTCAAAGGATATGCCATTGCTGAGCATCTTGCACATCTCCCTATTCCTCATACCGATTCCATTCAGGATGATTTCCCTGATGAGCATCTCTCTGTCCTTTCCCATCATCCCTTCTGGTCTCTGCACTTCGACGGTGCACTCAACTCTCAAGGCCAAGGGATCGGGGCGGTCTTGCTTACTCCAGAGGGAGTAACCATCCCCTTCGCTTATCAACTGCGATTTCCTGCTACCAACAACATCGCTGAGTATGAGGCTCTCCTGGCCGGCTTGAAGCACGCCTATCTCCTAGGCGCGCGCTATTTAAACATCATAGGAGACTCTCAGCTCGTTCTACGGCAAGTTCTCTCCACTTACCATACTCGTGACCCCAAGCTCAAACCTTATCAAGATTTGGTCACGCTCATTGCTAAGCGATTCCGTAAGCTGATCTATATCCATACTCCCCGTTCTCTGAACATTCTAGCTGATGCTTTGGCATCTCTTGCTTCCTCCTTATCTTTTTCTCTCAGTCGTAGTACTGAGACCATCGTCGTCCAGAGATTGGACGCACCTTCTCTTCAAGATCCTTGGTTCATCAGCCTTAGGAAATCTGTAGAGGCGAGAGTTGAGAAGGAAGATCTCAAGGAAGTTTCATTAACCGAACTAGAGGAGATTCTGGATGAAGAAGAATTGCCTTGGTATCATGAAATCGAGTTGTTTTGCAAAGAAGGGTCATTTCCAGAAGGGGCAAAGGCTGAGCAGCGTAAAGCGATAAGAAGAGCCGCCGCAAGGTACACTATCATTGCAGGAGAACTGTATAGGCGTGCCACTAATGGAATGCTCATGAGATGCTTAGATGATGTAGAAGCTTGGAAAGTGGCTGAAGCAGCCAATTCTAGCGAGTGTGGAGGTCATGTCAATGGCCAGGCTCTAGCAAAGAAGATCCTTAGGCAGGGCTACTACTGGCCCACTCTGGAGGAAGATTGCTCCCTCTATGTCCGGAGGTGTCTCAAATGCCAACTCCATGCTGATAAAATTCACTCTCCAGCTTCGTCCCTCCATCCTATGACTGCTCCTTGGCCTTTCTCTATGTGGGCTTTCGACGTTGTCGGCCCACTCGGTGATCCTAATTCTCAGATCAAGCAGAAATCCTTCATCCTCACCGCTACTGAGTACTTCACCAAATGGGCCGAAGCCGAGGCATACGCAGAGATCAAAGCTACAACGGTGTGCCGCTTTATCATGAAGAATATCATCTCGCGGTTCGGAGTGCCAAGCAGCATCATCACCGACAACGGACCCCAGTTCGTCTCCCAAGAGCTTAAGGACCTATGTAAGAAGTTCAATATTACATTGCATCATTCATCTCCATATTACCCTCAAGGCAACGGTCAGGCCGAGGCCACTAATAAAACCCTTCTTAAAATCATTAAGAAAACATGCGAAGCACATAAATTTTCTGATTGGCCTGAAAGATTGGTGGAAGCTCTATGGGCTTACCGCACCTCCGTCCGTACCCCTACGGGACAAACTCCCTACTCTCTGACTTACGGGATGGAGGCGGTGCTCCCATACGAGATCTTAATCCCTTCCCTTAGAGTACAGCTCGATAAGGAACTTAATCTCGATGAACGTCGAGAGGCGTTGCTGGTCCAGTTGGAACTCTTGGATGAGAAGAGGATGAACGCGGCCGATCACGTATCTGTTTATCAAAAGAGGGTTTCGCGTTATTTTCAAAAGAAGGTAATCAAACGAAAATTTTGTAAGGGTGAAATTGTTTTGAAACGTAAATTTATTCGGTCTGCAGGTCCTAGGTCCAAGTTGCAGCCTAACTGGGAAGGGCCGTTTGTAATAAAAGAAGCTTATCCAGGGAATGCTTATCGTTTAGTAAACGCGGAAGGTGAGGAGCTCTCTCACCCGTGGAATGGGTTGTATCTTAAGCGTTTCTTTCCTTAAAAAAAAAAAAATCTAAACCATGTGCTTCTCCGACAATAAGAACTTCCTCCCTATCTTCAAAAGGAGAGTCTCAAGTAATGCAATCACACACTACACGACGTCCCTGGTCGGGCTCCTTGTTTAAACGACACCGTTTTTCCTTGGCCGTGCTTTAGGGGAAAGTCAAAGTCCCTGTCCGCTTCATTCTTCGGCTGAATCCAGGGGCAAGGGGTGAATAAGGAGGCGACGACCAAACCAAACTCCCTAACGAGAAGAGGTCTCAAATAGGGGCAAGTCCGTTATGACCTGACGCCACAAGGAACAAAGGAAAAGAAAAGAAAAGGAGTGTTCTTTACAACGAAATCGAAAGCATCATCTTAAAGTCTATGAATGAATTTTCAAAAGCTCCAACGGAAAAAGAAAGCTAGGCATGACAAGAGTGGCAGTACAGTTCCACGCGGGACGTTATGAGCCCGGTCGCATGCATGCCTAGGTGGACAAAGGTTCGATGGCGGACATAAAAGCCCCGGCACAACAGACCGAATCTCTAATAGGGTTGTACGGTGAGGGAATCAAGTTCTAAAAACTCCCATATCTGGCCTAAAGCTTACCCCCATGATCTTTTTTCCTTTTAGGACTGAGATGAGTACCCTAGGTATGGCATTGGTAAAAACACCGTCACGATGATCGGGTCTCGGCCAGGGGTTGTCACAATATTGCACGCCGATCCCTAGACTCAATCTAAAAGAGGAAGGTCTCGAGTTGCTAGAGAGGCACTGGTTTTTCAAAATCCAAAAAAAAAACAACAAATATTCTCAAAATCCAAAAACAACAAATATTTTCAAAATCCAAAAAAAAAAACAAAACAAAAAAATCCAAAAACAACAAATGTTTCCAAAAAACAAAACAAACATTCTCAAAATCCAAAAACATTAAATACTTTTCAAAACGCCCAGAAATACCATCATATGCATAGCATACATCGCATTTTCATTGTGTTTTCGCCTATTTAATAGGGCTCCACCCCTTGACCCAATATCAAGAAACGGTCATTATCTAACTTGCTTCAAGGCAAGGGGTTGAGTCTAAGAACAGATCTAACTTGCTTCATATGTGAGTGTGTGCAGGATACAGGGGCAAGCCCAAAAGCAAAAGCTCACAACTATGCAGGTTCAAGGCATGTAACGCCCCAGCATCAGACCGTCACAGTCATGTAACGGGCCCATCGTCGACCGTTACTTTCCTTTAGGCATGGGCCCTCTTCTTTTTTTTGAACCTTCACTTTAGCGGTCTGAGAACCTACCGTTACTTGAATATAACGGCTCGAGACCCATCCGTCACATTCTTCAGAGACCGAGCTCTCGTTACTCTCATTCTGACGGCCTGTCATAGGACCGTTATTTATTTATAGCGGCCCTGCACCCATCCGTCATATCCACCAGAAACCCTGTCTGTTCACATCAGTCTAGCCTTACAACTATGGAACTCAAGATCATTCAACTATGGCACTCTTATCTCATTCAAGCAAAGATTAATGAAATATAATTCTTGATAAAATTCAACTTCGGTTGTCAATTGCATGATATCTCTCATAAACAAAAAGAAAATCAAGATACATTCAATTTCTTATCCGCAAGAGGGCGGATCTTTCTCAATTCTCTCACATAATCTCGACGTGTTTCGTCGTTCTCTTCAACCTCTGCTTGCCACGGGCGCACCTTGCTGATCTCCCACATGGTCAGCGCGTTCCGGATCGCTCTGTCATCTTCCTCGGTCCCCATCTTCCTAGGTAGAAGGGGAGGGTAGTGTGATAGTGCAGAAGCGCTGATTCGAGGTAATCCGATCTGAAGATGGCATCGGTGCGGGTTGTAGATCGCCATGGTAGTGTTTCCTATTAGCTGGAGGTCCAGGCCTTGGCGCCGTGGTATTTTGAGAAGAGTGCTTCCGAGGACTCTTGGTCGCATGATGAACTTGTCCATTGGAAGAGTGTTGAAGAAGAGGCGCCACTCATCCCGAGTTTTCTTATCCGCTGTCTTGCATTCAACCTGAGGAGAGTATCCAAATGCCCCCCAATAAAGAAGAGAGGGTGGCTCCCGAAGATTCGGCTTGCAGATGTTATGTCTTCCTTAGGAAGGAATTTGACTCTCACTCCTATCCAACATTCAAGGAGTATCATGGAACCAAACAAAAGTCCTCCTGTACAAGCCGAGCTTAGTCCCTCATAGAGGTATGAGAGGACCGCTTGAGAGATAGACATCCCCTGCCACAGCCCACTAATAATACCAAGATTTTGAATGTCTAAGAGGTGGTCGGTAGTGGTAAAAAGAAAGACTCCACACAAGCAAACCGCCACCGCCTTGGCTATTGCTTCATGTCTCTCCCACTTGTTTTTACAATGAGACACTATCCACTGTGCCAAGGGTATCAAGTGAATGTGGTGTGGGCTGGTCATGGTTCTCACGTCCTTTGGATTGTGAATGAAATCACTCAAGATCAAGGACGGGTCGATAGGCTCGATTGTGTAGCAAACCCGGTCTTCATCCCCCACCTTAGTCTTAGGAAGGGTTAGGTAGGTTTCTACCTCCTCCAATAGGACGGTTGCTTCAAAGGAAGGGAAGATGAAGGTATGAGTTTGTGGATGCCATAATTCCACAAGTGCTGAAAGGCTTGGCCAATCTAAAGATAATTTTTGGAAATTCTTGCCTAAAACCAAGAGAGGTTGGAGGTGCCATGCTTTAAGGATGGATGTGACCTCTATGGGAAGTGCCTTTACCATGGGAGCCACCCACTTCAGATTGGAATAGCACCTTGGGCCAGGAAGGGGCTTGAGAAAAGAAAGAGGGAAGTCATGAAAAGAATAAGTGCAGTAAAATTCTGAACTTTGGATGAGTTGTGAGAACTTACCACTCTTTGGACGTTGGAGCTTAAGTGCTTGGGAATTGAGGTTAGCCGTTGAAGCTCTCCATGTTCCCTCCTTGCAGCTTTAGGGCCGGTGTAAGCTTTCTCCTCCATAGCTATCATCTCGAAGCTCCTCTTCATCATGTTTTCTGCTCTTTGAAGGGGGCTCCTCAAACCCTAGAACGGAGGTTTCAGCAAAACTGCGATTTTGATTAAGGTTTCAAGTTGCTAAGGCTTATATTTAACTTTGGAAGGATAAGACTCGGACTAGAAGGCTTTATCTTCAATTCGGATAAGTTTTAGTGATGGATCAAGGGGCTAAACCTCAGGTTTTAGTTATCTCGGCTCAATCCGTTTCGGATTACAACCCAGATTCTGACGGTCCATCGCGCGGCCGTTACTTCATTCCGACGCGCCAGCCCTTGGCCGTCGCATTTTCTGAGGGTTTTAATTCCCCGAATCACGTTCTGTGGAGAATGACGGTCCAAGGGTCTACCGTCGCTTTATGTAACACGCAAACCCTGAGCCGTCGCATTCCCAGCCACTCAGTTCCTTCTCTTCTGGGCTAAACACTTCCTGACGGTCTTGCTTATGACCGTCGCTCGATTCTGACGCGTCTCCTTCAGACCGTCGCATTTCCTGCTAGTTGCCCTGACTGACTATCGTTCTGCCATGATTAACGGTCTGACCCTTGGCCGTTATTTTTCTCTGACGCACCCTCAGTTGGCCGTCGTTCATCCTGATGTAGTGGGTCTCTGATGATTAACGGTCTCTTGCCAGAGCGCCGTTTGATTATGGCGGTCAGATCTTAGACCGTCACTTTCTCTGCTGCTGAGTTCAGGTTATTCCTTCTGCCCTTGCTTAGACCTGGCGGTCTTTCACATTGTACACCTCATTTTCTGCCTGCATACATCTCATACATTCATCCACATTTCGTCCATCCTGCATTTTTCACATTCATTCATTCACACTCACAAAAAACTAAAAACAAAACAGAAAACTAAAATAAAGGGATCTCATTCCATTTTGCCAAAAGTTCTATACAAATGATAAATAAAAACATAAGAAAGGCATCATTCGGCCGGTCTATCAGCCGGGCCACCATCATCCTCCCTCTCCTCAGGTCTCCTCGCGGGTGGCGGTGCTATGGAAGCACTCTCCTCCTGCTGTCCTCTCTCTGCCCTCTCATTCCTCCGCTGGGCGGAGGAGCTGACGAGGAAGTCCCCTACTGAGCCGCTAGGAGCAGCGCTCCTATGTATCCCACTCTGGGAGGTGCACCGCTCCGGTCCCCGGCCGATCATCCGCACCGTCCGCTCCAATGTCCGCAGCTCGATCTTCAGTGTAAAGATCTGACGCCGCGTCTCCCGTGCCTCGGTCCGGTAGCGATCCAAGTCGGCCGTCCCGATCCGGAGCTCCTCCACCTCAGCTCGTGCCTGCGCTAACTCCTTCCGGAGTTGTTCCATCTCTGCATCATCTGGGCGTCGCAGGGTCTCCGCTCTCTGCCGGGCCATCTCTGCCCGTACCAGCTCCGTCTCTGCTCGGGCTCGATCAGTCTCGGCCCGGCTTTTCTCTACCTCGGTTACTGCTGCTGCTAGATCCCTCGCCTGTAGGTTGCATTTCACGTCATTAGTCATAAAGCATTTAATTAGGCATAATCATAAGTTTTTTAGTCTCTTACCCGCTCCGCGAGGGTGGCCTCTGCCTCCTCGGCCCAGGCAACCACCCGAGCAAAGTCAGCCTCCTGCTCAGCCCTGCCTCCTGCAGGCTGCGAGGAAGACGATGGGGCATCCGGTCCAGCGCGTTGGGCTCCCTCAGCCCGCTGCGTTTGGAAGTCATAAGTTAGTTGACATTTGCATTTGCATCATGAACATCATTCCATCAATCATAGGCATTTAAGTTTTTAGTCTCACCAGGAGCTCCAGGGCAGACCGGTACTCGTCCGCTGTTGGATGGTGGAGTGGAGTAGCCCTTCCAGCTCGGCTATCCATCCCTCAGGGTCTAGCTGCAGTTTTAGAAAGCATGAGTCAGCATATATCACATTGCACATTGCATAATAGAAGAGTTTAGAGTTTTTAGTTTGCATACCGGTCGTCGGGTACCTCGGTACACCCGATCGCCGTAGAGTCGAGCGAAGGCCTTCAGATATGCCTCGTCGCTCTCGTCTCGCTCCTTCACCGCTCGGCCCCGCCTGTTTCAATCGTGGACGTACTTCGCCTTCCGGGCGCACCAATCCACATTGCCGCTGATGCCCCTTGCTGACTTGCCGGGGTGATCGTCGCTATGGCGTGGAAAGGTCACCTCGGGCTGGTGTAATCCCCGGGTCCGCAGGATCAGCCTGTAGTGCAGAGGCTCGATGATATGGAGGCAATGCAACCATATGTCTCACCCCCGGTACGATAAGGCCGCCTCCACCCATGGCTGTCCCATATAGCCCTCGTCGCGGTATGGAGTCCATCTCACCTGAGAGCATTTAGTTCATTCAGTAGCATATGAAAGCATTAAAAGGTATTTTGAAAGCATTTTTAGAAAGCATTTAGAAGCATTTTTAAAAGCATATAGAAATCATTTTGAATTCTGGACTTACCGATGTATGCGGGAAGGAGTCCAGGTCGTCCTGGATCGTCCGGGTCAGTCTGATGATCGACCCTGTGTCCCTCGCCACCGACCAACGCCTCGCGATCGGTATGCGGCCAGGATGGAGTAAAACGCCTCTCCCGATGCCCGGGAGGTACATATAGCTCTAGATCTGCATTTAGAAGTCGAGTCAGTCGAATCATTGCATAAATCATTGCATAAATCATTTTTCATAAATCATAGCATCAATATTCATGGTATAAAAGAAAGCATTTAGAAGTACATTTACCTGTAGGAAAGGCGAGAAGCCGCCCAGCATCGTCTGCCGGTCCGTAGTGCTGAGGGACTCGAACAGGAATGCGAGCACTGCCACTCCCCAGGCGTATCTCCTGACTCTGCCCAAATCCTCTATCATCGGCAGCAGTCTGCAGCTGATAACATCTGCCCGAGTCGCGAAAAGGAGCTTCCCGAATAGCAGCATCAGGAAGCGTCTGAGCACTCTGTCTCCCTCTGGTCCCGCCTCCACCGCCACGCGAGGGCGCACCTGGTCTGTCACTCTGCTCAGGTGCTCCTCGGGTAGCTCTCCTACGGCGATCGCCGCTCCTCTCAGTCCCAAGCTCTCCTACAGCACTGATCTCGAAAGCTGGGAGGAGGACTGTCCCGGCCTGATCAAGTCTAGCCCGAGCAGCTGCTGCGCCATCTCTCGGTAGTCGCCGTATGTCCACCCTGTCACCGCGGCTCCGTGGACTCTCAGTTCGGTAATCCTCGCTATGTCTTCTAGCGTGGGGATCATGTGGCCCCACGGGAAGATGAAAGCTCTGCTGATCGGGTCCCATCTCTCGTGCAAGGCGTACAATACCGGAGTGTCCATCCGGATCACCTCAATGCTAAGCACCTCGGCGAATCCCATGCCGGCCAATCTCTCTCTCTGGTAGTCGGGCAATTCCTGGTACACTACCCGGATCTGAAGCCAGGAGATCCGTGATCGTCTTTTCCCCTGCATTGCATATTAGATCATTAATTAGTCCAATTGGCATCATATAATCATTGCATAAACATTCATAATTAAAAAGAAAAACAAAAATTTGAAAATTGAAAACCCTAAAAAATAGTTTAAGTCCCTGGCGTGCGTGACGGCCCTGGGGTAGGGCGTCGTTTGACTCTGACGGACTCATCATGGTGCGTCAGACGAGTGACGGTCGCTGGCAGGACCGTCACATTGTCTGCATTTGGGAATTTTTTCCCTTGCATCCCCGTGGTCTCCCACTATGGCCGAATGGCCTACAATTGTTCCTAGGGGGTCTGTGGACCCATTTCTACCCTCAAAACCCACATGCATTCACATAAAAAATTCAAAAACATTAAAAATTCAAGTTAGGGCGGGAGAACCTACCTCATGGTCCATGCCCCTTCTCCTCTTCTTGGCTGATTCTTTGGGCTCTTCTTCACCCAATGGGGCTTCCCTTTGGTCCCCCACGGCCGTAGGAGCTTCTTCTTCTTCTCTTGGCTCTCTTCCCCTCGGTTCTTCTTCCGTGACCGATGGGATCGCCTCCCGTTCGAGCCGGCGATGGAACCGCCGTATTGCCTTTCTCTTTCCTCTCTCCCTCTTCTGTGGAGGCGGCTGGGAACCCTCGTCGTCGGCCATGGTGGTGGTGGGAGTTGGTGATCGCCAGAGGGTTTCTCGGTTGGGGTTTTTGGGTGTTGAATGTGGAATGAATGGTCGTAACCGTTCGGTTTTGTTTTTTGAACGCGCAGGAAATGCGACGGTCTATCGACCGACCGTCACATCCTTCTGACGCGTCTGGATCTGACCGTTACATGTGTTGGCCCTATTTTATTGAAGAATGTGAACCGCCTGGTTTATGACGGACTAGGGGTGGTCCGTTACTTGATGTGACGCACGTACATGAGACCGTTACAAACTTGCAAGTTTCTTGATGAATTAAATGGTCTAATTGATGTCAAAATGGTTCCATTTTCTTCCATATTGTTCCTTATTAATGCCTCTCGCATGTACAAATGGTTATGCCTTGATTCATGATCATATTTATCTTTTTTTGGCTAACCTATCTTTCATAAAGGAATTATAAGTGAAGTCGTGCTTTATCGTTCGTCAGGCAGGTAGGTCAGGTATTGTATCTCGTTCCCTCACTCCCTTAATGCATTACTATATGTTATCTATGATATATTACCTCGAGAACCGGCTGGTCATTCCTGTGTCCTGGGATCTGATGTTCCCCTTAAACAAAAATGATGATGATCTAAGTTCACGTGATTAATCAGTGGATAGGCCGTTAGATTGGAAAGTTTGGGGACGATGGTTCTATCTTGCACGCCGTGGTTGCAGATAGTGTCCTGACTCTGATTACTCCGATCTAGCAATATTATTCTCGAGTATTTGATATTTTTATCTTTCTTTGCATTTTGTTTTGAAGATTTCTTTTTCCTTTAGCCCAGCATGCATCATACGCATTCTTTGAGCATTTCATGAGTTTCATCTACTCAGGATATCTCAGTGATGGTGGACAGCTGTGTTCTTAATCCCGAATAAGGAGAATCATTCCACTCTGAATTAGAAGGTTTCCTTCGATTTGCTCGCTTGATCTGGTTCGCTGAAGATTCCTGTCTGGAGTTTAGTCTCTTTCCTTTCCGTTGCCTCCGGCGGCTAGCCGTGTTTCCTTTCCTTAATTAATTCCTCTAGACTTGCGTCCTTTGGTTGGCTATTTCCTTGTGATCAGTTCAAAGTTTTCCAGAAAATTCCTATCGCTTGATTGGTGCAGAACGGGTGTCGTTTACCTTAACGCCCTCTTTTTGATACACTCCGCTTCATTTCCGCTTCATCTCCATGTTCCATTTCGTTTCCGCTTCATCTCCACTCTTTCCCCTGCAAAGAGGACGTTAAGGAGGGGCATCTGTTGACACCCGTTTTATACCCAATACGTCGGGTCATCTCCTTATTCATTCCTTATGATGCTCCGAGTTGTTCATTATTTGACGAGTCTCTTGATCAGTTGAAGCCTGTTTCTTGGGTCTTAATTCCTGGATTAAGATGTGGCTCCTGGTGGCATTTCGTTGGTAAAGCTTGGTAATCCTCTTCATTATATTTTTTGAACCTCAATGATAATAACGGTCCCAGTCCGGCGCGTTTCTTACTTCTGACGCATGGGTCCTGGACCGTTACTCTTTGAAGAGTCCTAAAGGCTAAGGCCTCGTGGTCAGTGCTTATCCTTTTAATTCTACGTTGATAATAACGGTCTGTCGTGCAGCCGTTGTTTCTCTGTGATGCCCTATGCCTTGGCCGTTGCTTCCTTGAAGAGTCCAACTTGTTGGGTCTTCTTCCCGTTGATCTTATCTCTTTGGGATAGGGTTGAAAGTAACGGATGATCCTTGGTGCGTTACTTCCAAGTGGCGGTCTATCGTGCAGCCGTTACTTCCTTCCGAGAGTCCTGGTAGTTCAGGCCTTTTCTCTGCTACTCCGTGGTTGAGATAAGAATTTGGATTAACGTTATCTCTTTCAAATCCGATCCTCAGGACCTCCCGTTTGATTTTATGGACTCTTGGTGATATTATCCTCAAGGATTTGCTAAGAGTTATCCCTCTTTCCTGCTGAATTATCCTCTGCTTGACCTACGAGTTTTGAGGGTCTATAAATAGAACCCTTGAATTCATGGCAAAAAGGGGGGGAGATTTGAATTCACGACGAAGTGCTGCCGAACTCAGGAGCCATCTTCATCCAGGAGGAGCTGTTTCCCACGTCCATCCATCTTCTAATCAAGGGAGTCTTTTAATTTTTATCTTTCAAGTTTATCATTGCATGCTTGAGTTCTTCCTTGGTTTTTCCTCAAACAAAGCATTGTCCCTCCTCCTCCTCCACGTTTTTCACTGTTCTTTAAGCATATAAACATCCTTCCAAACTTTTAAAACACCCAGAGGGGTTAAAAAACCAAAAACTCCCCGGTAATTCCCTCTCCTTTTGATGTTCTTAAGATTTTTAAGAATTGATGCTATGCTTGTGAAAAGGGCTAATTGAGGTTGTCTTGTCTTATCTTTCTACATCTTTGGTAGGTTTACAGGTTCATTAGCACGAGGCCCAAGTCTTCTAGCCGGCTGGAAGAGTTGGAGTTAAAAGGATTCAAGCTTTACTACTGCAGGTTACCTCACGGTCTGGTGCAGGCGCGTCACTATCTTCTGGCGGTCTATCGTGCGGCCGTCGCTTCCAAGCGACGCACAGGGTTCTGGCCATTACTTCCAAGTTGATCTGCAGGCTTTCCTTGGTTTTCTCTCCCGTGGGCGGGTGCTTCATCCACCTATTTCCAAGGTATATTCAGGTCTTTGGACTTGTGTTTACTTTGGTGGCGATCACATCTTTCCTTGGTATTGGGCATTAGCTGTCTTCTTCATCATATCATCTTTACTTTCCTTGCTTGCTCCACCTTCACGGTGTGTTTTTATTTACTCTTTGCTCCACGCCCCGGCGTGTGTTTTCCTTTTTCCTTAGCGTAATTTGACTGAGATAGCATGCCCATGCTAGAGCTAGCTATGATTGCCTAGGTTCATGTTCACATGTTCATAGGTCGTGAGTAGATCTTTGATTGCTTGTTTGTCATCTTGCCATGTTACTTTGCAAACCTCAAAAGTAAGATAAAAGGTAGGCAAATAAATATCAACAACAGGCGATCATCACTGCGTTGCAGATGCCTGCCCAATATGAAGCATGTTTGGCTGAAGCACTGCCAGAAGCCAATGTGACCTTCACTCAGGAAGACATGCTACTCCCCACTGTCAGCCACAACAGGCCGCTGTATATGAGAGGACAACTTAATGGCCGGGAGCTGAGTAGGATCCAGATAGATCCCGGAGCAGTTGTCAACATCCTGCCATACAGAATATATCAGAGGTACCACTTCAACGTGCGCCTCAATAAAGTCGGAGATATGCGTATCGCCGGCTTCAACCAAAAATGTGAAGTGCCGTTGGGAGTAGCAGAATTCACACTCACTCTGGCAGATCGTACTACGAGGGTACGATTCCACGTCATTGACTCCCACACCTCGTACCAGGCGTTGCTTGGCCGCCCCTGGCTACATGAGAACACGGTGGTGCCCTTTGCGCTACACCAGTGCATCAAATACACCCAGGAGGGGAAGGAGGGGAGGATATTTGCCGACCTCCACCTGTTCGAAGTATTCGAGTGTCACCTACTGGACGCTCCTTTGTATGCAGAATGGTCACAGAAAAACTCTGAAGCCAAGACCCCTGCTAGGGCAGCAAGAAGCACCTCCGGCGATGACTGGTTCCCACTACCGTCGCCCGGGTACATCGATCCCAAGATGGTTTCACATATTGCCATCACCGGGGACGTGGGTAGAGCAGCACCTCCTGCCACCTATCCTCAAGTCAATGAAACCAAGGTTGACCAGTAGCATGACCACATCAGGGTCCCGGAAGGCCTTACCAAGCCAATTCTCGGCCTCGATAATATCATTGTCGAACCTTTCAAAGCTTGGGAGGTGGCACAGATAGATGGCCCCAGTAGCTTGTTTTACACGGCTGAGGAGCACCCTACACGGAAAGATAATGATTGTCATCTGCCTGAAGATATAGAAGACCCATCAGTTCCCATTCAGGGGTTGGCGTTTATAACAAATCGAATGGCCAAGATGTTTCAGAAACAGCACATTCCCTCCGGCCAGTCTCGCAAGAAGAAAGAAGCATTCCAGAAGCTGTGGTATCTCGCAAGCCTGGACAAAGAACTGAGACGTGTCTCTCAACACCCAGGTTTGGGCTTCACCCTCGAGGAATACTATTATAGCAGGCACTATGAAGTGGACACCATCTCCGCTTTCTACCCGACTGAAGATAACTCAATGGGGGCAACTTTTGATGAACACCCAGCAGAGGCTGAGCATACTGAACCAGCTCGACCAAGAGACTTGGAATCAGAAACCATATTCCCCTGCCGGTGCTGGGAGCATGTCTATCCCGAGGAAGCGGCTCTTCAGGCCAAATTTGACACGGCTAGCAGTAGCGAAGCTGAAGATACTGAAGAAGCAGAGCTACCTCCCTCTAGTGGCCCTCCTCTGATGATGATGTCAGCACCTCTCGAACCGATCAGGGAAGCTTCTTCCAAGCCTGATCAAGAGGTGAATGCTGCTAGAAATGAAAAGGGCACCTCCACTGAAGATATGACAATCCAGGGAAGCGGGGTACTCTTATCTTCTGTTGCGAAGCAGCGTTGCTGCTCTAGCATGGTGACAAACAACCACCAGTCCTTCATGGCTGCAAACACATCTACAAGGGCCGAGGTTGTTAGCTCATCTCTCAAAACCACGGTGACTACATATCACCCCACAGAACAACTTAGGTAATCGCCACTACTTGAATCAGAAATCCCTGATGAAGCCCAAGTGGAACAGAATGAAGAGGCCGAGGTACTCGAGCTTGAAGATGATATTCCAGATTTCGTCGACCTTCAGCCTGCGCCCCCGGAAATAAAAGATGGAGGCCAAGCCACAGTCGACGAATCGATAGAAGTTAACCTGGGAGATGAGGCCGACCCTAGGCCAACCTTCCTTAGTGCCCAGTTGTCTGCTGAAGAACAGAAACTATATATCCAGCTGCTATAAGAATACTGGGATTGCTTCACCTGGACCTACAAAGAAATGCTAGGACTCAACCCCGCTGTCTCACAGCATGAGCTAGCTATAAGCCCTGAGGTCGAGCCGATGAAGCAGCCGTCACGGTGCATGAGGCCAGAGCTCATCACTCAGATATGCAAGGAAGTGGACAAACTCATTGATGTGGGTTTTGTCGAAGAAAACTAATACACCATGTGGTTAGCTAATATCGTGCCCGTGAAAAAGAAGAATGGGGAGATCGGGATATGTGTTGATTTCTAGATCTGAATAAAGCATGTCCCAAGGATGACTTTCCGGTGCCGATCACTGAAGTCATGATCGACGCCACAACCGGCCATGAGACACTGTCATTCATGGATGGGTCTTTCAGCTACAACCAGATATGGATCGCAGAACACGATTGAGTCCACACCGCCTTCCGAACTCCCAAGGGCATTTATCATTACAAGAGGATGCCGTTCGGACTGAAGAACGCCGGCGCAACTTACCAGCGTGCGATGACCAGAATATTTGATGAACTGCTCTACCACAAGGTCGAGTGCTATATAGATGACCTGGTAGCCAAGACCAGAAAGGAAAAAGACCATCTGCAGGACCTCAGAATTGTATTTCAGGGGCTCAAGCAATATGAACTGAAGATGATAAATGCCCTTCTTGGGTTGTTCAGGCAATATTTCAGGGGCTCAGGTAGTATTTCAGGGACTGGGTTGTTCCCTTTCGACCACCTCTGTTTGGTCCTCTTGGGCAGATCTCCCGATCGTTGTAAAAGGCCCCTATCGTTTGGATAAGATAGGGTGCCCTTCGTTTCGTCGTTAGGCGTTACTCTTGTACTTTCTTTCCTTCCTTTGCTTGTTAATGAAAATTTTCATGTCCGTCTGTCGGGGGTGGAGAGCTCCTTCCCTCTCTTATAGGGTTGATCGCTCCCCCTTGTCTCGACGTTCAGGCTTCCACCGGAGTTAAAAAAAATATGAACTGAAGATGAACCCTATGAAATGTGTGTTCGGAGTATCGAGCGAAAAGTTCTTGGGCTTCATTATCAGATATCGGGGGATTGAAATAGACCCCACAAAGATCAAGGTGACCTAGGAGTTACCCTCACCAAGGAACCTCTCGGAGCTGACATCCCTACAAGGCCACCGGGCGTACATCCGGCGATTTATATCCAACTTGTCGGGGTGATGCCACCCCTTTCACAAGTTGATGATGAAGGACGTTCCCTTTTATTGGGATGAAGAATGCCAAACAACCTTTGACAAGCTGAAGGATTACTTGAAGACTCCCCCAGTGCAGGGTGCACCAGTGAAAGGACGGCTGCTGGTTCTATATATAGTAGCCACACACTACTTGCTGGGGGCAATGCTTGCCCAGAACAACAAAGAAGGGAAGGAACAAGCCCTCTACTACTTCAGCCGAAGACTAGTCAGGACCAAGGAAAAATATACCTTCATCGAGAAAGTCTGCCTAGCACTGGTCTTTGCCGTCAAGAAGCTCCGGCACTATATGTTGTCGCACAAGATCAAGCTGATATCCAGAGCTGATCCGCAGAAATATATCTTGTCTCAACCGGCACTCAAAGGCCGCTTAGGCAAATGGGCGGTCATTCTTAAATCCCGGCACTCCTAAATCCCGTTTCCCACCCTTTTCCTGTTCTGGTGTGCTGGTTCCCGCGCGTGGCCTCCGGCCATGGCCGGTGGTAGGGGAGGCCGGACTTCTCCTCGCCGGCCTCGTCCTGCCCCTTCTGCTTCCGTGCCGGTGACTGTTCCTTCTGGAGCCGAACCCTCCCATTCTGTGGTCACTTCGGTGTCCACGGATGCTTCTCTCGGGTGCCACGTTAGTACGGGAGGTAGCGTGAAGCCTTTGTCTTCCCCTCCCGTGACTGCCGTCGCGCTCCCGGTTGCTACTGGTTTTTCTCTGGCTGCTTCCCCTGCCGGCTCCGGTCCCCCTCGCCTTGCCGATGGTGCGTCCGTGCCTAGCATTTCTTCAGGTGGAGGAGTGGTGCCTGCGGCGCCCCCACCTAGTATCTCAGACGGTCCCCTGTTCCCCCAAGTCCAGCCTGTTGCTGCACTGCCCTCGTCTGCTGACGGACTCCCTGCGCCCGCTTTCCTGCCTCCGCAGGATGCTCCTTCGACTCGGCCCCCGGCAACGCTGCGGCTCCATCTTCATCCCGTGTGCCAACGCCTGGGCTTGGCGTTCTCCCCCACCCAGGCCGTGTCACCGCTTCTTCAGCAGGTGTCCCCCCGAAGGCCTCTCCTTGGGCCTCTAGACCTCGCTCACTGCTTCTGCTGGTGGTGCCGGTTCAGGTGCTTTGCCTGGCTCCCCTTCTATGGCAGCTGGACCCTCCTTTGCGCAGGTGGTCATGAGATCGCTGGTTCATCCTCCGAGCAAGCTGCTACAGCATCCCCCGGCCTTTACTGACTCTGGAGAACCGGCCGTGTTCTTCACTACTGTTGAGATACGTGAATCCTGTGAACCCTTAGACCTCGCCGTCATCGCCAGAACGCCTCGAGGGAGACCTCCATTCCAAGAGATTAGGGCACACCTGGCCCAGCGGTTCAAATTTCTCAGGGATTTTGTTCTCAGTGCCTTGGACAACAGGCATCTGCTGATTCAGTTCCACTGCAAAGAAGATTATCTCCAGGTTCTTCTAAAGGAGACCCTGTTCGTGCAAGGCAGGCCCATGCAATTCTTTAAATGGTTTATGGATTTCTCTGCAGAGGAGGATTCTCCTCTTGTGCCTGTCTGGCTGGAGTTTCCACAGCTACCGGCAAATTTCTTCAACGAACCCATGTTGTTCTCTTTGGCTGGATGTATTGGAGAGCCTCTGCAAGTTGACAGAAATTCGCTGTGCCACACCTGCTCCTCTGCTGCGCGTATATGTGTCCAACTGGACGTCTCCAAGAAGCTGCCCCACCGGCTATGGATTGGTACTGGAGGAGCTTCAGGACGATGGCAGGAGGTTGTCTCCCCTCGTCTGCCCTCCTTCTGTTCCACATGCAAACGGCTGGGCCACCCCACTGCTAAATGCTCGCAACCACTGGCTGGTCCTGCTGCTCCAACTCCCACTATCCGTCCTCCACCGCTCTCACCAGCCCCTCCCATCCGTCCTCTTGACTGTTTGGGTTCTGCTGACCACTGTGCGAGTGCTCAGGATGATGCTAGGCCACTATCTGCTCTCAACCTCGCCCTATAGCTCCTCCGGTTGAGTCTCCCCCACAGGTTTCCCCTCCTTCGTTGTCGTGCCCTGTGGACGGGGTTTTGCCTTTGAACGCTGCTGTAGTATCCTCTTCAGAAGCTGCTGGTGGTCCGCTTCCTATCCACCTCCCTGCCTCCTTGGAGTCTTGTAGATCCGCAGTTGATACCTCTTTGATGGGTCCGCCACCCTTCGGGCGTCTATCCGAGCCATCGGTACCTTCCCCTGTTTCTGGCTATTCTCCTATGGGGGTCAGCCTCCATGGTCAGGGTACCGGTCCCTCGGTGACAGCCCTTCGCCTCCTTCCTCCTGTCCTTGCCACCCTACCTGCCAGTTGCCTGGCGCCACTGAGTAGCTCCCAGGAGGCCCCCCTCGCTTCTGCTCCCTCTGTTCGTGTGGGGTTGCCCCCTTCTCTTCCTGTCTCCGGTTCTTGTTTTTCTGCTTCTTCCAGTGATGTGGGCTCGGCAGCCCTCTCGGACTCTGTGGACGCTCCTTCACTACAACTCCCCATGCTACCTCCGCCGGTCTGTCTCCCAGTTCCTGTTGCTTCTACCAACGTTTCCTTGGTAGGTAGCTCCTCTGTTGAGCCACCCGCCCCCATACCGCCTTCGAGCCTACCTGCTTTGGCTAAATCACCTCCTGTGCCTGCTGCATCGCCCTCCTCCTCTGATGGGGAGCCCATCTCCTTCCCCTCTCTTTTTGTCCAGGGCCTCCCTGTCCCGGGGTTGGAACCTTCTTCCCTAGGGGTCAATCCCACTGCAGCTCACACTGCATTTGTGGGTAAGCCTCAGCCCACACCGGCAGCGGCAGCTGGGGTCACCACCCGTGGGAGTCACAGAAGGAATGTATCTAGTGGTCCAGTGTTTTCTTCCTCCAATGAAAGCTCTCCTTTGGAACATTAGAGGTTTGGGTAATGCCCAATCGATCTGCAGGTTGAAAGCTCTTGTGCACCAGTATGACTTATGTCTTCTTGCTATTTTGGAACCGAAGCTCCCTTTCAACGTGATGGAAAGATACTGTCGCAAGGTTCGCATGAAGCATTGCATTGCCAACTCACCAGAGAAGGGCCGTATATGGATTCTTTGGAAAGCTCCTTTGGATGTTTCCTTTGTCAACTCCTCCGACCAGCATGTCACTGTCTCTGTAACTCTTGCTAAGGAATGCACCACCCTCCTATCAGTTGTGCATGCCAGCTGCTCGCTTTCGGATCGACGTGTCCTTTGGGACCATCTTGTTGATTTTGCTGCCACTTGTGACAGCCCGTGGATGGTTGGAGGGGATTTCAACAGTATACTCAACCCTCATGAGAAACGTGGGGGAAGGCATCCTTTCTCCCTATCCATGTCCGACTTCCAAGCTTGTGTGGCTGCAGCTGGGCTTCAAGATGTTGGCTTCATTGGTGGACAGTTCACTTGGTATAATTGCCAACGTGCCAATGGCATTTGGGCTAGATTGGACCGGGTGCTATTTAATGGTGAATGGTCTATATCCTGCCCCCCGTATCTATTCAGCACTTATCTCGGGCTTGCAGTGATCATCGGCCGCTACTTCTATCCCTGGCCATCCAACCTCCTAGGAGGCCTTCGAGGTTTTGCTTCCAGCAAATGTGGAAGAGCCACTCCCTTTTCGTTGGCGACTCTCGGGCAGCTTGGGCTGCAGCACCTTCAGCCTCCTTCCCCCTACCCTCCTTGGCCTTGAAGCTCAAACACATGAAGGAGTTCTATAGGCATTGGAATTGTAACACTTTTCATAACATCTTTGCTAATGTGCAGGCTGCTGAAGGTGTGTTTTCATTGGCGCAAGACACCTTTGATTCACATCCCTCGGAGTCTAATCACTCCGCCTTTATAGCCGCAAAGGAAGAACTAGGCCGTGTGCTCTCTATGGAAGAAATTTTTTGGCGGCAAAAATCTAGAATCAAGTGGCTCACTGAAGGGGACAGGAACACTAAATTTTTCCATGCTTATGCTGTATCTAATCATACCCGCGGCACTATTTCTGAGCTACATGGGGATGATGGAGTTCTTGTCACCCATGTTGATGCCATTGCCAAGCTGTTGGTCTCCCACTTCAATGCAGCTTTCACTTCCTCTCCGCATCACATCCACCCGGAAGTCTTGGAAGCCATTCCACCGGTTCTTACTCATGAGGACAATGCTTCCCTTTGTGTGGTGCCCTCCTATGAAGACATCAAAACTGTGGTTTTTAGTATGTCCTCAGATAGCGCTCCAGGCCCGGATGGTTTTACTGGTCATTTTTTCAAGGGGTGTTGGGATTTCATTGACAAGGATGTGGTAGCGGCGGTTCAAGCCTTTTTCTGTGGCCATCCTCTTCCGCGCAGCTTCACGTCATCCTTGATTGCTCTCATTCCCAAGGTTGATATTTCGACTACTTGTGCTCACTTCCGGCCTATTAGTTTATGTAACTTCATATACAAGATCATCTCACATGTTATTAGTGACCGTCTGGCGTGTATTCTTCCTCGTCTAATCTCTGCGGAGCAAGGGGCCTTTGTTAAAGGTCGCTACATTGTTGAGAATATTTCCTTGGCCAAAGAAATGGTCCAACACCTTGGCACCCCATGCAGAGGAAGAAACGTCATATTCAAGCTTGATATGGCTAAGGCTTATGATCGTATGGAATGGGGATTTATTTTCGAAGTTCTTCGGAAATTTGGGTTTGGTCTGGGTATCATTTCACTTATTGAACCTTTGCTTTCTAACTCTTGGTTTTCTGTTCTTCTCAATGGCCAAGTACATGGGTTCTTCAAGTCTTCAAGAGGTCTTCGTCAAGGAGACCCCATTGCTCCTGCGCTGTTTATTCTGGCTGAAGAAGCTTTAAGCCGTGGTCTCTCATCCTTATTCTCTCGCAGCCGAAGTGGTTACTTCCATACTCTTTCCAGGTGCCCCAAGGTTTCTCATCTTCTTTTTGCAGATGACACTCTTATTTTCTCCAATGGCTCTGTTCGTCACCTGAGGGAACTCATGAAATTCCTAAAGAAATATGAAGAAGCCTCTGGCCAGCTTATCAACATCTCAAAGAGTTCCTTTGTGGTGGCCCGGGGTGCACCGGCTTCTCTATCCTGTTCCATTGCTCAGTTAACGGGCTTCAGGAAGGCCAACCTTCCGTTCACCTACTTAGGGATCCCTCTATATGCTGGATGTCCAAAGTCGGCTCACTTCTCGTACATCATATCTAAAGCTGCGGCCAAGCTTCAATCATGGAAGGCTAACTTCCTGTCTGCGGGTGGCCGTCTCATCCTTATTCGGCATGTTCTTTCAGCCATGCCCATCTACACGTTATCTTGTGTTGCTGCCCCACCTTCCATCTTCAAGGGTCTTCACAAGATCTTGGCAAACTTCTTTTGGGGCTCGTATGAGGGTTCTCCCAAGAAACATTGGAAGTCATGGGATGACATTTCTCGGCCAGTTGCTTGTGGTGGCCTTGGCGTCCTACATCTCCCATCCATGCAAATTGCACTTAGAACCAAGTTATTATGGAGGGCGATTACTAGCAATTCCCTGTGGTCTATATTTTTTAAGGCTAAGCATCTACATCTTCATCACTATTCTATGGCTTCCTTTTCTTTAGCAATCATGGCAGATAAGAAACTATGGGTTCAGGCGGCTGGCTTGATCCACCTCAACCACCGAGTCCTTGCATCTACTAGCAGCTCCCTTGTCTCCTTTTGGTTGGATTTTTGGGTTGGTGATGTTCCCTTGAAGCACTATCTCCCTCCACATGTGTGGACCTCACTCACCACGAAATACACCACTCTCTTGGCAGCTCTGCATGGCCCAACGTCGGTGTGTATTTCCATTGCGCAGCGGTACTGCCCCCTTGGTCTGCTAGCGATGGCCCACGGTTCCACTACCATGTCTGATGAGTGGATTTGGACAGCCACTGCAAATGGCCGGTTCTCCTCACGTTCAGTGCACGGCTTGCTCTCTTCGGCCCCATCCCTGTAGTGGGATCTCCTCTGGCATTCCCATTTACCCATCAAATGGTCAGTCTTGTCTTGGCGTTTAATCCGTGGATGTCTCCCGGTTGATGAAACCATTGCCACCTGTGGGGTCCCCCTATGCTCGAAGTGTGCTTGCTGTGGCTCTTCTCAGGCAGAGTCGGCTACCCACCTCTTCTTCCAAGGCAATGTTGCCAGGGAGGTTTGGTCGGCCATGCATCCTCTGCTGCGGTTTCACTGCCCCACGACAGATGCTTCAAGCTTGGCCATTTTTGAGTACCTCAGCAGCCTACACTTGTCATCCAAGGCGGGCTCTCTCTCCAGATGTATATTCTTGGCCACCATATGGGAAATTTGGTTTAGTAGAAACAAGAACCGGTTTGAGGGGCAACCCATGTATGCTAGGAACATTATTTGTAGGGTATTTCTATCTGTTCATGCTATCTCGTCTACCCTCCTGTTTAAAGGAAGACCGCTTCTATCCTCTCAACGGACTATTCTCCACTCTTGGGGAATATCTCTCTTGGAGCCACAGCCCACCCCTCCTCGCTTCATCCGGTGGTTTCCACCTCCCTCAGGTCGTCTGAAGCTTAACGTAGATGGCGCTTTCAAGCCCGCCGTTGGTCTTGCAGGTGGTGGTGGTGCTCTTCGTAATTCTGATGGCAGCCTCATCCTCGCTTTTGCGACAGCTTACCCCCATGTCTCATCTAGCTTGGATGCTGAAGCTTTGGCTCTTCGGGATGGTCTTCAGCTCTGCAGGGATAGTGGCCTTCGTTCTGTCTTGGTGGAGACAGACTCACGTGTTTTAGCTCACATTGTGTCTGGCCGCACCCCCCATCCGTGGCGTCTCACTGTGGTTCTTACCCAATTGGAGGAGTTGCTTACGTCCTTGCATGCTTCTATTTCCCATGTATATCGGGAAGCTAACCAAGTGGCAGATATGCTAGCTGGACTGGGTTGTTCCCTTTCGACCACCTCTGTTTGGTCCTCTTGGGCAGATCTCCCGATCGTTGTAAAAGGCCCCTATCGTTTGGATAAGATAGGGTGCCCTTCGTTTCGTCGTTAGGCGTTACTCTTGTACTTTCTTTCCTTCCTTTGCTTGTTAATGAAAATTTTCCTGTCCGTCTCTCGGGGGTGGAGCTCTCCTTCCCTCTCTTATAGGGTTGATCGCTCCCCCTTGTCTCGACGTTCAGGCTTCCACCGGAGTTAAAAAAAAATATGAACTGAAGATGAACCCTATGAAATGTGTGTTCGGAGTATCGAGCGGAAAGTTCTTGGGCTTCATTATCAGATATCGGGGGATTGAAATAGACCCCACAAAGATCAAGGTGACCTAGGAGTTACCCTCACCAAGGAACCTCTCGGAGTTGACATCCCTACAAGGCCACCGGGCGTACATCCGGTGATTTATATCCAACTTGTCGGGGCGATGCCACCCCTTTCACAAGTTGATGATGAAGGACGTTCCCTTTTATTGGGATGAAGAATGCCAAACAACCTTTGACAAGCTGAAGGATTACTTGAAGACTCCCCCAGTGCAGGGTGCACCAGTGAAAGGACGGCCGCTGGTTCTATATATAGCAGCCACACACTACTTGCTGGGGGCAATGCTTGCCCAGAACAACAAAGAAGGGAAGGAACAAGCCCTCTACTACTTCAGCCGAAGACTAGTCAGGACCGAGAAAAAATATACCTTCATCGAGAAAGTCTGCCTAGCACTGGTCTTCGCCGTCAAGAAGCTCCGGCACTATATGTTGTCGCACAAGATCAAGCTGATATCCAGAGCTGATCCGCTGAATTATATCTTGTCTCAACCGGCACTCAAAGGCCGCTTAGGCAAATGGGCGGTCATTCTTATGGAGTTTGATATCCACTATGTACCGTAGAAAGCTGTCAAGGGTCAGACTATTGTAGACTTCTTCGCTGAGCATCCAGCACCTGAAGACTGTCCACTGGAGACAGAACTCCCTGATGATGAAACCCTAGAAGCTGACCAAGTGCGACCTTCCTTATGGTAGTTGTACTTTGACGGCGCATCCAGAATTGACACCCTAGCAACCGGATCGGCCAAAGTCAGGGCAGGGGCAGGCATAGTCCTGAAATCTCCAAAAGGAGAAGTCATATATACCTCTGTTCAATAAACAAACCCTGCATAAATAATGAAGCATAATATGAAGCCCTAATCATTGGGTTACAAATCACCTTGTCTATGGAGATTTAGATGGTTGAAGCATTCGGGGACTCCATGCTAGTGATAAAACAGCTAGAAGGAGAGTTCCAGGTGCAGAAGCAGGAACTCCTCCCCTATCATCAACTGGCGATCCACTTGATGGCAAGATTCTATTTCATCATAGTCAAGCACATCAATCGAGGACAAAATACCCAGGCAGATGCCCTCACAAAGTTGGCCAGCTCTTTGGCGGTCCCGTCGGATACAAGCCTGGATATAGCAGTAATTAACCGACGACAGGTCCCTAGCGTGACCAAGGTCTTGGTTGATGAACCAGAAAATGAAGCGGCAGCTGTGGAAGAAATTCAACAGCCCGATTGGCGGGAACACCTTCTATGTTGGTTCCGACACCAACAGCTCCCGAAAGAAAAAGAACAAAGAATGAAGCTCGTAAGGGTCAATGACTCTTATGAAATGAGGAATGAAACCTTGTTCCGGATAATGGCGGATGCCCAAAAGAAGATCTTACTCCACTGCTTGTCTCTAGTAGAAGCCTAGCAAGTAATGCAAGAAGTCCATGCCGGGTCAGCCGGGGCACATCAGGCTGATCCGAAAATGAAAATTGAAATAAAGAAATTGGGCTACTACTGGCCCTCTATGTTTGACGACTGCTGCAAGTTCACTAAAGCCTGCTAGAAGTGTCAGGAACATGCCACTGTGTCAAGAAGACCATCGGCGCCACTGCATCCTACCGTACCAAGTTGGCCGTTTGCTCAATGGGGTACAGACCTGGTAGGGCCGCTACCAACATCTTCATCAGGATGCAAATAATCTTAGCAACAAAAGATTACTTCTCCAGATGGGCAGAAGCAATAGCATTAAGAGAAGTAACGGGGGAATTGGTCGCCAGATTCTTCTGACAAAATATAATATCCCGGTTTGGGATCCCCAGCCAAATTATGTCTGACAACGGTAGTCACTTCAGGAACCAGAAGGTGTACCAACTGGCCGACAAATACAAGATTGATTGGAGGACATCATCTCCCTACTACCCTCAAGCCAACGGACTTGCAGAAGTCTTCAATAAAACACTATGCACATTGCTAGCGAAGACTGTTAAGGCTAATAAAAGAGATTGGGAAGAAAGGATGTACGAAGCACTCTGGGCTTATCGTACAATTTACAAAACCCCAACTGGCTGCTCACCTTACTCCCTCGTGTACGGGTCGGAGGCTGTGATGCCAATTGAATTGAAGGTTCCCTCGTTGCGAGTCACCATCCAGCATGGGTTGGTTAGCAGCGAGCAGACTAACATAGAAAGAAGACTGGAAGAGCTCGCTGAGCTCGAAGGAAAGCATCTCCGCGTGCAACAAAATATCCAATTATACCAGGCTCGCATGACCCGTGCTTTCGATAAGCTGGTCAAAGGACAAGAATTCAAGAAAGGTGACCTAGTAATGGTTAAATAAAGAGAAGTGATGGCCTCCAACCCCAAGGGGAAGTTGGTTGAAAGCTGGGTTGGACCATATATTGTCCACCGAGTATATGAAGGGGGTGGCTACGTTCTTGTAGATCACAAGGGAGTAGTTCAGTTCTCCCCTCTTAATAGGAAACATATGAAGCTGTACCACGCAGTCCCACCGGCATCCCCAGAATGGCCGAAACCCACCTTGGTCTAGTGGCACTCCGTCCTGACTGAGCTCTCAAAAAAAATAATAATAATAATATACAATATTGCCATTATGGACCTTACGTCCGAATCAGCGAATGCTCTTCCTTTGCGTTGGTATTTATCCTTACCGATGAATAAACCGCTTTTTCCGGTGCAAGGCTGCGTGCCCTAGCCGACCTTCTTACAATACTACCATTACGGACCTTACGTCCGAATCGGCGGAAATCCTTCCTTTGCGTTGCTATTTGTCCTTACCAACGAATAAACCCCCTTTTCGGCGCAAGGCTGCGTGCCCTAGCCGACCTTCTTACAATACTGCCATTACGGACCTTACGCCCGAATTGGCAAAAATCCTTCTTTTGCATTGGTATTTATCCTTACCGACGAATAAACCCCCTTTCGACGCAAGGCCGCGTGCCCTAGCCGACCTTCTTACAATACTGCTATTACGGACCGTACGTCCGAAATGGCGAAAATCCTTCCTTTGCGTTGGCATTCTCCCCCTGCCAACAAATAAACCCCTCTTTATCGGTGCAAGGCCCCGTGCCTCAGTGGGTAGCCATCTGCTGCCCCCAAGGATCGAATATCACATTTCGACCCGTCAACATTCTTCTGTCACATGTTTAAAAAAATAAATAAAAAAAGAAAGAAAGAAAAGAAAAAATGGGGCTTAAAATAGAGGTGCCCCACCGGCCTCGTTCCTACACTAGGGCGAGGGCAAAAATGGCTATAACCCGACTGCGGTGAAAACCCAAAAGGGCACTGCAGGTAAAATCGGGTACCCCGCCACGTGAAAACCCGAAAGGGCGCGTGGGTAAAAGTAAGAGGAGGCTGGCTTCGGTGAAAACCCGAAAGGGCACTTAAGTCAGTATGTGGTAACTTGAAGTTCCTCTTCACCCGCATCCCAATGAAACCCAAAAACACCACCTGTCCCATTGGAGATCTGCTTCTCCCAGACTATCGACTCGGGCCTTCCGTCCCCGTCGACAACAAACTATCTTCGCTTCGACATTTAACCAATGTCGATGAACAAACCGTTACTGAACCTTATCATCATCGGCAAGACCGGTCAACCTTCCCCTTAACTTGGACCTTTCGTCCTCGTTACTGAACAGACATATCTTTGCTTCGACATTTAACCAATGTCGATGAACAAACCGTTACCGACCCTTGTCACCATCGGCAATACCGGTCAGCATCTCCTTAGCCCGGACTTTCCGTCCATTGCTGACAAACAAGCTCACATCTATCCCGACTTCGTCCCGTGAATTGAGTTCAAAAAAATATACAAAAAAAGAAAGAAAAGAAAAAATGAGGCTTAAAACAGAGGTGCCTCGCCAGACTTGCTCGGATGTTCCGAGTAGGGGCAAAAATGGCTATAACCTAGCTGCGGTGAAAACCCGAAAGGGCACCGCAGGCAAAATTGGGTACCCCGCCACGTGAAAATCCGAAGGGGCACGTGGGCAAAAGCAAGAGGGGGCCGGTTCTGGCGAAAACCTGAAAGGGCGCTTATACCGGTAATGCGGTTTTAAAAGAAAAGAAGAAAGAAAAAAAAGAAAAGAAGAAGAAGAAGAGAAAAGGAATAATCAATGATTATGACACACCCTCCTCAGGGACAAGGTAGAATATCCTTCCAAATCCCACCGATGAACAAACTGTTATTGACCCCTGGCATCATTGGCAAGATCGGTCAACCTTTCCCTTAACCTAGACCTTTCGTCCTCGTTAATGAATAAACCAACTTTGCTTCGACATTTAACCAATGTCGATGAACAAACCGTTATTGACCCTTTGTCATCATCGGCAAGACTGGTCAATTTTCCATTAACTTGGACATTTCATCCTCGTTAATGAATAAACCACTTTTGCATCGACATTTAACCAATGTCGATGAACAAAATGTTATTGACCCTTGTCATCATCGGCAAGATCGGTCAACGTTGCCCTTAACCTGGACCTTTTGTCCTCGTTAATGTATAAACCACCTTTGCTTCGACATTTAACCAATGTCGATGAATAAACTGTTATTGACCTTTGTCATCATCGGCAAGATCAGTCAACCTTTCCCTTTCCCTTAACCTAGACCTTTCATCCTCGTTAATAAATAAACCACCTTTGCTTCGACTTTCGTCCTCGTTAATGAATGAACATATCTTTACTTCGACATTTAACTAATGTCGATGAACAGACAGTTACTGACCCTTGTCATCATCGACAAGACCAGTCAACCACTCCCTTAACCTGGACCTTTATTCCTCGTCAATAAATGAACATGCTCCTTGCCTTTGGCATTCCAACTCGCCAACAGGAGTGTTATTCACCAACTTCGTCACCATCGGTGAGGTTTGCAAACGGACCCTTGGCTCTACCCTCAGACATTTAGCGAGTCCTAGCAAAGGATAGGCCCAGGGAACAGTTACGCTGTGGTGGAGCGAACCCCTCACACCTTCGCTGAAGGCGTGAGTGCTCTCCTACCCTAGTAACTCGTATATCTCGGCTAACTTGATTAGCTAAGAAAGAAAGAAGGGAAATGAAGTCGCAACTTAAACGGTGGATGGAGACATTTCATTTCTATGAAGTGACAAAGTACATGTTACTCAGGGCATCCCTCAATATACATAAAGGTTCGCCAAAAAAAGAAAAAGGAAACAGAAAAAGGGTTACTACTGCGGGCGTCGGAAGATGTCTTCGAGTTCCAAAATCCCCAGGGTGGGATGACGGGTTAATTCCTGCAGGCGAGACTCGGCAGCTCCCAACTACACTAACTTCTCTTCAAGGGACGCGGCTCACCCTTCTGCCAATTCCGCATCCTCTACACTCTGCACTTCTTGCTGTTCGGCTTCCTGTAGCTCAGCCCCAGCCCTAGAAAGTTCAGCACGAAGTTCAGCTATCTTGGCTGCTAAAGAAGTCTGATGCTTGTTTGATGGGATTTTTGTTTGGTCATTTTATTCTGGGTCGAACAACCAATTAATTAATCAATAATCGATTGATTAGTTGACCATGCAGGCATGCCAGTCACATAAGTGACAGATTTATTATGTGCTCATTCTGACCCGTGTCGGGCGAGAGTGAGATTCGGGTCGGGACCAGTAGTCCGCCATACCATAAAGGCTATGACGTTAATTACATCCCCCATAAGGGAGAAAACCTTTGATTAATTACCGAGATAGTGGGCCGTCCGAGGCCAGAATAAGATGCAAGAGGATGAATGTGGCGAGGTCACATACAATGCTTTTATCTATCATGCAAGGGAGGCATGGTTTATTGGGTTGGAGACCCTCGATACATGGCGGAGGACACAGGTCCGGAGACCACCATCGCGCATAGTAGAGACTTCCAGTCGGGTGTAACCCGGACTTTCGTCAGTGCCATTTGATATACCGGGGGTCCATGCAAGCATGCATGCACGATGCTCATGATTATACTAAAGCATGATAACAAAATCATGAAGATAAACAATGATTAATCGAGTTTATTAATCTCCACCGAGGGAGACGAAAATGGTGACAGAGGCATGATAACCAAAGCATGATAATACTAAACATAATAATAGAAGCATAATAGGAAAAAGGTTTGGACTTGAACAGCCCCTTTTATTTGGTTTATTATTAATTGGGGTTTATTAACCTCGACCGTGGGAGGCAAATATTGCTCCGAAGATGAGTGAGGGATTAAAATAGTGTGATAGAGAGTATTTATTCGAAATCGGTGCGACCAAGCATAGAAGAAGAGTTCCCCGGCACGGCCAAACGTACGTAAGGGGGGTTAAACCGGAGTGGCCATGGCAAGATGCTCACCCGGAGTGATGGCCTTGGGGCGCGCCGGATTAGGGTGCATCGGGTATAGACCGTTTAAAACCATTTGAATTTGAGTTTAGTGTTAATCCGGCGCGGGGGGATACAGTGCCGTATTAGGGCGCGTCGGGTTAAGGCCGCGCCGTTTAAGTTGATTTTTGGGGTATTTTTGAATCTATTTGGTTTATTAAGATGTTCTTGAAGATTTTGGGTTTGATTAGGTTAATTGTTTATTGAATTGGAGTCCCGGGCTCTCCATGAGCAGAGTCATAAGCTCGTTCAAGGTTCATACTCAAGCAAGGAAGTTCATTGTTTAAGAGCACATGTTTTATTAAGTCCAAATCACGAAGATAACTGATTAGTTAAAACCTGGTGAAAATTGGGCAGCATCTTCCCATCCCTGAAGGATTGCAGGGGAGAAGCGGGGTCATACTCACGTGCGGAGTAAGCCCCTAACAAGCCGGACGGCACAACGGTGGCCAGCGGATCCCAATCGGATAGGAAATCCCGAGGACTAGCCTACGAGGGGCACATTGGTTCCGTGGGTTGAAAACAATCGGATGAGACGACCAATAAGGGAAGGAAAACCCTGAGGACTAGCCTACGAGGGGCACACGACCTGCGGTCCAATCACAATTCGAAAAGGGACGACCGGTAGGGAAGAAGAGCCCCGAGGACTAGCCTACGAGGGGCATACGACCCACGACCACCACAATGTCCCTAAGGACAGTGGATTTGCTATCAGGCTAAACCCTATCAATATTCACCTTATGGCCCAATAGGGATGCTCATCACTCACAGATGGAACCCTTTGACCAAATGGTGATTCTGAAATATCAATGGGGTATGTGCCCCTCCCCGGAGTATCAAAGCTAGTGTTCTCAAGAACAACGCAGCTCGGCAATCATGAATTGTATGTAGAATAGGGGGGGAATACAATAGCATAACATAACATCCGATGAGTTGGCAAATCATCACTCACAGAGTTAGCAGGTAAGTGCTCACGGGGTTATTAGGTTAGCATTGCGAACTACAACAATCAGGATATAGATAGTAGCCATCATAATCATTAGCACATAACGAATGCACAGGTTATGGAGGTGACCCTGTTCCTTCTGGACTATGAGGAAATGCAGAGGGGTGTCGTTGGGATCGACCTCGAACCGGAATGGACAGAGATGCACACACGAGTGTGTCTCCAACCACAAAACCTACAACACATATACAGGAAGGCAGGGCCACTGCATTAAAAGGGAAGAGCCCTGGGGAGGGGAAATCATCTCCGTAGTCACGAAGTAAAACTCGGCATTTGCACACACAAAGTGATTGGGCATGCGAATTGAGAACAGAACAGGGAAAGCATACACGGTATAACATCATTCATTCCATCAACGGGAGGCGAAAGACATAACATATTATAAGCATTCGGCGCGCCGGTGTTGTTGCTCAGCAGCCGTTTCATTGATTGCAGAGAAGAGATTACAGAGGAGAAAGGAATAAAGAGATGGTGAGGGGGGGAGATGGGCTCCTATCATCGCCCCTCCCCTCTCACTTACACAATAGCAGGAAAGAAAACCAGAAGGGGATCATCGGGAAGCAACCCGCAAAACCCACCTAGACTTCACCAACAAAACAGAGTATCGGATTCTCTCCTCCTCCGGCTCCGGCGTGCTTCAGGCAAGCAGACAGAAGAGGGTGGTGGCCAGAATATTCTCGATGGAAGAACCCTATTTCTCCCCCAAGACCCCCTCTCTCTTAAACGAACAGACGCTGATTGGCTCTCTGACTCTGCCCCTCTCTCTCCGCTCTTCTATCTCTTAATGCCTTGATCTCTTTTGATCCCCCTCTCTCGGTCGAACGAGATTGGGCTATATAGGCGAAGGCTTTCCCGGCGTGAAAGATACGCGCCGGGGAGCTTTAATTGCATATGGCACGCCGGGCAGAAGGGCGCCGGGATAGGGGCGCGTCGGGTAAGGGGCGCATCGGATAAGCCTCATTCGCTTAACGCGGGTTAGACAGTAGGTCCCGGGCTGGTTCCGGGAGTCACCGTGACCATTCATCTTGTCGTGGTCTTGCAAAACCTTGGTGAGAAGTCCTGGCGAAGCCCCCGGGTTGATGTGCAACCTTCTTTGGGACCTCGTTCATCTTCAGTTTTAATACGTGGGTTTTCCGCTGAAGCGGCTTTCGACACTGTGGTTCGTGCTGCCGGCTTGGTTTGACCTGTGCATGAAGCTTTCCTGGGAGGTGGAATACCATCCAGGGTGCTCTTTCCTTGACTGGGCGATCATTTGGTCATTAACGGACCTAATATGCTGAGAAGCCATACCCATGCCAGGTCTTCGCGATCTTCTACTGACAGAGCCTTTGGTCCCCTATTCTGAAGGGCCAAGGGCGTTCTTTCACCTCGGGAGGATCTTTCATTCAGGTGGCGGGCCACCGGGTACATTCTCATCCTTGGTCGGATGATGGATATGTTCTCATCTTTGGTCTGACAACAGCTACATTCTCGTCCTTGGTCGGACGACTGGTACATCCTTGTCCTTGGTCGGACGATAGATGCATGCTTGTCCTTGGTCAGACGACAGGTACATCCTTGTCCTTGGTTGGATGACGGATGCATGCTCATCCTTGGTCGGACGACGGATATTGTCTGCACGGTACGACTGAGTTGATACCGGTTCATTGGGCAGTCCTGACGACACTATCGGCTGGTGCTATATTCTTCTCGATCCTCCTGAGGTGAAATCCCCGGCGTTCATATTGGGTTAGCTGAGGCTCTGACAACATGAGAAGCCTTCAGTGTATTGATCCCTTTCAGCTTCTGTGCTTCAGTAGGCCGCATCATTCGTCTTTGAGGCTTGATCGCCATTGAATATATTTTGAGTGCCAACAAATGCCCCCTAGCCGTGGGTGTTGTGAGCGAGGCACGAGCGAAGCAGGACCAGCGGATGAGCTCCATCTGGGCAGATTTCTGGTCTGGATGGCAAAAGCTTGGAATGGCTTTTAATCCGGTGTGGGACTTAATCCGGCGCGCCCAGGGCTTAGAGGTTAATACGGCGCGCCCTTAACCGGTGCGCCCTCTTGCTTGGGGGTTAATTCAGCACGGCCATGGCCGGCGCGCCCTTTTGGTCGAAGGGGTTAATATGGCGCGCTAAATAGCATGCCGGATTAACAAAGGGGAAAGCTCCCCTATATAAGCCTCTTCTTCTTCATTTTTTCTTCAATCTTCATCATTTGCAACAAGTCTTTCTCTCTCTTCATTCCCCTCCTCCCCACGGCGCCGAGCGAGTTGAGAGGGGTGTCCCTTGAGCGAGTGAGGGAGTCTTTGCTACTTAGGGATTTGAATCCCATCTTTCGGACCCCGGGAGGCTACTTGTAGGGCTTGCCCGCGGAGCTACTCCCCCGGGTGTTCCGTTTTGGCCTCGGCGTAATGCCCATGGCTGCTTTTAGGGACCGTTCCCTTGGTGGACCTGTTCCCGCTTTTTTTTCTGGCAATCTCCCGAGCTAGGGAGACTTTGTCAAAATTTTGTCTTGATCAACTGCTTTCTGACCTTGTTTATTTTCTTGATGCACCTTTTACAGATAAAAAAATGGCGTCTGGCTCTTCTTCTTCTACTTCACGTGCCATGGTGACATGGGAGAATGTTCACTCCCTGGATCGGGGGCACGATCAGCTTGCCGTGGTCGCGGAATCCTCGGACTCCGAGACCGACACGGTAGACACTAGCCGCCTCCTTATCATCGGGGGCGATTCTTTTCAGTATGACCGAGGAGAAGTCATCAGGAGGGATCACCCCAAAGACAAGCACTTGATGTCCTTCCTCAGGCGGTTCAATCTTCAAGGGAAGAGAGATTTGTTCCTTGTTCACAAGGCTGAGCAAGTATTGCTAGTTGAGAGGGATAGCTTGACGGACTGCGTGGTGCGGGGAAGGCTTATCTACCTCCTCGGGGAAATCTGAAAATGGAGCACTATGTTTGGACTACAAGATCTAGCTCTAGAAGACGGGCTATTGACTAGGGCCCCTGAGTTCGTGCCTACTCGTGGAATGAGACCGCATGTCGTGTTGACCGGGAGAAGCTGATCTTTGGCTTGTTTCTTGCCCCGTTGAAATGGGGGTATAGGGAAGAATTCTTTCTGCTGGATTGCCTAGCGGTCCGTTTTAAACATCAGATTTTTGTGGGGTGGTTTGTCGAGCTGAGGGCCACCGACGCCCATGCTTTTAGACCTGGAGCAGTGGAGTTTTGGACTATGTGCAGCAACACTATGCTCCCATCTTGGCCAAGGCTGGCATATACCACAGCGTGTACGCCTCGAGGTAGCGTTACCCCATATCCAGAGGCCTGTGCTGTGGTATGATTGAAGTATTCTACCCCGAGTACAATACTTTCTATACTTCGGAGGGAGAGACTTCTTTGGATCTCTGGAGCCTTTCGTAGCTCAGCGGCTTACCAATCAACGGAGAACCGTACGAGGAAGTTTGCTGGCCAGACTGGCTGAAAGCCCAGACCGATGGCGAGGGTCGGTACTTGGCAGGTTATGCTTATCGCTACTTGATGAAAGCGTATCGTACACTTTGCCGCTCGTCGTATGACACGAGGGAGGCCCGAAAGCCTGGAGAGAAGAGGCGCGTGCAGATGGGCACTTGGCTCCAGCATTTCTTCAGTGGGAAGTAGAAGTACGAGGACTTCCCCACAGTAGCACCGACTGCCTTGAAGTGAAGGAAAAGGGTCCGGCGACAGGCTGCCTTCTCATCCACTTCGAAGGGAGGGCAACAGGAAGACCTGAACCCTACTGGCGCTGATGCAGTCATGCACTGTGCTGCATATCTGACATACTGGATTTGTTCTTTTACTCTCCCGCAGGGCGACGAGAGCGTAATCAGAGCGAAGGCCATCTATCCCGCCTGTTTGATGGCTTGGGGCACGAAGCTGTCCCTGTGCCCAGTGGCTTTATGCCTTATCTTCAAAATGCTGGGAGACTTGCACAAGTCACGTCTCCCTAGGAATTTGTAGACGGTCGGTCCATTACATTTTTTCAATGCTTGGGTCTGCACCCTGTTCCCGGAGGCTGCTCCTCGGGCGCTGCAATCAGCTCGTCTTATTCCGAGGATTATAGAATTCGCGAGTGCTGAACCGGTGTCAGTGGCAGAACAGCTTTTCGCCATTCAGGGCAAGCTGACCCGGGTTCCCATGGATTCACCCGGGGTTCTTCATTTTTGGAGCTTGGCTGCTCATTCAAGCCTATTGGTGAACAGGACGAGACAGTGCCGTCTTTTCGAGACAGAAGAATATATTCATCCAATCTCTGGTGCCAAGTGCACGAGGCCCATTCTGGAGTTGGAGCTGGTTGATTGGGCGCTGGATATTAGACCAAGCATCCTTGTTTTCTGGAAGAGTGGCATTTTGTGGCTAGAGCCATACTATCCATTCTGATTTAGTCAGAATTTTGGCTATGATCAGCACATCCCTCATTCCTCTTCGCAGTTTGCATTGCCGAACAGGCATAGGGCCGGGCATGTATCCAATGATGACGCCTGAATATGGTGGGATTACTTCCACCACCGAGAGGAGGTTTTCATTCAGGGTGCCATCCCCTACTCGCTTCCCCCGCGTCACCCCTGAATACATCAAGTGGTGCAACGCGCGGACGGGATTTTACATGAGCACTCGTCGAGACTGTTGGGCCATCGCGGAGCACAGATTTTTGGACTCCCAACCTAAGCCGATCCTTGACATTGAGCCCTCTTATTTGAAGAAGCTAAAGTCTTGGACTAACGTAGAGGTGAGGGCTTATCTGGAAGCCCAGAAGACTGTGAAGAGCAATTCATCTAGAGCCGATCCGAAGCTGCCTGCAATTGGCCAGGATGACTATGTGAAGACGCTTCGGGGATTGTGCCGTGTGAGCAGTGAACGGGTGGTTCTTTAGCAACTTCCTCTGCCGGTAGAGGAGCCTATCCCGTCCCTGGATGATTGGCATCCCGAGACTGACAGACTGCATCCTTATTGGACCTTCATCCGAAGGGATGATAGGCGGGATGCCTTGTATAGCAATACCCCTTGGTTGTTCGCCCTGCTCCGCTCCCATGGGCTTTCAGTGGGTGGCCCAAGTGAAGCTATTCTAGATCAGCCCCTCCTTATCTGTTTCAAGTATGTCGACGGATGGGGACTAGATCATTTGAGCTTATATTATCATTTGTCTTCTCGCGGCCACACAGACTTGGCGTTGCTGGCCGAGCGGAGCGAGAAGATAGGAGACGTGTGTTGGCTCATTCGCGAGGCAGATTTAAAAGACAAAGTGCCATCGCTATTCTATTGACCTCTTTTCCCCTTCTATACGGGGCCAGTAGGTATCTTTCATTTCTTCATTTCGGCCCTTCGGCCAGCTTCTTTTCTTGGTTGCAGTAGATATCATTCTCACCATTGCGCGTATGCAGTCCGACTCACTTTGGAAGAGACTCAGCACTTCAGGGAGCTAATGCTGAAAGCTCAAAAGCTGACATATTTCGGGATTCCCGAGCCGGCCCCGACCACGACAACATTGCCTCCTGGTGACTCACACAAGCGAACCATGTCCCAGTTGAGAGAGGCTATTGGCAAAGCCAAAGAGGTCGTGACCCGGGTGACACAGGCACGCGAGAGGAAGGCTGCAGAATAGGGACCAGCAATAATCTCTCCCCGCATTGTATCTTTCAAAGAATTTGAGGCTTCTCATGCGCAGGGGCCTGAAGCTGAAGGTAGGCTCTTCATTCTTCCGTGGTTTATTTGTTTATTCTGGCCGTTTTGGCTAATTCTTCTTTACAGTTGTTGGCACCGTTGTTGCAGTCGTTGGACTAGAGGCAGTAGCAGGGGCCGTGACTAGAGAAGGTGCGGGGGAAGTCCCCATAGCTCCTGTGGAGGGAGATCAACCTTCCCTGACGCCCCGCCAGGAAATGGAAGGTAATTTGCAATTCGTTCATGGGCCTTCCAGGAACCATCATGTCTTCAGTCGGCTTGACTGTTTCTTGCTTCAAATTTAAGTTGAAATAGAACCGACATTACTCCCTGAAGCCGGGGCTGTGGGGGAAGCTGCTGCTGGGGAGCAAGCCATTTCAGGGGGTGAGCCCATCCCCGAGGTTCATTTAGTCGGCACTCCTAGTATAGAGCCGACCGAGGAAGTCCTTGCTGAGGGTGATGTTCCTATTAGCAAGACATCCACTCCGATGGTGGAACGCTAGGAATGGGCCGAAGGCTCTTCCTCTTCCGAACCGGTTGATTATGGTGGCGACTCTAGTGACGAGGAGTTTCCACCTGTTGATATAGAGACCGAGGATGCCGGAGCATCTTCGGCCTATGAAAGTGATTATACAACCTTCAGCCCACCCCGGTTGGCATGGAGCGACCTTGGGCTGTCGGGCTCACTTGTAGGTGAAGGGGCTGGAGCCACGGAGGCCGCCCTTGGAGGTTTGAGCTTAGTGCCAGTTGAGGTGAGAAGTCCTCCACCATTTTCACTTTACCGCTCTTCTCTTCTTTTTGATATCAACGGCCTGATACATATATTTATGGTGCAGACTGAGGTGGTACTGCCAACCATAATGGTGCAAATACCTCTCCCGGCTTTAGGTGCAGGTCAACCAACATTCTCGCCAGTCTTGCGGCCTATCGCTCTGTGATATCCCAAAGATTATGCGGCAGAAGCAGGTCTGGAAGGACCTGGGGTAATTGCGGGGGTTGATGAATCGACAGAAGTTGCGAAACCTCAGCCACTTGATGCCGACAAAGAGCTGTCCCTGGAGAAAAGTAGCCCTCCCGAGATAGAAGCGGGAGAAATTGTTGAAGGAGAGGCCGGGGCTTCTAGGGCCGTGGCGCTCGTTACTGAAACTACCCCTGTGGAGGTCAGCCAGGCTGAATGCGAGGAGCAAGTGTCCTCGGCTACTGATGCTTCTGGCACAGCTCCACCCCAAGAGGCAGACGGGAAAGTTACTGTTGTCGAGACTTTGCCCGTTGCGTTAGCTGCTGGAGTTGGTTCCAATGTAGGTGCCCTGCAAATCATGCCGTCGTCATCTTATGAGACAAGCCATGATATCTGGGCTACCGTGGATAGCATGGTGGATTTCTAGCTTCCCGAGACGTGACCACTTGGTCAGCAATCATCAAGCGACATAGTGTGTCAGTTCTTGAGAACCCTTTATCAGACTATAGCAGCCAGCCGAAATTTAACTTATGTACAGTTGAGGGGCCTGGTGGAGCACCTTTCCCATTCGCTGCTGGCTTTTGGCTGACCCATGGACGACTGGACGCCACGGGTAGTATTGCTGTTAAAGCATGTGAATAGAAGGGAATTTCTTGGCCGAGAAGTAGCTGATCAACTGACGACCATAACACTGGAGCGAGCTGAATGCCGAACTACTCTGGCTTCTTTGAGAGGGACTGCGGAGCAGATGAGAGATGCAGCCAATAGTTCTTCGCAGTGCCGAACTTTCCTTAGAGCTCGGATAACAGAACTACGTGCTGAACTTTCCAGGGCCGAGGCCGAGCTTCAAGAGACTGAGCGTCTGGAAGTCCAGAGCGTTGAAGAAGCCGAATTGGCCGAAGGGCAAGCCTCTTCTCTCTGTGAACATCAACAATGGAAGTATGAATGTGGAATATGTAATCAACCTATGAACATGTGTAGCATGAACCTAGGCAATCAGCATAGAATCTAAGCATGGGCATGCCATCTCTATCAGAACTAAGCAAAGGCAAAGAAAAACACACGCCGTGGCGTGGAGCAAAGGAATAAAAGAAAGCACACACCGTGAGTGTGGAGCAAGCAAGCAAAAGCAAGTAAAGAAGAGATATGGAAAGAGAGAGAGGACTACTGCCCAAACTAGAAAGATGTGATCGCCACCAAAGTATTAAACTAGCCAAAGCTAAGATGAATACCTTGGAAATAGGTGGATGCAACACCTGCCCACGGGGGAGAGAAAACTACACTTCTGCAAATAATGACGGTCTAAGACAAGCGCGCCAGATGAAGATGACGATCTTACGATAAACCGCTAGAGGACGCTAGCGCTCCAATAAACAACCGCCAGAGAATCACAGAACAGGAACTTTGGGACTTTGATCTCCACTTCTTACAACTGGCCAGAATACTTGGGCCTCATGCTGTGGACCTATAAAACCTGCAAAAATGTGTCGAGACACAGAAAAACACCCAGATTAGCCCTTTGAAGAGTGTGGTAACTATAATGGAAGAAAACTTGAAAACATGCAATTGGAAAGGGAATACCTGGGAGGTTGGTTTTTTTAACCCCTATGGGGCATTTTAAAAGATGGGAGGAGGTTTTAAAAATGATGTAGAAGATGGAAGAACGTAAGAGAGGAAGAGGGAAGATGCTTTGATGCTATGAGGGGGAAATAAGAACTAAGGAACACAAGAAAAGACTAAAACCCTTGGAACTTGATACTCCCTGGACTTAGGATGCAGATGGACGTGGAAAGCAGTTCTCCTTGATTGGTTCTAGCTCCAGGATGCGGCAGCACTTCGACGCGAACTCCAGAAATCTCCTCCCCAAGTCATGAAGTCAAGGGTTCTATTTATAGACCCTCAAAGTCTAGGTTCGAGTTGGAGGGATAACGACTCAAAATTAGGCCTAACACCAAATAATCCTTGAAGATAATACTCCCAAGAGTCCATAAAAACAAACGGGAGCTTCTAAGGATGAGTATCGAAGAAGAAATCGTCAGATCAAACTCTTAATCCGACCACGGCGTAGCAGAGAAAGAGAAGTTCTGCTAGAACTCTCTGTCTGATGCAGCAGCCTTACGATAAATCGCCATTTGGAAGTAACGGCTCAAGAATAGACTGCCACCCAGCGTTATCCAACAAAAGATAAGGCCAACAGGGGAAGTGTTTGAAACAAGGACTCTGCAAGAAATTGGCGGTCGAAGGTTCACGCACCAGAAGCAAATGACGGTCCCACAATAGACCGCTAAAGCACAATGGATAAGATAAGATAAAGCTTGAGAGAAAGCTGTTGGCGTTTGGACTCTAGTGTCATCTAGCTGTCGAAGACAAGAGCGCTACACGTCAGCAAACGCACCAAAGGTAGGCTGCCAGAAACAATGGGGTGATAAATGATAAGAAGGCTTGCTAAGCTTTCTCCAGCGGACAAAGATGAGAAGCGAGACCCAACCAAGGAGAAGATAACCCAAGAAATAGGCCTCAAAACTGACCAAAAAGGCTCAGTAAGGGTGAACAACTCGGAGCATCATAAAGATGAGTAAGGAAATGACCCAACTTATTGGTCATGAAACAGGTGTCAACAAATGCCCCTCCTTAACGTCCTCTTTGCAGGGGAACGAGCGGAGGTGAAGTGAAAGCGACATGGAACATGGTGGTGAAACAGAAATGAAGCGGAGTGGACTGAAAAGCGGGCGTTAAGGCAAACGACACCCGTCCCCAACCAACGAGCGATAGGAATTTTCCAAAAAATTTTGAACTAATCACAAGGAACGGTAAAACCGAATGATGCAAATCTGGAGGAACTAACAACTAAGGAAAGTAAAACACGGCCAGCGGCCGGAGCAATAGAAAAGGAAAGAGATGAGTAACTAACCTCCAGACAGGAATCCTCAGCTAACCAGACCGAGCAACAAGACCGAAGGAAACCTTCCAACTCAGAGTGGAATAATCCTCCTTACTCGAGACCATGGACACAATTATCCACCATTACTAAGACGTTCTAGACAAATGAAGGCACATGAATGCTCAAAGATGCACATGATGCATGTTGGGCTAAAAGAAAGAAATTATCAAAACAAATGCCAAGAAAGAATAAAAATAACAAGATACTCGAGAATAATATTGCTAGACCAGACAAATCAGGGTCAGGACACTATCTGCAACCATGATGTGCAAGACAGAACCATCATCCCCCAACTTTTCCAACCTAACGGCCTATCCAACGATTAAACATGTGAACTTAGATCATCATCATTTTTGTTAAAGGGGAACATCAGATCCTGGAACACATGAATGACCAGTCGGTTCTCAAGGTAATATATCATAAATACTATATAGTAATGCAATAAAGGATTAAGGATTGAAATACTTACCTGACTTACCTATCCGGCGAGATGGGATATGAAGCGTGACGGCGTTCATACTTTTTGCAAGTAAAAGGGTTAGCCATCAATGAATAAATCAATCATGATCATAAGAGCAGGCATGAAACATCCATATATAATGAAATGAAGCATTGTTGACATAAATATATCATGAAAGTTCAATGGATAAAGCAACTAATCATCAATCAAGCTCAAGACAGAAACGGTCTTATAGAGGAGCGCCATAAGGAATTGACGGTCAAAGCTTGGACCGCCAAAGGACGTCGGTTCACATACCCCAAGAAGGGTAGCTCAGACAAGAAACAGTCAAAGGGAGGTGCGCCATCAGCATGTAACGGTCTCACGATAGACCGCCAATTTTCCTGAGCGTTCAAAAAAAAACAAACCGATCGTTGTTTCCCCCCATTCACTCATTCGTTCAAACCCCAAAAACCGAGACCACATCGAGCGATTTCCCCCGGCCACTCCGGCGACCATCGTATACCGGTGACCACCACGATGATGCATAAGAAGAAGAAGGCCATAAAATGCCTTTAACGACGATTAGCGAGGGAGAAAATGCCACCCCCGGCGACGGCAGACCCACCAATGGAAGAACGGCCGGCGGCCCAAACCGAGGGGGAGGAGGTTCCCCACTCCACAGAGGCTGCAGAAGATGCTGAAGAGGCTGCTGGAGGTGAGGAGGAAGCCACGGCGGCGGAGGAGACGTCGGAGAAGAAGAAAGGCGGCCAGAGCTCGGAGGTAGGCCACCGCCCAAAAAACCCTATTTTTTTTAAACCATGCATGTGTATGAATGGACGGGGAATGGGTCTGGGGACCCATCAAAATTTATTGTAGGCCATTCCTGGCCATTTCCAAGGGCTGGGGAAACAGAGAAAATAATGCCCATTCTCGGGTACTGTAGCGGTCGTTTCAGTGACCGCTACAGAATATGGCGCACCACCCTTGGTCCGCCAAATAACTCTGACGGTCCAAAGCTGAGCCGCCAGAGAAACCAGAGGCAGAATGTTATATTTTATGTTTTTGTGTTTTACTTATTCAATTTTTTTGGTGTTTTATTCTTATTAAATGTAATGAAATTAAACCAATGCAATGACTAACCTATGTTCTACATGTGTGCTGGGGAAAAGATGGACGAGGATCTCATGGCTGCAAGTTAGGGCAGTGTACCAGGCACTACCCGACTACCAGAGGGACCGATTGACAGCCATGGGCTTTAGAGAACTGTTGAGCATAGAGGTCACCAGAGTGGACACAGCCCTGCTGTATGCACTGCACGAGCGATGGGATCCGATCAGCCGGGCCTTCATCTTCCCTTGGGGGCACATGATCCCGACATTGGAAGATATTGCGAGGATCACTGGACTGAGGGTGCACGGAGCTGCGGTGACCGGCTACACATTCAACGACTACTGACCGATGGAAGAGGAGTTACTTGGACTGGATCTGATGAGGCCGGGGCACCATTCTTCACAGTTGGCACGGGTGACGCTCAAGGAGAGCCAGGGGCTAAGAGAAGTAGCTATTTCAGTGGGCGAGTTACCCGAGAAGCACATCGACAGAGTGATAGAGCAGATTCACCCTAGAGTGGCAGCGGAGGCAGGACCAGAGGGAGATAGGATACTGAGGCGCTTCCTGATTCTTATGTTTGGGAAGTTGCTATTCACTACGAGAGCTGATGGAGTGAGCATCAGACTCCTCCCACTGTTGAGAGATTTGGACCGAGTTGGGAGATATGCTTGGGGAGCAACAGTGCTGGCCTTCTTATTTGAGTCACTCAGCACGACCGACCGGCAGACGATGCTGGGCGGCTTCTCGCCATTCTTACAGGTAAATGCTTCTAAATGCTAAATACTTTTAATTATGATTATTATTCCTAAATGCTGACAAATAACATGGCTCATGCAGATCTGGAGCTTCCTGTACCTCCCCGGCCTGGGGAGAGGGACAGAGCTACACCCAGAGAGGATCCCTATCGCGAGATGGTGGGTGGTTGCCAGGGACATGGGGTCGATCAAGCGGTTGACCCGGGCTGTCCAGGATGACATTGACTCGTTCCCCTATGCATCGATAAATTTCTAAACCCTAAACTCTTCTATATGCTTTAAAATAATCCTATATGCTTCTAGATGCTAACTCAGACTCAATCACCTTTTCAGGTGCGCTGGACACCGTACAGGGATGAGGACCACGAGGGACAGCCGTGGGTGGAGGCTTCCCTGGCGTACAGTGGATGGGACATCTGGTTGCACTACATTCACATCGTCGAGCCCCTGCACTACCGGCTCATTCTGAGGACTAGGGGACTACACCAGCCCGAGGTGGAGTTCCCTGGACGAGACGACGAGCGCCCCGGGAGATCTTCAAAGGGTCTCAGTGGCGACATCGATTGGAGTGCCCGAGTGGCTGAGCAGGTCCGAGACTGGACCTAGAGGGGTCGGGTGGTGCAGACCCGGGCTGACAGCGATGAGGCCTACCTGAAGGCCTACGTCGGGGGATACGGAGACTAGGTCTTCCGCGGCGTCCGACGACCGGTATGATTTCTAAACTCAATTTCTATCTTATCAATTAAATTATCCCTATATGCTCTGACATAGACTTTCTATATGCAGCTAGACACACAGGGACGCATTGCAGAGCTCCAGGGCCTCCTACATGCGACGATCCAGCAGCGACATGAGTACAAGGCAATGCTGGAGCTTCTTGTGAGTTTCCTAAACCTTGCACTTTAATGCCTATGCCATGCTTATGCGACTTGACTGACCTTGACTTCTAAATGCAGAGAGCCGAGGGAACACAGAGGGCGGGACCGGATGCTCCATCCTCTTCGTCGCAGCCTGCAGGAGGTCATGCTGAGCGAGATGCTGATTTTCCTCGGGCAGTTACTCGAGCCAAGGAGGCCGAGGCTACCCTCGCGGAGCGGGTAAGCGAATCCAACCGAGCTTTCTTAGACTTAAATGCTTATGATTGTGAATGCTTTGACCGACCATGATGAATGCTAATGCAGGCGAGAGAGCTGACCATGGCCTTAGCCGAGGCTGAGCGTGCTCGGGCTGAGACTGAGCAAGTCTGGGCAGAGATGGAGAGGTTGCGGATAGAGGCGACAGTGGCGACCGATCTCCGTGCAGAGCTAGAGAGACTGAGAGCAGAGCCATCTGCCGATTCCCAGCGGGTGATAGTGGAGCTGAGGGCCAAGATCCGGGCGCTGGAGAGAGCACTCCGGCTAGTGGGAGGATGATCTTCCGAAAGCATGTCGTAGAGCGGCGCGCGGAGCGGACACCACTATTATCTTATGGGTTCCTCCAGCCAGCGGAGGAACGAGGAGGACGAGCGACGTCGGCGACGGCAGTGAGAGGAGGAGAGTGTCTCTATAGCACCACCGATGAAGAGACCTGAGGGTGGTGGTGACAGCGGGGGCTCGGGAGACAGACCAGCCGGGGCATGACTTGTACCTTCCTTTTTCTTTTGATGCACACATGTACATGAGCCTTATAGTGGAATGAAATCTTTTGTGCTTTTGTTTATTTTATGAATGAGAATGCTTATGAATAGATGTGAATGTTTGTGTGAATGCTTGAAAGAGGGTTCGAGTGAGAGAGTGCGGAAGGTTTGACAAAAGGAGGGGAGAAAGAGCTATCTAAAACTTGCAGAAAACCATGAAACGGTCTAAGTTAGAACCGCCAGGGTGAATTAGCGGTTTCACCTTCGTCCGCTATAAAGGGTAGAGTAAAGGCGGTGGATGAAGGGAAGTGACGGTCCAACATGGAAGCGCCAGAGGGCTCTGGCGGTCTTACGATAGATCGCTAGCGTAAAAACTATGACAATCCGAGAAGGACTCCCCCGTGAGAGTCCGTACTCAGGGAAAAGAAGCCTTAATCTGCACTAGAACTCTCCTAAACTTAGGATAAGGCTACTGATAAGTGTCTATTTGTTATGACAATTCATTGCATGTACACCATTTTATGTGCATATAATTAGGCAATTATGCATATTTCATAGTTAACCTCAACTCCGCATTTAAATTGGAACTTTCACGCAAATTGATTAATTTGGTAATTTTATTTAATAATTTGAAGTTGAGGGCCATGAGCATTAATTCTCCATTGCATAATCCTGAGCATTTGAGATTTATGTGCACATTGTGGTAATTTTTATGGACTAAAGTGTAATTATATGTGTGTAGGACACCGAAGGTAATTACAAAAGAAGCTAGGGAAAAATTGTCACCACTACTTTGACCAAGTCAAAAAGCACATATTTTGATTGGAGGGAAAAGAAATTTCAAAAGTTTAAAATTGAGGAAAAGAAACACATATTTCGGTTGGAGGGAAATTGAATTCAAAGTTTGAAATAAAGGAGAGACATGATGAGCCTTGGGAAAGGGGGTGCCCAAAGTCCAGGAAAGGGAGTGCCCACCTACTTTTCCTCTTTTTCATGCAACATATTCCACATAAATCTCAGCCATCCATCTCCTTTTGATACAATCTCCACCCTTCATTAACCCAACTTTCCCTATAAATAACCCATGACAAGGAGGAAAAAGGGAGTTCTTCTTTTGGCATTTTTCTCTCCCTCTCACATATTTTAGTTCACCGAGTTCACCCTCTTCCGTCCCTCTTTTCCTCTTGCTGTCTTCATAAAAGTTCTTTATTTTTACGTGCTCGACAACTTCTTCTTCTACATCATCTTCTAATTCCATCTGGTTTTTAAGCTATTTCATATTTTTCACTGTGCTATCCTGTTCATCTACGAACCAGTGTTTCTCTCTGTTCTTTCCCTTGTTTCTTAGTCTTCTAGTCATTTTATCCTCTTGATTTCTTCATAAAAGTTCTTTATTTTTAAAAGATCTTCAACTTCTTCTTCTACGCCTTCTTCTAATTCTTTTTGGTGTGAAATTTAGTTTCTATTTTTTAACTTGCTGTCCTGTGATTTCACTGTTCATCGAGGTTCTAGCTTTTGTTATTCCTCCGTTTTGAAGCCCTTTCCATCTTTATTTCTCTCTGTGTTCTTCATTAAAGTTTTTCCTCTCTTGTATATCTAGATTTTCTTCTTCTATCACTTCCTCCAATTCTTCTTATTTTACGAGTTATATTTATTTTCCCACTGTTTCACTCTCTCATCTTCTTCCTTCTTCATCTCCACACAAACCCTTCCACATTCCTCTCTATATTTATCTCCAAAGTTTATCCTCCACAACTCTCCTTTCATGGCGGTGTGCACATCAAGATGGCCGACGTTCCAAGGCTCGTGACGTGGACGACGACGGCTTCTTCATCCATCTCTTTCCACGGTGATCTCTTTCAAGGCGGAGCGATCCTCTCCAAGGCTCGGCGAGGAGGAGACGACGGCGTCATCACCATTGCTACTACTATCTTCACATTTCAGGCCTTGTTATTACTTTTGTGTTATGTTACTTCATTGTAATCTTGTCACCTCTTTGTTGTAACCTTGTCTCGCACTTTATGTACTCTTTCTTTTAAGTTAATGAAGAGAGTTGTTCTTTTGATCTAGTTCTTGATCTTCTTCCATCTCTACCCCCTTCTTCTATCTCTTCTTTTCACTTCATGCAATTAATTTCTATAGCATATGCGCATAATCATAGGTGTTTTTAATTAAGTGTTTGGTTTGTTCTTTATTTCACTATTTTCTTTAAGTAAAGCAAAAATCACAAGTATTTTTCTAAAAGGTTACAAGGTTTTTAACTCTAAAAATCTCTTCTTCCTTGTGGATTCGACCCGTGCTTGCCATAGTCCTACGTTCTCTTTTGATCATTTTGTGCGAGTTCGGTTTTAAGATTGTTATACGCGTGTTTTAAACGACGAACTTTCGCGTTATCAATTTTTGCCGTCGTTGCCGTGGAGGAATGATGATTTTTGACTTAAGAACTTTGTTTTTCTTATGTATATAATGTACTAATAAAGTTCTTTTTTCTTATTTTTACAGGAAAAAAAAGAAAAAAAGTAACTTGAAAATTCAAAAAAAAATCAGAGGTAAGTCTCCACCTTTTCCTTAGTCTTTTTGTCATTCATTTTGAAAAAAAAAAAGGGGGAACGCTTTTCAAGTAAGTATCCAAACTTTTTCTCCTTCATTTTAATTTCATTTCTCTACATTTCATATCTTGTGGTTAGATAGGTTCACTAAATAAAAAGAAAAAAATCATCACTTGAACTTCAATAAAAATCTTCATTGCAAGAGTAGAAACCACACTTTCATGCTTTAGGTCATGCATCATGTAAGATAGAAGTTCTTCATTCCTTATTGTTTAGTTTATGTTAATTTTATTTTGGAAGATTGCAAGGGGCAATGTGAGTTCTTTTCTAATCTTTTTCTTAAATCACATGCCCATGCATACTTGCATAGAATTCCTTGTTTGAATTTGGTTTGTTGCATATCATTTCTAAAATATTCTAAGGGCAACACCCATAAGCAAGATAAGGTGGGGATTTCATCACCCTTCCTTAGCCCACAAACCATAATTCCCTTGCATCTTTGCATCACCTAGACCTTAAATAAAATCCAGTAGACGTTGGCTCTAGGTTCACACTGTGATTCTTGTGTTATTTGGGCTTACTCTTTTGTGAAAACCGGTGCCTAAGGCAAGACGGTCGGACGGAAAACGCCTTAAGCGGGCTAGTGATTTTTAATTAGCACCTTGCGAAAGTAAGGGGAGCCTCCCACTACCCCACCCCTTACCTGGCCGGTGAAAATATTGAGGGTGAACTCCAGTTACACTTTAGTCATTTTGTGAAACCCAATTTGTAGGTTTAGGTCACACATAGGTCATTAGGTAATTTGTGTGACAACTTGTTTGTGTTTGCATAAAAAAAAATCCTCTTCTCTTTCTTCGTCCTATTTTGTGTCAAAAAAATAATAAATTAAAAAAAATAAAAATCATCATAAAAAATCTCTTTCATCTCTCTCTTCGTCCTAGTTCATACAAGGTAGAAGATCTCAACATCTAAACCTACTAGGACCCATTCAAGAAATTGAGAGAGTCTTGTATCCAGGGATCGATCTCCAACAAGATCTCATGGCCGACAATCAAGGACCTCACCACCAAAATCTAATGGCCGAAAATCCCGATCCTCCAAAGTAAATGAAGGACTATTTCTTGTCTAATCAATACCAACCATCCTTCTATGTCCAAGCACCTCAGAACCAGGTGGTTCATTATGAAATCAAGTCTAGTACCATCCAAATGTTACCATCTTTCTATGGAAATCTCAATGAAGACCCTTACAAACATCTTGATGAATTTCTTCAGATCTGCTCAACTGTTAAAATCTAGAATTTCTCTGATGATGCTCTTAGGCTAACTCTCTTCCCATTCTCTCTCAAGGATAAATCCAAATATTGGTTAGGAGCCTTGGGTAGGACCATTGATACATGGGTGGAAATGCAAAAAGAATTTTTGAAGAAATTCTATCCCATAGGACGAACCAATACCATGAGAAGAGCAATTACTGGATTCACACAAAACCCTGGGGAACATATCCATGAAGCGTGGGATAGACTGAAAGATTTATTGAAGAAATGCCCCCACCATGGGTTATCAAGATGGCAAATTGTACAGGCATTCTATGAGGGTTTGACGGAGAATTATAGACATATGGTGGATGCATCATGTGGGGGAGCATTCATGAGTAAGAGCGAAGATGAGGCTTACGATTTATTTGAAATACTTAGTGAGAATTCAATTAGTCATACCTCGCTCTCATCCTATGAAAGAATGATTGGGCCGGCTAAGAGGGGTGGACTTTATGAAGTTAAGAGCCAAGGTGAGTGTGAGAACAGGATGGACATTAATGCCTTGACCCAGAAATTGAACAAAATAGATTTGTTGGCACAGAAGATAGAGAAGGTTGATCTTGTAACTCAGAAGCTAGATCAGTTGTTATCTAGGCATGAACCTTCTTCTTCTTTAGCCCCTCGACCTCAACCATTCTCCGCTCCCAGTCATGAAGAGTTATGTGCTCTTTGTTCTAGCCCTGATCATGGGGTAACTGATTACCCCACAGCAGCCCAACTTCCCCCATTCATCCAAGAATAAATCTTTGCTGCTCAAGGTGTCTCTAAGCCTCCTTATGATCCTTATTCCAACACTTATAATCCAGGCTGGAGGAACCACCCGAATTTTTCTTAGAAATCTCAGCAATGTTCATCTACCCAATCTAATCCCTCTTTTCAAAAACAACCCTTTCAAGCTCAAGCCAACCAACATTACCAATCTCCTTTTCAACAAGCTTAGTCTCATCATAATTTCTCTCAATCCAATGCACCTTTCCAATAATATTCGCAACCTCCTTTTCAGCATTCTCAGGCCCCGTATCCTCAACCTCCCACTCAGCATTTTCAGGGCCAGTATCATCAGTATCCTCCAAACCATTTTCAAGCTCAAGTTCCTTTCCAACCTCCTCCTTCTTAACCTCCGCAGCCCAATTTTGATGACAAGTTTGAACAACTGCAACAACTCATCCTTACCCAAGCACAATCCATTTCTAAGTTGGAAAACCAGATAGGGTAACTTGCTGCTAATAACATGAGAAGAGAGGTAGGCCAGCTCCCTAGCCAACCGGTGGCCAACCCCCACAATCAACAACCTCCAGGCTTCCCTCCAAGAGCTCCCTTTCTTCCTCAACCCAATCAGCCCAATCAGCCTCAACTGCCCCCTCCTGTAGGTCCCCAATTTGAGAATGCAAAGGCAATCTCTTCTCTTAGGAGCGGGAAGGTTTAGGATAATCCTTATAGGATTAAGGAAGTTGGCAGTAGTTCGGGTCAAGATGCCCCCATGGAAAGTGATAGTGAGGATGAGGAGCCGGTGATTGTGCAAGAGAAAAAGAAGTCGGAGGGTGGAGAGAAGAAGTTGGATAAAGGAAAGGTGAAAGTTGATGAAGGACCCCAAGAATATGTGCCTCATGTCCCTTTTCCCGATGCTCTAAAGCCGAAGGCTCACAAGAAACTGCCGGTGCAACAGGAAGAATTAGTGGAATTGTTTAAACATGTGAATATCAATATTCCACTCTTGGATGCAATCAAGCATGTGCCGGCATATGCAAAGTTTTTGAAAGAGCTTTGTACTCCAAAGAGGGAGCCAAGGGCGGTAACTCAAAAGATCCGCTTGTCTGAGGATGTGAGTGCTGTTTTGATGAATCATCTGCCAAAAAAATTGAAGGACCCCGGAGCCCCTTTAATCTCATGTGATATAGGTGACGTCACTTTTGATCGAGCATTGCTAGACTTAGGTGCTAGCGTGAATCTTTTGCCCACCTTTATCTATGAGCAGTTTGATCTGGGGGAGTTAAAACCCACTTCAATCATCCTTCAATTGGTAGATAGGTCAGTTAAAACACCAAGGGGTTTGTTGGAAGATGTCATTGTTAAAGTGCATGAATGTTATTTCCCGATGGATTTTTTCATTTTGGATATGACCTCATCCCAGGATCTAAAGCACACACCTATTATTTTGGGACGTCTTTTTCTAGCAACAGCTAAGGCCAACATCAACTGTGCCACGGGAATGATGGATATTTCATTTGGAGGTGAGAAAGTTTCTCTAAATGTATTTAAGGCATCTCAATATCCAGATCAAGGAGAGGAATGCAATGTCATTGATATCTTTGAGGATGAGATTCTTGATAACATTAAGGACACCCTGGAAGAGGGTGGTATGATTCAAGATTCTCCTCTCTCTTCTGCACCCTGGTCTAAGATAGAGTCACTTCCTGCACTTCAATCCGAACCAATCCTGCCATCATTGGAACGTCCTCCAGCTCTGGAACTCAAGCCTCTCCCGGACTCCCTTAAATATGCATACCTTGGACCTAACCACACTCTACCTGTCATTATTGCCTCCAATCTCACTTCTGCTCAAGAATCCCAACTCTTAAATATTCTTAAGGAGCATAGGGGGGCAATAGGCTGGTCTGTTGCAGATTTAAAGGGGATTAGTCCGGATGTTTGTATGCATCACATTTACTTAGAGGAAAATGCCAAGCCGAGTAGAGAGATGCAGCGTCGGCTGAATCCAAGTATGAAGGAGGTAGTAAAGAAAGAAGTTGTCAAATGGTTGGATGCTGGGATCATATATCCCATTTCTGATAGCAAGTGGGTCAGCCCAACTCAAGTTGTTCCCAAGAAGTCAGGGCTGACAGTTGTAACAAATGAGAAAGGAGATGAAGTACCTACACGATTACCAACAGGGTGGAGAATCTGCATTGATTACAGAAAATTAAATTTAGTTACAAAGAAAGATCATTTTCCACTACCATTCATAGATCAAATTTTGGAGAGATTGGTAGGGCAAAAGTACTATTGCTTTTTGGATGGCTATTCCAGGTACAACCAAGTTGCTATTTACCCGAAAGATCAAGAGAAGACAACATTCATGTGCCCCTATGACACATTTTCTTTTAGAAGAATGCTGTTTGGGCTGTGTAACGCCCCCTGCCACATTTCAGCGATGCATGATGTCGATATTTTCTGAAATGGTGGGGGAATGTTTGGAAGTGTTTATGGATGACTTTTCTGTGTTTGGTGATTCGTTCGAAAGTTGCTTGGAGAATTTAACTCAGGTGTTGAGAAGGTGCATTGACTCAAATCTTGTGTTGAGTTGGGAGAAAAGCCATTTCATGGTAAGAGAAGGAATAGTTTTAGGTCATGTTGTTTCAGAGAGAGGAATAGAGGTTGACAAGGCCAAGGTTGATGTGATTTCTAATCTTCCTCCTCCTTCTTCTGTCAAACAAATTCGATCTTTTCTTGGCCATGCTGGATTCTATCGCAGATTCATCCAAAACTTTTCCACCATCACTCGTCCTCTCACGTAATTGCTCGCCAAGGACACTCCCTTTAACTTAGATGATTCATGTCTTACGGCATTTCATTCTTTGAAAGCTGCCCTTACTCAAGCCCCAATTCTTCAATCTCCTGATTGGGCGCTATCTTTTGAGATCATGTGTGATGCTTCAGACTACGCTGTTGGAGCTGTCCTGGGTCAAAGAGTCGATAAGAAGCCCGTGGTGATCTACTATGCAAGTCGCACCCTCGCCGATGCACAATTGAACTACACCACTACAGAGAAAGAATTGCTTGCGGTAGTTTTCGCCCTTGAGAAATTTCGATCTTATCTGTTAGGGGCAAAATTCATTGTTTATTCCGATCATTCAGCTTTGAAAATTTTTACTATCTAAGAAGGAAGCTAAACCCCGTCTCATTCGGTGGATTCTCTTGTTACAAGAGTTTGATTTGGAAATCAGAGACAAGAAGGGGTTGGAGAATGTTGTTGCTGATCACTTGTCTAGGATTGTGGTTCCTGAAAGTGCTCCTATGTTCGACTCCTTCCCCGATGAACAAATTCTCTCCATCTCACATACAACAACCCCTTGGTTCGCTCATATAGTCAACTACCTGGCGGTAGGATAGATTCCGAGAGGGTGGTCTAAACAGGAGAAGGATCGATTCTTTTCAAAGCTAAGGCACTATTTTTGGGAGGACCCAGAGCTGTTTCACATGGGTCCTGATCAGATCATTAGAAGATGTGTCCCCGAGGAGGAACAACAATCTATGTTGAATTTCTGTCATAATCTCGCTTGTGGGGGACACTTTTCAGGAAAGAAAATAGCGGCGAAAGTGTTGCAGAGCGGATTCTATTGGCCCACATTGTTCAAAGATGCTTACGAATTTTCCAAAACTTGTTTAAGGTGCCAAGCCGTGGAAAACAATTCAAAAAGAGATATGATGCCGCTCAATCCCATTCTGGTAGTAGAGATTTTCGATGTTTGGGGAATAGACTTTATGGGACCATTTCCACCTTCATTCGGTAATGAATACATTTTGGTGGCGGTGGACTATGTTTCGAAATGGATTGAAGCTGTTGCTACTAGGACAAATGATCACAAGGTTGTGATGAAGTTTGTGAAGAAACACATCTTTTCTAGATTTGGTTGTCCTAGAGCTATCATTAGTGATGGGGGCTCTCACTTTATTCATTTTTAATTCTGAGCTCTGCTTCGCAAATATGGCATCACTCACAAGCTCGCTACCCCCTACCATCCCCAAACTAGTGGCCAAGTAGAAGTGTCCAACAGGGAGATAAAAACTATTCTGCATAAGACAGTTCGGCCGGATAGAAAAGACTGGTCCGAGAGACTAGATGATGCACTCTGGGCCTACAGAACTACATTTAAAACTCCCATTGGCATGTCACCTTATCGCCTCATTTTTGGAAAAGCCTGCCACTTGCCTGTAGAGCTTGAACATAGAGCATATTGGGCCATCAAACAAGTCAACTTTGATCTCATTCAAGCCGGGGCCCAAAGAGCTCTACAACTCAATGAATTGGAGGAATTAAGAAATGAAGCCTATGAAAATTCAAAAATCTATAAAGCTAAAATGAAAGCCTTCCATGATAAGCATATTCAAAGGAAAACTTTTCAACCAAATCAGAAAGTATGGCTTTTTAACTCTAGGCTGCGTGTGTTCCCTGGAAAGCTCAAGTCCAGATGGGATGGACCGTTTGTAGTTGTCAAAGTTTTGACCACGGTGCCGTCAAAATTTTGAATCCTAAAAATGGTCAAATTTTCACTGTCAACAGTCAAAGATTGAAATCTTATTTGGAAAATGATCAGTTGCAAAAAGAATCCATTATCCTAAGTGGTCTGGAATAAAATCTTTGTGAGCTCTCATGAGTCTGGCTGAAGACGGAAAACTTAGCGCTTCTGGGAGGCAACCCACAGTTTTTGTTGTTTTGACGTTTTTGTTTGAGTGTGTTTTAGTAGTCAGGTTAAGGTCAAGGAGAGGAAGTCATCGCCGCCTATGACATTGATGGAGGTTTCATCCCGCATATCTGGTTGTCTCTTTCCCACTCAGAAGTATTTATTGATACATTATTCTTTTACTTTCAATTCTACATGCCATTGAGGACAATGTCATTCAAGTTGGGGGGCAGAGAAATTTTCATGATGCATATAGTACAACCTGATAGGAGTTCTGTCTTGCATAAAGATGTAAACCTCATTTTGAGTTTCATGATTCATACTTAAATTAAAAGTAATTCTGGAATAGAAAAGGCTAGGGAGAAGGATGATGGAAAATTTAGTCAATCTAACCATGGAAAACTGATATAAGAACCCTTTAAAGTTCATGTGCACTTAAAAAAAAATATTTACATTAAACACTAATGAAACAAGCAAGACAAGTCCTCTGCTATTTTAGGTATATTATCTGATATTCTGCACTTCTTAAGAAAAGAGATCTTTATACAAAGCTTTCTGCCAAATTATCTATCAAATAAGTGCAATGGCACTATGAAAAAAAAAGAGAGAAAAAAATACCATGAAAAATGTCTCTAATCTTTGTAACCGGGCCTACTTCACATAAGACGTGTTGAGGTTCACGTCAAACGAAAAAGAGGAACCTGGATCTGTGAAACTGTGCCTGCTTCTCCTAAGGCAAGAGTTGAGGTTCACGTTGAGCAGTGAAGGGTAGTGCAGCATCATGTGTGATATAAAAGATCCCAAAGGGATAAAATAATAAGGCAGATAAAAAGCTAATATACTTAATGCTATGATCTAAGAGGTGCAGGGTTGAAAGGTATTTGCTTGGAATAGCGAATGGGGGATGCAATTGTCTAAGCTGTAGATTTGGTAGTTACACATGCACAAGTGCTATTGAGCTTTAATTTGAATTCTTAATCATGTACTATTAAGTTCCTACATAAGGCTAATATGCATTAATGATTCCAGATTCCTAATCTTTGGTTGATTCTATGAAGGGATAACTGGATATGAGAGCATGAATTTTACAAACTCTTGTTAGTCCTAAAATTTAATTTATTGGCATTGCTAAGGGACTAACAATGAGTAAGTTGGGGGGTGTGATAAGTGTCTATTTGTTATGACAATTCATTGCATGTACACTATTTTATGTGCATATAATTAGGCAATTATGCATATTTCATAGTTAATCTCAACTCCGTATTTAAATTGGAGCTTTAACGTAAATTGTTTAATTTGGTAATTTTATTAATAATTTGAAGTTGAGGGCCATGAGCATTAATTCTCCATTGCATAATCATGAGCATTTGAGATTTATGTGCACATTGTGGTAATTTTTATGGACTAAAGTGTAATTATGTGTGTGTAGGACACCGAAGGTAATTACAAAAGAAGCCGGGGGCAAAACTGTCACCACTACTTTGACCAAGTCAAAAAGCACATATTTTGATTGGAGGGAATTTTTTTTTCAAAAGTTTAAAATTGAGGAAAAGAAACACATATTTCGGTTGGAGGGAAAATTGAATTCAAAGTTTGAAATAAAGGAGAGACATGATGAGCCTTGGGAAAGGGGGTGCCCAAAGTCTAAGAAAGGGGGTGCCCACTTACTTTTCCTCTTCCCCATGCATCATATTCCACTTAAATCTCAGCCATCCATCTCCTTTTGATACAATCTCCATCCTTCATTTACCCAACTTTCCCTATAAATAACCCATGACAAGGAGGAGAAAGGGAGTTCTTCTTTTGGCATTTTTCTCTCCCGCTCACATCTTTTAGTTCACCGAGTTCACCCTCTTCTGTCCCTCTTCTCCTTTTGCTATCTTCATAAACGTTTTTTGTTTTTACGTGCTCTACAACTGCTTCTTCTACATCATCTTCTAATTCCTTCTTGTTTTTAAGTTATTTTGTGTTTTTCACTATGCTGTCATGTTCATCTGCGAACCAGTGTTTCTCTCTGTTCTTTCCCTTGTTTCTCACCCTTCTAGTCATTTTATCCTCTTGATTTCTTCATAAAAGTTCTTTATTTTTAATAGATCTTCAACTTCTTCTTCTACGCCATCTTCTAATTCTTTCTGGTGTGAATTTAGTTTCCATTTTTCAACTTGCTGTCCTGTGATTTCACTGTTCATCCGAGGTTCTAGCTTTTGTTATTCCTCAGTTTTGAAGCCCTTTCCTTCTTTATTTCTCTCTGTGTTCTTCATTAAAGATTTTCCTCTCTTGTATATCTAGATTTTCTTTTTCTATCACTTCCTCTAATTCTTCTTATTTTACGAGTTATATTTATTTTCCCACTGTTTCACTGTCTCATCTTCTTCCTTCTTCATCTCCACACAAACCCTTCCACATTCCTCTCTATATTTCTCTCCAAAGTTTATCCTCCACAACTCTCCTTTCATGGCGGTGTGCACATCAAGACGGTCGACGTTCCAAGGCTCGTGACGTGGACGACGACGGCTTCTTCATCCATCTCTTTCCACGGTGATCTCTTTCAAGGCGGAGCGATCCTCTCCAAGGCTCGGCGAGGAGGAGACGACGGCGTCATCACCATTGCTACTACTATCTTCACATCTCAGGCCTTGTTATTACTTTTGTGTTATGTTACTTCATTGTAATCTTGTCACCTCTTTGTTGTAAGCTTGTCTTGCACTTCATGTACTCTTTCTTTTAAGTTAATGAAGAGAGTTGTTCTTTTGATCTAGTTCTTGATCTTCTTCTATCTCTACCCCCTTCTTCTATCTCTTCTTTTCACTTCATGCAATTAATTTCTATAGCATAGGCGCATAATCATAGGTGTTTTTAATTAAGTGTTTGGTTTGTTCTTTATTTCACTGTTTTCTTTAAGCAAAGCAAAAATAACAACTGTTTTTCTAAAAGGTTACAAAGTTTTTAACTCTAAAAATCTCTTCTTCCCTGTGGATTCGACCCATGCTTGCTATAGTCCTACGTTCTCTGTTGATCATTTTGTGCGAGTTCGGTTTTAAGATTGTTATACGCGCATTTTAAACGACGAACTTTCGCGTTATCAGCTACCCAACCTAAATCCTAACACTCCAACACTAAAACAAAGCCCCTACAAATAGGAACATGCTCTAAATTCCTAGCTCTCTCTAATTCTCTGCTACAAGTCCAGAAACTTCATCAAAACACTCAAAAAACACCATGAAAAGGAGTTTTGAAGCTAGTGCCATGGGAGAGAGGGTCTACACCGGCCCTAAAGCAGCTAGAAAAGAACATGGGGAACTACAGAGGCTAACCTCCATCCCCAAACATCTAAGCTCAAGTCCTTCAGGAAAGGTAAGTGGTGATTTGATTCAAACTTTCATAAAAATCTGCACTTTCCTCTTCTCATGATCTTCCTCTATTCGTCCTCTCTCTTTTTCTTTCCTCTAGCTTCTTCCTAGCCCAAGGTGCTACTCCAACTTGAAGTGGGTGGCTCCCATGATAAAAGAGCTTCCTTTAGAAGTCCTCTCAATCCTTAGGGCATGACACCTTCAACCCTTGTTAGTTTTAGCCAAAACTTTCCAAAGATTCTCATATGATTGGCCTAGCATTCCAGCCCTTATGGAATTGTGGCACCCTCAAACACACACATTCCTCTTCCCATCCTTTGAAGCCACCATCCTATTAGAAGAGGTAGAAACCTACCTAGCCCTCCCTAAGACCAAGGTGGGGGATGAAGATTTAGTGTGTCACACGGTCGAGCCTATAGACCCTTCTCTCATTCTAGAGGATTTCATACACAACCCAAAGGATGTTAGGACAATGATCAGCCCACGCCACATTCATTTGATACCCATGGCTCAATGGATTACCGCCTTTTGTAAGAACAAGAGCGGGAGATTCGAAGCCATAGCCAAAGCTACCTCAGTTTGCTTGTGCGGGGCCTTCCTTTTCACCACCACCGACCACCTTCTAGATATTCAAAACCTTAGTATCATCAGTGGGTTGTGGCGGGGTTTGTCCATTTCTCAAGCGGTCCTTTCATACCTCTATGAAGGGCTTAGTTCGGCTTGCCTAGGAGGACCACTCTTCGGCTCCATGATCATCTTTGAATGTTGGATGGGAGTGAGAATCAAATTCTTACCCAAGGAGGACTTGCCTTCAGCTAGCCGGATATTCGGGAGCCACCCACTCTTCTATATAAGAGGCACATTCAGATTCTCTTCACAGGTTGAGTGCCAGGTTACGGATAAGAAAATAAGAGATGATTGGCATCTCTTCCTCAACACATTGCCAATTGACAAGTTCGTGATGCGGCCACGAGTTCTTCGAAGCACCATCCTTAGAGTTCCTCGGCAACCAGGCCTAGATCTACAGCTAGTGGGGAACACTACCATGGCGATTTACAACTCGCACCGGTGCTATCTTCAAATTGGGCTGCCCCGAACCATAGTGCCTGTACTATCACATCTCCCTCCCCTTCAAGTTAGGAAGATAGGGACTGAGGAGGACGAGCGAGCAGTCTGGAATGCTCTGACCATGTAGGAAATCAGCCAAGTGCGTGCTTGGCAAGCAGATGTGGTAGAAGAGGAAGAGGGATACCGAGCTTATGTAAAAGAATTACGCAAAATTTGACCTCGCGCGGATGAGAGATTGAATGTAATTTGATGTTTTTTCTTGAAATTTACCAACCACTTGATGTACAATGAATTTTAGTTGGATGAAATGAAAGCTTTGAGTTTGATGGATGTGGAATTGATTGCTTGATCGAGCTCAAATTAGCCAAAAAGTAGAGTTTCTAACGGACATGGCGGTGTACTATAGGGCCGCCAATCATCTCTGGCGGTCTTACGACTGACCGTTGGAGAAGGACTCAGGAAAACTGAGCAATTGAACCTTCGGGAAGGAATGACGGTCGAACCATCAACCACCAGAACTGGTTGGCGGTCTAAATTAAGACCGTTAAGAAGTGAGCTGAGGGGTCAAATTTCAAGCCTTTGGAAGATGATGGCAGGTCTAACCATGGTCCGCCAGAGGGATTTGGTGGTCTAATATTAGACCGCTAGAGAACCAGAAACTGTAAACTTGTGAGCTTTGAATCCTGAGCACTTGAACCTGCGTTCTGCACACACTCAGACAAAAAAAATAAGTTAGATCTGCTCTTAGGCTCAACCCCTTACCTGAATCAAGTTAGAGAGTGACCAGTTCTTGATATTTGGTCAAGGGGTGGAGCCTTATCAAATAGGTGGAAAATGTAATGAAGAAAATGCAATGCATGAAAATGCAAGATGATGGTATTTTCAACTTTTGATATATGATTTTTGTGGGGTTTTGAAATATATATGATTTTTTTGGATTTTAAAATATATGATTTTTGGGGTTTTCTGAAATATATGATTTTTTGGATTTTGAAAATATATGATTTTTTTGGATTTTGAAACATATGATTTTTTTGGATTTTGAAATATATGATTTTTTTGGATTTTAAAATATATGATTTTTTTGGATTTCGAAATATATGATTTTTTTGGATTTTGAAATACTTGATTTTTTTGATTTTTAAATATATGATTTTTTTATGGTTTTGAAATATATGATTTCATCTCGGCAACAAGGGCCCTACGTGTCTCACCCGGAATCTCCTGAGGTTGGCGTACTTATGAGATGATAGTCCCTGACCGAGGCCAATTTGCATAACGGTGATTCTACCAAGGCCATACCCAGGGTTCTGTCTAGTCCTAAAAAGAAAATAGAAACAAGGGGTAAGCCTAGACCAGGTATAGAGGTTTAGAGTTTGAGTCCTTCTCATGATGACGCTTTCAGAGATTCGATCTATTGAGCCGGGACTTTGTGTCCGTCGTCGAACCTTTATCCACCCTAGGCACGCATACGACCGGGCTCATAACGTCCCGCGAGAAAACTGTACTACCACTCTTGCCATGCCTAGTCTTACTTTTTCATGGAGCTTATAGACTTTAAGATATGTACTCTTGAGAGATGAATCTTTGTTTTCTTTGCGATGATTGTTGCTCCATTTTCTTTTTTCTTTGATGAATTGCCCTTTTTTTATGGAATCAGGTCATAATGGACTGCCCCTATTTGAGACCTCCTCTTACCAGGGTGTCTAGATTAGTCATCGCTCTCTTATTTTACCTCTTGCCCCTAGATTCAGCCGAGGAGAGAAACGGACAGGGACCCTGACTTCCCCCGGGCATGGCCAAGGAGAAAACGGTGTTTACATAACTGGGGAACCCGACCAGGGACGCCGTGAAGTGTGTGATTTGCCGACCTCGGGGTCCTCCTTTGTGATTGAGAATGGGACTCCTTGCTACCGGGTTTCATTAGCTTGACTCTAGGGATAAAAGTGCTTAAGATACAACCCATTCCAAGTGTGAGATAGCTCCTCACCTTCTGCGTTGACTAAGCGATACGCGTTCCCTGGATAAGCTGCTCTAACGACGAACGACCTTCCCAGTTTGGTTGCAATTTGGACCTAGGACCTCCGAACCTGATGAATTTTCGTTTCAAAACCATATCTCCTACTTGGAATTTGCGTTCAATTATCTTATTTTGAAAATACCGTGAAACTCTCTTTTGATAAATGGACATGTGATCGGCCGCATTCATCCTCTTCTCATCTAAGAGTTCCAGCTGAACGAGCAATGCCTCTCGACGTTCATCGAGATTAAGTTCCTTATCAAGCTGCACCCTTAGGGAAGGGATTAAGATCTCATATGGGAGCACCGCCTCCATCCCGTAGGTGAGAGCATAGGGGGTCTGCCCCGTGGGAGTACGGACGGAGGTGCGGTAAGCCCATAGAGATTCCACTAACCTTTCACGCCAATTAGAAAATTTGTGAGATTCGCATGTTTTCTTTATAATTTTCAGAAGGGTTTTATTGGTGGCCTCGGCTTGACCGTTGCCTTGAGAATAATATGGAGATGAATGATGCAATGAAATATTGAACTTCTTACATAGGTCCTTGAGCTCTTGAGAGATAAATCGGGGCCCGTTGTCGGTGATGATGCTGCTTGGCACTCCGAACCGTGAAATGATATTCTTCATGATAAAGCGGCACACCGTTGTTGCTTTGATTTCTGCGTACGCTTCCGCTTCGGCCCACTTGGTGAAGTACTCCATGGCGTAAGGATGAAGGATTTTTGCTTGGTTTCAGAGTTAGGATCACCGAGCGAGCCGACAACGTCGAAAGCCCACATGGAGAACGGCCAAGGAGATGAGAGAGGATGTAAGGATGAAGCTGGAGCATGAATTTTGTCAGCGTGGAGTTGGCATTTAAGACACCTCTGGACATAGAGGGAGCAATCTTCCTCTAGAGTGGGTCAATAATAACCCTGCCTAAGGATCTTCTTAGCTAGAGCCTGGCCATTAACATGACCTCTACACTCGCTAGAATGGGCTGCTTCGGCCACCTTCCAAGCTTCATCGTCATCTAGGCACCTCATGAGCATCCCATTGAGAGCGCGCCTGTAAAATTCCCCAGCAATGATAGTGTACTTCAAGGCGGCTCTTCTGATAGCCTTACGCTGCTCGGCGTTTGCCCCTTCAGGGAACGATCCATCTTTGCAATACAGCTCGATTTCATGATACCATGGCAATTCTTCTTCTTCCAGGATCTCTTCCAATTCCGTTAAAGACACTTCCTTCAAATCTTCCTTCTCAGCTCGAGCTTCTACAGTTTTCCTAAGGTTGTGATACCAAGGATCCTGAAGAGAGGGAGCATCTAACCTCTGAACGATAATAGTCTCAGTATTCTGACTGAGAGGGAAAGATAAAGAGGAAGCGAGCGACGCTAGTGCATCAACTAGAATATTCTGAGATCGAGGGGTATGGATATAAATCAGTTTGCGGAATTACCGAGCTAGGAGAGTGACCAAATCTTGATATGGCTTGAGCTTTGGGTCACGAGTGCGGTAAGTGGACAGAACCTGCCACAGAACGATCTGAGAGTCTCCTATGATGTTCAAGTAGCGCGTGCCTAAGAGGTAGGCGTGCTTCAATCCGGCTAGGAGAGCCTCATACTCGGTTATATTGTTGGTAACAGGAAATCAGAGCTGGTAAGCCAAGGGGATCTCACCCCTTCTGGAGTGAGCAGGACGGCACCTATCCCTCGGTCTTGAGAATTGAGCACACCATCGAAGTGCAGAGACCAGAAGGGATGATGAGTAAGGACAGAGAGATGCTCATCAGGGAAATCATCCTGAATAGAATCTGTGCATGGAATGGGAAGATGGGCAAGATGCTCAGCGATGGCATATCCTTTGATAGCCTTCTGAATGATGAATGTGATATCAAACTAAGAGAGGAAGCTCTGCCAGCGAGCTAACCTACTGGAAAGGACGGGCTTTTCTAAGAGATAACGGATCGGGTCCATTCTAGAGACCAACCTAACTAGGTGGGATAGGAAATAGTGTTTGAGCTTCTGAGCTACCCACACTAAGGCGGCACAAGTATTTTCCATAGCGGTGTATTTGGCCTCAGCCAGGTTAAACAACCTGGGGAGGTAATAAGCGGCCCGCTCTTTGCCTTCATCATCTACCTGTGCTAATACCACACCTAGGGAGTCCTCAATGACCGAGATGTATAAGATTAGGGGTTTCCCAGGGACAGGAGGTTGCAAAACCGGGGGATTGGTCAAATATTCTTTTAAGTCCTCGTAGGCCTTCTGACAAGCTTCGTTCCTTTCAAACTTGACCCCCGCCTTTAGCAATTCATAGAACGGGCGGCACCTCTGAGAATGTTGGGATATGAATCTTCTGATGAATTGCAATCGACAAATCAGCCTCTGAAGTTCCGTGATATTCTTAGGCGGAGGCATGTCCATGACGACCTTTACTTTACTAGGATCAATCTGAATCCCCCGTTTGCTAACTATGAAACCTAACAGTTTTCCTGAGGAGACCCCAAAAACACAATTCTTCAGATTCATCTTAAGCTTGTACTCCCTAGCTCTTTGCAGCACCTTAGCCAGAATGGAGGGGTGTTCTTCTTTTGTTCTTGACTTCACCAAGATGTCATCCACATAAGCTTTCATATAGACATGCATCATGTCGTGGAATATAGCCATCATTGCCCTTTGATAAGTGGCACCTGCGTTCTTCAATCCAAACGGCATAACCACATAGCAGTACGTGCCCTAGGGCGTGGTGAAGGAGGTTTTCTCTTGATCCTCGGGAGCAAGACGGATTTGGTTATATCCTGAGTAACCATCCATGAATGATAAAGCTTCATACCTGACAGTGTTATCCACCAAAACATCTATGTGAGTCAGCGGGAAATCATCTTTGGGACATGCTTTGTTAAGATCCCTGAAATCAATACAAATACGCACCTTTCCATCCTTCTTGATAATAGGGACTATGTTTGCCACCCACTAGGGATATAAAATAACTCTGATAAACTTGGCCTTGTACAACTTGTCGACCTCTTCTTTAATCCTCAAGGCCATGTGGGGGTGAAATCTTCTTGACCTTTGTTTTACAGGTGTTGCCCCTGGTTTAAGTATGAGTCGATGTTCCACTAAAGAGGGGTCAAGAGCTAGCATGTCCTCATAAGACCAGACAAAAGAATCACTATACTCCCTTAGAACCTCGATTAAATCTTCTTCTACTTGCGAAGGGAGATTAGCGGCAATAATGATGGGCCTTGGGTCTTCTTCGGTTCTAAGATTTATTTCCTTTGTAGGTTCATCCACCGCCGACGATGGCTAGTCGAATCTCTTTAATCCTTGCACATACAGATCGGCGGTGTTATCTACGTTGCTGTCCTCATCATCGACCGAGTCTTTTTCATCCAGGACTTCATATACACCTAGTCCGTCGTCGCTCCACACCCCTTCTAATTCCTCATCATCTTCTATCACAATCGATGTAGCTATGAACTCCGGACACTTCAAAAGAGCACAACATCGCTGAGCAAGATCCTGCAAGAACCTATCAGGAATGGATTTGGAATAACGCGTAAGCGGGCGCGGTTCAGATGAGGAAGGGTCAGACGATTGAGAACAAGACCCTACTTCTCTAGACTTAACAGACTCTACCTTCCTAGACTCGACGGACCCTACGTCTAACCTAGGAGAAAGGAAATCTAATGGGAAGGAAGCAGCAGGGGACTCGTGCCCCTGGGAGGAGGATGAAGACAAGATAACGTAATCTTCCACCAAAATCTCCATTTCAAATTCGACTTTTTTTTTGGAGATCAGTGGAGATCATGCAGCAAGATGAAGAGGATGGTGGAGGAGGAAGTTGAAGAGGGAAGAGAGATGGGAACAAGACATCGAAGAAAGGATCAGAGGAAGAGAACCACATGTCGGAGAGTTTAGAGGAAGATGTCCACGTAGTGGAGAGATCAATGGGTGGGCATCGCCCACATGTACAAGGTATAATTAACACCTCAGTTGGTAGTTCCGTGAAGTACGGATCAATCATGATCGGTGGTGAACGAGGTATGGATTCCATCTCTTGGAAGAGGGACACATGAGACAGGAGGGAGACCAAGAAAAGATAGTGGGTGAGCCCCCCTCTCCCGTAAACGGTCGGCTGGCCTCTTCGGCTTCCACTGCACAAGCCGTACTTCCTGATTCCTTTGGTAATAATCTTCTTCAAGAAACATCTTGGTAAACGCTCGGCTGTAGTCGAGCATATCATCAACTGGCCCCTTCAGCAACAGAGGCGGGCTGGCAACTGTGCAAGCTATGGTTTTTCCTTCAGACTGTGCTGACTATGGATTCAATGTACCTGGCTGGAAAGGCCTTTTATGAAATGCTGGCGATAATCCCAGGTAAGCGGTCCTGAGTCACCCAAAATTGATAATGCGAACTCTTGGTAACCGAGACCCCTTCGGCTCATTTTTCTTCCTTTGGGGACCGGTTTGGTCCGCCCTTGTAATTGTGCACAGAGGCCTCTCCCTGGTTGATAGCCTAATTTCAGTATAATATCCCAGCCTTTGGAATCTCGGATCTGGGGCTTCACTTTAATGTTGATAGGTGTAGTGACGGGCTTGCATGGTGCATAAGCCCATGGAAAGTCCAGATCCAACACAGAACCGGCTGAGTGTTGGGCCATAGAGTAGGCAAAATTTTCTCCGATATAGCCTTTACTGACTGGACCGTGGACAAGCTTTTCACCTTAACCACCCTCCCTTGAAAGAGGAATTTGAGGCACTGATGAGCAGTGGATGGCACAGTGCTAAGAGTATCAATCCACGGACGACCCAAGATAGCCTTGAACATATGGTTGATGTCCAGCACGTAAAATTCAATGGGCATAGTAAGCGGCCCAAGCTCAGCCTGAATGGTAACAACCCCGTGACATGCTCTTCGTGAATTGTCATAAGCTACTATGGTAGTTGGGGTAGGCCGTAGAAGTTCTTCTGATAAATTGCATGCCTGAGAGTGCTGAGCGGGCAAACATTGATAGATGCCCCTGTGTCCACTAATGATGCATCAATGCTGACTTTGTTCAAAATAATAGTAATGCAAAGCGGCATCTGTCGAGCTTCTGGGGGTGCTAACTCGTTCTCGGAGAATGTGATTGCTGGCCCTTTGGAAATAGTAGCCAATGCTGTGGGTAAATTGTCGGCTGCCATGTCTTCACTAACCATCACCTTCTAAAGAAAATTCCTCAATGCATCTTGGTGAAGGATAGATCTCTTTATAAGCTCCAGCACAGATATTTTGGCGGGCACCCGGTCTAAGTGATGCAACAAATCATATTGGGTATTCGGTAATGGCTCAGTCTCTTCTTGATCGGCAGCCAGTTGAGAGGACTGGGGATTGGAAGTAGAAGCACAATTACGATGAAACAAACGCCCGCTCCGCAGGGCGAGGTTCTGCGCTAGCACGGCACCTGATGACGGTAAATGGGCCCGATGGGATGGATGAGTGGCGTGGAAGAGGATGCAGGGGAAATAATGGGAGCGAGAGTGGAGATAACATGTTGTGGTGAAAGGGTAATGGGCGGAGGGCTAGTTGTGGGTACGGTAGTGGGCGCAGGCAGAGTTGGGGGTGTAAAGGTAAGTTGAGACATGGGCGGAGGGCTAGTCGTAGTGATGGTAGTGGGGGTGACGAGTAATGGGTGAGAGGTTGGTGATGGAGTGGAGGTAAAAGGGGTAGCGGATGGAAGGACGAGTGATCTAGAAGGTGGAGGAGAGTTTTGGTATATGGGATGGTGGGAGTGGAAGAGGCGCGGTAGTTGTGGTGGAGGGCCAAGACTTGTTGTACTGAACCGTCGTCATCATAGGACCATCAGACATCAGGAGCCAGGGGTTGAACAAGGTTAACCTGAGCCGGTGCCGGCGGTTGAAGCTGCGGAGCAAGAGGATGATTCGGCATGGGGTTCTGATGGATCCCCAAGTCTTGAACCGGCTGCGGTTGTTGCTGTAGTGGCAGCTGCTGCGACGGCGGTGCCTGTGGTTGCTGCACTTGCTGCCTCGACGCTTGCCTTCTCTTCTCTTTAATCTCTACAATGGCCTTGTGCATCTCGGCCCAATCACTTTTGTGTCCTTCATGTAGGTCATAGAACAAATCTCTAAACTGAAAACATCCTTCAATGGTATGCCCTGGCTGCCTGTGGGACATATAGTACTTAGTCTGGTCAACGGCCGGGTTCTGGACGGGCCGTTCCGGAGGAAGCTGAATGGCATTAATGGACATGAGAGCCGAGAATATGTCCGTGAGGGACTCGGGCAAAGGAGGGTATTGGGCTCTCTTCGGCCCCGGGTGCTTGTTGTTGTTGTTGGTGTAGCCGTTAGGTGGAGGGACATTGTGGTATTGCGGAGGTTGTGGAGGTTGTTGCAGAGCGGGGAATGCATTTTGTGGAGTGGCGAAGGTAGGTGGAGGGTTTTGCGGAATGGAGAAGGTAGGTTGAGTGTTTTGTGGCGTGGGAAACTGAGGAGTGTGGGGGTTCTGTGGAAAGCGGAATGGTGCGGACTGGAAGGGGAAGGCAACGGCTTGCACGTGCTCATTGGTTTGGACCCCCTCGATGACAGCCCCTTGAGGTTTCTTATGGTATTTGGGCCTCAAAGAGTGAATGTATGGGAGAATCCTTGAATTGTGTCTGAATGAACCGTGCCCGGCTATACAGTTGGTGCATATTTGCTATGTCATTCATTGCCAGAATGTTGCGAAAGGTCAGAGTAGCATTGGAAATCAATAGTTTGACATTCTCTTCTTCCGAAATGTGGCCTGGCACCCTAGCGGCCATCTGCCTCCATCTATCGGCATAAGTAGCAAACTCCTCGTCTGGTTTCATTTTCTCGGCCACCAAATCTGTAAAAGAGTATTCTGGGCCAACCCTATCTTGAAACCTTTGAATGAACTTGTCCTTCACTATCTTGAAACTCTCGGCATCTTCCAGTGGAAGAGAGTAGAACCATTCAAGTGCAACCCCATCTAATGATCGGCAGAATAAGTATGCCATAAGGCGATCATCATACTAGAACTGAGCCGATTCATATAAAAAGTCCCTCACATGGATGAAGGGATTGCCGTTCCCGTCATACTTGTGGTAAGTAGGGAGCTCGGATTGTGGGGGGAATCGAATATTTTGAAAGCTTGGGACTGGAACGTCTGCCAAGGATTGTGGGCCAACCCGCTTCTGGAGGAAGTCAAGTTGTTGTTGCATGGCGGCCCATTTATCTAACAACTCATGTTCCCTAGATGGAGTAGGGATAGTGAAGGAAGGAGATTGAATCTGAGGAGCAGAAGGGTAAACAGATGGAAGAGGAGGTGGCCCATAAGAAGGATATTGGGCCGAAGAATGACCCATATTGGCATGGACTTGGGCCACCCCTTGCTGAGGGCGCATGAAATCGATGGGCCGACCAGAACTTGCGGCACCGATGGAATGGCCTGATAAGAATCCACCTGGATAGAAGAAGGGAGAATGGTCTTCCCTTTATCAAGAATATGCTGGGCCGAACCAGAAGAATGGCCCGCTTCCAAACTATAGAACTGAGTGACCCTAGGCCGGACCAGAGTGAGATCAATTGGAATGGGCTGCACAGTGGGCCTATCAATTCTAGGCTGAACAATGGAAGTATTAGATAGGCCTTGCGTAATCATGGGAGGTGGGGTGTTGGGCCCCTGCATGGCCTGATAAATAGCCTGAAGTTGGGCCGGATCCAACTGGGCCATCATTTGGAGAATAGAATTGGATGAAGGAGGAGGAAGGGATTGAGTGGATTGGGCACCCTCCATAGGGATGGAGGATAGAAGAGGGACGGACCCCTCTCCAGAACAGAAGGAGATAACCCTGGAAGAGTCCTCTAGAAGCCCTTGAGGAAGAGATTCCTCTTGGGAACGGGGGAGATCAAAAGAGGCCATGGTGGACTCGAAGAGAGGATTGGAGTAGAACTTGGAAAGGGAATTTCCCCTAGGAGATGACTCTAGTGAACGAAAGCAACTCCACATGCAAATTCAACACCTTGGAAATAATGCAAACAACACAAAACAAACACACAATGAGTGACTTAAACTAGATGGTTTTAACAAAGATGTAAGTGAAAAGAAGATAAAAACAATCAAGGTCAACCAAGTTGTTTAGATGATGCTCAAAGTTTTTAATTGTTTTCCCCTTTGGAACCTTAGTAGTTTGATTAAAATGTGCTCTCAATAATAGGTTCTTAATAGGGAAGAGGTATATGGCTTGGTTAATTCTAAATGTAATCACTCCCTCACTTATGCAATCCTAGACACGGTGTGGGAAAACTACAACCGGCCCGGCGTCCGTGTGAGAATCCACGGCTCGCGGGGACTTATGGAGGTCCCTGATGTGATCTCCTAGTCGGCCCCAAGGAATATGGAGACGAGAGGCTCACACACCAAGGTAGGAGAATGCAATCTAATGTATGAATAATGAATGACCCTATGTGCACTAGAGTGCATGCAAATTCTAGCCTAAAACTGGCAATTCAATATGCACACAATGATATGAATATGCCAAACAACTAAGGAGGAGACCAGATAGCACCCAGATATAAAAATCACAACAGAAACTACGGAAATAAATCAACCTTGGGATGCGTACTTATCACTAGAGTGGTGGTCTAATATGAGAGCGCCAGAGAGATGAGACGGTCTAATAATAGACCGCTCTTAGGCCTATAACGGCCAAAGGTCCGACCGCCAGAATACCCAGAGAACCAGAAACAGCAGGAAATAAAGGGAAAATCTGGGGAAAACACGGGCAACTAAGGTAAAAGATGAATAGCAGGTTTAACAGAGATCCAAAACACGATTGGCACTAGATGTCCCACCGTGATCGCCAAAAAATTTCTGTTGATTTGTATTGATTCCTTTCAAATGAATGCGAACATCAACAATGGAAGTATGAATGTGGAATATGTAATCAACCTATGAACATGTGTAGCATGAACCTAGGCAATCAGCATAGAATCTACGCATGGGCATGCCATCTCTATCAGAACTAAGCAAAGGAAAAGAAAAACACACGCCGGGGCGTGGAGCAAAGGAATAAAAGAAAGCACACACCGTGAGTGTGGAGCAAGTAAGCAAAAGCAAGTAAAGAAGAAATATGGAAAGAGAGAGAGGACTACTGCCCAAACTAGAAAGATGTGATCGTCACCAAAGTATTAAACTAGCCAAAGCTAAGATGAATACCTTGGAAATAGGTGGATGCAACACCCGCCCACGGGAGAGAGAAAATTGCACTTCTACGAATAATGACAGTCTAAGACAGGCGTGCTAGATGAAGATGACGGTCTTACGATAAACCGCTAGAAGACGTTAGCGCTCCAATAAACAACCGCCAGAGAATCGCAGAACAGGAACTTTGGGACTTTGATCTCCACTTCTTCCAGCCGGCCAGAAGACTTGGGCCTCGTGCTGTGGACCTGTAAAACCTGCAAAAACGTGTAGAGACACAGAAAAATACCCAGATTAGCCCTTTGAAGAGTGTAGTAACTATAATGGAAGAAAACTTGAAAACATGCAATTGGAAAGGGAATACCTGAAAGGTTGGTTTTTTTAACCCCTATGGGCCGTTTTAAAAGATGGGAGGAGGTTTTGAAAATGATGCAGAAGATGGAAGAACGTAAGAGAGGAAGAGGGAAGATGCTTTGATGCTATGAGGGGGAAATAAGAACTAAGGAAAATAAGAAAAGACTAAAACCCTTGGAACTTGATACTCCCTGGACTTAGGATGCAGATGGATGTGGGAAGCAGTTCTCCTTGATTGGTTCTAGCTCCAGGATGCGGCAACACTTCGACGCGAACTCCAGAAATCTCCTTCCCAAGTCATGAAGTCAAGGGTTCTATTTATAGACCCTCAAAGTCTAGGTTCAAGTTGGAGGGATAATGACTCGAAATTAGGCCTAACATCAAATAATCCTTGAAGATAATACTCCCAAGAGTCCATAGAAACAAACGGGAGCTTCTAAGGATGAGTATCGAAGAAGAAATCGTCAGATCAAACTCTTAATCTGGCCACGACGTAGCAGAGAAAGAGCAGTTCTGCTAGAACTCTCTGTCTGATGCAGTGACCTTACGATAAACCACCATTTGGAATTAACGGCTCAAGAATAGACCGCCACCCAGCGTTATCCAACAAAATATAAGGCCAACGGGCGAAGTTTTCGAAACAAGGATTCTGCTAGAAGTTGGCGGTCGAAGGTTCACGCGCCAGAAGCAAATGACGGTCCCACGATAGACCGCTAAAGCACAACGGATAAGATAAGATAAAGCTTGAGAGAAAGCTGTTGGCTTTTGGACTCTGGCGTCATCTAGCGGTCGAAGACAGGAGCGCTACACGTCAGCAAAGGCACCAAAGATAGGCCGCTAGAAAGAATGGGGAGATAAATGATAAGAAGGCTTGCTAAGCTTTATCCAGCGGACAAAGATGAGAAGCGAGACCCAACCAAGGGGAAGATAACCCAAAAAATAAGCCTCAAAACTGACCAAGAAGGCTCAATAAGGGTGAACAACTCGGAGCATCATAAAGAGGAGTAAGGAAATGACCCAACTTATTGGTCATAAAACGGATGTCAACACTCTCGAAGAGAAGCTATCACAAGTGGAGACTACCGAGTCTCGATTGCATGAGCTGACCCGCCACCCATCCTTGGGTATCTTGGAGCTGGAGGATACCTTCTGACGTCCACTGCAATAGCCTCTTTTGTCGATTTTCCCCTTTTGGGAGATCTTTATGTATCTCAGGGGATGCCTCGAGTAATCATGTATTTTGCTACCTTATAGCAATGAAATACCTTTATTTGTCGCTAAATCGTGACTTCATTTTTTCTTATTATTTTTTTCCTCTAGCCAGTTAGCTTAGTCCGAATATGTAAGTTACTAGGGCAGGGGAGTGCTCACGCCTTCAGCAAAGGGGTGAGGTGTTCACTCCACCGTAGCGTAACAATTCTCGGGGCCAAACTATGGCTAATGTAGGCTGAACGTTTGAAGGACGAGGGTATCAGAGGCCCCCTAGGACCAAAAGAATAAGGTCAGAAGACCTATCAACAGGATTTGTCGATGGTGATGGAAACTGAGGGTAGGGTCTATTCATCGACATGGGTCAAATGTCGAAGCAAAGGAGGCTTGTTGGTTAACGAGGACGAGAGGTCCAGGTTAGAGGGAATGTTGACCGGCCCTGTAGATGGTGACAAGGGTCAATAGATGCAGACCGATCTTGCCGATGATGACAAGGGTCGCAAGGAGGGTCGACCGATCTTGCCGATGATGACAAGGGTCGCAAGGAGGTGGACCGATCTTGCCGATGATGACAAGGGTCGCAAGGAGGTTTACCGATCTTACCGATGATGACAAGGGTCAGAAGTAGGTTGACCGATCTTACCAATGATGACAAGGGTCGCAAGGAGGTTGACCGATCTTGCCGATGATGATAAGGGTCAGAAGTAGGTCAACCGATCTTGCCGATGATGACAAGGGTCATAAGGAGGTTGACCGATCTTGTCGATGATGACAAGGGTCAAAAGTAGGTTGACCGATCTTACCGATGATGACAAGGGTCGCAAGGAGGTTGACCGATCTTACCAATGATGACAAGGGTCAAAAGTAGGTCGACCGATCTTGCCGATGATGACAAGGGTCGCAAGGAGGTTGACCGATCTTGTCGATGATGACAAGGGTTAAAAGTAGGTCAATCGATCTCACCGATGATGACAAGGGTCGCAAGGAGGTTGACCGATCTTGCCGATGATGACAAGGGTCAGAAGTAGGTTAACCGATCTTGCCGATGATGACAAGGGTCAAAAGTAGGTCAACCGATCTTGTCGATGATGACAAGGGTCGCAAGGAGGTTGACCGGTCTTGCCGATGATGACAAGGATCAGAAGTAGGTCGACCGATCTTGCCGATGATGCCAAGGGTTGCAAGGAGGTTGACCGATCTTACCGATGATGATAAGGGTCAGAAGTAGGTCGACTGATCTTGACGATGATGACAAGGGTCGCAAGGTGGTTGACCGATCTTGCCGATGATGATAAGGGTCAAAAGTAGGTCGACCGATCTTGCCGATGATGACAAGGGTCGCAAGGAGGTTGACCGATCTTGCCGATGATGACAAGGGTCGCAAGGGGATTGACCGATCTTGCCCATGATGACAAGGGTCAGAAGTAGGTTGATCGATCTTGCCGATGATGACAAGGGTCAAAAGTAGGTCGACCGATCTTACCGATGATGACAAGGGTCGCAACGAGGTTGACCGATCTTACAGATGATGACAAGGGTCAGAAGTAGGTTGACCGATCTTGTCGATGATGACAAGGGTCGCAAGGAGGTTGACCGATCTTGCCGATGAGGACAAGGGTCAAAAGTAGGTCGACCGATCTTGCCGATGATGACAAGGGTTGCAAGGAGGTTGACCGATCTTACCGATGATGACAAGGGTTAGAAGGAGGTTGACCGATCTTGCCGATGATGACAAGGGCCAGAAGTAGGTTGACCGATCTTGCCGATGATGACAAGGGTCAAAAGTAGGTGGAACTTTAAATCATCACTTTATTGACTTAAGCTCCCTTTCGGGTTTTCACCGAAGCTAGCCCCCTCTTACTTTTGCCCACGCGCCCTTTCGGGTTTTCACGTGGCGGGGTACCCGATTTTACCTGCGGCGGCCTTTCGGGTTTTCGCCACAGCCGGGTTATAGCCATTTTTACCCTTGTCCTGATGGAGGAACAAGTCCGGCGAGGCACCTCTATTTTAAGCCTCATTTCGTTTTTTTTTCTTCTTTCTTCTTTTACTCTTTTTTTAATTGAGTCACGGAACGAATCCGGGATGAATGTGGGCTTGTTTGATAGCAACATATGAGGGGTCCGGGCTGATGAGACGTCGACCGGCCTTGCCTATGATGGCGAGGGTTGAATCCAGGCTTGTTCGTCGACACTGGGTTAAATGTCGAAGCAAAGGTAGATTTATTAACAAGGACGGAAGGTCCAAGTTAAGGGAGTACTGACCGGTCTTGCCGATGGTGGCAAGGGTCGACAGTAGTATATTCATCGGCATCAGATGAATGCCGAAGCAAAAGATAGGTTTATTTATTAACGAGGACGTAAGGCCCAAGTTAATGGAAACGTCGATCGATCTTGTCAATGGTGGCAAGGGTCGAACACAAGTTTGTTCATCAACATTGGTTAAATGCCGAAGCAAATGATAGGTTTATTCATTAACAAGGACAGAGGGTCCAAGTTAAGGGAAAATGTTGACCGATCTTGCCGATGATGGCAAGGGTCGAGCACATGTTTGTTCATCGACATTGGTTAAATGCCGAGGCAAAAGATAGGTTTACTCATTAACGAGGACGGAAGGTCCAAGTTAAGGAAAAATGTCGACCGATCTTGCCGATGATGGCAAGGGTCGAAAGGTTGTGGACCGATCTTGCCGATGATGACAAGGGTCACGAGGATGTTGAGGAAAAGGTGTCCAGTGAGATCTGTGGTGATCACCCTTTTCGGAGTTTCCTTGGGATGAGGGTGAAGAGGAACTTTAAATTACCACATTACCGGCTCAAGCGCCCTTTCGGGTTTTTGCCAAAGCCAACCCCCTCTTGCTTTGGCCCATGCGCCCTTTCGGGTTTTCACGTGGCAGGATACCCGATTTTGCCTGCGACGCCCTTTCGGGTTTTTACCATAGCCGGGTTATGGCCATTTTTGCCCTTGTCCTAATGTAGGAGCAAGGCCGGCGGGGCACCTCTATTTTAAGCCCCCCCATTCTTTTTCTTTCTTCTTTTTTTGTTCAATTCACATGACAGGAGAATGCTGCCATGTCAACGTGTGATATTGGACTCTTGGCGATAGCAGATAGCTACTGACTGAGGCACATGGTCTCATGTCAGTAAAGGCAGTTTATTCGTTGGCAGAGGAACAAGGCCAGCGCAAAGGAGGAGCTTTAGCCAATTCGGACGTAAGGCTCGCAATGGTGATATTGTGTGAGGGTCGGCTAGGATACGAAGTCTTCTGCCGAAAAAGGGTTTATTCATTAGCAAGTAGGTAATGCTAACGCAAGGGATAGACTCCATGCCTATTCGGGCGTAAGGCTCGTAATGGCAATGTTGTATGGGGGTTGGCTAGGACACGAAGTCTTGCGCCGAAAAGAGGGATTTATTCGTTAGCAAGAAGGCAATGCTAACGCAAAGGGTAGATTTCATGCCGATTCGGGCGTAAGGCCCGTAATGGCGATATTGTGAGAGGGTTGGCTAGGACTCAAAGTCTTGCGCTGAAAAAAGGGGTTTATTCGTTAGCAAGGAGGCAATGCTAACGCAAAGGATAGATTTCGTGTCGATTCGGGCGTAAGGCCTGTAATGGCAATGTTGTAAGAGAGTTGGCTAGGACACGAAGTCTTACGCCGAAAAAAGGGGTTTATTCGTTAGCAAGGAGGTAATGCTAACGCAAAGGATAGATTTTGTGCCGATTCGGGCGTAAGGCCTGTAATGGTAATGTTGTAAGAGAGTTGGCTAGGACACGAAGTCTTGCGCCAAAAAAGGGGTTTATTCGTTAGCAAGAAGGTAATGCTAATGCAAAGGATAGATTTCATGCCAATTTGGGCGTAAGGCCCGTAATGGCAATATTGTATGAGAGTCGGCTAGGACACGAAGTCTTGCGCTAAAAAAAAGGGGTTTATTCGTTAGCAAGAAGGTAATGCTAACGCAAAGGATAGATTTCATGATGATTCGGGCGTAAGGCTCGTAATGGCAATGTTGTATTATATATATTTTTTTGGGAGCTCGGCCAGGGTGGAGTGCCACTAGACCAAGGTAGGTAGGGCTCGGCCAGGGCGGAGTGCCACTAGACCAAGGTAGGTAGAGCTCGACCAGGGCGGAGTGCCACTAGACCAAGGTGGGTTCCGGTCATTTTGGGAATGCCGGTTGAGCTGTGTGATACAGCTTCATATGTTTTCCATTAAGGGGAGAGAACTGGATGACTCCTTTGTGATCTACAAGGACGTATGCACCCCCTTCATATACTCGACGGACGACATATGGTCTGACCAAGTTTTCAACCAACTTCCCTTTGGGGTTGGAGGCCATCACTTCTCTTCTTTTGACCATTACTAGGTCACCCTTCTTGAATTCTCGACCTTTGACCAGCTTGTCGAAAGCACGGGCCATGCGAGCTTGGTAGAGTTGAATATTTTATTGCTCGCGGAGACGCTTTCCTTCGAGCTCGGCAAGCTCTTCCAGTCTCTTTTCTATGTTGGTTTGTTCGCTGCTAGCCAAACCATGCTGGATGGTAACTTGCAATGAGGGGACCTCCAATTCAATCGGCACCACAGCCTCTGACCCATATACGAGGGAGAATGGTGAACAGCCGGTTGGGGTTTTATAGACTATACGATAGGACCAAAGCGCTTCGTACATCTTTTCTTCCTAGTCCTTTTTGTTAGACTCGACAATCATTGCTAGCAGCGTGCATAGTGTTTTATTGAAGGCTTCTGCAAGTCCATTGGCCTGAGGTTTGTAGGGGGGCGAGGTCCTCCAGTCAATCTTGTATTTATCAGCTAGCCGATAAACCTTCTGGTTTCTGAAATGGCTGCCATTATCAGAGATAATTCGGCTGGGAACCCCGAATCGAAATATTAGATTCTATCGGAAGAATCTTGCGATCAATTCTCTTGTCACATCTCTTAGCGCAACTGCTTCTGCCTATCTGGAGAAGTAATATGTGGCTGCTAAAATATATTTGCATCCAGATGAAGACACCGTAGTGGCCCCACCACGTCTGTGCCCCATTGGGCAAACGACCAACTTGGTATGGTGGGATGTAGCGGCACCGGCGGTCTCCTGGACATGTTGGCATGCTCTTGACATTTTTGGCAAGCTCTAGCAAACTTGCAGCAATCATCAAACATGGAGGGCCAATAATAGCCCAATTTCTTTATTTCAATTTTCATTTTCGGCCCAGCCTGGTGTGCTCCAGCTGACCCGGCATGGACTTCTTGCATTACCTGCCCTGGCTTCTACTGAAGACAAGCAACATAGCAAAACTTTCCTTCGGGCATCGGCCATTATTCGGAACAAGGTTCCACTTCTTATCTCGTAAGAGTCTTTGACCCTCAGGAGCTTCATTCTTTGTTCTTTTTCTTTCGAAAGCTGTTGGTGCTGGAACCAACGCAAAAGGTGCTCCCGCCAATCGGGCTGTTGAACTTCTTCTACAGCTGTCGCTTCATTTTCTTGTTCATCGGTCAGAACCTCTGTTACACTGGGGACCTGTCGATGGTTGATTACTACTATATTCAGACTTATGTCCGGCGGGATTGCCAAAGAACTAGCCAGCTTCGCGAGGGCATCTACCTGAGCATTCTGTCCTCGGTTAATATGCTTGATTTTGATGAAGTAGAATCTCACCATCAAGCGGAGTGCCAGCTGATAGTAAGGGAGGATCTCTTGCTTCTGCACATCGAACTCTCCTTCTAGCTGTTTTATAACTAGCATGGAATCTCCAAATGCTTCCAACATCTGGATCTCCATAGACAAAGCAATCTGCAACCCGATTATGAGGGCTTCATATTCTGCTTCATTGTTTGTGCATGGCTTGTTTATTGAACAAGATGTATATATGACTTCTCCTTCAGAGATTTTAGGACTATGCCTGCCCCCGCTCTGACTCTGGCTGACCCAGTAGCTGAGGTGTCAATTCTGAAAGTGCCGTCAAAATACAGCTACCATAGAAAGGGCTGCACTTGGTCGACCTCTAGGGTTTCATCTTCAGGAAGTTCTGGTTCCAGCGGGCTGTCTTCAGGCACTGGATGCTCAGCAAAGAAGTCTGTGATGGCCTGGCCCTTGACGGCCCTTTACGGCATGTAGGAGATATCAAACTCCATAAGGATCACCACCCATTTGCCCAAACGGCCCTTGAGTGCTGGTTGGGACATGATATATTTCAGCGGATCCGCCTTGGAGATCAGCTTAATCTCGTGCGACAACATATAGTGTTGGAGCTTTCTAACTACGAAGACCAATGCCAAGCAGATCTTCTCAATGTAGGTGTATTTCTCCTCAATTCTGACTAATCTTTGATTGAGGTAGTAGAGGGCTCGTTCTTTCCCTTCTTCATTGTTCTGGGCTAGCATTGCCCCCAAGGAGTTATACGTGGCTGCTATGTACAAAACCAGCAGCCGTCCTTTCACTGGTGCGCCCATCACTGAAGGAGTCTTCAGGTAGTCTTTGAGCTTGTCAAAGGCCGTCTGGCAATCTTCGTCCCAGTAAAAGGGAACATCTTTCATCATTAGCTTGTGAAAGGGCTGGCATCGCCCTGACAAGTCGGATATAAACCGCCGGATGTATGCCAGGCGGCCTTGCAGAGATCTCAGTTCGGAGAGGTTCCCCGGTGAGGGTAACTCCTGAATTACTTTGATTTTTGCGGGGTCTATTTCAATCCCCCGGTATCTGACAATGAAACCCAAGAACTTTCCGCTCGACACTCCGAACGCACACTTCATAGGGTTCATCTTCAATTCATACTGCCTTATCCTCTGAAAGATAACTCGGAGGTCCCGCTGGTGGTCTTCTTTCTTTCTGGTCTTGACTAGCAGGTCATCTATGTAGCACTTGACCTAATGGAAGAGCAGCTCATCAAATATTCTAGTCATCGCCCGCTGATAAGTTGCACATGCATTCTTTAATCCGAACGGCATCCTCTTGAAGTGATAAATGCCTTTGGGAGTTCGGAAGGCAGTGTGGACTCGGTCATGCTCATGATCCATATTTGGTTGTAGTCGGATGACCCATCCATGAATGATAGGGCCTCATGGCCGGTTGTTGCATCTTTCATGACCTCCGTTATTAGTACCGGAAAGTCATCTTTGGGGCAGGCTTTATTCAGATCTCGAAGTCAACACATATCCGGATCTGCCCATTCTTCTTCTTCACGAGCACAATATTGGCCAGCCACGTGGTATATTGATTTTCTTCGACGAAACCCACATCAATGAGCTTGTCAACTTCTTTGCATATTTGAGTGATGAGCTTTGGCCTCATGCGCCGCGGCGGTTGCTTCACTGGTTCGGCTTCAGGGCTTATTGCTAGCTCATGTTGTGAGACTGCAGGGTTCAGTCCTGGCATTTTCTTGTAGGTCCAGGTGAAGCAATCCCGGTATTCTCGCAGTAGCTAGATGTACAACTTCTGTTCTTCAGCAAATAGCTGGGCACTGAGGAAGGTCGGCCTACGGTCATCCTTGTCTCCCAGATTAACTTTTATCAGTTCATCGACTATGGCTTGGCCTCCATCCTCTATTTTCGGGGGCGCTTGCTGAAGGTCGACAAAGTCTGGAATATCATCTTCAAGGTCAAGAACCTCGATCTCTTCATTTGGTTCTATTTTGACTTCAGCAAGGATCTCCGCCCCAGCCTGTAGCGGCTGTGCAAATTGTTTCATCAGCGAGTCCATTGTCATTGCAGCTTCGAGGGGTGAGTTGACAGCTCCATCCCTACAAATAGGTTTACGGTCATGGAAGACCGGTGGTTGTTTACTGCTGGGCTGGGGTAGCATCGCAGCTCTGTATCAGCAGGTGAGAAGGTCTCTCCCTTTTAGATTGCCGTGTCCTCGGTTGAGGTGGCCTTTTTCTTTTTAGCAGCATACATCTCTTGATCGGTCTCGACAAAGGCTTCTCTGATTGGCACGAGAGGTGCTGAGATCATCATTAGCGGAGGCCCGCTAGAGGGAGACGTCCCTGCATCTTCAACATCTTAGGCTTCGCTACTACTAGCCGTGTCAAATTTGGCTTGAAGGGCTACTTCTTCAGGATAGACTTGCTCCCAACATCGGCAAGGAGTCATGGTCTCTATTTTCGAGTCTCTTGGTCGAGCCGGTTCGGCATATTCTGCTTCTGCTGGGTATTCATAGAAAGTTGCCCCCAGTGGATTGTTTCCAGCAGGATAGAAGATGGAGATGGTGTCCACCTCATAGCACCCACTGTAATAATATTCTTCAAGGGTGAAGCCCAACCCTGGATGCTGAGAAACACGTCTCATCTCTTTGTCCAGACTCGCGGGATACCACATCTTCTGGAATGCTTCTTTGTCCTTACGCGACTGGTCGGAGGTGATGTGCTACTTCTGGAACATCCTGGCCATCCGACTTGTCGTGAACGCCAGACCCTTGACGGGAGCTGACAGGTTCTCTATATCTTCGGGCAGATGACAATCAGTGTCTTCCTAGGTAGGGTGCTCCTCGGCTGTATAAAACAAGCTGTCGGGGTCATCTATCTGTGCTACCTCCCAAGCTTTGAAAGGCTCGATAGTGGCGTTATCGAGGCCAGGGATTGGCTTGGTGAGGCCTTCTGGGACCCTTATGTGGTCGTGCTGCTGATCGACCTTGGCTTCATTGGCTTCGGGGTATATAGCAGGAGGTGCTATCCTGCCCACGTCTCCGGTGACAGTGATATGAGAGACCGCCTTGGGCTTGGTATATCCGCGCGGCGGTGGTGAAAACTAGTTGTCGCTGGAGGTGCTTTTTGGTGCCCCTGCAGGGGTCTTGGCTTCAAAGGTCTTTTGAGACCGATCTGCATATAGATGAGCATCTGCTAGGTGACACTTGGACACTTCGAATGGATGGAGGTCGACAAATATCCTCTCTTCCCTCCCTTCGAAACTGTATTTGATGCACTGGTGGAGCGTGGATGGCACCACCATATTTTCTTGCAGCCAGGGGCGGCCAAGCAGCACCTTGTACGAGGTGCGGGAGTCGATGACATGAAATTGCACCCTCGTAGTAAAGTTTGCCAAAGTGAGTGTGAATTCTGCTACCCCCAGCGATACTTCACACTTTTGCTTGAAGCCGGCGATACGCATTTCTCTGGTTTTATCGAGGCGTGCATTAAAGTGATGCCTCTGATATATTCTGTATGGTAGATGTTGACAGTCGCGCCAAGGGTCGACTAGGATCCTGTTCAGCTCCCGTCCATTTAGGTTTCCCCTTATGTAGAGCGGCCCGTTGTGGCTGATAGTAGGGAGCAACATGTCCTCCTGAGTGAAGGTCATGCTGGCCTCTGGCAGTGCTTCAGCCAAGCAGGTTTCATATTGAGCAGGCATCTGCAAGGCAGTGACGATCGCCTGTCCGATCTCTTCACTCAAAGAAAGGATCTCCCAGATTGTAAATCTTGCAGGGAGCTTCTTGAGTAGTTTCATTATCCTACTTCCAGCTCGGACATTTGACAGCTTCATTTCATCTGCCCATCTAGGCTTAGAGGAGTCTTGGACTACGGTCCCTGACGGTCCTACCTCATCAGGCTCAGATTCCACATCCTTCTGCTTGGTGCCATGTTCTTGTTGCCCTTCATTGGCTGCTGTCGGGCAAGCTTTATCTGCATCCGGAGCTTCGGAAGACTACTGGGGCTGCGGGTAAGTACTCCTGACTGCAGGGTCGGCATCCTGACATGGTTGCTTTCCCTTGGACATCTTCAGGAATTCCAGGAAGGAAGGGGTAGTAGTGCTGCCCCCACTTTGGTTATAAAGGCCTGACGGAGGAGGGATTTGAACTCCCTTGACTTTCGGGGAAGGTATCTTGTAGGGTTGCTCTCCCCTGAATATGATATTATGGTTAGCAGGCGGCTGGCGCCCCCATTTCTGACCTAACCGTGTTACATGTGCTGCAGTAGCTGCTTCAGCCTGGCTTGCCCCGACAGCGGGTGCAAAGCATATTTCTTCTTGTCCTCTTCACCAGGCAAGTTGAAGAGAGCTGAGAGGGTATTGTAGGACATAATCTATTTTTTGTTGACCTTGGTGGCCTTTTATTTCTTCCTTTGTTTCTTTTTCTTCTTTCCTTCAGCTGGCGCCTACCCCCAGAACAGGCTGCCATCCTTATCGGACGCTGCGTCAGCTCCCCCCTCCAGCTTGAGTGAAAGCTGCTCTAGCTCTTGCCACGGGACATGATCTCGTATCAGCAAGGGCTTCAGTTCGGGCTGTACGTATTCCTCCAGCCCATTTATATAGTCTTGTAGCCGCCGGGCTTCTGGACTAATCTCCTTGACCATCGACAGTGGAGTCTGTCATCTCCGATTGTGTGTAGGTATTCTGATGACTGCTGGTGGATCGGTCCACACAGATGCTTTCATCAGCGGGGTAGGTCATGGTGTGATGCCACGAACATGTGCCCCCACTTTCGAACGAGGTGCCGTCTTTTTCTTGCTCTTTGCAGGGACTTGCAGCCATCCCTGTTATTCTTCTATGTGCGCCAGGAAACAGAGTTCATAAGTGCGCCGAGTGCCGGCTTCAGAGATTTCCTCAGGCAAGGCTTGGTATGCAGAGACCATATTGGCTGCAACCCTCTTCAGAGGAGCTTCATGAGGCTGTAGAGGGTCGACCCTGTACTCTCTCAAGTCAATCTCATCTTTCTTCACCATGCCTTCAATAATATCTTTGAAGACGTAGCAGTCTTCAATTGGATGCCCCAGCATCTGGCGATAGGGGCAAAACCTTGGACTGTCTTTTCTTTTCAGGTCCTCTGGCCTCTTTGGCTCAAGCAGGGTGACCTTATCATACTGGGTTACCCAGTCGAACAGAATTCTGGTCTTCTCCTTTGGAAAAGAGTAGGCCTTCTTCATTATATCCCGCAGTGAGGGACCTTCTTTGCCATCTCTGGCTTTAGCAGGCTGTGGGGCAACCGCCTTCTTGCCTTTATCCTTCTATTGTTCAAATGCCTTAATGTCAAGGGCATTTACTTCTTTAGGCGCCTGGCACTGATCTACTGCTTTGCCCTTTTGTGTAGTAGCAGTAGTTGATGCAGGGGCGGGTCTAGCCAGGAAGGCTTCTACCTCGGCCACAATGTTGTTTAATCGGTCGAATGATGGGATTTCCATTCCTATCATCTTGATGTGAGACAAGACAATTATAGATTTAAATATCTCCTTCACCTCATCGTTTCCTTCTTCAAAAAATAGCATTACCATAAATGTCATCAAAAGGAGCTTGGCTTGTTACGAACAGCACATGCCAAACACCTTGCACCAATCCTCCTTAGGGCACTAGGATTCACGTCAAGGTTCTTTAATGCAAAATGACCATCTATCAATGCTTCTGCATCCTCATACGTTAACTCAATCTCAAACAGGTTTAGCTTCACACGACACCACTTCACAGCTACTGGAGTTGACAAAGCATGAGCAGCCAAATGGTATGGCGACGTGCATGTATGGGCCGCGGCAGGTGATGAAGGAGACGGTCCTATTGATGCTGCATGCAAGGGCTGCGGCGGGAGTAGGAAGCCCATGCGTAACTGCTACGGTTGAAGCAGGTTGCCGGTGCTGCCAGTGGTGATCAGCTGAGGGCACCACGGTGGCGATACCAGGGATGGGGAAGGACGTTGTTGGCGAGGATCGGTTGGGCAGCGATCCCAGAGACGATGGCCGCGAGCTGACGGGGCGGGTTGATACGGATAGCGATGTGGGGTTGTATGCCAGCATTCTGCATGCGGCCTACTGTGTGGAGGGGAGCCGCAGTGGCATTATCGGGGGGAAGAGGGTGGCGACTGCCGCTTGCCGTATGACGGGAACCACTATTCGTTGGGCGCATTCCCTGCTGCAAGTGGCTATGGCACTGGTGCGAGGTCGTTGCGGAGGTGGTTCAATAGTGAGAAGGGATAGGAGGGAGAGAGAGAGAGAGACCGTGAGGGGGGGAATGGACTGTGAAGAGAAGAGAGAGGGTTTGAGGAGGAGTGAGGAAAGAGGCTGCAGTGGTGGAGTGCAGAGAACCGTAAGAGAGAGGAATGAGAGATGGGAGGGGAGAAAGGTGTGTGCGGAAGGGAGAGATAGAGAGAGGAGAATGGGGGGGTCTCGCGAGAGTGCAGATGAGAGGGAAATGAGAAGGGGACTGCCGGTGGAGGCGTGTGGAGATAGAAGAGAAAGAGTGGGGGTGATGTAGTGGTGTGTGGGGGGGAAGGCAAGAGAGGGCAGATGGAGAGGGTTTACATGGAGTGTGTGTGCAGAGGTGGGGAAGTGGAGAGAGCGGGTGCGACGTGTGTGAGGGAAGAGAGACAGGGAGAGGCAGTGCAGCGGGGTGTGGAGCTATGGGAGAGAGGTGAGAACGGGAGGCCGGTGCAGGGAGGCCGGCTGTGGTACGGCGGCGAGGTGACGAGGGTGCTACGGACAGAGAGGAGAGGGTGTGAGAGAGAGATGATGCATCAGAGAAGAGAAGGGGGGTGCAAGCAATAGAGAGAGGGGGGGAGTTAAAAAAAATGTCGGTGCCCCTGTTGTGAACAGAGGCACCGCTACAGTGCAACGAGTGTGAGTGTATGAAGGGTTATGTGTGTGTGTAAGAGAAAGGGGACGTGAGAGGGAGTAGAGAGGAGAAAGGGGTTGAGGGAGTGAGGAGAGGGAGAGTGGGAGGGATGCAAAGGGGAGAGAGGGTGGAGGGAAGAAGGCACCGGTGGTGCCCTGTGTGTGAGTTTTAGAGGGAGGGAGAGGAAGACGTTGAAGGTAGTGTGTGTGGGTGAGTTGTGTGGCGGTGTAATCGAAGGAGAGAGAGAAGATGAGACGGCAGAGGAGAGAGATCGACGGTGCTGTGGGTGAGACCGTGGTGACGGTGGCTGAGAGAGAGTTAGAGAGAGGGAGAGAGGTGAGAAGTGGAGGGAGAAGAGAGAGAAGGCCAGTAGGGGGAGTGGCTGGTGCAGGAAAGACATGGGGAGGAGGGTCGACGAGAGTAAAGGAGGGTGGTTAGGAGGGAGAGGGAGAGCGGCCAGGGGAAGATGAGGCTAGAGAGAAAGGTACGAGAGAGAGGGGGAAGTGGCAACGTAGGAGAGAAAAAGGGGGGGAGGAGATAGAGAGAGTGGGGTTCCCACCTTTTCCAAAAATTTAACTTCATTTCATTTCTTAAAATAAAGGTTACAGGACTCTTTTTATAGACTCCACAAGGAGACCAAAAGATAACTCATTAAAACTTCAACTAATACCTAACACTCATTATACCTCTAATTGGAAGATTAAAAGACACTATTAAAAAAAAGACTCTTTCATGGATATAGCTTAACTCCTATAAAAAGAAAACACACATATTAGGCCTATACATGTGGCCCAATTAACATAAATATTTATTTGATAATTTTGTTGAAGCCGCTTGCCGATCCCGTCAGGTTCAACCATGAATATTGAATCTCGAACCGACGATCCCGTCAAACCCCTCTGCGTGGAGGAGGTTCGACCTCGAACCTCGTAACTCAAGATCCCGGTCTGATGGAACAGCCCGGTTCCCCAAGCTCTGATACCATTTGATGTGAGACAAGACAATTATAGATTTAAATATCTCCTTCACCTCATCGTTTCCTTCTTCAAAAAATAGCATTACCATAAATGTCATCAAAAGGAGCTTGGCTTGTTACGAACAGCACATGCCAAACACCTTGCACCAATCCTCCTTAGGGCACTAGGATTCACGTCAAGCTTCTTTAATGCAAAATGACCATCTATCAATGCTTATGCATCCTCATACGTTAACTCAATCTCAAACAGGTTTAGCTTCACACGACACCACTTCACAGCTACTGGAGTTGACAAAGCATGAGCAGCCAAATGGTATGGCGACGTGCATGTATGGGCCGCGGCGGGTGATGATGGAGACGGTCCTGTTGATGCTGCATGCAAGGGCTGCGACGGGAGTAGGAAGCCCATGCGTAACTGCTACGGTTGAAGTAGGTTGCCGGTGCTGCCGGTGGTGATCGGCTGAGGGCACCACGGAGGCGATACCAGGGATGGGGAAGGACGTTGTTGGCGAGGATCGGCTGGGCAGCGATACCAGAGACGATGGCCGCGAGCTGACGGGGCGGGTTGATAGGGATAGCTATGTGGGGTTGTGTGCCGGCATTCTGCATGCGGCCTGCTGTGTGGAGGGGAGCCGCAGTGGCATTATTGGGGGGAAGAGGGTGGCGACTGCCGCTTGCCGTATGATGGGAACCACTATTCGTTGGGCGCATTCCCTGCTGCAAGTGGCTATGGCACTGGTGCGAGGTCGTTGCAAAGGTGGTTCAATAGTGAGAAGGGATAGGAGGGATAGAGAGAGAGACCGTGAGGGGGGGAATGGACTGTGAAGAGAAGAGAGAGGGTTTGAGGGGGAGTGAGGAAAGAGGCTGCAGTGGTGGAGTGCAGGAGAACCGTAAGAGAAAGGAATGAGAGATGGGAGGGGAGAAAGGTGTGTGCGGAAGAGAGAGATAGAGAGAGGAGAATGGGGGGGTCTCGCGAGAGTGCAGATGAGAGGGAAATGAGAAGGGGACTGCCGGTGGAGGCGTGTGGAGATAGAAGAGAAAGAGTGGGGGCGGTGTAGTGGTGTGTGTGGGGGAAGGCAAGAGAGGGCAGATGGAGAGGATTTACATGGAGTGTGTGTGCAGAGGTGGGGAAGTGGAGAGAGCGGGTGCGATGTGTGTGAGAGAAGAGAGACAGGGAGAGGCAGTGCAGCGAGGCATGGAGCTATGGGAGAGAGGTGAGAACGGGAGGCCGGTGCAGGGTGGCCGACTGTGGTGGGGCGGCGAGGTGACGAGGGTGCTACGGACAGAGAGGAGAGGGTGTGAGAGAGAGATGATGCAGCAGAGAAGAGAAGGGGGGTGCAAGCAATAGAGAGAGGGGGGGAGTTAAAAAAAATGTCGGTGCCCCTGTTGTGAACAGAGGCACCGCAACGGTGCAACGAGTATGAGTGTGTGAAGGGTTATTGTGTGTGTAAAGAGAAAGGGGACGTGAGAGGGAGTAGAGAGGAGAAAGGGTTGAGGGAGTGAGGAGAGGGAGAGTGGGAGGGATGCAAAGGGGAGAGAGGGTGGAGGGAAGAAGGCACCGGCGGTGCCCTGTGTGTAAGTTTTAGAGGGAGGGAGAGGAAGACGTTGAAGGTAGTGTGTGTGGGTGAGTTGTGTGGCGGTGTAATCGGAGGAGAGAGAGAAGATGAGACGGCAGAGGAGAGAGATCCGACGGTGCTGTGGGTGAGACCGTGGTGACGGTGGCTGAGAGAGAGTTAGAGAGAGGGAGAGAGGTGAGAAGTGGAGGGAGAAGAGAGAGAAGGCCAGCAGGGGGAGTGGCCGGTGCAGGAAAGACATGGAGAGGAGGGTCGACGAGAGCAGAGGAGGGTGGTTAGGAGGGAGAGGGAGAGCGGCCAGGGGAAGATGAGGCTAGAGAGAAAGGTACGAGAGAGAGGGGGAGGTGGCAACGTAGGAGAGAAAAAGGGGGGGGAGAGATAGAGAGAGTGGGGTTCCCACCTTTTCCAAAAATTTAACTTCATTTCATTTCTTAAAATAAAGGTTACAAGACTTTTTTATAGACTCCACAAGGAGACCAAAAGACAACTCATTAAAACTTCAACTAATACCTAACACTCAGTATACCTCTAATTGAAGATTAAAAGACACTATTAAAAAAAGACTCTTTCATGGATATAGCTTAAATCCTATAAAAAGAAAACACACATATTAGGCCTATACATGTGGCCCAATTAACATAAATATTTATTTGATAATTTTGTTGAAGCTGCTTGCCGATCCCGTCAGGTTCAACCATGAATCTTGAATCTCGAACCGACGATCCCGTCACATCTTTTCCAAGACCTCTCTCTTGAGGTTCTATTTACATATTTGTACAGCGTCCTCCTGATGTGGGGGCCGCTTGCATCTCATTCCGAGGTTTCTCCACCTCTTGATATAATCAAGGGCTGTCTCATCTGCCCTCTGCCTTGTTGAGTAGAGTTCAGCCACTGTGACCTCCCTCTCTGTAACATGAAATCTTTCTTTGAACTTTTTCTACATGTCCAACCAGTCGCTGATTGACCTGGCCGGGAGGCTGGAGTACCATTCAAAAGGGAGCCCCGTCAGCGAGGACCCAAATTTTTTTAGCAAATATGACTCGTCGGCGGCTAAATCACCCATGACAATCATGTAGTAAGCAACATGTTCTCTTGGGGATCCCTTCCCGTTGAACTTGTCAAATTTTGGCGGCTTGCTAATCCCTGGAGGGAGCCACTTGGCAGCATGATGCGGTGGGTATGGAACCCTGTATGCATCAAACGCGACGTACTCGCCTTCACTTCTTTCAGCGAGCTTCAACTCGATCATTCTCTCCACCATCATTTTGTTCATGACGGTTGGATCAACCGGCTCTAGGTAGAAATGTGCCGGCTGTAGGTAAAGGGTGACCAGAGTGGTTGCCTGCGGAGGAGGACGCAGTAGTGGAGGTGTCTAGTGCACCTGTGGTAGTACCAACGGCATCAGCGGCTGTGGTGGGCATTGCTGAGTTGTCGCCAAGCTTGGTTCTGCCAGCTAGAGCACGGTATAAAGTGGCGGGGGGTCATTTCAGTTGACGGCTCCCCGTGACAATTCGCCATGCATCTCGAGTTGCTTGGAGGCTGAAGACTGCTCTGTCTTCTCTATCAGTTGCTTCTTCAGCAGCTCTATCTCCTGGCGGTACCTTTGCAGCATCATCAGTATTACCGGATCCATAGCTGCAGTGCTGGGGATAGTCTCTGTTGTCTCCCCGGATGCACCCTCAGGTAGGATGTCAAGCAAGACATCTTCTTCTTCTTCCGCCGTCACCACATTGGCAGTCAGAACAGTAGCTTTATCACATCACTGGTGGTGGGCTAGGGCTTGCTTTCCTTTAGCCGCTGCCAACATTTTTCTTGCGGCTTCTGCCCTTCGAGTGATCGGCCCCAGCCTCCCGGCCAATTGAGCCAGTTCATGAGGATCCTCTGGAAGCCTTCCATATTGGCCGGATATGACAGCCATGTTGCAGGTAAAGATCTGCATTCTTCTTCTTTGTCTATGAACCTTCCTCTTTGCATGCTCTGAGAAGGTTAACCTCTCAAACACAGAGATTCTTTTTCCTTCTTCCTGCCGAGGGGCTGTCTCATCGGCTTCATAACCATTGTCGTCGACCGATGACGTCATCCTTCTTTCTTCTTTTTCTTCTTCAACTGCCATTGGTGGGTAGTAGTCTTCTTCGGCCACGGCTGCTTGTAGTAGCCGTTGTTGGCCCATCGAGAGGTTGCGTAGACCCCTGAAGTAGTTTCTGACCATGTGGATCATTTCTTCTTGCCCCCGTTCCTGATGTAGGACTGGGGATAATTGTCGACCTCCGACGGGAGGGATGTAAGCAAGCCAGGCTCGTTTGGTGAGTTGCTGGAATCTTCTTCCCACTGTGGGGATGTTGGCTTGTCGGGCGCAGGCCTTGAAACTTTCACGGCGTGGAGGGTCCACAACCGTCTCTTCTTTTCTTGGGGCCAGGCCCCTTTCCTTCTCCATTCTCGCTCCGTCACGTGCAGGGCGGTGACGGACTGGTGCGTCCTGGTGAGCGGGTTGGATCTTCTTAGGGACCTAAACCTGTTTGAACTTCTTCGGCCTGGGGGCCAGCTTCTCATGACCATGGCAGCTGGCTTCTTCTTTCTCAGCTCTCCTCCCAGAGAGGACCTGGTAGGAGTTGTAAACAGGTACGGGGGGGATGCCCCGATCCGGGACCACCTGAGCGTCGCGTCCATCCGGGAAGACGTGAACTCCACTGATCAGCATGGACTTGCCGGACACGGAGAGACGTCCGGTAACAGTAGTAGTATTCCGTCGGAAGCCCCTGCGCTGGCGTCCTCCGGAGCTCTTGGCAACAATGAGGCGGACCCCATGCACTATGTACTGACTGTATGCTCAATGCAATTGTGCTAACTCTGTTATATGAATGCATCGACCAGATGTCAGATAAATATAGTGGAATGTCATTCACAAGCACACATTCACAAATCCATGAACACATATGAATGCACTTAAATGAATCAACAAGGTCTTTCATGCACACATGCATATGGTGACTTATAGTGTTTGCTATCATCAAAACCAATCATCAAGACCACAGGGTCACAACAATCTCCCCCTTTTTGATGATGGCAACACTATGAGTCACACTGACTCAAGTCAAAACATTCTCCCCCTTTGACTTCAGCAAAAAGACATTAGTTTGAGAGAGGAAAAATAAGCAGATATGAAACAATTGAAATAACATTTCTCCCTTTAACTACATGAAAGCACATTCTCCCCCAAAGAGCAATATGACTCAAATCAATTTCTTCCCTTTTGTTTTTTAAAAAAATCATGCAGAGGTATGAATGCAGAGATGCAGATGCAGCAAGAAATGCAATACCTCCCCCTAAGAATATGAATGCAAGGTCACAATTGATATGAACATGATTCAATATGACAAGGAAGCTCCCCCTGAATAGATACCAATTGATATGCATCTGTTGCATTTCTCCCAATTGATGTGGTTGAGATGGAGACCACAGTGGCATTCAAGGGTAAGTTCAGGTCAATGAACCAAGGACAGTGAGGAGAAGAGTTTCAAACACAAGAAGTTCAAAACAAGATTTTCAAGGAGATATCAATCTCATAAATCCAAAACATAATTTTTCAAAGTCTTCCATTATAAGGGCTTATGAATGAATTTTATTGATCAACATGGTTTAAATATGATGTATGCAAGGTTTATCAATAAAATTCTGTATTGATATCTAAAACCAAGGTTTAATAAAAATGAACCAAGCCCTCATAATTCTATCTTGATTATTCTCCTTTTCTCTTACACAATCAAATTTATTGACTTCTTTTAAAAATACATGCACTAGTATTGAGATCAATCAATTATGAAGTCATGATATTTTGTCTAGGGTTACAACAATTTGATTGTTGTATCAATATTCAAATATTACAATTTGTTCAACAAATTTTCATGCTACAAATTTTACGAGCACTCTAGTTCAGTGTACACTTTGTAACTAGAGGATATACCTTGATCAGAGGCCAATATCCCTAAGCACTTAGTGTGACTAACAGTCATACTTTATATGAATAGAGGTAGCATTTACACATCATGACACACTACAAATCATTTCTTTGATGAGTGAGTTGTATTTCTCAGTGTGCATGCCATTGCTCTGCCTGATTAACAATCATTCTTAAGCAAAGTTAACTATGGCACCTCATGACACAGTCCTTTGGACATGTGTTTCTCAGTGACCAAAGTCATTGCTCTGACTGAAATTAACCCTTTAGACGATTCAGACAAATTCATTTGCTTCAAGTCAATAATAATTTCATGTACTTAACCAATTAAAGCCATGTATTCAATAGTGCAGATTTCAGAAGATTTTACAAGGCACATCAAGAAATAGTTAGTTAAGGTTTATTAAACATGATTCAGATATTTTTAAGAGAATTACAGACAAACTCCATGAATACATTAAACTTAAACCACATGAGTTATTTCAGACATTCATAAAATCGTATAATAGAAGATTCCTAGTTCAAGTGTTTTCAGATTTATGATTGAAATAGTCCCATTGAAATCTTCATGATGAACTGATAGAATTCTGATACCAAATGATAGAAGAGATTTTGAAGCTCAATGTTTTTAGAATATGATCAAGGTTTGTCAACAAAATCAATAAGGAAGGATATGCAATGAATTCTTACAAGTGTATGCATTTGATAACCTACATGCAATGCATTGACTCCCCCTCACAATATGCATTCAGTCAATCTTTTTGACTTTTTCAATGTAGTGAAATACAATGCTATTAACCACATGTATGCAAAGACATGCAAGGACTCAACATTGATTGCCATGCAAAGACATGCAATTAACTACCCCTGAAAACATGCAATGTTTGCCATGAAAGCTGAACATTATGGATTTGTGATTCATGCTCATTCAGACTGCCCTATCAAGCACTATGACCCATGGTACTGGGCGGAGAACCTGGTCTAAATGACCATCTCACACATAGTAAAAGCCTCCAGATAGATTTTCCTGCCTTTTAGTGGCTTACTATTTAATATACCATAGAGGTCAATCATGATAATTCAACATGCAGTCCTATATGCAATCCAGATTTTCAGTGAGCTATGCAACAGACAGATTTCAAACAACATTCATATGCAGTTTAGATTTTCAGAAGTTGCAATTTATTTTCAGAGATTATGCATATCAACAATTATCAAACAACTGCAATTGGCATATGTATGCATCAGATGCAGACAACCCTTTAAACTCATATATGCACAGAACGCTCAACAAGTGCATGATCGGAAACTAATGCAAATGGCAGATGATGAATGAATATGCAAAAACAGATTTAATATGCTATGCAGTAAAACTAAAAATAGGAAATGTAAGAAATTTACCTGAAAGGTTCAGGAAGGGGTTTTCATTCTTGAGTGCCTTGGATTAATCCCCTCTTTATTAATCAGCTTCAAGGCACACCTGCAAGTTAGCAAACTATTTTGCACACATAGGCACCCAAGAAGTCTTGGGTCCTGACATGACAGTATCACTTCTAGCAGGTTTTCTCAGCACATTTTTAACTTGATGATCATTAAATTTCATCAGAGGATAACCATCCATCAAATGTCCAGATTTGTCATAATGATGGCAAGAAGCAGCAGATTTCTGATTTGATTTATGCACATTCTTATTAGCATGAATTCTATGTGCATATGCATGAACTTTTTTGTTAACAGAATAAAAATTATGTTTACCAAAACTAGTTTGGTTTTGATATCCTGCCAACCAACAGGTTACAGCCCTGTGACCTAGCTTTCCACAGTTATAGCATGAAAAACTCATAGATTTGCTGGCATAGAATTTGATAACATAGGGGTTAACATAGTTATTCTGAGCATGCCAACAATCTCTAGCTCTATGGCCTAACTTACCATACTCAAGACATGCAAGAGTTTTCTTTTCAAAACCATTTTTGTTGTCATGGAAATTAATAAACTCAGAATGAAATTTCTTCCCCTTAACATGCCAGCAATGAGCTGCAATGTGGCCCATCTTGCCACAATTAGAGCAATGAATTTTCTTATTTTGAAAAACATGATTTCTAGCATGAAGTTCTTTAACATTCAGATTATCCTTTTTCTGACCGGACACATGTTTTCTAGCATGCTTTTTGTCATCTTGTTTCATCACAAAACAGTTACTCATAAAGTGTCCATGCTTACCACAATAATGACAGGAGCCATTTGATTTCTTTAAGACATGGCATTTTTGTGATGAGTTCTTAGCATGCAGATTGTTCCTTTGAATTTTTGATGTTTTATGATTTTTATTTTATTTTTTTGTTTTGTTAGACTTGTTCTGAGGTGGAGATGTGGTAGAAGGCTTTTCTTGTTCTGAAGATTTAACAAAAATAATTTTCAGGTTGGATCCATCAACCTTCCTCATGACTGGATTGTAACCTAGTCCCTCTTTCTTACAATTAACCTTTGTTCCCAGCATTTTCTGAACAATGGGCCGTTTATCTTTTGATGTAGAGGCTACATTTGAAGCATTTACAAATGATGTCATTACTTTGTTCTTTAAATCCTTTTTATTCAGATTATTGTAGTCCAACACTTCCTTCCTGACATTGACTTTTACACCTAGTAGCTTGTCTAGGTTTTCTTGCCCACTCACAAACTTAGACAAGGAATCTTTTAAGTCTTGGATTTCATTTTCTAGAGAGGAAATGTGTAACTCATAACTGGCAATCTCTTGCTCACTGCAATTCATGGCTTCATTCAAAACTTTGTTAGCTATTTTGTATTTTTCAATCTCTTGTTCTAGATTGCTCAGTTTATCAGAATCTTCAATGCTAACAGTTTTTCCTCTTTCTAAGGCTAGAAGTCTCTCAGACATAGTGGAGTTCAGCACTTTTAACTTCTCATTTTCTTTAACCAAAGTATCATTTTGAATTAACTCATCAAGAAGAATCTGGTCATCTTGAGATACTTTTGGATTATTTGGAGTTTCATACTCCCTTCGCAAGTTTTCAATGTTTTTCTGCAACTCCATGTTTACAGATTTTATGGCATCAGATTTTTCAATCAGCAATGTGTTCTCCTTTTTAAGTTTCTCTACTTTTTCTTCATTTTCTTTAACAGATTTTCTAAGAGAGTCATTTTCAGATTTTAGCTTGTTTAAATCTGAGTTCACACTTTCGAATTTTTTCAGCAATTTTTCATACTGGTCATGATAGTTAACAAGAGTCTGATTATCATTATTTGAACTAAGTTTCTCTTTGAGTTCAGATATCTCATTTACATGATCTTGATTCTCAATTTTCAACAACGAAATTTATTTTTTCAGCATTTGAAAATCAGACATACAAACATCATGAACATTTTTCAATTCAGTACAATTTTTACATGGAGAACTTGAACTATCTAACCCAGTACCCTTCTTCAATTTTTTATACTATTTTCTTAACCTCTCATGTGACTCTAATAATTCAGCTTATGCATTCTCCCAATCATCTAGACAAAAATTCTCGAAGAGATTTACCTCCTTATCATCATGTTCTTCTTCTTGATTGCTGCTTTGTCCACTTCCTCGAGCCATCATGCAGCTTGTTTGATTTCCTTTCCCGGCACTCTTCATCATCTCCAATATATCACTTATAGATCTGTAATCAAGGAAACATGAATGAAAGGCTTTGTCAGTAGCTGCCTTCATCAGATTCCAAGCCTTCTGATTTTCCGCACACATAGATCGATGCTTATTAGTCCATTTGGATTGATCTTTGGGTAGTCTATGTGGACCATGTGAAATTAGTTTCCACAGATCTGGATCAGTAGTCGTAAAAAACATATGCAAGTTTTTAAACCAGACATTAAAGTCCGTACCACTGAAAATCGGTGGATGAGCCATGAAGACAAATCAACAGGCAATTTTTTAAAACAATATGCAGAAGACAATGATGCACCAAAACGCTAGCAGGATCCTCTGCAGATCGTTGGACCTGTAAGTCAGAAATCGCTCTGAAACCAATTGATAGGATCGGCGCGCTAGATTCAGAGGGGGGGTGAATGAATCCCCCCCTTAAAAACTTTTCGCTCAATGAAAACTAGAACACTAACTAGAACAAGATAGACAAACTGGATAACTAATCTTATCTCTTTGAACCGAAGAACAAACATCTATCTCGCACCTAAACAATCAACTAGCGGAAGCGGAAGAAGGTAATCAACCTACTGCAAGATAGCAATATGAATGCTCAGACAATCTGTGAAAGGTGGTAGAAGACATGGAGCTAACGCACAAGGCAAACCACTGCACATATAATTTTTTAGGTGGTTCGGTCCTCCAGACCTACATCCACTCCTCACTCCCAACCGGAGTGAGGCTTCCACTAGCACAAGCTAGAAACTGCAGACTCAGTCTGCGAACAGAATGCTGCCACACAGCTTGACCAGGGGAACAGCCTCCCCTGTTCCTCCACACTGGAGGGACACCCCAAGTGACTCCCAGCCACTTGGAAACCAGAGACCGAAGTCTCTCTTCCTCTAGACCAGGAGGGGACACACCAGTGACCCCCCGTCACCAGCAAACCAGAGGTCACAGACCTCTCTTCCTCCAGACCAGGAGGGACCTGACCTCTATCCAGAGAATCGGAAGAGCAAAGATAACCAGAGTGACAAAAGAATAACAAAAACAAGAAATGAAAACAATCACAGCAAACAGACAGCTGTAAAGCGAAATCACAATTTGGCTCTCGCAGGAGCTGACTGGCCTGGATATGATCCACGGTCCAGTATGAACTGATCTGCTGATGAAGCTTCTTATCTCTCGATCTCACTTCTTCTTACTCTTCTTTTACTTCTCTGCTTCTTTCTCTCACTGTATTCTCTTCTTCTCACAATCCTCATGATCTCTCTCTCTTTCTCTTTTTCTTCTGCTGCACTCTTCTTTCTTCACTCACAGTCTTGATCAGCCCTCTTCTGTTGATTGATTTCTACGGATGAATAAACTTCATATATATAGCAGCAGCAACAGGTGCTAGGGCGTGAGCTTTCCACTTCTCCCGCCCAATTGATGCTACCACGTGTCAGCATCTCAGCTTCTTGGATCACGTGCCAGGTGCCCACCGCGGGTCACGTGCCCAGACACATTAACCTCATCCAATAGTCCTGTCAGTTAATCAGTCGAAGATAGTATCAGCTGAAGGCAATGTTCAGACTTCATTCAGCAAGCAAGGCAAGCATGGATGGTTGTACAGAGTTGATCGTGTGAGGCAAGATGAGCGTACAGACTACTTACCACATGCTATAATATGCATATATGATGCAGTGTATAGACTTGCTGACACATGCTGCAGTATGCGTATGGTGCAGTGTATAGACTTGAAGAAAGCAATGCATAGCTATCGTGCGAATGTATAGACTTGTGTTATGCAGCCTAAGTAAGTACAGACTTAATGAGGTGCTAAGTGACAGAGCTGGCTGTACAGACTCTGAGGGAACACAAGCAGCGTTGTATAGACTTGAAAAATGCTAGATGCATGATGTATAGACTTCTAGACGCTGTAGAGTTGAACAGCGTGAGACGTTAACTAAGACGGATGAGAATGTATAGACTTTTAATGAAGAATGCACACGATGCAAAGGACTCTGTACACACTTGGCCAATGTACAGACTTAGCAGTAGCATGATGGCGAGTGTTGTACAGACTTCATGTGCAATGGCCAACAATGTGCAGACTTGGCCCAACTAAGAACCGATGGATGTATAGACTTTATGAGCATAGTCCAATGTATAGACTTTGCGAAGCACAGTCCAATGTATAGACTTTGCGAGATGCAGACTGGGCAATGTACATACTTGAAGATGTGAACGACACAATGTATAGACTTCACCCCTTGACGAATGTACAGACTTGGAGTAATGCATGCCGATGTACAGACTTCAGTTGAAGCCAACCGAAGAGTGTATAGACTTTATGAACGCATATGCCAAGACCAATGTATAGGCTTGAAGAGGATTCAAGCAGTGTATAGACTTAGTCTACGACGACGGACCAATGTACAGACTTAAGGTCTCGCATGCAATGCAGTGTGTGAACTTTGAAGTGCTTACAGCTGTGTAGACTTCAAATGTAGAGACTTTGAACGTGTGTGCTGGCAGTGTATAGACTTGGAAGTCTAGGAGGGGTCGACCCATCTAAGAAGGGGGTCGACCCACTTTTGCATGCAGTGTACTAACTGTATGCTCAATGCAATTGTGCTGACTCTGTTATATGAATGCATCGACCAGATGTCAGATAAATATAGTGGAATGTCATTCACAAGCACACATTCACAAATCCATGAACATATATGAATGCACTTAAATGAATCCACAAGGTCTTTCATGCACACATTCATATGGTGACTTATAGTGTTTGCTATCATCAAAACCAATCATCAAGACCACAGGGGCACAACAATCTCCCCCCTTTTGAGGATGACAACACTATGAGTCACACTGACTCAAGTCAAAACATTCTCCCCCTTTGACTTCAGCAAAAAGACATTAGTTTGAGAGAGGAAAAATAAGCAGATATGAAACAATTGAAATAACATTTCTCCCTTTAACTACATGAAAGCACATTCTCCCCCAAAGAGCAATATGACTCAAATCAATTTATCTTCCCTTTTGTTTTTAAAAAAATCATGCAGAGGTATGAATGCAGAGATGCAGATGCAGCAAGAAATGCAATACCTCCCCCTAAGAATATGAATGCAGGGTCACAATTGATATGAACATGATTCAATATGATAAGGAAGCTCCCCCTGAATAAATACCAATTGATATGCATCTGTTGCATTTCTCCCAATTGATGTGGTTGAGATGGAGACCACAGTGGCATTCAAGGGTAAGTTCAGGTCAATGAACCAAGGACAGTGAGGAGAAGAGTTTCAAACACAACAAGTTCAAAACAAGATTTTCAAGGAGATATCAATCTCATAAATCCAAAACATAATTTTTCAAAGTCTTCTATTATAAGGGCTTATGAATGAATTTTATTGATCAGCATGGTTTAAATATGATGTATGCAAGGTTTATCAATAAAATTCTGTATTGATATCTAAAACCAAGGTTTAATAAAAATGAACCAAGCCCTCATAATTCTATCTTGATTATCCTCCTTTTCTCTTACACAATCAAATTTATTGACTTCTTTTAAAAATACATGCACTAGTATTGAGATCAAGCAATTATGAAGTCATGATATTTTGTCTAGGGTTACAACAATTTGATTGTTGCATCAATATTCAAATATTGCAATTTGTTCAACAAATTTTCATGCTACAAATTTTACGAGCACTCTAGTTCAGTGTACACTTTGTAACTAGAGGATATACCTTGATCAGAGGCCAATATCCCTAAGCACTTAGTGTGACTAACAGTCATACTTTATATGAATAGAGGTAGCATTTACACATCATGACACACTACAAATCATTTCTTTGATGAGTGAGTTGTATTTCTCAGTGTGCATGCCATTGCTCTGCCTGATTAACAATCATTCTTAAGCAAAGTTAACTATGGCACCTCATGACACAGTCCTTTGGACATGTGTTTCTCAGTGACCAAAGTCATTGCTCTGACTGAAATTAACCCTTTAGACGATTCAGACAAATTCATTTGCTTCAAGTCAATAATAATTTCATGTACTTAACCAATTAAAGCCATGTATTCAATAGTGCAGATTTCAGAAGATTTTACAAGGCACATCATGAAATAGTTGGTTAAGGTTTATTAAATATGATTCAGATATTTTTAAGAGAATTACAGACAAACTCCATGAATACATTAAACTTAAACCACATGAGTTATTTCAAACATTCATAAAATCGTATAATAGAAGATTCCTAGTTCAAGTGTTTTCAGATTTATGATCGAAATAGTCCCATTGAAATCTTCATGATGAACTAATAGAATTCTGATACCAAATGATAGAAGAGATTTTGAAGCTCAATGTTTTCAGAATATGATCAAGGTTTGTCAACAAAATCAATAAGGAAGGATATGCAATGAATTCTTACAAGTGTATGTATTTGACAACCTACATGCAATGCATTGACTCCCCCTCACAATATGCATTCAGTCAATCTTTTTGGCTTTTTCAATGTAGTGAAATGCAATGTTATTAACTACATGTATGCAAAGACATGCAAGGACTCAACATTGATTGCCATGCAAAGACATGCAATTAACTACCCCTGAAAACATGCAATGTTTGCCATGAAAGTTGAACATTATGGATTTGTGATTCATGCTCATTCAGACTGCCCTATCAAGCACTATGACCCATGGTACTGGGCGGAGAACCTGGTCAAAATGACCATCTCACACATAGTAAAAGCCTCCAGATAGATTTTCCTGCCTTTTAGTGGCTTACTATTTAATATACCATAGAGGTCAATCATGATAATTCAACATGCAGTCCTATATGCAATCCAGATTTTCAGTGAGCTATGCAACAGACAGATTTCAAACAACATTCATATGCAGTTTAGATTTTCAGAAGTTACAATTTATTTTCAGAGATTTTGCATATCAACAATTATCAAACAACTGCAATTGGCATATGTATGCATCAGATGCAGACAACCCTTTAAACTCATATATGCACAGAACGCTCAACAAGTGCATGATCGGAAACTAATGCAAATGGCAGATGATGAATGAATATGCAAAAACAGATTTAATATGCTATGCAGTAAAACTAAAAATAGGAAATGTAAGAAATTTACCTGAAAGGTTCAGGAAGGGGTTTTCATTCTTGAGTGCCTTGGATTAATCCCCTCTTTATTAACCAGCTTCCAAGGCACACATGCAAGTTAGCAAACTATTTTACACACATAGGCACCCAAGAAGTCTTGGGTCCTGACATGACAGTATCACTTCTAGCAGGTTTTCTCAGCACATTTTTAACTTGATGATCATTAAATTTCATTAGAGGATAACCATCCATCAAATGTCCAGATTTGCCATAATGATGGCAAGAAGCAGCAAATTTTTTATTTGATTTATGCACATTCTTATTAGCATGAATTCTATGTGCATATGCATGAACTTTTTTGTTAACAGAATAAAAATTATGTTTACCAAAACCAGTTTGGTTTTGATATCCTGCCGGCCAACAGGTTGCAGCCCTGTGACCTAGCTTTCCACAGTTATAGCATGAAAAACTCATAGATTTTCTGGCATAGAATTTGATAACATAGGGGTTAACATAGTTCTTCTGAGCATGCCAACAATCTCTAGCTCTATGGCCTAACTTATCATACTCAAGACATGCAAGAGTTTTCCTTTCGAAAACATTTTTGTTGTCATGGAAATTAACGAACTCAGAATGAAATTTCTTCCCCTTAACATGCCAGCAATGAGCTGCAATGTGGCCCATCTTGTCACAATTAGAGCAATGAATTTTCTTATTTTGAAAAACATGATTTCTAGCATGAAGTTCTTTAACATTCAGATTATCCTTTTTCTGGCCGGACACATGTTTTCTAGCATGCTTTTTGTCATCTTGTTTCATCACAAAACAGTTACTCATAAAGTGTCCATGCTTACCACAATAATGATAGGAGCCATTTGATTTCTTTAAGACATGGCATTTTTGTGATGAGTTCTTAGCATGCAGATTGTTCCTTTGAATTTTTGATGTTTTATGATTTTTATTTTGTTTTTCTATTTTGTTAGCCTTGTTCTGAGGTGGAGATGTGGTAGAAGGCTTTTCTTGTTCTGAAGATTTAACAAAAAAAATTTTCAGGTTGGATCCATCAACCTTCCTCATGACTGGATTGTAACCCAGTCCCTCTTTCTTACAATTAACCTTTGTTCCCAGCATTTTCTGAACAATGGGCTGTTTATCTTTTGATGTGGAGGCTACATTTGAAACATTTACAAATGATGTCATTACTTTGTTCTTTAAATCCTTTTTATTCAGATTATTGTAGCCCAACCCTTCCTTCCTGACATTGACTTTTACACCTAGTAGCTTGTCTAGGTTTTCTTGCCCACTCACAAACTTAGACAAGGAATCTTTTAAGTCTTGGATTTCATTTTCTAGAGAGGAAATGTGTAACTCATAACTGGCAATCTCTTGCTCACTGCAATTCATGGCTTCATTCAAAACTTTGTTAGCTATTTTGTATTTTTCAATCTCTTGTTCTAGATTGCTCAGTTTATCAGAATCTTCAATGCTAACAGTTTTTCCTCTTTCTAAGGCTAGAAGTCTCTCAGACATAGTGGAGTTCAGCACTTTTAACTTCTCATTTTCTTTAACCAAAGTATCATTTTGAATCTGGTCATCTTGAGATACTTTTGGATTATTTAGAGTTTCATACTCCCTTTGCAAGTTTTCAATGTTTTTCTGCAACTCCATGTTTACAGATTTTATGGCATCAGATTTTTCAATCAGCAATGTGTTCTCCTTTTTAAGTTTCTCTAATTTTTCTTCATTTTCTTTAACAGATTTTCTAAGAGAGTCATTTTCAGATTTTAGCTTGTTTAAATCTGAGTTCACACTTTCGAAATTTTTCAGCAATTATTTATACTGGTCATGATAGTTAACAAGAGTCTGATTATCATTATTTGAACTGAGTTTCTCTTTGAGTTCAGATATCTCATTTACATGATCTTGATTCTCAGTTTTTAGCAACAAAATTTATTTTTTCAGCATTTGAAAATCAGGCATACAAACATCATGAACATTTTTCAATTTAGTACAATTTTTACATGGAGAACTTGAACTATCTAACCCAGTACCCTTCTTCAATTTTTTATACTGTTTTCTTAACCTCTCATGTGACTCTAATAATTCAGCATATACATTCTCCCAATCATCTAGACAAAAATTCTCGAAGAGATTTACCTCCTCATCATCTTGTTCTTCTTCTTGATTGCTGCTTTGTCCACTTCCTCGAGCCATCATGCAGCTTGTTTGATTTCCTTTCCCGGCTCTCTGCATCATCTCCAATATATCACTTGCAGATCTACAATCAAGGAAACATGAATGAAAGGCTTTGTCAGTAGCTGCCTTCATCAGATTCCAAGCCTTCTGATTTTCTGCACACATAGATCGATGCTTATTAGTCCATTTGGGCTGATCTTTGGGTAGTCTATGTGGACCATGTGAAATTAGTTTCCACAGATCTGGATCAGTAGTCGTAACAAACATATGCAAGTTTTTAAACCAGACATTAAAGTCCGTACCACTGAAAATCGGTGGATGAGCCATGAAGACAAATCAACAAGCAGTTTTTTAAAATAATATGTAGAAGACAATGATGCACCAAAACGCTAGCAGGATCCTCTGCAGATCGTTGGATCTGTAAGTCAGAAACCGCTCTGATACCAATTGATAGGATCGGTGCGCTGGATTCAGAGGGGGGGGTGAATGAATCCCACCCTTAAAAACTTTTCGCTCAATGAAAACTAGAACACTAACTAGAACAAGATAGATAAATTGGATAACTAATCATAATCTCTTTTGAACCGAAGAACAAACATCTATCTCGCACCTAAACAATCAACTAGCGGAAGCGGAAGAAGGTAATCAACCTACTGCAAGATAGCAATATGAACGCTCAGATAATCTGTGAAAGGTGGTAGAAGACATGGAGCTAACGCACAAGGCAAACCACTGCACATATAATTTTTTAGGTGGTTCGGTCCTCCAGACCTACATCCACCCCTCACTCCCAACCAGAGTGAGGCTTCCACTAGCACAAGCTAGAAACTACAGAGTCAGTCTGCGAACAGAATGCTGCCACACAGCTTGACAAGGGGAACAACCTCCCCTCTTCCTCCACACTGGAGGGACACCCCAAGTGACTCCCAACCACTTGGAAACCATAGACCGAAGTCTCTCTTCCTCCAGACCAGGAGGGGACACACCAGTGACTCCCCGTCACCAGCAAACCAGAGGTCACAGACCTCTCTTCCTCCAGACCAGGAGGGACCCGACCTCTATCCAGAGAATCGGAAGAGCAAAGATAACCAGAGTGACAAAAGAAAAACAAAAACAAGAAGTGAAAACAATCACAGCAAACAGAAAGCTGTAAAGCGAAATCACAATTTGGCTCTCGCAGGAGCTGACTGGCCTGGATATGATCCACGGTCCAGTATGAACTGATCTGTTGATGAAGCTTCTTATCTCTCGATCTCTCTTCTTCTTACTCTTCTTTTACTTCTCTGCTTCTTTCTCCCACTGTCTTCTCTTCTTCTCACAATCCTCACGATCTCTCTCTCTTTCTCTTTTTCTTCTGCTGCACTCTTCTTTCTTCACTCACAGTCTCGATCAGGCCTCTTCTGTTGATTGATTTCTACGGATGAAGAAACTTCATATATATAGCAGCAGCAACAGGTGCTAGGGCGTGAGCTTTCCACTTCTCCCGCCCAATTGATGCTACCACGTGTCAGCATCTCAACTTCTTGGATCACGTGCCAGGTGCCCACCTCGGGTCACGTGCCCAGACACATTAACCTCGTCCAACAATCCTGTCAGTTAATCAGTCGAAGACAGTATCAGCTGAAGGCAATATTCAGACTTCATTCAGCAAGCAAGGCAAGCATGGATGGCTGTACAGAGTTGATCGTGTGAGGCAAGACGAGTGTACAGACTTCTTACCACATGCTGTAATATGCATATATGATGCATTGTATAGACTTGCTGACACATGCTGCAGTATGCGTATGGTGTAGTGTATAGACTTGAAGAAAGCAATGCATAGCTATCGTGCGGATGTATAGACTTGTGTTATGCAGCCTAAGTATGTACAGACTTGATGAGGTGCTAAGTGACAGAGCTGGCTATACAGACTCTGAGGGAACACAAGCAGCGTTGTATAGACTTGAAAAATGCTAGATGCACGATGTATAGACTTCTAGACGCTGTAGAGTTGAACAGCGTGAGACGTTAACTAAGATGGATGAGAATGTATAGACTTTTAATGAAGAATGCACACGATGCAAAGGACTCTGTACACACTTGGCCAATGTATAGACTTACCAGTAGCATGATGGCGAGTGCTGTACAGACTTCGTGTGCAATGGCCAACAATGCGCAGACTTGGCCCAACTAAGAACCGATGGATGTATAGACTTTACGAGCACAGTCCAATGTATAGACTTTGCAAAGCACAGTCCAATGTATAGACATTGCGAGATGGAGACTGGGTAATGTACAGACTTGAAGATGTGAATGACACAATGTATAGACTTCGCCCCTTGACGAATGTACAGACTTGGAGTAATGCATGCCGATGTATAGACTTCAGTTGAAGCCAACCGAAGAGTGTATAGACTTTATGAACGCATATGCCAAGACCAATGTATAGGCTTGAAGAGGATGCAAGCAGTGTATAGACTTAGTCTACGATAATGGACCAATGTACAGACTTAAGGTCTCGCATGCAATGCAGTGTGTGAACTTTGAAGTGCTTACAGCTGTGTAGACTTCAAATGTAGAGACTTTGAACGTGTGTGCTGGCAGTGTATAGACTTGGAAGTCTAGGAGGGGTCGACCCATCTAAGAAGGGGGTCGACCCACTTTTGCATGCAGTGTACTGACTGTATGCTCAATGCAATTGTGCTGACTCTGTTATATGAATGCATCGACCAGATGTCAGATAAATATAGTGGAATGTCTTTCACAAGCACACATTCACAAATCCATGAACACATATGAATGCACTTAAATGAATCAACAAGGTCTTTCATACACACATGCATATGGTGACTTATAGTGTTTGCTATCATCAAAACCAATCATCAAGACAACAGGGGCACAACAGCCGCCCCTTCCTGCCATCCGCTCGCTACTCGCTCAACGGTTCCACTTCAAGGATGAGTTCCTTCTTTGCGCCATGGTCGGACGCCACCTCCTCTTACGGTTCCAGAACCAAGGAGATTTCCTCCAAGTTCTACTCATAGGCTCCATCTACATCCATGGGCGCCTCTTCTACTTCTTCAAGTGGGACTTGGAGTTCAGTCCGTCTGCAGACAATCCCTGTGTGCCAGTTTGGATGGATATGTCGGGTCTTCCTCCCAACTTCTTCATCGAGCCACTAGTATCTTCCATCGCCGCCAGTGTCGGACCTGTTCTTCAGGTTGCCCGGGACGCCCTGTGCCTCACCCGCGTTCACGCCGCCAGGGTCTGCGTTCTTCTGGAAGCCTCCAAGCCTTTCCCCCAGCGTGTCTGGGTGGGCATGGGCTCCGGTGGATTTTGGCAAGGCTTGAGCTTCCCCACGCCACCCCTGTTCTGCTCGTGCTGCAAGCGCCTGGGGTACCTCGCCTCCGTGTACCGTAAGTCATCTGGTCGCCCTAGTGGTTCTGCTGCCCCTCCGATGCCTGCGTCTCAGGCAACCGATCCTTCCAACCCCGTCGGTGATCTTCCCCATGGGTCCCCCTCAGCGACCACCCTTGCGTCTAGCCCTCCCCTTGAGAGGGTGCTAGGCCCTCCTCTATTGGCTGGTGCGTCCCCCGCAGCCTCCCTGGATACGATGGCAGGATGTTGTGTGCCTCTCCATACAGCTGTTGTTGCGGTGGACGAGCTCGGTGCTGCGCCCTCGCCTCCTTCGAAGCAAGCCTCGGGTGGTCCTCTTCCCGTTCTGGGAGATTGGTGCAGCAGGCCCTTAGTTGCTTCGTGCAGCTGGTCCTTCGAAGCAAGCCTCGCCCCTATTGCTCCTGCCCCCTTGGCTCGCCATAGCCACCCCCTGGATGGTGATGCTGTGGGCCCTTTGGCCCCTCCCTTGCTCCCTCTGCATGTCTCCCAGGAGCTCCTCGTTGTGGTCCGGGTCCCACCATCTTCTCCACCATCGATGGAAGCCCTCTTTCCAGTGGAATTTCACGCCTCGCCTCCTTCTACGGCCCTAGCTTTCAGCCCCTCGCCGTCCGGTGCCTCACCTCCTTGGATTTGGTCGATGCCTCTTCCCACGAAGCTACTAGGGTCGCGTCCTCCTCTGGGCCCCTCCGGCCTCCTGTTGCTGTTGCGCCTCTGCCACCGTCCCAGCCTTCCTTAAGGCCCCTTGCAGTCCACCGCCCTTCCTCGGTGGAGCTTCGCTCGCCTGGGGTTGCCCGCTGTCCACCTCCACTCATGCCAGCGTTGGGGCACGTGGTCCACCTCCCTTTGGAGATAGACCCTTCCCACCTGGCCGCGCCCGTCTCACCGACTGTCGTGGTGTAGCCTCCGCCTGCGGCTGCTCCTACGGCGGGCTCTGCTTCCACCTCCGCATTCAGCAATGCTTCTCCTGCTGTGGTTGCCACGCTCCCCATGGCTCTTGTTCCTCAGCATGCCGCTCTCCTCGCCTCGTCTCCTACTCTGGTGCCTCTGTCTGCTTCGCCTACTGCCGGGCTTCCCCTGGTTGCTCCCGTAGGCACCGTGGGACCGCAACCTTGCGCTTCTTGCAACGCTGCTCCGAGTGACTTGCCTCACCCGTTTGGCCCTCCTAGGCCCGGCATCGCTACTAGTTTTCTTATGCCGCATCAGCTTGCTATGCAGCCTCAGTCCGTCGTTCTGGCCCTCAATGCTGATCCTCCAGCACACGTTCCCATCCACCATGCTCCTGCTCCGGCCCTCTCGGCCGTGGCAACTGACCCCCCTCTGGCCGTGGCTAGCGACGACGAAGGGTCCCTGAAGGCTAACCCTCCTTTTGGTACCCCTCTTCCTGTTGCTTCTGCCCCCCCTTTGGGCACTTGCGCTGAGTTTTCCCCGAGCCCGTCCAAGGTCGTATCACCTTCGGATCTCTCGGCATCGTCTTCGTCTTCAGCTGGTGCTGCTTCGTCGCCCTCTCGATTATCTTTCGTTGCTACCCTACGGAAGAAAGTTAGAGCATCCGACATCTGCCGCACGGAGGCCAGTCTTGAGGAGGTTGTTCCGCCTCCCCGCCACTCACTTCGGCTTAAGTCGATACCGCCGGTGCCCCCTCAGCCAGTTCACTCTTCTCCCTCGGAGGAGCTCGATTACGATGGATCTGATTTCTAAGAAGGTTCATATTTTCGCTCTATCTACTCCGACTCTGATCGGGATTGTGAAGACTTGATGGAGCTGTGACTCCTCTCTTCCGCAGTAGGTTGCCCCATGTTGTAATGTTCTTCTTTGGGTTCTCTTTGGGCTTTTGTATTGGCCCTCTTGTCATCCTTGATAGGGTGTTCCCCCTCCCTCGGACCTTGCTCGTCCCTTGTATCCCCCCTTGCTATGTTTCTTTTATTTCTGCACTTCTTAATGGAAAATTGCTTGCCTGGTGGTCGGGGTGGCACGTCGTGTCCCTTCCGCAATGAAGGGATGAATGGACTCCCTCGTTTCCCACCTTGCAAGTATTACCTTTCAGTTAAAAAAAGCATACACGGTATAACATCATTCATTCCATCAACGGGAGGCGAAAGACATAACATATTATAAGCATTCGGCACACCGACGTTGTCGCTCGGCAGCCGTTTCATTGATTGCAGAGAAGAGATTACAGAGGAGAAAGGAATAAAGAGATGGTGAGGGGGGGAGATGGGCTCATATCATTGCCCCTCCTCCCTCACTTACACAATAGCAGGAAAGAAAACCAGAAGGGGATCGTCGGGAAGCAACCCACAAAACCCACCTAGACTTCGCCAGCAAAATAGAGTATCGGATTCTCTCCTCCTCCGGCTCCGGCATGCTTCAGGCAAGCAGACAGAAGAGGGTGGCGGCCGGAATATTCTCGGTGGAAGAACCCTATTTATCCCCCAAGACCCCCTCTCTCTTAAATGAACAGATGCTGATTGGCTCTCTGACTCTGCCCCTCTCTCTCCGCTCTTTTATCTCTTAATGCCTTGATCTCTTTCGATCCCTCTCTCTCGGTCCAACGAGATTGGGTTGTTTCACTCCTACAGTTTTGATGATGTCATACACTATAAGTCAATCATGATTGTTCATCATAATGCATTCCTTTTATACATTCTTGTATACTGCACTCTCTAGTTTTACTCTGAAAGTCCGTGCAAACTTAGTTTATTCTGTAGTTGGGTCCGTGCATATGCTACATCTCCACTGAATAGGGTCTGTGCATGCAAGCATCAAGTCGGTGCAACCTTAGTTGTTGCACGCGACCAAGTCTGTTTATGCGTTTTCAAGTCTGTGCATTCACTGTCAACTCGGTGCATGTCATGTCTTTCATGCATTTCCTAGTTGGTGCAGATTTTATTTTACGCAATCAAGTTGGTGCAACTCTCGCACTGTGCAATCAAAGTCTGTGCACATTACAGTTGAGGTCCGTGCATATAGGTCTGTGCATTCGAGTCCTTGCTCACTTGCTTAGCAGATGGAGGTCGGTGCATACTTTGCACACGCACATTAGGTCAGTGCAGGTTATGTTCTGCACGCACCACGTCAGTGCATTCTTTGCCCGCACTCTCACGAGGTCAGTGCATTATCGCCCTGTGATCAATCAAAGTCTGTGCAGTTCTTGTTCTGCACTTAACAAGCCTGTGTAATTCTTTAATCAACGTCGGTGCAACTTCTTATCTTAGGCATGATCTAAGTCGGTGCATTGTTCTAGTCCTGTGAAATAATGTCTATGCATGATTGTGTTGCGCTGCATTCAAAATCTGTGCATTCTTTACTTCAAGGTACTTGAATTTTCGAGCAGTTTCATCTCGGTGCATATTTCAGTCGGTGCACTTTCTACCTGATACACATTTGGTCTGTGCATATATGCTTCTACCTTTGTCATAGCCTGTGCATATCTTGCAAATCCTTGTTTATGGCTTGAGCATACTTTGCGTTACGATGTGTATGCACATAGTGAAATCATTACCTTTAAGGTCGGTGCATGACAGTAAGAGTTCGTGCATGTCTTGTAATATAATACGTAAAGTCTGTGCATGCCCTTGGTCAGTATAGCATTCACTAACATCTTCTCTTGTTTGGCAGGTTTGTCACCTGGTCGAGCATGTGTTCGGCGAACCCAAAACCAGTAAGGATACTCCACGTGGAAGTTAATGTATCAGATTTAAGGGCTCGTGATCCGAGGCAACGAACAAGAAAGGATGATATTGACACGTGGACCTAAAAAGGGGTCAGTCCTATGAAAAGAAATGGGCGGGAATCGTGTTAGCCACGCGCTATCATCTGACTATAAAAGAGGCTGAAGACTGTAAGGAAAAAACTACTAAAGATTGGAAAAACGAGAGCATCTGAAGCCACAGAGTGTGCAAGAGTGTGCAAGAACCTCCCTATTCGAGAGAAGAGCCTGAAGTGTCTGAGTGGTCATAGTTTGTTCTTAGACTAAAAGTCTGCTTCTCTGGAAGCTACATTTTTCACTGTTTTAAGTGACTGTCTTCATTTCTTTCTTTCGTTTTCGAATTGTCTCATCCATTTCCTCTAAATCGCTTTGTTAACCTCTAAGTGTTCTTAGAGGAAGGGAGATTGGTTCTCCGGTTGCGAGTGTAGGGAATTCACTCGTGTGTACCCTCTGACTTAGAGGAAGGGAGGTTGTGATGCGGGATGGACCACGGACTCGACTTGAATTAGGAATGCGAGCCTCGGACTCTAGAAGAGCTCACGATTGTCTCTTAGCGAGGGAAACGTGGGACCGGGCACGGTTAAGAAATCGGCCGTGAGTCACGGGTATCAGCTTTCCGTGTAGACTCGGATCGAGTCAGGGGACGGTACACTCAATCTAGCTCTCTCGCAGTGGTGATAATAGAATATCAAGAGTGGGGAGTGAGTGTACCTCCACACTCCGGGCGTGGGGAAGACGTTCCCGGCCAGTTACGATAACTCCCGGTTAACAACAGTAAAAACTTTAATTACAGCAGTAATTATATTGCCCACTCCACGCAGGGAGGTAAAGGGCTATAGTGGGGCCCGGGAGGACCGATCCTGGGTTGACGGGCAGCAATCTGGAGGCGAACTCAGCACGAACTCGGCCGGCTGGTCCGACTCGGCACTATTCCAACTCGGTGCTGTGCCAACTCGGTAGCTGACTCGGTGGACAACAAGCAATCCGTTCCAAAGGAACGTTGCCTTCCTGACGTCTTCTGGAGGCGCCGCTTGGCTGGGACGTTGGCGGGATGTCTCTGATCGACTCGCTGAAGGGGCGGCTCCTGAAGTTGACTTTTGACACTTGTTCTTGAATTTTTTTCAGACTGTAATTTCGGACCTGCACACAGGACAGATCTGTAGGCCTTGACGGTAAAAATGATTGCGCCCAGATCCGGAGGCCGATCGAGGCGTGGCTGGTACCGTTGGAAAGAAGACTCAAAGATCTACAACATACTTTTTTTATAGCTTCATCCACCACATGGATTGAAAATGAAAACTTCTGCAAACTAATTTTTTTCTTGACCCGGACTGACAGACACATAGGGCAGCAAACAATCTGCCTAAAACACACCTTTGACTGAGGAGTAAACGATTTTTGTAGACTCAAAGAAAATTATGGTGGAAGGGGATATACGTGGGGAACACTCAGTAATGTTTTGGTATTTTCTAAAAATAGATAAGGGGGTGACAAAAATAGAACAAGATGACTCTGTACTGTAGATCTGCAGAATGATAGATTGACAGGGGTGGTATAAAGATTACAGGAAAAATACCAAACGAGATCAGAATGGAGCATAAGAATATGGATGGAAAGCTAACGGATAGAGGAACAACCTCTTAAAATTTCAGCTCGATCAGACAATAGTATAATAAGATAGATCCATGGAGGTGGGGTTCTGTCCTGATGGAGATAGAACTCCGGTGGTGGTGGCGGCGGCGCGACGGCGGTGCGACGGCGGCGGCAGTAGAAAGGGAAGCTAGAGGGGCTCAGGAGAAGGGGATTCAATCCCTGGAGGGCTGGAGGAAGGGGAAGAACAGCAGGAGGAAGAGAGAGGGGCGCAGCCTCCTTGGAGCTCTCTTGGGGCAAATGCCAATTTTTCCTTCATTAATCTAACTAAATCACAAAATACAAGCTATATATATGAAATGGCAAATGACTCAAATTACCCTCAGACCTAGGGTTTAGATAATATTAAATGTTTCAAACAAAATAAAAAAATCCTAATTATATCTAATGGGGGGCGCCCCCTTGACCAAGGGGGGGTGGTAGGTGGAGGTGGGTGGAGAATATTGACATTTTTCACCCTTTGTCCCCCATGTGTCCATTTGACATTCAACCCTTCTATATGGCCACCTAGGATGGTTGACCAGCCCCACATAGCTTAGGTGGACCAATGGAAAAGGGCTGGGGGCCCCCTTGCTGGACCTACGGGCAAATTACATAGAAACTCACACAATCCTAGGGAATGACACATTGGCTTACAAAGCCTTACAATTGCACATATACTTTCCCAAGGATATAAAAGAAAATAAAAGGACTCAAATGCAAAATAAAAAGTTAGTACTCGGCGTCGATTCCCATCAGGTTGATCCTCCGGTTCTGATCTTGCTGGGGCAAGGTCAGGTGCAGATCATGTGGGTTGCAGGTTCGGTGTAGAGAGATTTGTTCCCTTGTGGCAAGCTATTTGGCAGCAGGTGTTGCAGACTGAGTTTGCGTGTTTAAAATTGCTTGTGCAAGGAAGCCTTTCTCCGAAGGAGAAAGGGGTGGACGTAGATTGCAGATCACAATCGAACCACCTTAAAAACCTCTGTCTCACTTATGTGGTTTGCTCGCTTGATCTCTTGCTTGGTGAGTATGGGTGATTTCTGATTGTGTCTAAGGCTCATAAGCTGTTCGCTTACTGCTCCATATCGGCCTCCTCACGTTAAACTTCTACTCATTGGTCTTCTCCGTGACTCAATTAGAGAAACTCTCTCTCTGTGTCTGGGTTTTCGTAGCTCCTATTTCAAATTGCTTTAAATTGGGTGTGATCTATTCATTCCCCCCTTTCTAGCTCACATGTTCCGCGTGCTATCAATTGGTATCAGAGCAGGTTACCCATCATGTGGTCCAACGGCCAGGGTAATTCTGGATCGAGTGGTCCTCGAAGCTTCATGGCTGAGGGACAATCTATAAGCCGCCCTCCTTTCTTTGATGGTACTAACTATTTCTACTGGAAAAATAGGATGGAGGTGTTTATGAGAGCAAAGAGTCACAAGCTCTAGAGAGTGATCACCGTAGGGCCTTATGATCTTCCACTGAATGAAGATGCGTGGACGGAGGATCACGTCAAACTTTCAACCATCAACTGGTCGGCCCTGAACATCATCCAGTGTGCGGTTCATCCTGATAAATACGCCCAGATATCAACCTGCAAAACTGCCAAGAAGATGTGGGATGAATTGGAGCTGATCTACGAAGGTACATCCCAAGCGAAGGCCACTAAGGTAAACATGCTTACCTCAGAATATGAATTATTCAAAATGAAACCTGATGAGACCATCACAGAAATGTATGCCAGGTTGTCATTGATCACTAACAGTCTTAATGAACTTGGGAAATAAATCTCAGAAGGGGACATTGTCAGGAAAATTCTTAGGTCTCTATCCCCCGCCTGGCACACTAAGGCCATTGTGATAAAAGAGTCTAGGGATCTGTTGAAAATGATAGTTACTGAACTGATAGGATCCCTAATGACCTACGAAATCAACTTTAAAAGGAATGGTGAAGGAAGTGATAAGAGGGGCAAGAACATTACCCTCAAGGTGTCTAGCAGCAAAAGTAGCGGCAGCAGCGGTAGTAGCAGTGGGGAGTCTGACGGTTTGTCAGACCTTGATCAAGAGGAGCAAGCTATGCTCACTCGTCAGTTTCAAAAATTTCTGAGAATGAAGGGAAGAACATTTAGAAGAAAAGGGTCATATATTTCGGGTGAGAAGTTTGATTCCAATAATGATAAAACCAGGAGCACTAAGAAGATTACATGTTATCACTGCAGGAAGATAGGACATATAGAAGGTGAATGTCCTGATCTCCAGAAGAAGGCCTCCAAGGTGCAGAAGAAGAAACCTCAAGCTATGGTCTGCACGTGGAGTGAGGAGGAGGAAGACCTAGAGGCCAGCTCTTCAGAGGAAGACGAAGAAGGAATATGCCTCATGGCCAAACGGGATGAAGAGGTAACCAATATTTTTGAGAACTTTACAATTGATGATTGGGAAGATTCATATGTTGAACTGCTAGATAAATTTAATGCTTTGAGCAAAGAGCATAGGATGATAAAGAGAAAATTGAATATTGCCAATGAAGAGCAGGTTCAGACTAACAAAGAGAATCTGAAGTTCAAGGAAGAACTAGAAGAGATGAACTCCCTCAGAAAAGAAAATGATGACCTTAAGTCTGAAAACCAGGAAGTTCATAAACAGCTTGATGAACTTAAGTCAAAGTTTCAAGAGAGTCAAAGTGAAAACAGCTTGATCACTGAAAAATATGAAGCTATTAGGAAGGTCAACTCTGAATTTCAAGAAAAGTGTGATACATTGCAGAAAGAGCTGGAAGATAAACAAGTAACCCTAGAAAAATTTGTTCAAGGAAAGTCGAACCTAGATACTATGTTGGGTATTAGAGTTAATTTCAACATAGAGGGTTTGGGCTACAATCCGACACAGAAAAGACCTTTTGAATTCAAAACTATAACATTCTGTCCAGAAAAGGGAAACGAGAAAATGGACACACCATCAAGCTCTAGTCATGATCAGAGTGTCCAGCAAACTGGGAATAAGTCAACAAAGCATGTCCAGCAACACTCTAAAACTGTTGAGAGCTTAACTAGACGAGCTCCCATGCCTGCCAACCAGAACAAGAGTGTTAACAAATCCAGGCAAATGACCCATAATAGAAATTCATATTATAATAAGAACATGGGTCAGTACAGAAGAAACTGGGGAAATCATGCTCACTCTCATAAATTCTTTAATGAGAATGCTTTTACTAAACAGAATGGGTATAGAGGATACCCGAGGAATAAAGGGTCTAACAACAGGAACAAATTCCACACCATTAGACCAAATGGACACAATGTTAATCGAAACTTCAACAAAAATGTCAACAACTTGGGAAAGAAGAAAATTTTGGAACAACTTTGGATTCCAAAATGTTTGCTTAGAGAGATGAACAATGTCTTTGGACCCAATCTTTCTTGGGTTCCAAAACAATCTACTTGATTTGTTACTTTGCAGGTTTGCCTAGCAGCTGAGAACAACAAGTGGTATTTAGACAACGGCTGCTCCATGCACATGACAGGCGACCGGTCCAAATTCAGCAAGCTGGAAATGAAGACAGGGGGTCTGGTAAAATTTGGAGGGAAGAACAGAGGTAAAATAGTTGGAATTGGAACAGTTGGTAAGTCTCCCACAAACTCTATTGAAAAAGTTCTTCTTGTGGAAGGTCTTCAACACAACTTGATTAGTATTAGTCAGCTATGTGACAAGGGTCACAGAGTTGTGTTTGATAATGACTCTTGTAAAATTCAGGAAATAAATTCTGACAATGTGAAGTTTGTAGCCAATAGGGTCAATAATGTCTACATTGTGGACTTAGATGATAAATCTGAGGTAAATCTTTGTTTGTCTGCTGATTTTGAAAATAATGCTTTTAACTGGCATAGGCGTTTAGGTCATGCTAGCTATACTACCTTAAATAAATTGGTGAAATTTAATCTGGTTAGAGGTTTACTTAAAATAAAATTCAACTCAAATTTAAAAATTTGTAATGCCTGTGCTCTAGGCAAACAGACCCGAAAGTCTTTTAAACTAAGACCTGAGCCATTGTCTTCTAGACCAATGGAACTCCTTCATATGGACCTCTTCGGTCCTACTAGAACTCAGAGTCTTAATGGCAGTAGGTTTGGTTATGTGATTATTGATGATCATTCTAGATTTTCATGAATTTTTTTCTTAGCTAATAAGAATGATGCTTTTCAAAAATTCAAACAGTTTTTCAATAAGGTCAAACAAGAAGGAAAACATAAAATTTGTTCAATTCAATCTGACCATGGAGGTGAATTTGAAAACTCCATATTTTCTGATCTTTGTGAAACTGAAGGACTAACGCACAAGTTTTCTTCTCCCAGGACACCGGAGCAGAATGGAATTGTGGAGAGAAGAAATCGAACCATTGTGGAGATGGCCCAAACTATGCTGATTGAGAGTCAACTACCAAGGAAGTTTTGGGCAGAGGTGGCCAATACAACAACTTATACAATCAATAGGGCCATGGTAAGACCATTTCACAAGAAAATCCCTTATGAGCTATTGAAAGGTAAGAAACCAAACTTGGCTCATTTCAGAATTTTTGGCGCTAAATGTTTTGTCCATAATAATGACATGAAGGACCTAGATAAATTTGATGCTAAAAGCTGTCCTGGAATATTTTTAGGATACTCTGAAGTGTCTAGAGCATATAGGATTTTTAACATTGCTGAGCAAAAAAATGAAGAGTCTCCACATGTCATTTTTGATGAAACAAAAGGAGCTACTAAGACTGAAGATGATGACAGAGATTCAAAGCATGACAGAGAATTCCTAGAAGATAAAGAAGAAAACGAGATTCAGCCAAATGAAACACCAGATGATCCCAACCAGGTGAGGCCAGCTGAAACAAGTGAGTCTTCAATAAATGTTATATTTCCAAAATGCCATCCTGTTCAAAACATCATAGGAGATTTGAATGATCCCCCTAGGACAAGGTCTCATTTTAGAAATGTTCAAAATCAAGATCTAGTTGCCTTGGTCTCACAGATTGAACCCAAATCAGTAGAAGAGGCTTTAAATGATCAATCATGGGTTAATGCCATATGTGAGGAGTTAGGTCAATTTGAAAGAATTAATGTCTGGGAGCTAGTTCCAAGACCAGAAAATACAAATGTCATAGGAACTAAATGGGTCTTTAAGAATAAAATGAATGAGGATGGAATTATTTCTAGGAATAAAGCCAGACTAGTAGCCAAGGGCTACTATCAAGAATTTGGAATTGACTTTGATGAATCCTATGCACCTGTTGCTAGGATGGAAGCTATTAGGATTTTACTGACTTTCGCTTGCTCTAAAAATATAAAACTTCAACAAATGGACGTTAAGAGTGCATTTTTAAATGGAGTTATCAAATAGGAACTTTTTGTTGAGCAACCTCCCAGATTTCAATTTTCTCCTCTACCTAACCAAGTTTTCAGGTTGAATAAAGCCCTGTACGGTCAAAAGCAGGCTCCTTGAGCCTGGTATGAGAGTCTGACAGAATTCCTGATCAGCAAGGGCTACCACAGAGGTAAGGTGGATCAAACCTTATTTACCAAGAGTTCAAATAAAGACCTCATCATAGTTCAGGTATATGTAGATGACATTGTCTTCGGTTCAATAAATACTGAACTATGCAATGAATTTTCTTAGTTGATGTCTGCTGAGTTTGAGATGAGTTTGGTAGGTGAATTAAAGTATTTTCTTGGCTTGCAGGTACAACAGCTGGAGGATGGATGCTTCATCTACCAGACCAAATATACATTGGACATCCTCAAGAGGTTTGGCATGAACAATCTGAAACACATCACAACACTAATGGGTACCAACACCTCATTGGATGCAGATGAATCAGGTAAAGAAATTGATGCAAAGCTAGACCGAGGTATGATTGGATCCTTGCTTTATTTAACAGCCTCGAGACCTGATATACAGTTCAGTGTAGGAATGTGTGCTAGGTACCAGTCTAGACCCACTGAATTACACTTAGCGGATGTAAAAAGAATTTTCAGATATGTTGGCGCTCAAAATATCACTCGCGGTGATCAAGCCACGAGGACGAATGACACGGCCTACCGAAGCACAGAAACCGATAGATATCAACATATCGAAGCCCTCTCGAGCTGCCAGAGCTTCAGGTCACCCTGTATGAACACCAGGGATTTCCACTCAGGAGAGTCGAGATGAATTCACAACCAACCGGCAGTGCGACCAAGCCTGCCCAATGAACCGACATTGACCCCGTCGTGCCGCATACACTACACCCGTTGCCCGAACAAGGACGATGATCTGCCCGGTGGCCCGCCACCTCATGAAAGACTCTCTTGAGATTGAAGGACTCCCTTGGCTCTTCAGAACAGAGGACCAAGGGCTCTGTTGGCGGAAGATCCCGGCTACCCGGCACGGGTACGGCTTCTCGCCAAATTGGGCTCGGTAGCAGCCGAATGATCGCCCCACCTGGGCGGAACTATCCCGGGTGTTATCCCACCCTCCAAGAAGCTTTGAGCACAAGTCAGACCGAGCCAGCGACACAGATCATAGTGCAGAAAGCCGTGTCAACGGAAAACCCGTGTGTTCAAATTAACAAAAGATGGTCGAGGCTCCGAGGAGGGCCATACATCGTCCTGAGAGTTTCAACAAGGCATCCCATCGAGGTTTCGAAGAACTATGGCAAGATGAATGTTCACGGCGATTCCTGGAACCATCCCCGGACTCACCCGCTAGCCCGTGATGAGCAGGAGATGCCAATACGGCGCGCCCTAAACCGGCGCGCCCCCTTATCCGGTGCCCTCTTATTCCGGGGCACAAAAGCTTCATAGGGCCCCTCTCCCCGGCGCGCCATTCCCACGCCAGATTAAGCCCCGAATGTTCCCTGCATAAAAAGGCCATTCGAAACAAAAGAAAGGGGTAGATAGAAAAAAGGGCAAGGGGGAGTTCGACTTGAGAAGAATAGGAAAAAAGAAAGGGGGAGAGGGTCTGAGAGCCGATTGACTTCGAGGGAGAGAGGGTTTCTTGCGAGTGAAGCAGGGTCTCTCTGAGCGCCCTTCGCCGCCGTCTTCCCTCTTCTGCCTGAAGCCTTCTGGAGCCGGAGAAGAAGGAGGAGCCCGACACTCTGTTCTTAGGACAGGTGGGTCGTATGCGTTTCCCGTTTGTCCTCTGACTATTTTCCTCTCAATTGAATGTAAGCGAGAGGGGGGGGATGGCGATGATATGAGCCAACCTCCCCCCCTTCTTCGCCATCCTTTCTTTTTTTTGTTGCTCTTCTGTGAGCTTCTCTGTAAGTAAAACGGTGGCCGTGCCGCGATGCCGGTGCCAAACTTGTAACATATGTGTTAGCCTCCCTCGTCGATGGGATGATGGCATACGTATATGGATGTGTTGGTGGATTGAGTGCTCAACACCTCGTCTTCTTCCCCCACTGTTGTCTCAGTCAGTATGCATATGTCGGTCTCCTCCCGTATGTAGTTTTATGATTCCGGTTTCCCGGATTCCGAATATGCCCTGGGATGCCACGGGCTACATAGATGACCCCTCCCCGGGTCCTTCGCGTCTGTGCCGGTGCATACGTCTCTCCCCGTCTTAATACACGATCTGACCTCAACCTTCCTCCCTCTTTGCATTGCTTCGTTGCTCAGAACAGGTAGGGGTTGCTCCTGGAATAGTGGAATCCATCCTGTGATTACTGCGTTCCAGCCATTCGTGTATATGCGTGTGTAGATAAATCTTCCTAGCTGCATATCAACTGCGTCTCTCCGTGACTGATGTTTGCATTCTCTTCCGTGGATGGCAATCCAGTCTCGTGAGCATCAACACCTTAACCCCGTGGCGGGTAAGCGATCAATGCCGAAAGTCTTCATTCCCCTCGTTTGTGGTTTGCAGCCACTAAACCATTCGAGTCCCGTTGGTTTCGTCTGAGTCACCCGGGGAGGGGGATATACCCTACCGTTTTACAAAGTTGCCAGTCGGTCAATGGAGCTCCACTTCTGAGTGATGGATGCTTCCGATGGACCATAGGGCTAATAACAACAGGGGCTTCAGCCCAACAATCTTAAACCCACGGTCTCTCGGGATCCTATAGTGGTTAAGGGACGAGTGCACCTAGTAGGCTTGTCCTCGGGGTTTCTCTCCCTAGTGCTCTCTCTCTCTCTCTAGTGGATACAGTGCACGCTGTAGGTTGCCCACCCCTCTAGGCTAGCCCTCGGGGTGTTGCTTCCGTCATCAGCTGCCTTATCCCTCTGCATCCACCCACGGAACTTTGGTGCCGCTCGTAGGCTAGTCCTCGGGGTATCCTGTCCGATTGGGGTTTGCTGACTACCACTATGCAGACCGGCCGATTAGGGGCTTGCTCCACAAGTGTGTACGACCCTGTTTCTCCCCTGTAATCCTTCAGGGACGGGGGAGATGCTACCCAATTTTTGGCAGAATCCTTTTAGCTTATAAGATCCCTTACATAAAATGGCTTCAATAAAACATTGGTTCCTAGGTTAAGTGTCACGCCCCGACGCGAAAAATCGGAACGTAGCAGTTTATATCAATCATATCAATCAGAGCATACATTGCCACAAGAGACTAACCATCAGGCTAATAATAAAGAAACAATTAACCCAGCATTATTGATAATAATAATAATAAGAGAAAGTATTCAATTACACCCAACTCCTTGTGGACTTCTATCTCATTAATGGAAAATACATCAACTCTAGATAACAACTAATCCAAACTTGACTCGAACATAAACTCTAAATGGCTCGCTCTTGGAATCACTCGCTTCCGTCCCCATCGGAACGCACGTCCTCATCAGAACTACCTGAAAAGGATTGGAAAGTAGGGGTGAGCAAAGCTCAGTAGGATTTTATATCTCTATCATCAGGCATAATTAAAGTGATTAACCATTTATGAATAACGTTGTAACAAAAGCGATGATAAATAAATGACAAGAGATAGATGAGGAAAAGAACATGAGCTTTCAAGTAAAGAGTAAACACAAGTATAACTAGAACTTTTCATGTCATGAAATGATAAATGGAATTGGCCATATCAAGCACGCATATCATGTCACACAGGAATTTCAAGTAATTGAGTAAAAGTGGAAATGTCATAGACCAATCACGCTAGTCATGCACTTCGCTACAATGCCACACCTTGTCATTACAAACTCCCCAGGGCACAAGTACTTTCGGGCGCTCCTCCCAGGACCATACCGGGCCCTTTATGATGCGTTGGCATTGAAGGTTTGGATCAATGATCCTAGTCAAGACATTCATCACATTAATGGCCAAGAGTTCCAAGGTTAAGCTCACGAACCTACTTCTAAGATCAAGAGAAATTCTAACAAAATTGGAATGACATCAAATAGAAAGACTATGAGTCTCTAGGTAACAAGGATCTAAACAAGGATTTCACATAATCTCACAGTTCAAGGCCAACCTTGATAACTGCTTCATGATGATAAAACAAGAAAAACCTTATTACTATCTTAACTGTGACGGTCTATAATAGGGCCGTTATAGGAACGTGACGGTCGTACACAGGGCCGTTACGTTGCTGTGACGGTCCAATCTTGGGCCGTTACAGGACACAGACCAGTTTAATTTGAACTGGCCCAAAACACAATTTAAAACCACGTTCATGGGTTCAGGTCTTTAGGGTACAACTTGCCCGGCGTCCTGGTGGGAATCCCAGGCTCACGGGGTCTTACGGAGGTCTCATAATAGTGGTCCTAGTCCGATGGAAGGAATATCCGGCGGAGAGTCCCATCTATTACAAGAATTGAGGCTAATAAACACGAAAACCAAAGCGGTGCGGTCAGTCAATCCCACCGGAGTGGCATGACTGTCAAACAATAAAGCTAAGATCAAAATATATATCTTACATAATTCAAAATTTATACAAGTTTAACTAAGGGTTTTTATCAAATTCTTCATGATCATTCAACTTAAGATTTTCTATCATCTTTCATGTAGAATAATGAAAAATTTATGTTTATGATCATAATACAATATTAACATCACGTTCTGCCTTACTTATAGATCAAGATATCATACTAACCTAGCAAGTTTCTGGTTTTAAAAACGCATAAGCAATAGTTTAAAAAATACTGTCAGGAGAACGTGACGGTCTAAGGAAGGGGCGTTACAAGCATGTAACGCTCTATAGTAGGTGCGTTACGTACAAGAGAATAAATAGATTAAAATTTCAAAATTCTAAAACACAGGGGCATGTGACGGTCTGTCGTGGGGCCGTCAGGCTTATGTGACGGTCTGTCGTGCGGCCGTCAGGCTGTAACGGCCTCTGGAAGATGCGTCACATTACCTGGAACCCATCGACGATGAACTTCGACATGTTACACTAAAACTTCGATTGCTCATGATTGAATGAATTGAAATTTAGGGAAAATACTACCATTCGAAAGAGCGTAAAAATTCGTATAAAATAGCATGCTTTGATTTAGATCTAACACAACAAGATTCAATCTTTAACTAATAATCATGAAAGTTGCCCTTTTTATACACCTGGGAGTAAACGTGAAATTCAAATAGCATGGTGAATGAGAATTGGGCAATTAGGTATCAAAAGAAAGAGATCATGGAGAAGCACAATACAGCATTATTATATTTCCGTTTGGCCTGAGAGACACCTACCTTTACTTGAAGGAAAGAAGGACGAAGAAGAGGGGTCGTCGGAACCCTAGGTACCGCTCCTAGAACGCCCAAATTCTCCCTCGTCCAATCATGATCGGTCCCGCCGCCTGTTGCTGGTGCAAATAGGGTTCTAAGGTGTCGAAAGCCCTCTATAAATAGAACCTATAGGGACTCCTAGATATCAAATTTGGTTGAAGAGTCCTATGAAGAAATTCCGGCAAAAACTTCGGATAAGGTTCTAATCCACCGCCGTCACTGCTGGTAGAAGCATCTAGAGTTAGAGTTTTCGAAGAGAAAGTAAAGACCTATCAATGGGCTAGGGTTTGACTCTAATTGGAGCACAATTGGGCTAGAATTGGGCCAAAATTGTGATGGCTAAACTAGGTCTTCTAACCCACAAAAACTCCTAAAAACGTGAAATTGGGCCTATACGAATTTTATTTTGAGCTCTTACCTGAAGACAAAGTTATTACAAATTCGATTTTACACTAGTTTCATATTTTTCCAGAATTTTAATAATTTCTTTAGAAGTTGAGCCAATAAATAATAAATTTATGTGGAAATATTATAGTAGAAAAAGACAGGGTGCTACACCCTCCCCCACTTAAAGAATTTGGTACCCAAATTCACCGAATCTGCTAACAACCAACCTTAAAATAATTCGGGATATAATTTTCTGATCGCATCCTCGGATTCCCATGTTGCTTCCTCAGCTCCACGTCGACTCCACTGGACCTTGACCATCGAAATGGATCGATTCCTGAGTTGCTGTTGCTTGAAGTCTAATATCTTGATAGGCTTCTCTTCATAAGATAAGTCCTTCTTCAATTCCAAATCAGCATGTTGGAAAATGTGCGAAGGGCCATACACATACTTTCGAAGCATAGATATATGGAACACATCGTGAATACCAGCTAACTGTGGTGGTAGGGCTAATCTATAGGCAACTTCGCCTACCCTCTCTAAGATCTCAAATGGGCCAACAAACCTTGGGCTTAACTTGCCTCGAATTCTGAATCTTCTAATTCTTCTTGATGGTGACACTTTCAGAAATACATGGTCCCCAATCTGAAACTCTAGCTCCCTTCTTCTATTATCTGCATAGCTCTTTTGTCGGGACTGGGTGACCTTCAAATGGTCTTTGATAACTTGGATGTTCTTTGACGATTCTGAGATAAGATCTGGTCCGAGCCATTGCTTCTCATCAATTTCTTCCCAACAAAGAGGAGATCTACAACTCCTGCCATACAAGGCCTCAAACGGCGCCATCTGAATGTTGGATTGGTAACTATTATTGTATGCAAATTCAATCAAAGGTAAATGTTCATGCCAACTGCCTCCAAAATCAATTATACATGCTCTCAACATGTCTTCAACAATCTGGTTTGCTCTCTCAGTCTGTCCGTCAGTCTGAGCGTGAAAAGTTATACTGAAGTTCAAATGAGTGCCTAATGATGCTTGCAGTCCTTTCTAAAAGTGAGATGTAAACCTGGGGTCTCTGTCAGATATGATGGACACAGGCACTCTATGCAATCTTATTACTTCCTTTATATACAGGGCAGCCAAAATATCCACGGTCCACCTTGACTTAATAGGTAAAAAGTGTGCAGACTTTGTCAATCGATCAATGATCACCCAAATTCTGTCAAGGCCTCCTCGTGTTCGGGGTAAACCCATAATAAAATCCATACCAACACTTTCCCACTTCCATTGTGGTATTTCGAGAGGTTTTAACTTCCCAGCAGGTCTGAAATGCTCTGCTTTAACTTGTTGACATACTAAACACCTGCTCACAAAATCGGCCACCTCCCTCTTCATGTTCGGCCACCAGAAAGTCCTCTTCAAATCTCTGTACATCTTTGTAGCTCCTGGGTGTATAGTATACTTAGATCTGTGTGCTTCTTCAAGAATCTTCTTCTTTATTTTCATGGAATCAGGGACAAATGTTCCCCCTCGAAACAACAATCTCCTATCATCAGCTAACATATAATCTGGTCGATTAGCCATCTGTTCTTTAATTCCAACGAGCACAGGGTCATTATCCTGCAACTGCTTAATTTCTGCTAGCAATTCTGAACGAAGCTGGACATGAGCCACCAAGATTCGATCTTCCTTTTTCTGTAATATCTAAATTGGCAAACTGTTCTAACAACTTCCACTCTTGAATCATCAAACTGACTAGCCTAGCTGTTGGCTTCCTGCTTAAAGCATCTGCTACAACATTCCCTTTTACGGGATGATATTCAATGGAGAAGTCGAAATCCTTTAAGTACTCTAACCACCTTCTCTGTCTCATATTCAACTCCTTCTGATAAAATAAGTATTTTAAGCTCTTATGGTCTGAGTACACGGTGAAAGTTTCTCCATAAAGATAATGCCTCCATATCTTAAGAGCAAACACAACCGCTGCTAACTCCAGATCATGCACAGGGTAATTCTCTTCATGTTTTCTCAACTGCCAGGATGAATAAGCTATCACCTTTCCTCGTTGCATCAATACGCAACCTAAACCGATTCCTGAAGCATCGGTATAAACTTCAAAACCTCCTTCACCTAAGGGTAAGGCCAAAATTGGGGCAGTGGTCAAACACTCTTTCAAAGTCTGAAAACTCTTTTCACAATCATCCGTCCATTCAAAACAATTCTCCTTACGAGTTAACCTTGTCAAGGGCACTGCAATATTGGAAAAATCCTTGATGAACCTTCGATAATGGCCTGCCAAGCCTAAGAAGCTTCTGATCTCAGTTACATTCACAGGTCTTTCCCAATTACGTATAGCCTCAACTTTAGAAGGGTCTACTGTGATTCCCTCTTTAGAAATAATGTGGCCCAGAAAAGATACATCTTGCAACCAGAACTCACATTTACTAAACTTGGCGTATAGCTGATGCTCTTTTAATATTTGCAACGCCATTCTTAAGTGTTATTCATGCTCCTCCTTGTTCCTTGAATATATCAGAATATCATCGATAAATACCACGACCCACTGATCCAAGTAGGGCCGAAATACACTATTCATTAGCTGCATAAAAGCTGCAAGAGCATTTGTTAGTCCAAACGGCATCACCACAAATTCAAATGCCCATACCTGCTACGGAATGCCGTCTTAAAAATATCTTCATCTTTTATCCTCAACTGATGATACCCAGATCTGAAATCGATCTTTGAGAAATACTGGGCTCCTGATATCTGATCAAATAATTCATCGATCCTTGGTAATGGGGACTTGTTCTTCATAGTGAGCTGATTCAACTGACGATAATCGATACACAGCCTTAAAGAACCATCTTTCTTCCTTACAAAAAGAACAGGAGCACCTCACGGGGAAGTACTCGGACGAATGAACCATCTTTCTAGTAAGTCTAACAACTGCATCTTTAGTTCTCTTAACTCAGCCGGGGACATACAGTACGGAGCTCTCGAAACAGGCGAGGCACCAGGAATAAGGTTAATAGAGGAAACCACCTCCATTTCAGGGGAAAGACTTGGCAATTCATCTAGAAATACCTACGAAAAATCTTGAATAACAGGGATATCCTTTAACTCCACTTCCTTCTTATCAGTTAAAGAAATTAAAGCCAAGAATGCTGGACACCCATGTCTTAACAACTTATCTACCCGAAGTGCCGAAATGAGTGGCACGGTCTTGGATAGCCTAGAGCCAGAGAAAGAAATCTCCGGACGTCCAGGGAAAGACACTACTCCTGACTTACAATGAACACTAGCACCATACTTAGATAACCAATCAGCCCCTAACATTACATCATAATCTTTCATCTTCATGCATACTAGATCAGCAGACAAATTACAACCATTGATCAAAACTTCGCTAGAAGGATAATAATATTTAATCTCGGATCCCGAACCAACAGGGGTGGGTATCATAAGGTGTGAATCCAACAACACCAGTTCCACAGATAAAGTCTTAGCAAATTTCAGAGATATAAAAGAATGAGTGGCTCTAGTGTCGAAAAGTACGAATGCTGGCTTGGAAAGAATTGTAAGAGTACCTTCGACAATACCTCCTTCCTCCATAGTCTGGTTCTCGATCTCTGCCTCCTGGAGGGCTTGGAGCCTGCCTTGCCGCTTGTAACTTCCTTGCGACTTATCAGATGCTGCCGGTTCATTAATAAGGGGACATTCTGGAATTCGGTTGTCCCTGCTACCACACCTTAAGCAAGCGCCTAACTTGCGCCAACACTCTTCCATCTTGTGACCTGGACGGTCACAGTACTTGCAAACTGCCTTAGACGGCACAACTGGTCCAACCTTCTTCTCGCCTTCCTTGGGTTTCTTGTTTTTAGAAAAACTCGGCCCACCATTGGGCCTCTTCTGACCATTACCGGGTCTGAAGTTCCCGAAACTGGTAGTCTGTTCCTTCTTCTTATCCCGACCTCTGATCCGGTCAGTCATTTCCATCGTATCCTCCAAAACATGTGCTTTCCTTACTATCTCAGCATAGATATGGATTTCTAAGGGTGCCAATTGATTAATGTACTGAAGCTTCAAACCATTCAAAAATCTTTTAGCCTTCATTTTCTCAGTGGACACCAAGTGTGGGGCATACTTACATAATCTGAAAAACTGTGCTTCATATTCCACAACCGACAAGTTTCTTTGTTTCAAAGCAGCAAACTCGGCCGCCTTCTTCTCCTGCACCCGATCTGAGAAGTACTTGCTATTGAAAAACTCCTTGAACTCATCCCACGTGGCACGCCTATTCCCCAGTGTGACTTCCATGGCTTCCCACCAAGCACGAGCATCGCGGTCTAATTGGAAAGTCGCTAGTAAGACGCGATCTTGATCTCCACATTGCATAACCCTGAAGATTCTTTCTATCTCCTTCAGCCAGTTCTCAGCCTCATCCGGGTCTGAAGATCCACAAAAACGCGGAGGATTCAAGCCCTGAAAGTTTCGATGTAGATTGCCTGCTCCTTGCTGTCCGCCGCCTTGGGCTACTTACTGTAAGGCCTAGGTCAGGCCCTGCACTGTACGTTGCATGTCCCGCCATTGAGCGCGTTCGGCCGCCATCACGAAAATTCCTACAACATAAAAGAAGTAATTAAGAACATCCTATTGGATCTATCTTTTTATAGCTAGTTAATTAATTAACTAATCTTAGCCCAAGTCTCTACCCAACTCACTGGGTCAGATTCTTACTTTACTAAGGTTTATAGGTTCTATAACACTGCTAGCAACCTAGGGTCTAAAGAAAACCTAGGCTCTGATACCACAAAAACTGTCACGCCCCGACGCAGAAAATCGGAACGTAGCAGTTTATATCAATCATGTCAATCAGAGTATACATTGCTACAAGAGACTAACCATCAGGTTAATAATAAAGAAACAATTAACCCAGCATTATTGATAATAATAATAATAAGAGAAAGTATTCAATTACACCCGACTCCTTGTGGACTTCTATCTCATTAATGGAAAATACATCAACTCTAGATAACAACTAATCCAAACTTGACTTGAACATAAACTCTAAATGGCTCGCTCCTGGAATCACTCGGTCTCATCCCCATCGGAACGCACGTCCTCATCAGAACTACCTAAAAAGGATTGGAAAGTAGGGGTGAGCAAAGCTCAGTAGGATTTTATATCTCTATCATCAGGCATAATTAAAGTGATTAACCATTTATGAATAACGTTGTAACAAAAGCGATGATAAATAAATGACAAGAGATAGATAGGGAAAAGAACATGAGCTTTCAAGTAAAGAGTAAACACAAGTATAACTAGAACTTTTCATGTCATGAAATGATAAATGGAATTGGCCATATCAAGCACGCATATCATGTCACATAGGAATTTCAAGTAATTGAGTAAAAGTGGAAATGTCATAGACCAATCACGCTAGTCATGCACTTCGGTGCAATGCCACACCTTGTCATTACAAACTCCCCGGGACACAAGTACTTTCGGGCGCTACTCCCAAGACCAGACCGGGCCCTTTATGATGCGTTGGCATTGAAGGTTTGGATCAATGATCCTAGTCTAGACATTCATCACATTAATGGCCAAGAGTTCCAAGGTTAAGCTCACGAACCTACTTCTAAGATCAAGAGAAATTCCAACAAAATTGGAATGACATCAAGTAGAAAGACTATTGAGTCTTTAGGTAACAAGGATGTAAACAAGGATTTCACATAATCTCACAGTTCAAGGCCAACCTTGATAACTGCTTCATGATGATAAAACAAGAAAAACCTTATTACTATCGTAACTGTGACGATCTATAACAGGGCCGTTACAGGAACGTGACGGTCGTACACAGGGCCGTTACGTTGCTGTGACGGTCCAATCTTGGGCCGTTACAGGACACAGACCAGTTTAATTTGAACTGGCCCAAAACACAATTTAAAACCACGTTCATGGGTTCAGGTCTTTAGGGTACAACCTGTCCGGCGTCCTGGTGGGAATCCCAGGCTCACGGGGTCTTACGGAGGTCTCATAATAGTGGTCCTAGTCCGACGGAAGGAATATCCGACGGAGAGTCCCATCTATTACAAGAATTGAGGCTAATAAACACGGAAACCAAAGTGGTGCGGTCAGTCAATCCCACCAGAGTGACATGACTGTCAAACAATAAAGCTAAGATCAAAATATATATCTTACATAATTCAAAATTTATACAAGTTTAACTAAGGGTTTTTATCAAATTCTTCATGATCATTCAACTTAGGATTTTCTAACTTCTTTCATGTAGAACAATGAAAAATTTATGTTTATGATCATAATACAATATTAACATCACGTTCTGCCTTACTTATAGATCAAGATATCATACTAACCTAGCAAGTTTCTGGTTTTAAAAATGCATAAGCAATAGTTTAAAAAATACTGTCAGGAGAACGTGACGGTCTAAGGAAGGGGCGTTACAAGCATGTAACACTCTATAGTAGGTGCGTTACGTACAAGAGAATAAATAGATTAAAATTTTAAAATTCTAAAACACAGGGGCATGTGACGGTCTGTCGTGGGGCCGTCAGGCTTATGTGACGGTCTGTCGTGCGGCCGTCAGGCTGTAACGGCCTCTGGAAGATGCGTCACATGACCTGGAACCCGTCGACGATGAACTTCGACATATTACACTAAAACTTCGATTGCTCATGATAGAATGAATTGAAATTTAGGGAAATACTACCATTCGAAAGAGCGTAAAAATTCGTATAAAATAGCATGCTTTGATTTAGATCTAACACAACGAGATTCAATCTTTAACTAATAATCATGAAAGTTGCCCTTTTTATACACCTCGGAGTAAACGTGAAATTCGAACAGCATGGTGAACGAGAATTGGGCAATTAGATATCAAAAGAAAGAGCTCATGGAGACGCACAATACGGTATTCTTATATTTCTGTTTGGCCTGAGAGACACCTACCTTTGCTTGAAGGAAAGAAGGACAAAGAAGAGGGGTCGCCGGATCCCTAGGTACCGCTCCTAGAACGCCCAAATTCTCCCTCGTCCAATCACGATCGGTCCCGCTGCCTGTTGCTGGTGCAAATAGGGTTCTAAGGTGTCGAAAGCCCTCTATAAATAGAACCTATAGGGACTCCTAGAGATCGAATTTGGTTGAAGAGTCCTATGAAGAAATTCTGACAAAAACTTCGGATAAGGTTCTAATCCACCGCCGTCGCCGCTGGTAGAAGCATCTAGAGTTAGGGTTTTCGAAGAGAAAGCAAAGACCTATCAATCGGCTAGGGTTTGGCTCGAATTGGAGCACAATTAGGCTTGAATTGGGCCCAAATTGTGATGGCTAAACTAGGTCTTCTAACCCACAAAAACTCCTAAAAACGCAAAATTGGGCCTATACGAATTTTATTTTGGGCTGTTACCTGAAGACAAAGTTATTACAAATTCGATTTTACACTAGTTTCATATTTTTCCATAATTTTAATAATTTCTTTAGAAGTTGAGCCAATAAATAATTAATTTATGTGAAAATATTATAGTAGAAAAAGATAGGGTGCTACATTAAGGACCCTAGTGCTCGAGTATGAACCTCACACTAGCTCATAACTTCACCTCTGGGGGCTCTGGACTCCAATTAAATGAACAATCATCCTAATTAACTACAAAACTCTCAACAGAGTCCTAATAATCTTAAATTATTTCAAAATGCATCAAAAAATCAGCTAAAACGGTGTGGCCCTAATCCGGCGCGCCTTAATATGGCGCGGTACCCCCCCGCGCCGGAATAACGCTACACCCATAAAAATTTATTTTCAAGTGGTACGTTCCCGGCGCGCCCTAACCCGGCGCGCCCCAAGCCCATCGTGCCGGATTAGCAACGCTTCTGGCCGCACGGTATTAGAACCATTTACCTACGCTTGGCCATGCTGGGGAAGTCTATCCCTACGCACGGCCGCGCCGGTTTAGAGCATTGTAATGTTCTAATCACTCACTCCCCCTCGGAGCAATCCTCGTCTCCCCCGGTTGAAATTAATGACCCTAATCAATAATAAATTGAATAAGAAATGGATGTTCAAGCTCGGATCATATTACTATCATGCCTTTACTACCATGTCCGTTAACGTTTCACTTTCGCTATCATGTTTGCGTTATTATTTTCGTTCCTCCTTAAGGGTGGCTAATAAGCCGACTGATCACTGATCATTATTATAATTCCGCTGCCATGCTTAGCATAATCATGAATATCATGTATGCATGCCTGTATGGACCCTCGGGTATATCAAATGGCATTGGCGGAAGTCCGGGTTACGCCCGATCGGAAGTCTTTGCTATGCGCGATGGTGGTCTTCGGACCTACATCCTCCGCCACGTATTAAGGGTCTCCGACTTAACAAATCATGCCTCTCTCGCATGATAGATAGAAGCATCTCATGTGACCCTGTCATGTTCGTATCTTCGCATCTTTATGCCGGCCTCGACAACCTGCTATCTCAGCAATTAATCAAAGATTTTCCCCTCCTCGTGGGGGATGTAATTAACGCCATAGCCTTTATGGTGTGGCAGACTACTAGTCCCGATCGAACCTCACTCTCGCCCGACACGAGTCAGAATGAGAGCATAATAAACTCGTCACGTACGTGACTGGCACGCCTGCGCAGTCAATCAGTCAGTTAACTACCGGTTAGTTAATTGGTTGATTGATGCGTAAATAAACCAAATAATCCTGTCAATAAAACATCTGTAAAACAAACGATCCCAACAAGTCTGGCACGCCCGGTGGGACCAGTGTCACCTTTCATCTCTTTGCCGAGATATTCGAGCTTCGAGGCCCTCCCAAAGGCTACTGATTGCCAGTTTGTTGGTCTTTACAGGCAAACAATGATGACAACAACTGGACTAACTAGCGTCGGTTTTGGCCCGTCGATTGTTGCGGGTCATGCGCAAGGGTACCTAGCGGTGCCCACGGTGTTCGGCAGCTTCCCTGCCGCTGTCGGCTTCCCCAACTTCTTGGGGCTGGCCTTCATAGACATGCTGAAGGTAGAACCCTTAGAGCCCGTCGAGAAAGCTGCAAAGAATGTGGAGCCTCTGAAGGCTCTATGATGTAACGACTCGCTCAAGAGTCCGACCCTGGTCGCCAGCTGCCTGGTGCACCATGCCATCCGTGGGGTCCGCCCCGATGCTGTCGGCAAGAACTCTGGAGGATGTCAGTGCAAACAACTCCGGAGAGGTACTGCCATGGTTAACGGATCTCTGTCGCAATCCGGTAAATCCATGATGGTCGGTGGCGTACGCATCTTCCTCGACGGGTGCGACACATGGATAGTCCCGGACTGGGTCATCCCCGCCGTCCCCATCTACAACTCATACCATGCCCTCACTGGAAGGAGGGCGAAAAAAGAAGAAGTCGGCCACTACGGCCAAGAGAAGTTGGCCCCCAGGCCAAAGAAATTTAAACAGGTGTGGGTCCCCAAAAGGGTCCAACCTGTCCATCAAGCTGCACCTGTCCACCGTTGCCTTGCTCGCGACGGAATGGAAGGAAGGGAGGAAAGGGGCCTGGCCCTGAGAGAAGAAGAAGGGGTTACGGACCCTCCGCGTCTCAAAAGTTTCAGGGCCTGCGCCCGCCAAGCCAACGTCCCTGCTGTGGGATAAAGATTCCGGCAACCTGCTGACAGAGCTCGGCTAGCTTACATCCCTCCTGCGGGAGGTCAACAACTGTCCCCCGTGCTGCATCAAGAACGGGGTCGAGAAGAGATGACCAATTTGGTCAAGAACTATTTCTGAGGGCTAGGCAACCCCTCGCTTGGTCAGCAGCGGCTGATGCAAGCAGCCGCAGCCAGTGAAGACTTCTGCCTACCAATGGCAATTGAAGAAGATGAAAGAGAAAAGATGATGATGTCGTCAGTCGACGACAATGACTATGATGACGTCTTTGAGATCAAACCCGATAAAGCCACCCCTAGACGGGAGTATACAAGAAGGACTTTTATGTTCGAGAGGCTGACCTTCCCGGATCGGGCTAAGAGAAGGGTCCATCGACAAAGAAGAAGGATGCAGGTCTTCACCAGCAACATGGCTGGCATACTCGGCCGATACAGGGGACTTCCTGAAGACCCCTGCGAGTTGGCTCAATTGGCCGCAAGGCCGGGGCCAAATACTCGAAGAACAAAAGCCGCAAGGCAACTCCTGGCGACAGCTAGAGGAAAACAACCCCTGGTCTCCCACCAGTGGAATGAGGAAGCTGCTATTCTAACTACCAATGTAGTGACGGCGGAAGAAGAGGATGACATCCTCCTCGACATCCTACCCGAGGGTACGTCCGAGGAAGCAACAGAAGCCATTCCCAGCACGGCAACTATGGACCCATCGGTCCTGATGCTACTTCAAAGATATCGGCAAGAGATAGACTTGCTGAAGAAACAGCTGATGGAGAAGATTGAATAGTCATCAGCTTCCAAGCTGCCCGAAGTCCAGGGTGAATCAATACGGGGAGCGGTTCGTCATGTCGACCCTCCGCCACTCTACACCTTGCCTCAGTCGTCAAAGCCAAGCATGGCGACAACTCAGCAGTGGCCACCACAGTCGCAGTCGTTGATGCCACCGGTGCTCCCCCAAGTGCACCAAACACCCCCACTGCTGCGTCCTCCACGGGGGACCACTCTGGTCACCCCGTACCTGCAGTTGGCACACTTCTATTCGGACCCAGTCGACCCCACGATCATGAACCGGATGATGGTGGAGAGGATGATCGAGCTGAAGCTCGCAGAAAGAAGTGAAGGTTACTATGTCGCATTTGATGCCTATCGGGTGCCATACCCGCAACACCATGCTGCCAAGCGGCTTTCCCCAGGAATCAACAAGCCGCCCAAGTTCGAAAAGTTCAATGGGAAAGGATCTCCGAAGGAACACGTCGCATATTATATGACTATCATGGGTGATCTGGCCACCGATGAATCATACTTGTTAATGTTTTTGGGTCCTCACTGACGGGGCTCGCATTTGAATGGTACTCCAGCCTCCCGACCGGGTCGATCAGCGACTGGTCGGATATGCAGAGGAAGTTCAGTAAATGATTCCATGTTACGGAGAGAGAGGTTACAATGGCCGAACTCTACTCAACAAAGAAAAGGAAAGATGAGACAGCCCTCAACTATATTAAGAGGTGGAGGAACCTCGGAATGAGGTGCAAGTGGCCCCAGCATCAGAAGGATGCTGTACAAATATGCAAACAGAACCTCAGGAGGGAGGTTCTAGAGAAAATGGTCGGGATGGAAATACGGTCGTTTGACCGATTAAATAATGTTGTGTCCGAGGTGGAAGCCTTTTTGGCCAGGCCTGCCCCTACATCAGCTGCCAGCGTAGCCCAGAAGGGCAAGGTAGTGGAGCGGCGCCCGACGCCTAAAGAAGCGAACGCTCTTGATATCAAGGCGTTCGAACAACAGAAAGATAAGGGCAAGAAGGTGGTCGTCCCACAGCCTGCAAAAGCCCCAGACGGTAAAGAAGGTCCCTCGCTACGGGACAAGATGAAGAAAGCCTACTCCTTTTCGAAGGATAAAACCAGTATTTTGTTCGACTGGGTAACGGAGTATGGCGTGGTCACCCTGCCAGAGCCGAAGAGGCCGGAGGACCTGAAGAAGAAGGACAGTCCAAGATTCTGCCCCTACCACCAGATGCTGGGGCATCCAATCGAAGACTGCTATGTTTTTAAGGACATCATCGAAGGGATGGTGAAGAAAAATGAAATAGAATTGGGAGAGTACAAAGTGGACCCTCCTCAGCCACATGAAGCTCCTCTTAGAAGAGTAGGAGTCAACATGATCTCCCTATATCAGGCATTGCCCGAGGAGATCTCTGAAGCAAATACACGGAGCACTTATGAAACTCATTTCTTGGGGCCCGCAAAGGGACATCAGGGATGGCAGCAAGCCCCTACAAAGCACGAAAGGAAGAAATCACCCCGCCTGAAAGTGGGGGCACATATCCGTGGTGTTACACCACGACCCGCTCCCCCAGTGGCAGCACCTGCATGGACCACTCCACCTGCAGCCATCAGGATACCTACACACAATCGGAGGAGACAAACTCCATGCCGGTGGTCAAGGAAACCAATCCTGGGATTCGCCGACTACAAAACCTTATTGAAGGGCTAGACAAGTACGTGCAGCCTGAATTGTAGCCTTTGCTGGTGCGGGATAATGTCCCATGGCAAGAACTGGAGCAGCTCTCACTCGAGCAAAAGGAGGAAGCTGAAGCAGCATCCGATAAGGAGGGCAGTCTGTTCTGGGGGCAGGCACCTGCTGAAGCAAGGAAGAGGAAGAAACAAAAGAAGAAGAAAGGAAAGGCTGCTAAGGCCGATAAAGTGCATGTTGTCTCCTGTAATACTCTATCAGCACTCTTCCACCTTCCCGGAGAGGAGGAAGAAGAGGAAATTTGCTTCACACCCCATGCTGTGGGAGGCAAGGCCGAGGCCGCAACCGTTGCACATGCCACCCTGTCAGGCCGGAAATGGGGGCGCCAGCCGCCGCCCAACCACAACTTCATATTCAGGGGAGAGCAGCCCTACAAGACACCTCCCCCGGAGGTCAAGGGGGTCCAGATCTCTCCTCCGCCAGGATTATATAACAAGAGTGGGGGCAAGGCAGTCCCTTCATTCCTTGAATTTATGAAGATGTCTAAGGGGAAGCAGCCATGCCAAGAGGCTAACCCTGCACCCGGGGATGTTCACCCGCAGCCAACACAATCTGCCGAAGCTCCAAATACAGATGGAGCTTACCCTACAGTAGCTAATGAAGAATGCCAAGGATCCGGTACCAGCCAGAAAGGCGCCGAGTCTGAAGCAGATGAAGCAGGTCCGTTAGGGGTCGCGACTCAGGACTCTCCCAAGCCCAGGTGGGATGAAGAGATGAATGTAGATCGTGATAAATCCACACATGAAGAAGAAATTTAAATATGAGAAAGCATAACAAAAATAAGGGGGAGATGATATAATAATACGGAAAAGAAGCACGTGGTGCTATTAAGGAGGGTGATCGCCAGAGGGGTTACCTCAAGAAGAAACAAAGAAGATCGTGAATACCTGGTGGAAAATAGAACGCGGGATGGATTGTGAATTCCTCCTCCTCCTTCAACCGGCCGACCGATGAAGGGGGTTTTCCTTTACTGATTACCCTCGCAAAAAAAGACAATAAAACAAGCCAAGAGAAGTGGATCAGCCAAAAGTGTGTAATATCAACTCTCAAATAGAAAATATGATGAAGAGGATAAAAACATGCGCACCTCTTTTTTTGTTGTTTTTAAAACCCCTAAGAAGAATTAGGGAGGGAAGAGATGTGTGATAAAACTAATGCAAAGGAAACTGTGCGACAGAGATGATATGAATATGATGATGCAACAAAGCAAACGGAAGATAGAAAAAGATAGAAAGAAGGCCCCTGCTGTTCCTGCAAAACAGTAAAGGGGAAACCGTAGCAGGAAGAAGAGGAAGCAGCAAGGAAGCAGAGGCAAGCCCTTAGAAAGAGATCAACAGCAGGAGGAAGATGGTTCTGTTCTGCTAATGCTAACCTACTGACTTCTCTACTCTGCTTCTAACCAAGCTCTGCTATCTAACAAGCTAACCCCTATTTTTTTCTCTAACCTCTCTGCTGCTCGGCTTGCTGATCTGGTAATCTCTGCCTTCTCTTGCTAACCTCGCGCGAGGTCGATCAAAGCCACCATATATAGGGTTTAGATCAATGATTAACTCAAACTCGGAAGGATAAGATTGGGCAATGATCAACGGAGGCATGGACTCTAGTTCCCAGATCGAGCAAGGAGACCATTGGAGGCAGGAAACTCTTCGGGAAAGAGGAGTTTAAGCAGGACACGAAAGGGAAAACACGACCTTGCGAAGGGCGTCAAATCTTGAATTGACGACCTACATAAAGACATTAATCAAAACACGACCCCAACAAAGGCGTCAATTCCTGGATTTAAATTTGGCAATAAAACTTACTTCATTTAAAAATTATGAGAACACACCTGAGATGAAGGCGTTAATTGAAACCACACCCTGAGGAAGGGCGTTAATCAATAATTTGAACTTATTTTGAATTTATTTTGAAACCGGATAATACCAAGAATTGACGCCCTGACATTTGGTCGTCCTTTCTTTGAACACGCCCTAGATAAGGTCGCGAATCACAAAAATGCAAGAACAAATCAAAAAACACACAAAAATAGAAAAACTTCATATTATGAATGTATTGAAGTTCACTTTGGGGTGTCAACATAGTGACATGAGATTTGATCAACATAGCGTCAATTTGGGCGTGTCTACAGCTGCCCCGCCTTGGCGTCTGCTTTGCAGGGGAGTGAGACGAAATAGAGTGAGAGTGCAACAAACGGAATGAAGTGGAGCGAACTGATAAGTAGATGCCAAGGTGTGATGTGACACGCCTCAGACACTAAGCATTGGAAACCTTTCCAAGATTCTGAGTGAAACAACTCCGAGTGATTCCAAGGAAGTATCAATTTGCTGGATAAAGGAGGTTAAACTAAGCAAGAAAACGTGCGCATGGCATGATAAGGAGACACCATTGGAGAGCGGTTACCAGCCAACGTGGACGTGCTACAACCAAGGTGGATTTGCAGAAAAAAATAAAGGGAATTGAGATGGAAACCCAGCAAAGGGACATTTTCAAGTAATCAGCCTGAGTGGCTTCAAAGAGAATAAAGTACTCAATTTGGAATGGAATATCTCATGTCAACTCAATCAAGAGCGAGTGACCTTCATTACTGTCATAATATGAAGATTTTCAGCATGAAATTCAAAGTCCTACATGATGCATGCTGGGCTAAAAGAAAATATAAAACAAACTAAAAGATAAAAAATAATCAAGGATAATATTGCTAAGCCATCTAGATTTGGTCAAGAATCCAGATCTCTAAGCTGACACTAAGTCGAAGCCTGTTTGTCCGCGCATCAACTCAGAAAGTGGAACCATCGTCCCAGACCTTTAATGACTCAACGGCCTATCCGTGTGATCAAGACTTTCCTGGAACCATCACTATTTTTTTGATGAAGGCGAACTCAAATTCCAAGTTCATCAGAACCACAAGGTCCTTGATATGCTATAATAGCGTAGTTACCATATAGTAATAATGCTTACAAGAACAACATAATGTTACCTCCACATTAATTCGGACATCTCGAAACCTGCAATCTTATGCACTCAAAAGTTCATTAGTTCTCTCAAAATTTCAATATAAATAATCTTCAATTCAAAGTATAACATGATCATAAGTGCTTAATAAGATAAAACCCTAACGAAATAATAGCACTTAAGTTCATCAAAGCATGGAAGGAAATTCATAAGTTCACAAATTCACGCCTGCACCAAACGTCGTCAAAACATGGAAGGCGCCTTATAAGGAGGGCGTCAAAATGATAAACACGCCTTTCACTGAGGCGTTAAATGCACCAAGGGTTTAAGAAGAAAACGACCCTGGAAAGGGCGTTACACAAAACACGACCTCAGTCAGGTCGTCAACTCAACAATTGACGCCCTAACAGAAGGCGTTAATTAAGCACGAACTTCAGTTTCCGATTCGCAAACTAAACCCAGTCCTAATGGCAATCAACTTGCTAACTCCGAACGGCCTCAAGACTTCCCGGACTTCTATAAAGGGAAGGCAATTCCAATCAATCAAAGCAACCTTCGGAGCTCTGTTCTTCTGCTACTTCTTCTGTCTGTTCTTCTGCAGGCATCGCAGTCGTCAGAACTTCTTCCTGTAAATTGAAGATGGAGAGGGCGATTAAGAGGTCCAAGTCCTCAATTCCCAGATTAACCGAGATTAACGGGCATATTAGCAGTAGAATTTCCATGAACCAGGTAGAGAGAAAATCCTTCTGTTCTTGTCTTCTTTTGTCTTTACTGAAACATTATATTCTCTTCTGTATGCATATTCATTCTTCTTTCTGAATTGTTCTTCCTTTCTTTCTTCCACAGGACTTCCCAAATGTCCCAGGAGCAAGGAGATTCACAAAAATCAAGTGGCTCCTTCTCATACTCTCCAAATTTTCTTCAGATATGAGAGTCTATTTAACAAGATGGCATCTTCTGGGTCTAGTCACCCATGCCAAACATTATGATCAGATTCATCTTGACTGGGCAGCTATAGGAGCTCTTGTAGAGATATGGCATCCTTCCACCCATACCTTTCTCTTCTCTACTTTTGAAGCCACGATCCTATTAGAAGAATTGGAGATAATTTTAGGCTTAAAGAGAACGAAGCAAGGAGATGAGGAAAAGGTGGCCATCATACCAAAACCAATTGCCTCTCATGAGCTATTAACAAGCTTGATATCTAGACCCAACCTAGTGAATCAAATCAAAGCCACTAAAGGAATCAATCTTCTAAAGCTCACCTCATGGGTGTACAAGAGAGCGGATCAAGCTAAAGAAGATGAAGAGATAGAGCGGGTAGCAAAGGCTTTCGTTGTGTGCTTGGCAGGAGCACTCCTATTCCCATCCACGGAGGACTTTCTAGAAGAGGCACAGTTAAGCGCCGTAGCGAGCTTATGGGAAGGAGATAGAATGGGACCGACTATTCTAGCCTATCTCTATAGCGGGCTTACCTCGGCGGCGATGGGAAGGCCCATCTACGGATGCATGCTAGCACTCTCTAGTTGGGTAGATCTCCACTTCAAGTTCGATCCATGTGATGAAGCCCAACAATCCTCAAGAATCTTCTCAAAAAGCCCACTCTCTTATATGACCGGTTCACTTGGGATAAGCAATAGAGTGACGAACCGGATTCCTCAAATCAAGAAGAGAGCGGAATGGAGAGAGCACCTCAAAGTAATGCCAAAGAATCTCTTCACTTGCGCCCCGGGAATACTCAAGACTCAAGAGCTCCGTGCAAGATTTTCTCCCGGGACGGACCTTCGTCTCATAGGCGCTTCAGAATTTGTTTTGTACAATTCATACCGATGCCTCCTTCAACTCGGGCTCCCACGGCGAGTATTCGAGGACCCATCACACCTCCCTCCTATCAAGAGATGAGACCTTGGTAGCAATGAAGATGGAGAAGAATGCACAACTATTCAAGCTCTATGGAAAATCAACAAGGCTCATCAACCTGTAGAAAGCTTGAATGAAGATAGAGATGAATGGAAATCTTATGTAATAGCCCTGAGAAAAATGAGGCCCAAAATGACTCATTAAGCATTGTAATCTTTTCCTTCCAATAACTCAATGATATTTCCTTTATTGAGCTATCTTACTGTGTTTCTGATCAACTCTTCCAACGTTCTGATTCTGTTGCAAATAACGCCTCAAGCAACGCCGTGAATTCATAAAAGGACGCCTTCACCACAGGTCGTCTTCAACATTCCAGTTCACAAATTTGACGCCTTCACCAATGGGCGTTAACTGAAAAATGTCCTAAGGCAAGGCGTTAATACGATTCATATTCCAAAATATATTCGTTGAGATTCCAAAAGTAACACCTTCAGGACAGCCACGTTTCATATAAATAACGCCTCAATCGTAGTCGTTACTCAAAAATAGTAATGATTATTCCCATCAAATCAATCAATTGCCATTAAATGCGTCTGACGACGGTTATCATTCCCCATGCAAACAAAAATAACGCCTTAAGAAATGTCGTCAATTATTAAGAAACACCTTTATGTCAGTCGTTGATTCCACAAGACGCGGCCTTCCTTAAGTCGTTAATTCTTTTTGACCGTTCGACTTAACTTTCCCTCCTTCCTTCTTCTTCCTCCGTCCATTTCCCCTCTTTCTCTCTTTCTTCTGCAACCCTAACCGAGAACCCCCTCCCCCAATCTCTCTCATTCTCTCTCTCTATCACTCTCCCTTCTACACCCTAGCCCTAAGCTATGGCCGGCGGAGGCTTGAAGAGGCAGAGGGTGGCGGCTCCTGAGGTGATGGACTTGGGCGAGGATGCACATGCCGAGGAGGAAGCTCCTCCGGTGATGGCCGAAGGAGATCCACCGGCGGCGGAGCACGGTGACGAAGTCGGAGGAGAACGCGAAGGCGACGGTGAAGACAGAGAAGACGGAGAAGACGAGGAAGAAGGTGAAGGAAATGAAGAGGGAGGAGAGGAAGGTGAGGAAGAAGAAGAGGACGGAGGTGATGACGAACCACTGCGCACGGCGGCGGCCCTCCCCCGTGCCGGCCAACTCCGGCGACCCAGGCAGCCACGCCCCCAACCGGCAGAGCCAAAGCACAAGAAGGTAGGCCCCCCAAACCCTATTCCCATTTTTTTTATTTTTATTTTTATTATAATTCTGTAATTTCCATAGCTCTCGGGGCATAAACCCTGCAACCCAGAAAGAAGACGCCCTCAGGGGCGTCACGTTTTAAAAAGACACGCCCAACCCAAGGGCGTTAATTAAATTATTTCCCTGAAAAATAATTAACCCCATGAGAACACGCCCTAAAGCATATCGCCCATTTAAATTCATATCATGCTGTTAATTTCCATTAATTCCATGCTTTAAATTATTTTCCATGAATTATTCGTATGCTGTCATTTTTATTTTCTGAAAACTTGAAAACAACGCCCCCCACTAGGGCGTTAATTCAACAACAGACGACCAAACCAGAGGTCGTCCATTCATTAATTCCTGATTAAATTAACGGACCCATCTGGAAAATGCCCCACTCAAGGGCGTGACTTGAAATATTTTTAAGAATTTCAGATATTAACCATAGAATCACGCCCAACCTAGAGGCGTTTCTTAGATAACAGCGACCTAGGATAGGTCGCAAATTCAAAGCACACTTAGAACCACGCCCTCCTCAGGGGCGCTAATTCAACGAACCACGACCTGCGGATGGTCGTTAATTAAAATCAAACACCAATATAATCCAAGGCAATCAAAATGAGATTCAGCATGAATAATCAACATAATTAAGTGAAAATTCTTTTCTTTACATGCAGGGATTGATGAGGACACGGATCTCCTGGGTTATGGTCCGGGCAACATACTACGGCCTCCCCGAGTTTCAGAGAGCGAGGGTAGATGCTATGGGGTTTGGGGCTTTCCTTAGCATAGAGCCAGTTAGGCCAGACCTACCACTTATCCAGGTTCTACGGGAGAGATGGGATAGGACTAGCCGGGCATTCTTGATGCCATGGGGGCACATGATTCCCACCCTAGAGGATGTGGCTAGGATCACCGGGTTGAGGGTAGACGGTGAGGCTGTGAGCGGGATCACCTACCCTGACTACACTGAGTTCGCCCAGAGGCTGCTAGGGCTAGAGATGGTCTACGAGACACCCAGCGAGTGTAGGACTATCTTCCGCACCGACCTTACTACAGTGATGGGCTTAGGGAATGCTAGGCACAGGTCCGGGGAGACCTTAGAGCAGTTCTCTCAGAGGTTGATAGACGGGGCTAGGGCGGTCTACTGCGAGGACCCGGCCGACAGGGAGAGAGCGGACCGAGACCTGAGGAGGTTCCTGCTGCTGCTACTGGGGAGGCTATTGCTCGGGACGAAGGGCGACGTCATCAACTGCCGATTCCTGGGGATACTCGAGGATCTGGAGGCAGTTGGTAGCTACGCCTGGGGAGCGACGCTGCTGGCGCACATGATGGCCGACCTGTCCACGGGGACAGGTCAAGAGATGACCGTTAGTGGCTTCTCACCTTTTCTTCAGGTATGCATTTTTCATTTTTCTTTTCTTTTATTTTTATCATGCTGGTGAATGCTTCACTAATATGATGCATGGATGCAGGTTTGGAGCCATCTATACAAGCCAATGGGGCGCGCTGACCCACGGCCTGGAGGTGAGGGAGCTTTCCCTCTAGCACGGCGCTGGCTGCCGATTGTGTTCGGGGCCCCACTCGGCTACGAGTTGTGGGTGCTGCGGAGAGAGTTCCGCGACTTCCCTCCCTCGCTGGTATGAATGAATGTTATGCATCTTTCTTTTGCATTAATTTTAAATTTATTATGATGATGAAATGATGACATGTATGTTTATGAATGCATGTTCAGTGGAGACCCTATGAGGGGATGACGGACGAGGGCCAGCCGTGGGTCGTAGCGGGTCATCCTCGTTTTGAGCGTGAGCTTTGGGTTCACTGCCTGAGCGAGATCGAGCCGTTACGGCTTAGGTTGGTGATGAGGACACTAGGCCTTCACCAGGAGTGGGTAGAGGTAGGCGAGCCGCGGGGCATCGGGAAGAAGACGCGCGGTCGTACGAAGGTGACCGACTGGAGGGTGCGATTCGAGGAGCAGTACGCCGACTGGTAGCGAGGCGGGACCAGAGTCACCTCCAGCGTTACTGGGAAGTTTACGCCGGTCGACCCCAGATGAGGGTCTTAGGGGTATGTATGAATGCAATTATTTCTAAATTAAATGCAAATGCTCTCTATTATGTGACTAATATGTAATGAATGTAGGATGCGCGGGACATAGCGGCGATGGATGCCCAGGCCCACCTACACAGCCTGGAGGACCAGCTGGCCGCCACACGGGCTGACCTAGAGACCTTGGTGAGTGTTTAAATTATTTCTATATGCAAATGTATATTATTTTTGTTGAGTTATTGATGATTAGCCACTGACGATCTCAATGAATGCAGCGTGCCCAGCAGGGAGCAGTGAGGAGAGACCCAGGAGAGGCCTCCAGCTCGAGAGGGCCCAGTGCAGAGGTGACTGCACTGGCAGGGCAGCTAGCCGGAGCGATCGCACGAGCCGAGACAGCAGAGCGCGATCTCGCTTCACGGGTAAATTCCAAAACACAAATTCATTCAAATATTGATTATATAATTGTGCACTGATGAAATCCATTTTACAGACTGAGGAGGTTTGAGCCGCTCTTACCTGCGTTAATGAGGGCTTCCGCGCGACAAGCACACAGGTGAGTGGTTTAAATCATGTATTGCTTGTATTGCTAGATCATTGCATTTAATTGTGGAATTTATGATTTGTTTACCTGTTTGCAGACGACTCAGCTTCAGGCGGTACGTACCGAGTTGGCGATCCGTGATCAGCGGATCTCAGAGCTAGAGAGGTCCCTGAGGCGACGAGAGGAGCTGCCTCAGGACGTGGCCGAGCTACGGGTGGCTCTTGAGTTGGAGCGACGGGAGCGTGCCCGGGAGCGCGAGGAGCGTGCTCGTGAGCGGGAGGAGTACCAGGCGGAGCGTGCTCGATACCAGGAGCAGGTAGCAGCACGCGAGCGAGAGCTGGCAGACTCGAGGACCCAGTTGATCCTTTCTCAGGAGCGGCTATGAGTGTCTGAGGAGCGTCTCCAACGAGGGCGCGAGTGAGCACGAGCTGCATGATACTCCTTCACCAACTCCACTTTTGTGGCGGGCTCTTCCCTCCGAGAGAGGAGCAAGGCAGGGGGTCAGGTTCGGGTTCCAGCTTCTTCACGGGGGCCCATGCCTCCTCCACCAGCGCCAGCTCGGGACGGCGAGGAGGAGGTTGAGAGTAGGAGAGAGGAGGGTGGAGGCGAGAGCTAAGCGACTTACTTGTACTCCTCCACCCTCACACTTGTACATGATAGACATTCATGATGTATATATATATATATATATATATGATTGAGATTTCTATGTTACCTGAGCACTTTGTGTAGTTGTGGCCTTGTGTTTGTGTACTTTCCTCTTTTCACGTTCTTCGTGTTTGCTTTACTGTGCCCTGTACCTGCAACTGTAATCCATACCTTGAACAAACAGGTTAATTCATCTGTTCGACTTGGCCCCTTGCCCAATAAGCAAGGGATAGCAATATTCTGACCTTAATGAGGGGTCAAGGGGCCAAGCCTTTGATCAAATAAAGTAAAAATAAAATAGCTGATAGCGGGGAGATGCCTCATGCAAAGCACGCATATGCAAACCATAAATAAAAGATGCCCATGCAAGCATACATCGTGAAGAAATGCATTTTTTTCTTTTTTCACTCATTTATATTTTTTTTATTTTTCTTGAAAAACGCGCCTTAGAGTAGGTCGTGGTTCGCATAAAGACGCCCTAGAATACGGCGTGAATTTGAAAAGGAAATCTAATTTTTGAAAAAGTAACGACCGGCTCAGAGACGTTATTCAGAAAGAGACGACCTAATCTAGGACGTTAATTATATAAAAAGCGCCTTAGCCAAAGGCGTTAATTGAATTATTCTGCAAAAAGGTTGTCAAGGCTATCAAGACCACGGGTCCTACACGGTCACCATCTAAAATTCATTAACCTTTCTTGAGTAATTAAAAGGGGGTTGACGTGGTCATAGTTGACTTGTATTCGAGATTTCGCACAGTGCAATTTCTTTAGTCCGTCTTGACCATCCTGCCAGTTCGTGACTTACCACATAGAAAGGATGGAAGAAAATATAAGGGAAGCCCATAAGGGATTCTGAGATGCTCAAGGCAAAGTGATGAGGGCATCCCTTGCCCCTCCACATTTTCTCCAGACTCGGATTGTTCGTCGGCAAGTGCCATTATGTTAGTCATGTATTTTTGAGTCTAGTCATGTAATCTTCACATTTTCTTTGAGTCAATATCATGTAATTTTCCCTTTATTTGAGTCATGTACCTAGGTTGTTGAGTCATTTTCCTAAGTATTGAGTCATTATGTTGGTTTGATAGGTTATTGGGCCCATCTCATTGGGCTAGGCCCATGGATGCCCCCCCTTCCCTTCGGTTATTAGTCATTGTGTCTTTTGTTAGGGTCCTTTGTGAAAAAGTCATGTGCCTATAAATAGGCCACCCCACTCCTCATATGTAAGAACTTATGCATGAATATTGAATTCCAGATATACTCCAAATCCCTCTAGCCTTCTCTCTCAATATCTCTCTCTCTCTCTCTCTCTCTCTCTCTCTCCCTCCACCCCAATTTTCGGAATTTTCTCTCTCCTCCCCATTTACCTCTCATTAACTCCCCTCCCCTCATTCAATCACCTTCCCAACCACCCCATCTCCCACCTACCCCATTTAAACCTCTCCCCTTCCCCATAACCCTCTTTATTCCACCCCCTAGTCCCAAGAGAGCTCCACCCAATCCCCACTCCACCTTCCAACCCCCAACTACCCATTTCCCTTCCCCAAACCTCACTCCACCTTCCCAAGACACCTCTTCTCATCCCCAAGACCACCATTGATCACTCCCCATCAAAGAAAATTCAAACTCACATTCCCTCCACCCACTTGTGCCTCCCTCACAGCCCAAATTCGTAGCTCCTCTCTCACCCTCTGAAAACACCCCATTCCAGACCCCATTCTCCCTCTCCCACACCTTAGAACACCCCCTCCTAGGCCCCCTCACAACTAGGGGTCACTCTCACACCAATTCACCCCCATTTCCACTTCCATTTACCCCATTTCTCCCACCACCTTCCACCTACAGTTCGCAGGTTGCAAGTGGCAGAAGTCCAGCGACTTACAGAAGGTGTCACATCGTCATCCTGAGGCTTCTGAAGGTGCTTCATACATCGTTGGAATCATCTTTGAGTCCTCTTTCCAACAGAGGTGGTCCCGCATCCATCCGAGCTCGGAGCTGTGCGGTGGAGCAGATCTTGTACGACTGTGCAATCTGCCCCAGGCTGAAGACCAGAGAGCATTTGGAAGTTTCACCACGACCAACCTAGCAAGAATCAGAGCTCGGTTTCTTCATCAAAATTCTTCTTCTCTGAATCCTCTTTCATCCCCATAAAGCGGAGCTCCATTTGGCGTTCGAATCTGGGAGATATCATTTTTCTCCCCCGAAGTATACGTTCTGTCATCCCACAGTCTGCAGCGACCCTTCACCGGTGATCTGAGGCTACCGGCCAACCTTGGTATCGGTTGCCTTCCCCGTTAATGTTTCTGCGTAGAAGACTCGACAGCCGAACCAACGGCTTTGACGGCGCTAGATTTAGAGTTTGGGAGCGGTCGTGGCATTGCTGTCAATCTGCTGCTGGGAAACTGTTCCTGTCCGAACCAGAGACAGAGCTCCTGTTCAACTGTTGACCTCGGGCAGCTCGTGAGGGATCGGAGCGCCAATTTTGGAGGGCTGAAACTATTACCAGTTAGCTGTCACCTCCAAGAAGAAGGACATCATTCGGCCTCCGAAGCTTCCAGTTACCATTTTCTTCGTCGGGGTGTGTCGTCTGCCCCCTGTGGGTCCAGGTTTGACCTGCCCCTGCTCATCCGGCTACCTCGTTCTTCTCTGACCTCCGATTGGGGCCCCGTCAATTTCTACGCGAAGCTACTCTGACGACGATCACGTCACCGCTAGGCTCGTCACATTTGGAGTTCATAAGTGTCCGTGGTACCCTCTGCAACCTGCTGTACCAGTTCTACACCAGCCAGAGGAAGAAGCTGCTGACCTGTTCCAGTCGCTGGCCCGACCAGCCCTGAGTTCCAGAGCTCCTGCCAAAATTCAGACATCATCCTCAATCTGTTAGCAAGCTTTTGGCGCAAGTCTCATCAGATTCTGAGCTCGGTGGAATTATTGGCAGCATCGACATCGACCCTCTGTCCAGAAATACAGAAGCTTGGCAGAATTGGCGAAGCTCGGGAAGTCGATTCTCTTTGCATATCTCCCCACCCCGCTTGACCGGCTGAAGGCCTCTCCCTGCGTGGAGGTAGTTTTGGATGTATTAATCATAATCCCCACCCCAATATTCCCCCCCTTGCATGGGGTGTAGTTCATGTAATTATTAAGTCGCAGGTTTGAAGCTTCAATCGACGCGGCGTGCGGGTACATACCCTCGCCTCCCCGCTCGCCCCCGTCTCCGGCCGGAGTCGGCATCTTCACGCCGGCTAGGTGAGCCTCGGTCCCTCTCTTACTGGTTTAATCACTTGCTTAGCTTAGTATTATTGCTATTGCTTCGTCGGACGGAGAGTGAGAGTTCGGCCCAAATTGCTAGTACATTGAGTGACCACCGCGGGTGAGTTGTGACAGCATCCACTTAACCCACACCCTTGGTGTGTTGGCCGCCCATGATTTGGGCATCCTAGGCCCATTTGGGGTTCTCCCCAAGCTATCCAACCATTGGAGCCTCAAGGTCCCGCCTCGGACCCTCTCCAACATCGCCTAGTCGCCATCGGGCACTATTGTGCGCCATACGGGTGAGCTCGCTAGTGTGAGTCCGCTGCTCAAATTTGAATGCTTGCAAATAGGTCCAAGGGTGGTGTCACATCAAGTGGTATCAGAGCAAGTTCATAACTTGTCTCTATCAAGTTGGTCCTAGGGCATGTCTATGCATTTAGAGTCTTCAAGTGCATCACTCTTGTCCCCTAGTATGGCCACCTCATATCAACCTTACCAATCGGCCCACTCCATAAGTCCAAGCCACCGAGAGATGCCTACCACTAACACCCATAACTTCCATGGCCATGTCAACTACTTCATGAAAGCCTTGACCTATGCCAATGAGCGGCTTGATAACATATCGGACCGACTCAACCAACTTGGAGAAAATAGGCCCGCCCCAAGGACAGACGATAGAATGGTCCCTTTCCCACTTCCCACCTTTGATGGAACCTCTCCTAGAGAATATTTAGATTGGGAAGCTACAATGGACCAATACTTCACTTGGTATCATATATCCGAGGATGAAAAGGCATTAGTTGCCAAAATGCAACTTACCAAACGGGCGGAAACTTATTGGATGCAAATTGTCGGGCTAAAGATACTTAGAAGGGAAACTCCCATCACCACTTGGAAGGACATGAAGGAGCAACTTATAGCAAAATATATGACCCCTTCCTACCTGGCTTACCAAAACTCGAGGAGCACTCTCACTCCTCCAAACCCACCCGTCCAAACCCTTACCACTAGAACCCAAGTCTCCAAGGCCTCCACCTCCCCACCTAATCCCATGAGGGCCCCCACACCCCAACCAAAACCCCCTTCACTAACCTACACTAGTCAAGCCTCTTTAGCCCCCACTTCCACCCCAAATGATCCCAAGGGCAAGAGACCCCTAACCGACCCAATTCCCTCCATGGTGACCACCACTCATCCAACCCTCACCATTAAAAACCATGTGGACACCGTGTCCACCCCTCCACCAAGGCCCATAATGGCCACCATCCCCAAACCCAAAACCCCTCACCCAACTCACCTCCCGCTTCCTACACCAATCTTTCCCCAACCTAGGCCTCCTCTACTTCCCCTTCCGATCCAAGTTCACCCTTGCCCACCACCCCAAGTGCACCATGCTCCAGCTATCACCAATTCTCCCGCATTAGACCTACCCAACCCATTAACACTAGGAATTGAAACCTCCACAACCCTCCACATGGGAGTAGATGCTAGTCCGGAACCCATTCCCACCCATAAGGAAGCCCAAGATCACACCAATGGTAAGGAAAAGCCTCAACCCTTTACCACTTCAAATAGCCTGGATCCTCAAGAGTCACCCACCTTCACCATGAATGAGCATATACTCCAATGGCTCAAGCAAGGACCCACCCTTCCTAGCTCACCCCCACCTCTCTCACCTTTGGGATGTCCATCCCAAATTGTTCCCCTCCACTCCTATCACACCACAATCCAATCCTACTATGAGGTAGAAGATTGGGATGATCTCCTCAAAGGTCTAAAGTGGCAATCAGACTTGACTTCTTTATTGGCCCTAGGAGCGGACCAACCCAAGAGCCTTAACCTCATCCATCCATGCATTGGGTCTATCTCCTCGGTTTGCACTATTGGTTGCTACACTAGTGACATCCTTTTCCTTCTCCCCATAGTGGAAGAGCCCATCCTGGTCCACTCCCCTACCATTGTGATTCCTAAAACCTTGACCAACCAGCCCACCCCATACACCGGCCCAACCATTCCACTAGAAGAAGATGACTCATCACCTTTTGAGGACCTTGAGGACATGGAGCCCCTTGGTAACCCACTTTATGATCCCTATGATCCATTCCAATGGGAGTCAAGGAACCCAAGTAACCCAACCACCTTAACTACCACCTACCTTTCCCTACCCCAACCCACCATGTTTGATCCAATCCACCCCATCCCAGACCCGGGTTACACCATGGGAACCATGACTTTGGGTGGTATACACCTAGGGATCGAGGAAGTGCCCCATCTCATGATATCTACCTTTCTAGACCCCTTCGACCCATTCCAATGGAAGTCCAAAGGCCCACACATAGGAGACATCTTTGTCACAAGAGTGCATAAGTCTTGGCATACAACACCACTTGGCATGATTCATAAGTCGGGTACATTCATTTACATCACCCACATGTCAAGTAGGAAGCATAAGTGGACCGTATTTGGATGTATTGGCCCACCCTCATTCATCATGAGTCTTAAGTATGAGAGGAGCATACATGGATGTCCGGGTCCCCCGACATTTGTCATACCCATGCATAAAAGGTTCATCTATGGATGTCCCGGCCCCCCTGAGTCTGTCACAATCTTCATAGCATCAAAGCATGATCGATCTACATGTGGCTGCCCCGGACCACCTTTGCATACCAAATATTGCCCACTCACATCGCATCATCAAGCATGGCATATGCATCTAAGCACATATCAAGCAACAAGCGGTGATATTCACAACAAGCGAGCAAAAACTCATGAGCGCCACTTGGAATTCTAAGTTGGTAACTTGACGATGATGACTTTGGAGTGGCTCTACCCCAGGGTCACCTCCAAATTGAGGGCACGAGGACTTGGACCTTGCCAAGTTCCGAGTGCCTTTGGCAACCCGGCTTATGGGTTGAACTTTCAAAAAGGGTTTTGGGATTCTCCCCATTTCTCATGTGGCAGATCTAGCACCTTATAAGGGCACCGCGGTGGATCCTAGTGAGTGCCTCCAGCTTACACCTACCCTTGTGAGAGACACCCTCGGAGTGCCACCACAAATAGCCTGAGAGCCCGACGTGAGCACACAACGGCAATACTAGGCAAGCAAGATCCCATCGCCAGCATGAGGGTATGACCGAGTCACTTTGTCGAGCTGAAGCGCCGTTCCCCGACTATGGTCGTGGGTTGAGTATGGAGATCGAGGATCACCCAGAGCCGCAGTTCGATGTACTACTTCCCTGGTGGACCCATACTCGACGGGGTCGAGTTTTCCCCACCCCGGGGGTATGATGAGGGCATCCCTTGCCCCTCCACATTTTCTCCGGACTCGGATTGTTCGTCGGCAAGCGCCATTATGTTAGTCATGTATTTTTGAGTCTAGTCATGTAATCTTCACATTTTCTTTGAGTCAATATCATGTAATTTTCCCTTTATTTGAGTCATGTACCTAGGTTGTTGAGTCATTTTCCTAAGTATTGAGTCATTATGTTGGTTTGATAGGTTATTGGTCCCATCTCATTGGGCTAGGCCCATGGATGCCCCCCTTCCCTTCGGTTATTAGTCATTGTGTCTTTTGTTAGGGTCCTTTGTGAAAAAGTCATGTGCCTATAAATAGGCCACCCCACTCCTCATATGTAAGAACTTATGCATGAATATTGAATTCCAGATATACTCCAAATCCCTCTAGCCTTCTCTCTCAATATCTCTCTCTCTCATTATCTCTCTCTCTCTCTCCCTCCACCCCAATTTTCGGAATTTTCTCTCTCCTCCCCATTTACCTCTCATTAACTCCCCTCCCCTCATTCAATCACCTTCCCAACCACCCCATCTCCCACCTACCCCATTTAAACCTCTCCCCTTCCCCATAACCCTCTTTATTCCACCCCCTAGTCCCAAGAGAGCTCCACCCAATCCCCACTCCACCTTCCAACCCCCAACTACCCATTTCCCTTCCCCAAACCTCACTCCACCTTCCCAAGACACCTCTTCCCATCCCCAAGACCACCATTGATCATTCCCCATCAAAGAAAATTCAAACTCACATTCCCTCCACCCACTTGTGCCTCCCTCACAGCCCAAATTCGTAGCTCCTCTCTCACCCTCTGAAAACACCCCATTCCAGACCCCATTCTCCCTCTCCCACACCTTAGAACACCCCCTCCTAGGCCCCCTCACAACTAGGGGTCACTCCCACACCAATTCACCCCCATTTCCACTTCCATTTACCCCATTTCTCCCACCACCTTCCACCTACAGTTCGCAGGTTGTAGGTGGCAGAAGTCCAGCGACTTGCAGAAGATGTCACATCGTCATCCTGAGGCTTCTGAAGGCGCTTCATACATCGTTGGAATCATCTTTGAGTCCTCTTTCCAACAGAGGTGGTCCCGCATCCATCCGAGCTCGGAGCTGTGCGGTGGAGCAGATCTTGTGCGACTATGCAATCTGCCCCAGGCTGAAGACCAGAGAGCATTTGGAAGTTTCACCACGACCAACCTAGCAAGAATCAGAGCTCAGTTTCTTCATCAAAATTCTTCTTCTCTGAATCCTCTTTCATCCCCAGAAAGCGGAGCTCCATTTGGCATTCGAATCTGGGAGATATCATTTTTCTCCCCCAAAGTATACGTTCTGTCCTCCCACAGTCTGCAGCGACCCTTCACCAGTGATCTGAGGCTACCGCCCAACCTTGGTATCGGTTGGCTTCCCCGTTAATTTTTCTGCGTAGAAGACTCGACAGCCGAACCAACAGCTTTGACGGCGCTCGATTTGGAGTTCGGGAGCGGTCGTGGCATTGCTGTCAATCTGCTGCTGGGAAACTGTTCCTGTCCGAACCAGAGACAGAGCTCCTGTTCAACTGTTGACCTCGGACAGCTCGTGAGGGATCGGAGTGCCAATTTTGGAGGGCTTAAACTATTACCAGTTAGCTATCACCTCCAAGAAGAAGGACATCATTCGGCCTCCGAAGCTTACAGTTACCATTTTCTTCGTCGGGGTGTGTCGTCTGCCCCCTGTGGGTCCAGGTTTGACCTACCCCTGCTCATCCGGCTACCACGTTCTTCTCCGACCTCCGATTTGGGCCCCGTTGATTCCTGCTCGAAGCTACTCCGACGAAGATCACGTCACCACCAGGCTCGTCACATTTGGAGTTCAGAATCGTCCGTGGTACCCTCTGAAACCTGCTGTACCAGTTCTGAACCAGCCAGAGGAAGAAGCTGCTAACCTGTTCCAGTCGCTGGCCCGACCAGCCCTGAGTTCCAGAGCTCCTGCCAAAATTCAGACATCATCTTCAATCTGTTAGCAAGCTTTTGCCGTAAGTCTCATCAGATTCTGAGCTCGGTGGAATTATTGGCAGCATCAACATCGACCCTCTGTCCAGAAATACAGAAGCTAGGCAGAATCGGCAAAGCTCGGGAAGTCGGTTCTCTTTGCATATCTCCCCACCCCGCTTGGCCGGCTGAAGGCCTCTCCCTGCGTGGAGGTAGTTTTGGATGTATTAAGCATAATCTCCACCCCAATATCCCCCCCCTTGCATGGGGTGTAGTTCATGTAATTATTAAGTCGCAGGTTTGAAGCTTCAATCGACGCGGCGTGCAGGTACATACCCTCGCCTCCCCGCTCGCCCCCGTCTCCGGCCGGAGTCGGCATCTTCACGCCGGCTAGGTGAGCCTCGGTCCCTCTCTTACTGGTTTAATCACTTGCTTAGCTTAGTATTATTGCTATTGCTTCGTCGGACGGAGAGTGAGAGTTCGGCCCAAATTGCTAGTACATTGAGTGACCACCGCGGGTGAGTTGTGACAGCATCCACTTAACCCACACCCTTGGTGTGTTGGCCGCCCATGATTTGGGCATCCTAGGCCCATTTGGGGTTCTCCCCTAACTAGCCAACCATTGGAGCCTCAAGGTCCCGCCTCGGACCCTCTCCAACATCGCCTAGTCGCCATCGGGCACTAGTGTGCGCCATACGGGTGAGCTCGCTAGTGTGAGTCCGCTGCTCAAACTTGAATGCTTACAAATAGGTCCAAGGGTGGTGTCACATTACAAAGTTACCTCCCCTACCCTATGCCTGTTGGGGTTCGGTCTTTGGCGTAGGAAAATTTTGTTGCCTTTTTGCCTCTTTTATATTGCACGCATACGCCCAAGGTTTTCCTTGCGGGGACTTTACCCTCTTGACATGCTTTTCTTTTCACAACTTGACTTTCACTTTAGAATTGATTTGCATTGATGAATAAAAACCTAATTGTACTTGGGCTTTTATGGCATTTGCTCCCTTTTGGGCCCTGACTTTCACCTACTAGGGCGGCGGATAGGCTTGGCGTGTCTACCTCGAGATCTCCCTTCCTCCCTTATGGGCCGAAGAAGAAAAGAACGGGTATTGTCTTTCACTTTTAGTCAGGTTTTTGACTTTCCATCGGATTTTGCACTGCTTGAGTTCAAGAATAAAGCGTGTAGTGTGTGCGGGAGTCAACCCCCTTTTAAGTTAGCAAGACTGATGAATGAATTCTGAATTTTGACCTTTCGGACCTTGATGCTTCGTGTGCCATGGCACCAATTTTGATCTCTTCTATTTTTTTTGTTTGCTTTTTGGAATTTCTATTTTTTTTTTTGGAAATATTCCACTTTGTTTTGGATTTTTGAAACAACATATTATTATTTTTTTGGAATTTGAAAAATTCTCCATATATATATATTTTTTTTTGGATTTTTGAATCAAGGGTAGTATTTCTTAAGATGCAAACCATTCCAAGGGTGAGTTAACTCTTCTCCTTCAGCATTAATCAATTTATAAGCATTGCCTGGAAAAACATCTTTTATAACAAACGGTCCTTCCCAATTGGGTTGGAGTTTGAGCGAGGGCCACCCGGCTTTACAAAAATCCTCTTAATTACCATCTCGCCGATTTTGAATTTTCTCTCAATTACTTTCTTTTGATAAAAACGCGAGAGCCTGTTTTGATAAACGCGCGCATGCTCAGCGGCGACAAGACGCTTCTCATCTAGGAGTTCCAATTGGGAGAGGAGTGAATCACGACGCTCATTAATAGAAAATTCTTTATCCAATTGTACTCGTAGAGAGGGAATGAGAATCTCATAAGGGACTACCGCCTCCATTCCATAAGTAAGGGCGAAAGGGGTTTGCCCAGTGGGGGTTCGAATGGAAGTTCGGTAGGCCCAGAGAGCTTCAACTAGCTTGTCTGGCCAATCCGAAAATTTATTAGCCTCACACGTCTTTTTGACAATTTTTATCAAAGTTTTGTTAGTTGCCTCTCCTTGGCCATTGCCCTGCGGATAATAGGGAGAAGAATGATGCAATGTAATGTTAGACCTGTTGCAGAGATCCTTGATTTCTTGAGAGATAAATTGAGGTCCATTGTCGGTGACGATGGTGCTTGGGATGCCGAACCTCGTGATGATATTCTTCATTATAAACTTGCAGACGGTTGACGCTTTGATCTCCACGTAAGCTTCTGCTTCCGCCCATTTGGTGAAGTACTCCGTTGCCGTGAGGATGAATGATTTTTGCTTGGTCAGGAGGTTCGAATCACCAAGAGGTCCAATGATATCAAAAGCCCACATGGAGAAAGGTCATGGGGAGGACGTAGGATGGAGTGAAGAAGCAGGAGAATGAATATTGTCGGTGTGCAGTTGACACTTAACACACCTTCGAACATTGATGGAACAATCCTCTTCTAGAGTTGGCCAATAGAAACCTAGCCTAAGGATCTTCTTAGCTAGCATCTGGCTATTCACATGACCACCACACACTCCAGAATGCGCCTCTTCCACAACTTTCCATGATTCATCATCGTCGAGGCATCTTAATAAAACACCGGTGAGCCCTCTCCTATAGAGCACACCTCCAATCAAAACATAACGCTGAGCCACTCTTCTAATTGCTTTCTTTTCTTCTGCGGTGGCTTCCTCGGGATAGGACTGATCATTGCAATATCTGGCAATCTCATAATACCAAGGCTTCTCTTCGTCAGCCAATTCTTCTTCCCAGTCTAAAAGCATGACCCCTTTGCCCTTAAGAGATTCCTTCTGCTTGTCCTTCTCAAGCACCTTATCCCTAATATCGAGGAATGCACGATCCTTAATAGCTGGCGTGTCACGCTGATAAATTAGAGGAACATGAAAATCACGCTCAGGAGGGAAAACTAAAGTAGAGGCTAAAGAAGCAAGAGTGATGCGGGACGAGACCACGGACATGATAAGCTCGTGACTGCCCCTTAACGAGGGAAGCGTCGGATGTGCGCGGTTGAGAAACCGGCTGTGAGCTAGGGTGGTCGGCTCTCGCTTGTGCCCGGATCGGGTCACGGTACGGTAACGCTCTCTCTCGCAGCAGCGGTGATATAAATAGAAAGCGAGCTAATTACCCTATCATGCTCTCTAGCAGTGGCATAAGCAAGCATATATGACAATTAAGCAAAATGCCAAGTAAGGGAGCGAATGCGATACCTCCACGCGCTCGGCGTGGGGACGACGGGCCCGGCCGAACTCGTGCTCCCGGGACAGTTAATACATGAATATTACAGCAATGGAAATATGCCCACTCCACGCAGGGAGGTAAGGGGTGACACAACGGGGCCCGGGAGGACCGATTTCGGGTTGACGGGCGGCTTTCCGCGTAGCTTCGGCAGCACCCGAACTAGTGACGGTGGGGCCCACGTGCTGTCCGGAGGGGCCGTGTGGGACCCGGTGGCACCGCTGTAGTGGTGGATGCCCGGAGGGTCGCTCCTTGGGATGGCGGCACGCTGGTTCGCCGGCCGGAGGCCCGGCGGCTCCGTTCGGCACCGGTCGGAAAACCCGATCGGAAATCTGCCGGTTCTGTATTTCAGCGCACGCTCCGGCGAGAATGGGCGCTGCGATCAGCCCCGATGTCGGATCGACACGAGACTGGCGCCGTTGGAAAGCCAGCTTGAAGTTCTTCAACCTAGGCCCATAGATCTGGCCTGGATCTATTCGGATCTTGACTTATGGAATTTTCAATCTCCTATTGTACAGTAACCGAAGACTCAGACCTGCAGAGAACTTGACTATGGATTGCCTTTGCCCGTGAGGTAGACGTCTGAATCTGGGGTTGTGTTCTTCAGAGAAGTTGTTGGAAATGGAGTTGGGAAGACAGAAAAATTGGTTTGACAAGTTTGGATGTGTCTATGATTTTATGTGATTTGTTTACTGGACAAAGGTCGGATTTGGGATATGACTGAAAGTACTGTAGCTCCGGTAGAACATGAATTATTAAAAATAGGTAGAAGGATGATAAAAATTTAAGAAACATTGTGGTGGTAGGGGATGATGGACAGAACACCCAGTTAAATTGGGAGGTCTAACATAAATCAAAAGGGTGGTCGAAGGTGGAGAACTCAGGGCTACTGTCACTATAGACAGTGACAGAACATATCTGAGATAGAGAGTTGAACGAAATGGTAAAAATATGAAACGGTGGCTTTTGATCCTGGATTTGTTTGTGGAGAATGGGATAGAAGATAGGAACCAACCCTCAAAATTTCAAATCGATCTAAGCTCGTGGCTGGCTTCAGGAATTCACGAACTGCACCTCTATCTAGTAGGACAGAAAACTGAAGACGATCCCATGGCGGCTCGAAGGCGGCACGAACGGCGGCGGCGGCGGCACAAACGATTACCGGAGGTTGAGAGGGGATGATAGAAGGGGGATACACTCTAGATCTGGGGTTGGGGAAGAGGAAACCAGGGGGAGAGAGGAAGGGGGCGCACCAAGCTCCAAGAACACTCACAAATTTTCTGATTTTTCATTGATTTTCTCATGAAAATACAACATTATATATGACTTACATCAAATGCAATGTGGACCCTTAGATCTAGGGAAGAGGATTGAAGGGTTGGGATTGCATGCCACAAACACACACAAAAAATATTAAATATTAAAGGGGGGGCGGCCTATTGACTAGCTTAATGGGTGAATAGAATTTTGACTTGGTAGGTGGCCTACCTTGGACAAAATGAGCCACTTGTCTACCATGTGGCATATGACTAGTCCACTCATCTAGAAGGCCACCTAGGCTGGTTGACCAGCCCCACATGGTCTAGGTGGACCAATGGGAAAGGGGTGAGGGCCCCCTGACTTGGGCCTACTGGAATTTTACATATAAACCCACTAAGACTTACAATTACGTACCCATATAACACAAGGGTATACATACAAATATGAAAGGACGTAAATGTAAACATAATGTGAGCGGGCTGTCGTTGATGTCCCCATCAAAGAGCGTCAGCTAGGATGTTCTGACTACAAGGAACATGGACGAAAATCAATTTGGTGAAGAGCTTGGCATAAGCTGAAGCAAGTTCCTGGTAGGGTTTGAGCTTAGGATTGATAGTGCGGCATTTGACCAATACCTGGCACAGAATGAGCTGACTGTCACCCACAATCCTCAAATGGGTGACACCATATCGACGAGCGGTTTGAAGACCGGCCAAAAGGGCTTCATACTCAGCTATATTATTGGTGGCGGGAAAAGTGAGCCGAGCAGCAAATGGGATGGTGACCCCTTCTGGTGTTAAAAGAACCATGCCGATCCCTCTTCCTTGGGAATTTAGAGCTCCATCAAAATGTAATGTCCACATAGGATCACGAAGTTGATTAATGGACATTAGTTCTTCATCTGGAAACTCCGAATTAACAGGATCAAAACGAGGTAGAGGGTGGTGAGCAAGATGTTCGGCAATGGCGTAACCTTTGATAGCTTTCTGCTGAATGTAAGTGATATCAAACTGAGAGAGGAAGCTTTGCCAGCGTGCTAATCGATCAGTGAGGATAGATTTTTCAAGGAGGAATTTAATCGGATTCATGCGAGCAATGAGGTGAACCTCGTGAGCTAGGAAATAGTGCTTTAACTTCTGAACTACCCAGACCAAAGCAGCGCAAGTTTTCTCCATGGCTGAATACTTCTGTTCACAGGGGTTAAGAAGTTTAGACAAATAGTATGCTGCCCTCTCCTTACCTGCTTCGTCCACTTGAGCCAAGACAACACCTACGGAGTCATCCAGGACAGAAACATAGAGAATAAGTGGTTTGCCGGGAATCTGCGGCCTCAGGACAGGAGGATTGGCCAAATAATCCTTCAATCCGTCAAAGGCTACCTGACACTTGTCATCCCAATTAAACTTGACTCTCGGCTTAGTAAGCTCGTAAAACGGCCTACATCTTTGTGAATGCTGGGAGACGAAGCGGCGAATGAATTGCAACCTCCCGATTAATCCTCGAACTTCCTTCAAATTCTTGGGAGGAGGCATATCTCTAATGGCCTTTGCCTTGTTGGGATCAACTTCAATTCCCCTCTTGCTAACAATGAAACCAAGCAACTTCCCTGAAGAAACGCCAAACACGCACTTCTTGGGGTTCATCTTCAATTGATACTCTCGCGATCTTTGCAAGACCTTAGCTAGAACCCCAGGATGTTCAATCCTTGTCCTTGATTTCACAACCAGGTCATCCACATACACCTCAATATAAATATGAATCATGTCTTGAAAAATTGCCATCATAGCCCTCTGATAGGTGGCTCCAGCATTCTTGAGTCCAAAAGGCATGACAACATAACAATAAGTACCCCATGGCGTAGTGAATGATGTCTTCTCTTGATCTTCTTCAGCCAGACGAATTTGATTGTAAACTGAGAAGCCATCCATGAAAGAGAGAGTCTCAAATCCTGCCGTATTATCGATCAAAACATCAATATGAGGGAGGGGGAAGTCATCCTTGGGACACGCACGGTTGAGATCCCGGAAGTCTATACAAATCTGAACTTTTCCATCTTTCTTCATAACTGGGACGATGTTAGCCACCCAATTGGGGTAGAGGACCACTCTAACAAATCTAGCCTTATGGAGCTTGTCGACCTCTTCTTTCATCTTTAAGGCCATATTAGGGTGGAAACGCCTCAACCGTTGCTTGACCGGCACAGACCCTGGCTTAAGTGTAAGGCGATGTTCAACGAGCGCAGGGTCTAAACCAGGCATATCTTCATAACTCCATGCGAACGTGTCCTTGTATTCTTGCAGGACCAAAACGAGCGCCTCCTCTTCGGGGGGCAGTAAATTCTTGCTTATGAGGACAATCCTAGGGTCTTCCTTGGTACCCAAATTAATTTCTTTGGTAGGCTCTTCTACGGAGGCTGACGGTTCGTCAAATCGTCTTATGCCATTAGCAAAAGCATCAGCCTCGTCCTCATATTCTTCATAACTTTCATCCCCCTCTTCAATAGGGTCTTCGTCATTCATGATTTCATAGACACCCAAACCCTCATAAGACACAACAGCATCCTCATATTCTGACTCTGGCAGGATGATTGGATTCGCTATAAATTCAGGAAGGGCTAAACAAGCCTGGCATCTGATAGCTAACTCCAACAGAAACCTACGAGGAATCTGCTTACCCTTGGACTTCTTATGTGAATCTACCCCTTGAATTTTAGTGTTAGCGGAAGATGAGGAGGAGCAACTAGCTTGACTAGAAGAAGAAAAAGAAGGAGGTGAAAAAGTGGATACAGGAGGTAAAACAGAGGAAGTCCCCTCACCAGAGGGGGAGAAAAGATTTAGCAATGAATCTTGAAGGAGCGGCCCCTGGGTCGGGACGCACTCAGAAGAAAAATAGGAGGTCTCCTCAACAGAAATGGAGGATTGGAAATTTGGGAATTTGGCATTTTTTTTTCATTTTTGTTTTTTCTTCATTTTTATTTTCTGTTTCAAGAAGAAAGCAGTGTGAAAGGAGGATAGCAGGAGGAGTGGAAATTGCCAGATCAGAGAAAGATTGAATCAGTGATGGCCCGCGAGGGGGCGTGATGGAGAGTATAGAAAATCGCTCGAGGAGCGAAGAAGGAATTGTGAGAGAAACTTGGATTGAATCTGGAGATAAATTGATTATAATCGGAGGTGGTCTTGGCACGCGACCACACCGATGAGAATATAGAGAAGCAAGCACCGATGGATGCATGGAAGTGAGAGAAAAGAGCCCGGCCCACAGCCTGTCCACAGTGAATCCTTCTTCAAACGGAACATCTGGCTCTCCAGTATCAGTGTAGTCACTCAGCAGCTGCCTCTTATCTGTAATTGCAGCTGGCATCTCAATCAATTCATGAATAAGTGGCGGCCATTCCGGGTCAGTCGGCATGAAGAGGCGGCTCAAAGAAATAGTAATATCCTGCATATCGAACCACCTGTACCAGTCACATTCTGGATCATCCATTTTTCTTCGTTTGTCAGGCCTTAAGGACTCCAGGGCTTTGTATGTGGCCAACGGGGCAATATGACGAGCAAACTGTCTAGCATGAACATCTTGACAGTTAAATATGGAAGTGATTATTGTAGTTTGCTCACTATTCTGAAAGCCACCTGCGACAAAATGTGTCTTCAATGTCCAAGTGAGCGGTTGGCGATCTGTTTTTAATGTGGATGTCATAAATGCCCATGGTTCATCTTTGTTTTTGCCTGGCCCTTTGTAACCTAGGCCACCTCGTGTAATCAGTTTCTGGGGTTTAACAGGCCTAATCCTGCCTTGACAATTGGCACCCAGACCTTTGCCATTTTGATACCCCATTTTCATTAAGATGTTCCAGCCAGAGGTGTTCATCATTGTTTTCTTCTTTTTCCCCTTGGGAGGCAGGGGTGTCATAGCAACTATTGTGACTTTTTCTGGCATTGGTCGTGGACAAGGGACGTCCAGCACAGATAATAGTGGCTTGTTGGCCGGCCACATGGATGGAACTGATGAAGCCACATGAACATCCTCCTCTGGCAAAATCGGCATACTGGTAACTTTAATAATGCGGCCCTTGTGTGGGAATTTAAGGCATTGGTGATTTGTGGAGGGCACCGCGTCGAGTTGCTGAATGTAGGGGCGTCCCAGAATGCCATTAAATGTCAGATCCATATCCAGAATATGGAAATCTGCTGTGATGGCGGCAGGACCCATACTTACTTTTAACATAATCATGCCTAGAGGAGGTTTCTTCGTGTTATCATATGTAGTGACTGTGATAGTAGACGGCCGAATTTGGCTTTCCGGAATGCCGCACAACTTCAAGGTGCTAGGTGGCAAGACATTGATGGATGCCCCAGTGTCCACCAGACATTACTTAACAACCACCTTATTAATGTCAACTGTGATGCATAGAGCGTACTTTCTTGCTGGGAGTGGCGCCAGTTCATGTTCATGGAAAGTAATTGCCGGCTGACTGCTAGCGGGCGTTAAAACCGTGACTATCTGCTCAACTGGAATGTCCTCATTAACCATCACCTTTTACAGATATTCTTTCAAAGCTAGCTGATGAGTGGTCGACCTTTTAATTAGTTCCAGGATTGAAATCCTTGCTGGTGTTCGGTCCAAGTGCTTTAGCAAATCATACTGAGTCCCTGGCACTGACTCTTGTTCTTGTTCTTGCTCTTGCGGCCCCTGCGCGGGCTCTAGCTCTCTCTGTGGAAAAATACGGTGGAACATCCGTCCACTGCGGAGCGGCGCCACGCCTTGACGTGCCTCTGTCGGGACAAGTGTGGGAGGGAGATTAGAAGAAGAAGAAGGTGTGTTGGTGTTAAGAAGTGGTGGAGTGGGAGTTCCCGCAGAGGGAATCCCTGTAGAGGGTGCTGGTGCCCTGGTAGGAGGCGTAGAGGTAGAAAGGGATACCCGAATGCGGGGGGAATTGGTGGGGGGTGGAATGAGAAGGGTTCTGGGTACAAAAGGTGGCGAAACCGATGGTGGGGGGATCCTTGCCGGTGAAGGAGTAGTGGTGGCGGGTGCAGTGGACGTTGGTGATGGGCGGATGAGGAGTGGCCTAGATGGCAATGGCGAAGGGTTGGTGGTGGATGGGTTTTGTTGTGGCGTAGGCTGTAGAGGTGGTAAGCGTGTAAGAAGGGGGCGAACCGGCGAGGTTGGAGAATTGGCGGTAGGAGGTGAATTAACGGGGCGCAGAAGAGATCGGCCCACTTGATGGGTAGGAGAAGAAGAAGGGGTGCGCAAGAGGTGCGGAGGTTGATTTTGATTATGATAAAGTGCCCCGACAGAGGCGTTTTCTTCATGCCATCCCTGCCCTCTCTCCACCTCATAGAGAGACGTGACAGGGTTTACGTGCTGGTTTGGCGGGTGCTCCGGCAGTGGATTGTGGACAATCCCCATATCGTGCTGAGGCACTGGAGCTTGTTGTTGCTGCTGTGGAGCTGGTTGCTGTGGCTGCTGAGCTTGTTGCTGCCGAGGAGACCTTCTTTCTTTCATGGTGGCGATGAATTATCTCATCTCATCCCAATTGATGTCACCTTGGTCATTTAGGTCATAAATGTAATCTCTGAAGTGGAAGCAACGATCAAGGTTATGACCAGGTGCACGATGGAAAGCGCAGTAATGGGATGTGTCAACATTAGCGGGCCACGATGTTCTTTCCCTTGGTAATATGAGCAAATTGGCGGCCATTAAGGCATTGAAAATATCCGGGAGACTTTCTGGTAATGGAGGGTAGTGGTCCCTTTTGGGGCCAAGTGGTGGTCTCCGTTGTTGTTGTTGGCCATAGTTGGTAGGTGGTGGTACCTGGGGGTACTGTTGCGGAGCTGGAGGGTTAGCGCGGGGCGCTTGGTTTGGTGGTGAAGTAAAGGAATGTTGGGGTGCGAATTGGCGTTGTGGGGTGGAGTTGAAATGTGGGCTTTGTGGTGGAGGAAGGTTAGGACGTGGGTTAGCTTGATGGGGGTGGCCAACTACGCCAACCTGCTCGTTTGCAATAGTGCCCTCCGTCGTGGGCCCGCCGTTGTTGACAGTTGTGGTTTTCTTGAATAGCCGTGACTTCGGCTCAAACATGCCCATAATGGGCGAATCCTTCATCTGCGTCTGGATATAACGAGCCCTTTCATAGAGCTCCTCCATGGTGGTTAACCGGTTCATGGCCAGTATGTGCCGAAACTGAGGAGTGGCATTGGAAATTATCATCTTGACTTGTTCCTGTTCAGACAGTGTATCTTTCAACTTTTCGGCCATAGACCGCCATCTATCAACAAACATTATGAAGTCCTCCTCGGGCTTCATCTTTTCCGCGACCAGATCTGTGAGCGAAAGGGATGGTCCGACCCGGTCTTTGTATTTTTGCAAGAACTTCCTTTGAACAATATCGAAGTCGCCGGCATCAGCGGAATCTAGTGAATAAAACCATTCAAGGGCTGGCCCCTCCAGAGATCTCCTGAATAAATAGGCCAAAGAGGCCTTGTTGTCTTGCCAGAAGGAGGTCTCATACCTGAAGTCCTTCAAATGAATAAAAGGATTACCAGTACCATTATATCGTCGGAAGTTCGGCATTTCAGATGGTGGTAAGTGGAAGACGGGCAATGTAGGGAGCAAAATTTTCGGGGCATTCTTAGCCGTGGTGACCTTCTTTAGTTGCTCCTCCATGCTGGCCAATTTCTGGAGTAATAGCATATTAGTGTCGGACTCGACTGGGGCCGGATTTTGAATAAAAGAATATGGTATAGGTGTCCGCAGAATTCGAGGAGGTTGGAACTGAGGCCTAACCACTGAATAGCTCACCTGTTGGGCCGGCATGGCCGCACCGGGCGTTGGTGGACGAGAGGGGGGTTTGTGCAAGACAGCCTGGTCATTAGTGAGGTGATGGCCACTCTCGGCCGGAGGGGGAGTGGAGGATGAAGAGGGAACAGACTTCCCTTTCAAAGCGGCCTGAATAGCCTGCCGCTGGGAATCGTCTAACTGAGATAAAGCATTAATTAAATCTGTGACATTGAGGGATGGAGAAAAATTCCCCGAGGTGTTGGAGGGTAAAGTTTGGGAAGAGGGCACAACCTCTTGAGGAGTGGTATCAACCACATGGATTTGAGGATGATGGGACTGAGGAGGAGGGTAATTTCCCTCATAATAGATGGAATCCTAGGGGGGGTCTCATATTGACCAAAAATATTCTCATCCTCATCATCATAAGAATACCCGTAGCCTGCCATGTTGATGATTTTTCCTGAACGGAGTTTCATGTTTAAGAGGAGAGACAACTTTATAAAGGCAGTATCAAACAAACAACCACTCAATCCAAACAAGTCTAAACAAATCAATCCAAGCAAGTGTATGCAACCAAGTTGAGATGAACGCAAGATTTTAGTGTTATGCTTGAGATTAGAGTGGATTAAATTGTTGAATAGTTCACTTCTGTTTGCAATGTGAAACCTAGTTGATCCAAGTGTAACCTCCGGGTCAACTAGATTCTTTCTCTCTCCTCACTAACGATAGGTTCTCTATACTCCGGGTACTTCAAGGGTACAACCAGCCCGGCATCCGTGAGGGAATCCACGGGTGCGGGGACTTACGGAGGTCTTGGAAAAGGGATTTTCGGTCCAAAGAGACGGAATGCTCAATGGAGGGTCGTCCCGATTCCAAGAGAGGTGTGTGGAATCTTAGTGTAGAGAGAGGAGGTCTCTCAACCAAATGCCACAATATGCAAAATAAGATGACAAGATCACAGCAATATAGGCAAGCAATGTAATAACCAAACAAACTATCACAGACAGCAACAGGAAGCAGGCTTCTGTAAAATGCAGGAAAGAGACGACCTGGGGCAGGTCGCTATCAACCAAAGCAACGACAGGGTCACTATCGTGAATCACTGCGAGAGGCCATGAGCCAGTAGTGAGAAACAAAGACACGCCTCTGGTTGAGGCGCGAAATATGAAAAGGACGCCTCTGAGTGAGGGCGTCAAATCTGAAAAAGTGCCTTGAGGTGAGGCGCTATGCAATAAAAGAACGCCCTAGGGCAGGGCGTGAATTCATAGGTAGCGTGATAAAAGCAGTAAAATGATGAAAGACGTCTTGACAGAAGACGTAACACAGTAATAAAACACCCTGGATGAAGGCGTTAAAAGAAAAGGCGCCTCTGTTTGAGGCGTGAATTCAGGAAATATGCAATCACAAACTGGCTGATCCCGGGGAGTGTGCAGGGTGCACAGTGGAGGATGCCCGTGGGGCACAAAAGGAGGGGTACCGAGGGTACCGAGGGGAAAGGGCACACGTGGGTGCCGAAGGAGAAAGGGCACACATGGGTGCCAATAGGAGATGGTAATCAAAAGAAAAACAGTGGAGGTCCCACCGTGATCGCCAATTTGTAGATCGTGATAAATCCACACATGAAGAAGAAATTTAAATATGAGAAAGCATAACAAAAATAAGGGGGAGATGATATAATAATACGGAAAAGAAGCACGTGGTGCTATTAAGGAGGGTGATCGCCAGAGGGGTTACCTCAAGAAGAAACAAAGAAGATCACGAATACCTGGTGGAAAATAGAACGCGGGATGGATTGTGAATTCCTCCTCCTCCTTCAACCGGGCGGCCGATGAAGGGGGTTTTCCTTTACTGATTACCCTCACAAAAAAAGACAATAAAACAAGCCAAGAGAAGTGGATCAGCCAAAAGTGTGTAGTATCAACTCTCAAATAGAAAATATGATGAAGAGGATAAAAACATGCGTACCTCTTTTTTTGTTGTTTTTAAAACCCCTAAGAAGAATTAGGGAGGGAGGAGATGTGTGATAAAACTAATGCAAAGGAAACTGTGCGACAGAGATGATATGAATATGATGATGCAACAAAGCAAACGGAAGACAGAAAAAGATAGAAAGAAGGCCCCTGCTGTTCCTGTAAAATAGTAAAGGGGAAACCGTAGCAGGAAGAAGAGGAAGCAGCAAGGAAGCAGAGGCAAGCCCTTAGAAAGAGATCAGCAGCAGGAGGAAGATGGTTCTGTTCTGCTAATGCTAACCTACTGACTTCTCTACTCTGCTTCTAACCAAGCTCTGCTATCTAACAGGCTAACCTCTGTTTTTTTCTCTAACCTCTCTGCTGCTCGGCTTGCTGATCTGGTAATCTCTGCCTTCTCTTGCTAACCTCGCGCGAGGTCGATCAAAGCCACCATATATAGGGTTTAGATCAATGATTAACTCAAACTCGGAAGGATAAGATTGGGCAATGATCAACGGAGGCAAGGACTCTAGTTCCCAGATCGAGCAAGGAGACCATTGGAGGTAGGAAACTCTTCGGGAAAGAGGAGTTTAAGCAGGACACGAAAGGGAAAACACGACCTTGCGAAGGGCGTCAAATCTTGAATTGACGACCTACATAAAGACGTTAATCAAAACACGACCCCAACAAAGGCGTCAATTCCTGGATTTAAATTTGGCAATAAAACTTACTTCATTTGAAAATTATGAGAACACGCCTGAGATGAAGGCGTTAATTGAAACCACGCCCTGAGGAAGGACGTTAATCAATAATTTGAACTTATTTTGAATTTATTTTGAAATCGGATAATACCAGGAATTGACGCCCTGACATTTGGTCGTCCTTTCTTTGAACACGCCCTAGATAAGGTCGCGAATCACAAAAATGCAAGAACAAATCAAAAAACACACAAAAATAGAAAAACTTCATATTATGAATGTATTGAAGTTCACTTTGGGGCGTCAACATAGTGACATGAGATTTGATCAACATAGCGTCAATTTTGGCGTGTCTACAATGAAGCTTTCCAATGTCCGAGCTGGGGGCCGCATAATGATGCTACTCAAGAAGCTCACTGCTAGATTTATAATCTGGGAGATCCTCTCTTTGAGTGAAGAGACTCGACAGGCGATCATCACTACTCTGCAGATGCCTGCTCATTTCAAGACCTGCTTGGCTGAAACAATGCCGGAAGCCAGCATGACCTTCACTCCAGAGGATATGCTGCTACCCACCATCAGCCACAACAGGCCGCTGTACATGAAAGGGCACCTGAACGGGAGGGAGTTGAACAGGATTCTGATTGATCCTGGTGCAGCGGTCAACATTATGCCTTATAGAATATATGAGAGGCACCACTTCAACGTGCATCTTGAGAAGGTCGGGGATATGCGTATTATCGGCTTCAATCAGAAATGTGAAGTGTCAGTGGGGGTGGCAGAGTTCACACTCACCTTGGCAGATTTCACTACGACGGTGTAGTTCCATGTCATCGACTCCCACACCTCGTACAAAGCACTGCTCGGCCGCCCATGGCTACATGAAAATATGGTGGTACCCTCCACGCTCCACCAATGTATCAAATACAGTCTCCAGGGGAAGGAGGAGAGAATATTTGCTGACCTCCACCTCTTCGAGGTATTCGAATGTCACTTGGCGGACGCCAACCTATATGCGCGGCCTTCTCAGAAGACCTCTGAAGCTAAGACCCCTGCGGGGGCATCAAGAGGCGCATCCGGTGACAATTGGTATCCACCACCGTCGCGCGGATATGTCAAGCCCAAGGTGGTCTCCCATATCACGGCATCCGAGGACATGGGCAGAATGGCACCTCCAGCATTATACGCTGAAGCTAATGAAGTGCAGGTTGATCAGCAACACAATTACATTGGAGTCCCGGACGGCCTAACCAAGCCAATTCCCGGCCTTGATAACCCCACTGTCGAGCCTTTCAAAACTTGGGAGGTGACACAGGAAGATGGACCCAACAGCTTGTTCTATACGGCTGAAGAGCATCCTACTCGGGAAGACACAGATTGCTGCCTCCCCGAAGATATAGACAATCCGTTAGTCACCGTCAAGGGTCTGGCATTCGCAACTAGTCGGATGGCCAGGATGTTTCAAAAGCAGCACGTCCCCTCTGATCAATCTCAAAAGCGCAAGGAAGCTTTCCAGAAAATGTGGTATCCCGCAAGTCTGGATAAGGAAATGAGACGCGTCTCTCAGCACCCGGGGTTGGGCTTCACCCTAGAAGAATATTACTACAGTGGGCGATACGAGGTGGACACTATCTCTGCCTTCTACCCTGCTGAAGATAGCCCACCGGGGGCAACTTTTGATGAATACCCAGCGGGAGCTGAATATGCTAACCCGGCTCAGCCCGGAAATCAAGAAGCGGAGACCGTGATTCTGTGCTGATGCTGGGAACAGGTCTGTCCCGGAGAGACGGCCCTTCAGGCCGAATTTGAAACGGCTAGCAGCAGCGAAGCCGAAGATGTTGAAGAAACCGGGACCTCTCCCTCCAGCAGAGTCCTACTTATATTGACCTCGGCACCTCTCATGCCAATCGGGGAAGCCTCAGCCGACTCCGACCAAGAGGTATGTGCTGCCAAGGAAGGGAATGCTACTTCTATTGAAGATACAACTGCCTCAGAAGGCGAGATCTCCTCACCCTCTGCTACAATGCTGGGATGTTGTTCCAGCCCAACAACAAGCAGCCACAAGTCGGTCACAACTGCAACCCCGTCTACAAAGACTGAAGCAGCTCTCTTGCCCTTGGAGACTACAACGGTAGTGGATTTTCTAAAAGGGCAATATGCACGGCCGCTATTAAATGAAGCAGAGGACTTCCGAGAAGCTCTGATGATGTCAAATGAGGAAGTCGAGGTCCTCGACCCTAAAGATGGTATTCCAGATTTCGTCGACCTCCAACCGGCACCTCCGGAGATAGAAGACGGAGGCCAAGCTACAGTCGACGAGCTGATAGAAGTCAACTTGGGAAGTGAGGAAGACCCTAGGCCTACCTTCCTCAGCACCCAGTTATCCCCAGAAGAACGGAAGCTGTATACGCAGCTGTTGCAAGAATATCGGGATTCCTTCGCCTGGACTTACAAAGAAATACTGGGATTGAGTCCTGCAGTTTCGCAACATGAGCTGGCAATTAACCCTGAAGCCGAGCCGGTGAAGTAACCGCCGCGGCGCATGAGGCCGGAGCTCATCACTCAAATTTGTGCTGAAGTCGACAAGCTTATTGACGTGGGATTTGTCGAAGAAAATCAGTACACCACATGGCTGGCGAATATCGTCCCCGTGAAAAAGAAGAATGGACAGATTCGGATATGCATTGACTTCGGAGATCTAAATAAAGCCTGCCCCAAGGATGACTGATGTGACACAATCTAGGACCTAAATTGGAAGCAACACAACAACTTGGCAATGTCACACAAGCGGACTCACTCGCGTTTGGCACACTCGGGCCCGTAGGTGGACCGGCGATGGGGTGAGGGTCCGAGGTTGGACCGGAGGTTTCCAAGGGTATGGCTGGCTTGGGGAGGACCCCTACGGGTCAGGGGTTGCCCAAATTCATGGGCGGTCAGCACGCCAAAGGCATGGGTTGAATGATCACTCTCACAACTCACCCGCAGTAGCCACACAAATATAAGCAAATTCAGAACGGGCGCTCACTCACCGTCCGACGGAGTTAAGAAGCAATACTAATGAAGCAAGATTAACTAGCAAAAGGGATGGGGGGAAGAAGCTCACCTGATCAGCGTGAAGACGCCAATCCCGGTCGGAGATGATGGCGAGCGGGGAGGCGTGGGTATGCACCCGCACGCCGCGCCGATGAAGCTTCAACCTGAAAATTCAAGTTACATGAACTACGCCCCTTGCAAGGGGGGGATCTTGGGAAAGGGAAGCCAATGAATACAACCAAACACTACCTCCCATAGGGAGGGGCTATAAGCCTGCCAGGCGAGGAGGGGGAAAACGGAAATGGAAGCCGAACGGTGGATGAACCCGGTTCTACCCGCTCTCTGTGCCTGTAGACAGACAGTTGATGATGTTGATGCTGCAGCCACTCCAGATTTTTGTTGGTGATGATACCAGCTGGAAATCTTTGCAGGTGACCCAGGAAGTCATCCAAATGTTTTCAGAATTTCAGCAAGTCGGTGCTGGTCGGGGCAGAGGCACGAACAGGGAGGCAGAACTCTGACTCTATCTTCTTCAGGAACACAACAGCAGGAAGATGAAGACTCCACGGACGCCTCAGAGCTCGGAATTAGGCGGGGCTGGAGTCGACGGATTTGTTGTCGAGTCTTCTTCGAAACGTGATCTACAGGAATGCCAGACATCGTTGGAGTAGACCTGAGCAGCCCGATCAGTGAACAGGTGTCTGTTCAGTCCCGGAGTGGACAGAGCAGTACACCTGAAGGAGAAATGTGAGAAAGTGCCGCTCCGGAGGTCGATCCAGGCGCCGCTTCTTGGATATAGAAGGTAACTTGTTGTATAAGCTCTCGGCCAAGTGGCGCTTCAAGAAGCGGAGGGATGTGACCGTGAGAACTTCTGGAAGTGGCCTCAGGTTGCTGATTGGATCTGTCTTGCACAGTCGGAGAAGAACGGCTCCCCTGGGCGACCACGAACTCAGAAAGGGATGGGACCACTGTCGTTGCGAAGTAGACTGGACGATGATTCCACCGGTATATGGTATGCCCTCTGAAGCTTCCAAGTGAAGATGTGGCAGCCTCTGCAACTGGGTGCTGCTCTCTGCCTGCGAACTGAGAACTGTAGGTTGAAGATGATGGGGGGAAATGGGGTATATGGGAGGGGAAATGGGAGTGGATGAGTGTGGGGAGAACCCTGGCTGTGAGGGGGTCTAGGAAGGGGTGTTCCAAGGTGTGAGAAGGGGAGAATGGGGGCTGGAATGGGGTGTTTACAGTGGGTGAGAGAGGAGCTGCGAATTTGGGATGGTGGGTGAGAGGGAAGGCGAGATCTATCTCCAAGGTTTGAAAGTGGACTAAAGGAGTGATTAATGGGGGCTTTGGGGATGGGAAGGGTTGTATTGGGGAAGGGAAGGGGTGCTTAGAGAGTGGAGAAGTCTCCCTTGGGAGATGAGAGGGTGCTTAGGGAAGGGGATTGGGTAGTTGGTGGTTGGGTGGTGGAGTATGGATTGGTGGAGGGTCTCTTGGAACTAGGGGTGGAGTAATGAGGGTTGGGGGAAGTTGGAATGACCTTAATGGAGGGGGAGAGGAGAGAGAAAGATGGTTGGGAGGGGAGGAGAGAGAAAGGGGCGCTGGTTTTAGAGAGAGAAAGTGGAGGAGAGAGAAAATGACTTTATAGAGAGAGGGGTAGAGAGAGGGGGGTAGGGGCTTCTCACCCACTCAATTGGCTTCTCACCAAAAGAAGAAGATTTAAGTTGGACACTAGAGAATTCAAATTTTCATTCATTCATTGATTAACTTCAAATGGAGAGATGGGGGTCCTATATATAGGCAACCCACATTTTACAAAAAGCCCCTAACTCTTGACACAATGACAAATAACCAAGGGGGTAGGGGCACCCTTGGGCCTAGCCCACAGAATTGGGCCCAATATGCAACTTAATCACCATAATGACACTTAACCTGGGTAAATGACTCGTTAACCTAGGTACAAGACTCAAATAAAAGGAAAACTACATAATATGACTCAAATAAAATAAGAAAATTACATGACTCGACTCAGAAAAATGTGACGGACACAATGGAACCATGCAGTTGAACAATCGGAGCTGTGGAAAAATGGGAAGGATGAGAGATGCCCCCATCATACCCTCGGGGTGCGAAGAACTCGACTCCGTCGAGTATGGGTCCGCCGGGGAAGAGGTCCTCCAATGCAGCTCCAGGCGAGCCACAACCTCCAAACTCAACCTCGCGTCCTTAGCCGGGGGACTGCTCTTCATCCTCTCAAGGTGGCTCGGGCACACCCTCTTGCTGGCGATGGTACCCTGCTTGCCTAGTATTGCCTCCGTGTGCACACGTCGGACTCTCAAGTTGATATGAGGAGGCTCTCCGAGGGTGTCACTCACAAAGGTGAGTGTAGGCTCAAGGTGCTCACTGGGATCCACCGCGGTGCCCTTAGAGGGTGCTAGATCTGCCACGTGAAAAGTGGGGTATATCCCAAAATCCCATCGATAAATCTAACCCGTAAGCCAGGTTGCCAAAGCCACTCGGAACATGGAAGGTCCAAGTCCTTGTGCCCTCGATTTGGAGGTGACCCTAAGGTAGAGTCATTCCAAAGCCACCATCGTAAGGTTACCTACTGGGAATCCAAAGTGGCACTCGTGAGTTTTTGCCCATTCATTATGAACCTTACCGCCCGTTGCTAGATGCTTGCTTGAATGAGTATGCCATGAGCTATGGTGTGGTGTGGGTGGGAAGTGTGTGGTATGAAAAGGGGGACCGGGGCAACCATAAGTGGACCTATCATGCAATGCGGCTATGTAAACCTTGATGGACCTAGGAGGGCCGGGGCACCCGTAGGTGAATCTATCATGCATGGGTGAAGCAAATGCCGGGGAACCAGGGTAGCCATGTATGACCCTTTCATGCAATGATGCCGTGTAGAATTTGGTCGGCCTAGGTGGGCCGAGACACCCGTAGGTGAACCTATCATGCAAAGTGGTGGTAAATATTGGGAAACCCGGACATCCGTAGATGTTTTTGACATGCTTAAGACCCATGATGAATGAAGGTAGACCATTACATCCGAATATGGACCACTCATGTTTCCTACTTGACATGTGGGTGATATGAATGAATGTACCCGACTTATGAATCATGTCAAGTGGTTTTGTATGCCAAGACTTATGCATTCTTGTGCCAAAGATGTCTCCTATGTGTGGGCTTTTGGACTTCCATTGGAATGGGTCAAAGGGGTCTAGGAAGGTGGATATCATGAAGTGGGGCACTTCTTTGATCCCTAGGTGTATATTGTCCATAGTCATGGCTCCCATGGTGTAACCCGGGTCTAGGATGGGGTGGATTGGGTCAAACACGGTGGGTTGGGGTAGGGAAAGGTGGGTGGTGGATAAGGTGGTTGGGTCACACGGGTTCCTTGACTCCCATTGAAATGGATCATAGGGATCATAAAATAGGTTACCAAGGGGGGAGAGCTCCATGTCCTCAAGGTCCTCAAATGGTGGTGGGTCATCCTTCTTTAATGAAACAATTGGTCCGAAGTTCTTGGTGGGTGGATCGGCCATGAAGGGAGGTTTTGACTTTCTACCCGATATAATAAACTCCAAATTGAGGAGAAGGTCGGGCTCATCGTCGGTGGCGAGGAATAGTAGAAGGCCACTAGTGTAGCAACCAATGGTGTATACCGAGGTGATCGACCTGATGCATAGGTGTAGGAGGTTAAGGCTCCTAAGTTGTTCGACCATTGGGGTCAACATGCTGGTCAACTCTAATTGCCATGCTAAGACTTTGAGAAGGTCCCCTAAGGTTTCCACTTGGTAAGATGATTGGATGGTGGTATGATAGGAGAAGAAGGGCACTATGGGAATGCTTTACTTCATCAGAGGGAAATCGTGGGCTGTGATCTCTCTTATTGGGCTCTCCTTTAGCCAACTAATAAGGGGTTCTCCTAAGATGAGCTCGGCGCCAACTAGAGAGGGTGGTGTAACGTGAAGGCCACCATGTGAGGTTTCTTCTTCCACTTGGACATGGGTGGTCTCCGTGGTGAGGATAGGGTCCGGAGTGTTCACCACTATGGGGTCGGGTATGGGTTCCTCCTCCAAGGAGGTGAGAGGGTCTTTTTGTGGCAGGGTGATGATGGTTGGTGCATGGCGCACCCGGGGTGGTGGGCAAGGTTGGACTCGGGTTGGGATTGGTAAGGGAAGTAGTGGAGGCCTAGGACATGCAAGTTTTGGGGGAGGGAGTGGGAGATGGGTTGGTTGGGGTGGCGTGGGTTGGTCGGTCTTGGGGGGAGTGTCCCCTATAGGGGAAGATGGAGGGGTAGTGGTGGGGACCAAGGGGGCTTGTGGAGTATGAGTTTTGTGGGGAATTGTGGGGTGGGGGATGGTTGCCGTCGTGGGCCTAGGTGGAGGGGTGGACACGGGGTCCACGTCGGTTTGAATGGTGAGAATGGGGTGAGTGGTGGTCCTTATTGGGGAAACTGGGTCACTTAGGGGTCTCTTCCCCTTGGGATCGGCCGATTGTGGAGGGGTGGAAGTGGGGGCCAATTGGGTTTGGATAGTGAGGTTTGTGGAAGGGGGTTTTGGTTGGGGTGTGGGGATCCTCATGGGGTTAGGTGGGGAGGTGGATGCTTGGATTAGTTGGGTCTTAAGGGATAGGATTTGGTGGCGAAGTGTAGTGGTGATGGTTGAGAGGGAATTTGTTGGGAGTGGTAGGGGAGGAGGCCTAAAGGTGGTCTCAAGTTGGCCGGGTGGAGATAGAGGAGTGGTAGTGCTCCTCGGATAGGAAGGGGAATGTCGGAGAGCGTAGATCTTTCTAAGTTCCTCCTTCATATCATCCCATGAAGAAATGGTCTCTTGCCTCCTAACCCTTCTTAATCCCTCTATGTGTTCCCACTTACTGTTGGCTTGACCCCGAAATCGCCCCTTGGCCTTGCGGACTCTCGCGGGTCCATATACCCAAGTCTTTTCAAAGTACCTTTCCATGGTAGCCTCCCACCTAACATAATCACTAGAATGTGATCCGTCAAAGGTAATATGATCATCTAGAATGTAGTCATTGGGTGGCGAGTAGGTTAAGTAGGATGTTGGGTTCGGTGCAAGTATTCAGAGGGGGGGGTGAATGAATATAGCCTATAAAAATTTCGCCCAATTAAAATCTAAAGCAATCAGAGATGCGGAATTAAAAACTATTACAGATATATAGAGCGAACCTAAGCAAGTCTAAACATTAGACTGAATCAAATCAAAGGAGCTTGTGCCTTAAAGCATTCAGACAGAAAACCCAATTGAGGCGCTCCTAACATTCATCTAGCGAAATCAGATAAAAGAGATCAAACCACAGTCAAACATATAGTGTGTGCAGCAAATGGATGAACACTTATAGAAAATCAAACCAAAGCGCCCCTAAGCATTCATCTAGCGCCAACCACACAAGAATTCAAACCACTACACAATGGGTTTTTAGGTGGTTCGGTCCAGCTGACCTACATCCACCCCACACTCAAACCGAGTGTGGATTCCACTGACTCACAGCTTGAACAGCTGGGCATCACAGCTTGCCATACATCCGCTGGGCAACACAGCTTGCCATCCGAGGAATCCTCCTCGCCCCGCTGAGTAACACAGCTTGCTATCCAGTGGAATCCTCCACTGCAAACCGCTGGGCAATACAGCTTACCCGTCCAGAGGCAGCACCTCTGCAATCCACTGACTAACAGCTTGAACAAAGATGTAAAATAGAAAATAGAAAATAGAACAAGACAGCAATCGGAAAGCTATAAGCAATGAAGCACAATGTGGCTCTTAAAGAGCTGGATGGCCTGGATTTGATCCACGGTCCATCAAGAACAAATCTCCCTCGATCTCACTCTCTTTCTTCACTCTCTCTCTTTCTCTTTCTTCTCTGCTGCACTTTTCTTCTTCTCTCGATCTCTATTCTCCTTTTCTCTCTTTCTCTTTTTCTTCTCTGGATCTTCACTCTCTTTGGATCGAAGGAGCCTTACTGTAGCTGTATAGACTTTCTCCCTTCTGTCTTCGATCATCTTCTTCTGTGGAAGAAGTCTTGTATATATAGCAGCAACAGCAGGCACACTAGGCGCGTGTGGCTTCCACATTTCCTGCCCTAAAAATTCGAACCACGTGGCAGCATCCTGGTATCTCGTCCATCCTTGGATCACGAGCCAGGCACCTCGGATCACGTGCCCTTCATTAGTCTCTTCAGTCCGATGTATAGAGTTCTCAGTTCACGTGCTCAATGACAGCAATCTGACTTGCTGCGTCGACGCTGTCAATCAATGGCGTTAACGCAGTGAGGCATTCCAGTAAGCCATTAGCTTCGTCTCTTTAGCTGATGCGTCGACGCTGCTCAATTGTGGCGTTGACGCAGTGGAATAGCCTGTGAAGGTCTCTGCTTCTTTAACTGCTGCGTCGACGCTGCTTGCTTGTGGCGTTGACGCAGTGGAAGATATCGTGAAGGCTTCGTCAACTGATGCGTGGACGCTTTAAGCTCCCAGCGTCGACCCTGTTCCCTTCAGCAACAAGAATGAAGTCATAAGATTTAAGTATGTACATTGCAGTGTATATACTTCGTTGTATAGACTTGTGAAGACGAATGCAACGTACAGACTTGCCCAATGTGTTGACTTCAACAAAGGAGGCAACGGCTGTATAGACTTTAAATCCTAAAGGCAGTGTATAGACATTGAAGAACAACAACCAATGTATGGACTTTACAATGCAAACAACAATGTATAGACTTCATGTAAAAGCCCAATGTATAAACATTGAATTCGAAGACCAATGTGCAGACTTTGGATTTGAAGACCAGTGTGCAGACTTCAAGTTTAACTGTGGATGTACAGACTTTAGGGACATGAAGCGAGTCAGTGTACAGACTTGATGGAGCGAAGCCAATGTACAGACTTAGAGTGTAGCTGAAGCCTTGATCGTAGGAATAGGCTGGAGTGTATAGACTTCAGGCTTCAGAAACAGATGTACAGACTTCACTTATGAAACGTAGGGAAAGACCCCAATGTATAGACTTTACCTTGAACGAAGGTCAGTGATGAATGTATAGACTTTCACAATGTGTAGACTTGGATACGTGAAAGCTACAGTGAAGGAATGTACACCTTGACCAATTCAAAGGCGAATCAAGTGTACAGACTCTGAGTCCAAACCCAACGGCTGTACAGACTTAGAATGTGAAGACTTGATGTACAGACTTCATTAATCAAAGCATGAATGAGACGCTATACACACTTAGCCTAGGACAATGTATATACTTGCGTTACTGTAGCAACGTTTAGACTTTGCCTTAGACGCTAAATGAGACGCTGAAGTCTGTATAGACTTTCCAATGTCTAGACTTGCAGATGTGAACGACACAATGTATAGACTTCAGGTGTGAAGACATTGTGAATGCAAATGCAATGTTCAGACTTCATTGTATAGACTTGGAGAACCTGAATCAATGTGCATACTTGGAACGCCTGAAGACCAGTGTCCAGACTTGGAATCAATGAAGGCGTTGGCTGTACAGACTTGGCCAAACAATCCGATATAGAGACTTGAGGCATGGAGGCCAATGTACAGACTTGGAAAGTTAAGACCAATGTATGGACTTGTATAAATCTGATGAATGAACTGAGGGGTCGACCCATCAGCACAAGGGGTCGACGCACCACAGACCAGACCAATGAATAAATGCAGCAAAGTTAAAGAGGCACCAAGCGTCAACGCATTGCCCAAGCAGCGTGGACGCAGCAGATCAAATATTTCTTACTGCTACCTCTGAAGTGCCTTGGCAGCGTCGACGCTGCAGTTCGATGGGTCGACACTGCAGTATCAAACTGCAGTCTAAAGAGCAACAGTAACATGACTGAACATAATTAAATATGCAATGCCATATCAGAACTTATGAAGAACTGCATTATGATCAGAAGGTGAATAATAGCATGATGACTCACACAGCAAGATGACTCACAGTGAATAACTCACTTCAAAGTCCAAATGAAGTCCAATGTAGAGACTAGCACTTACTGCTATTCAGACTTTGCAGTTACATGCAGAGACATGATATCTGACAAAATGCAATTCAGATATATAAAGAACAAATGCCATCAATGCTAAACATCATCATTCATGTTGCTATCATATGCAGAATGCTCAAGGATAAGAATGCACAGAAATACACTTTGTTTATTGCAATCATCAAAACACAATAGCATTGCAATCATCAAAATACAATATCAAATGCACTCAAATGCACTCACTGTCTTGCTATCATCAAAACCAAATAGCATTACTATCATCAAAGTAACATAGCACATGCTTGTGCCTAAGGGGCACAACATTCTCCCCCTATTTGATGATGGTAATAAACAGTGACAGTGAGTCACACACAAAATTTTCTCCCCCTTTGACATAATCGAAAAGGTAAGAACATTGAATGATCTATATGCTGTTAGAATGCATGATAAATTGTTCCATGCTAAAAATCATGCATCTCATAAAAAGAACAATAAGAACATGAGTGCAACATGGCAATGAACTCCCCCTGAAGGTATGACTCCTCCTGATTTATTTCTCCCCCTAAATAAATGCTCCCCCTTTGAGAAGGAATATGAACAGATAAACAAGGTAGAGAAGGTAGGAGGGTCACTTGACAACAGCTGAATCATAGGTTCAGAGAGGAAGCATGATTATAAACAACTGTTAAAGTATAAGAATCAGCAATATACAATTTTGACAAAAATTTAGGTTTAATAGTGATAAATCTAGAGTAAAACATCTGACCCCTGAAAAAGAGTTTATAGATTCCATTTATAGCAATGAATCTAGGGCACATGGTATTAATAGATAAGTCAGAAATAATACCATTTTGTGATTAAACATGGAAGATCAAGAATGGCAACTTGAATATGTATTAATAAAAACAATTTTCACTCATTGACTTTTGATTTTTCGAAGGGTTACAGCAGTTTGATTTTCACTTTTGAATTTCAGAACTTGAACTAAGTGAATAGATCAGTGGCATTTATGCTGTTGACATTAGGTGTACACCTTGATCAGAGGCAGGTACCCCCAGTTACTAGGCATAAACTACAAGATCTACTTCAGATCAAGACCCACAAGGAATAGTCTTCACTTTTGACATTAAGGGTACACATTGATTAAATGTCAGTACCCTCAGTTACTTGGTGAGGACTCCCCCTATAGATTTGACCCTATGAACAGAGCTATTCTGAAGCACCTCATGACATGTGAATTCTCCTGCTTCTTTGGAGGAGTTCACAGTTTCTCAGTGCAATCAGCCATTGCTCTGTCACTGTGTTCAGTTCTTAACATTAATGATCTTATTTACTGCTGCCCTTAATTCTTTTAGAGTGATTGTTTAAAAAATCAGTACACACTCTTATTAGCCTGTTCTAGACATATCCGATTCACCACATTTAGGCATTACAAGAACCTTTTCTATTTTAGCCATGAGACAAAGATTAAGAGCTATACAAGTTTTCTTTTATCTCAAATTCTGAAGTGCAGACACTTAACTCTCCAATTTATAAAGGTTAAACCTTTAGTTCCTTTCAATTTGTAAGTGTGATTCTTATAAGTGAACAATTGCAATAATCACCATTCAATGTACTAAACCAGATGCAAAGCTGTTGTTTAGTGAAAATGATGGGGAAAAGATAGCAATTGGCAATATGGTTCAATGAGCAACTGATGTCAAAGAATATGAATCATTTGAATGAGAACACTGAGAAGTGAATAGGATTCAATGAATTGAATAGAACTCTCAGCTCCCCCTGACATCATGATGCAAGAGATATGCTATGCAACATACTATCCTACATGCAGACTATGCACCAAGGATACATTAGACAAGTATGCAATCAATTCAGGTTTATGCATCCAAGTCATGAGCATTTTTATCCTTTTTCAGATTTTTCAACATATGATGCAGTGCACTGTTCTACATGAAGACAGGACCCATGGTACTTGGCGGAGAACCTGGTCTCAAAGACCATCTCACACATGGTAGAAACCTCCGGGCAGATTTCCTTGCCCTTTAGTAACATACCATTTTATATACCAGGGTTAAGCAAATGATAATGCAGTGCAAAGCAGCCCTATTATGCATTGAAAAATATGCAGTCTACGACAATAGGCAAATGACAGTCATGCAAATCAGTCCTATATGCATTGATCAATTTCATTGACAGTCATGCATATGATGTATGCAAACACTAGACACATGCATTGACTGTATGCACTAACTGACCCATTCAAGCTCAGTCTAAGTATGTAATCAAGCATGCAATGCATTGACACAAGACACATGCATTGACTCTATACACTAAAGAATCATTCACAATCAGCAAGTTATGCATTCAACAACAAGCATGCAGTCCATTGACATAAAGTTTATATAAAGCATCGACTGTAAAAAAATGATTGTGCAGAGCATCTAACAGCCCATTTATTCAGTGCAATAATCAGTGAGAGAAGAGCATCAGATATATGCAAAGTAAAACTCAGTAGCTGAGTCTGGAATGCAGACTGATCAGCTAGACATGAAGAGATCATCAACAATCAATCAAGCAAATCAACATGAAGCTCACATTTTTCATGCTCACTGTTTCAGATAATGGAATTTAAAGCAAAGTTCAGAACTGACCTGAATTGTAGTATCCTGGGGTTTTCTTGTTGAGTGCCTTGGTTAACCCCTTTTTATTTTTTCTAACCAAGGCACACCTGCAACATGTCAATCAATGTGATCTTGCAGGAACCCAAGAATTCTTGGGTCCTGAATTAACAGTGACATTCCTAGCAGGTATGGTAGCCAACTTCTGTGCATGAAGGTCATCAATTCTCATCACATGACAATCATTCATTGAATGACCTATCTGACCACAGTAGTGGCATGATGCAGCAGTTCTGAAATTTATTTTGTGCACATTCCTATGAGCAGGAGTTCTAAATGCATATGCATGGAAATTTTTGTTAACAGAATTAAAATTCTGTTTACCAAAACTAGTCTGGCTTTGGTATCCTGCCAGCCAACAGGTTGCAGCCCTGTGACCTGGCTTTCCACAGTTAAAGCATGAAGCACAGATTGTCTGGTCCTATGATGCATATCAACAGCAGCATGAGACCTATGAAACTTATCATGAATTATTCTGTTGTTTACATGGACATTTTGTTTCTTACTAGCATCATTGGGAACAGGAAATTTTACAGATTTAAAATTAAGTCTACTTTCCTGAGCATGCCAACAGTCCTTGACTGTGTGGCCATGCCTCCCACATTTGAAGTACCTTGGATGCTTACCTCTGGAGCCAAGGTTATTTCTATCAAAAGCATTTTTGTTAACATGGAAATTAACAAATTCAGAATTGAATCTCTTTCTCGGATTCTGCCAACATTGAGCAACAATGTGGCCAAACTTCCCACAATAAAAACAATTCAGATTCTTTCTCCTAGAATCATGATTTCTAGCATAAAATTCTTTAACATTCAGATTACCCCTTTTCTGATCAGACAGAACTTTTCTAGCATGCTTTCTATCATCTTATTTCATCACAAAACACTCACTCATAAAGTGTCCATGCTTACCACAATAATGTCAAGAACAAGAACCATTAAATTTCTTTAAAACATGGCACTTATCAGATGAGTTTTTAGCATGCAGATAGTTCCTTTGAGTTTTTGGGGTTTTCTGATTTTTATTTCGTTTTTGAATTTCATGAGCAGCAGCTTCTTTCAATGATTTATTTGAGGGACCAGCTACTTTAGAACTCGGCACAAATGTGGTGTATAGCAGGTTTCTAATACCATTCTTAACTCCCAAGCTACTTTGCACCCTTTCACTTTGACTACTCACTTCATCTTCCAGAAACATTTTCATCTTGCCTTTATCCTTGGCCAACTTAGATGAAGTACTATTCAGCTCAGTAATTTTATTTTCCAAGGAGATTATAAGATTTTCTGAATCAACTTTCTCCTTCTCATAACTAGCCAGTTTTTCTTTTAACAGACAAAGTTCTTTTTCCAAATCAGCAGTGTGTATTACAAAGCTAGTAATTTCTTCGTCACTGCAATTGATATACTCTTTCAAAATAGATTTTTCTTTTTCAATTGTCATCCATCTTTCAGAGAAAACAGTATTCAGAACCATCAACTTTTTATTTTGATCTTTCAAGTGGACATTTTCTTCCTTTAGAGATTTGATTTGTTCCTTTTGAAAACTGTCATCAGAATCAAAATCATTAATCATGTCTTCGAGAATGGCACATGCTTTACAAGAATTATCTTCACTGATGAGTTTGTTTCTAAGATCTTCATTCTCAGATTTCAACTTGTTCAACTCATCTTTTTCTTTTTTCATGTCAGATTTCAAGTTTTCATTTTCAGCTTTCAGACTTCTAACCTCATGCAACATTTCTTTTCTTATTTTTCTCTTTTCAGATTTTAGTCTATCATATTTATTTAATAAATACTCATTCAATTCAATCATATTTTCCAGAGAAAAATTATTAGTATCAGAGTTTACCTGTGATGAAGTGTCCTCCTCATAATCTTCGTCTTCTTCTGTTGCCATGAGATAATTCACTTTATCATGGGTTCTGCTGCTTGCTATCATTTCGACCACTTCGGAGGCGCTGCAACAATTAACTACACATGGAAACTTGTCAGTGTTTATAGCCCTTTGAGTTAGCTCCAGGGCCTTCTGATTATCAGAGAATTTTTGTCTGTCTGAAGTTTTCCATAAGGATTCATCCTTTGGAACTTCATAGGAACTGTGTGCAATGACTATCCACAGATCTGGATTAGTTTGCATCACATATTCTCTGAACTGATTAAACCAATTGTAGAAACCCGAACCTTCAAACTTCGGAGGACCAACATTGAGTTTCATGCTTTAGACAGAATAAGAGTTCTAGGAAGAACACTAATTAAGCACAATGAATCAACTCAAATAACACCAAAAACAGATGAGCAAATCAAAGCACAAGTCAATGAAGCAACACACGATTTCAAAAGACCCACTCTGAAATGCACCAACCACTAGCAGGATCCTCTGCAGATTGTTAGATCTGATAGATCAGAGACCCGCTCTGATACCAATTGTTGGGTTCAGTGCAAGTATTCAGAGGGGGGGTGAATGAATATAGCCTATAAAAATTTCACCCAATTAAAATCTAAAGCAATCAGAGATGCGGAATTAAAAACTATTGCAGATATATAGAGTGAACCTAAGCAAGTCTAAACATTAGACTGAATCAAATCAAAGGAGCTTGTGCCTTAAAGCATTCAGACAGAAAACCCAATTGAGGCGCTCCTAACATTCATCTAGCGAAATCAGATAAAAGAGATCAAACCACAGTCAAACATATAGTGTGTGCAGCAAATGGATGAACACTTATAGAACATCAAACCAAAGCGCCCCTAAGCATTCATCTAGCGCCAACCACACAAGAATTCAAACCACTACACAATGGGTTTTTAGGTGGTTCGGTCCAGCAGACCTACATCCACCCCACACTCAAACCGAGTGTGGATTCCGCTGACTCACAGCTTGAACAGCTGGGCATCACAGCTTGCCATACATCCGCTGGGCAACACAGCTTGCCATCCGAGGAATCCTCCTCGCCCCGCTAAGCAACATAGCTTGCTGTCCAGTGGAATCCTCCACTGCAAACCGCTGGGCAATACAGCTTAGCCGTCCAAAGGCAGCACCTCTGCAATCCACTGACTAACAGCTTGAACAAAGATGTAAAATAGAAAACAGAAAATAGAACAAGACAGCAATCGGAAAGCTGTAAGCAATGAAGCACAATGTGGCTCTTAAAGAGCTGGATGGCCTGGATTTGATCCACGGTCCATCAAGAACAAATCTCCCTCGATCTCACTCTCTTTCTTCACTCTCTCTCTTTCTCTTTCTTCTCTGCTGCACTTTTCTTCTTCTCTCGATCTCTGTTCTCCTTTTCTCTCTTTCTCTTTTTCTTCTCTGGATCTTCACTCTCTTTGGATCGAAGGAGCCTTGATGTAGCTGTATAGACTTTCTCCCTTCTGTCTTCGATCATCTTCTTCTGTGGAAGAAGTCTTGTATATATAGCAGTAACAGCAGGCACACTGGGCGCGTGTGGCTTCCACATTTCCTGCCCTAAAAATTCGAACCACGTGGCAGCATCCTGGTATCTCGTCCATCCTTGGATCATGAGCCAGGCACCTCGGATCACGTGCCCTTCATTAGCCTCTTCAGTCCGATGTATAGAGTTCTCAGTTCACGTGCTCAATGACAGCAATCTGACTTGCTGCGTCGACGCTGTCAATCAATGGCGTTAACGCAGTGAGGCATTCCAGTAAGCCATTAGCTTCGTCTCTTTAGCTGATGCGTCGACGCTGCTCAATTGTGGCGTTGACGCAGTGGAATAGCCTGTGAAGGTCTCTGCTTCTTTAACTGCTGCGTCGACGCTGCTTGCTTGTGGCGTTGACGCAGTGGAAGATATCGTGAAGGCTTCGTCAACTGATGCGTGGACGCTTTAAGCTCCCAGCGTCGACCCTGTTCCCTTCAGCAACAAGAATGAAGTCATAAGATTTAAGTATGTACATTGCAGTGTATATACTTCGTTGTATAGACTTGTGAAGGCGAATGCAACGTACAGACTTGCCCAATGTGTTGACTTCAACAAAGGAGGCAACGGCTGTATAGACTTTAAATCCTAAAGGCAGTGTATAGACATTGAAGAACAACAACCAATGTATGGACTTTACAATGCAAACAACAATGTATAGACTTCATGTAAAAGCCCAATGTATAAACATTGAATTCGAAGACCAATGTGCAGACTTTGGATTTGAAGACCAATGTGCAGACTTCAAGTTTAACTGTGGATGTACAGACTTTAGGGACATGAAGCGAGTAAGTGTACAGACTTGATGAAGCGAAGCCAATGTACAGACTTAGAGTGTAGCTGAAGCCTTGATCGTAGGAATAGGCTGGAGTGTATAGACTTCAGGCTTCAGAAACAGATGTACAGACTTCACTTATGAAACATAGGGAAAGACCCCAATGTATAGACTTTGCCTTGAACGAAGGTCAGTGATGAATGTATAGACTTTCACAATGTGTAGACTTGGATACGTGAAAGCTACAGTGAAGGAATGTACACACTTTACCAATTCAAAGGCGAATCAAGTGTACAGACTCTGAGTCCAAACCCAACGGCTGTACAGACTTAGAATGTGAAGACTTGATGTACAGACTTCATTAATCAAAGCATGAATGAGACGCTGTACACACTTAGCCTAGGACAATGTATAGACTTGCGTTACTGTAGCAACGTGTAGACTTTACCTTAGACGCTAAATGAGACGCTGAAGTCTGTATAGACTTTCCAATGTCTAGACTTGCAGATGTGAACGACACAATGTATAGACTTCAGGTGTGAAGATATTGTGAATGCAAATGCAATGTTCAGACTTCATTGTATAGACTTGGAGAACCTGAATCAATGTGCATACTTGGAACGCCTGAAGACCAGTGTCCAGACTTGAAATCAATGAAGGCGTTGGCTGTACAGACTTGGCCAAACAATCCGATATAGAGACTTGAGGCATGGAGGCCAATGTACAGACTTGGAAAGTTAAGACCAATGTATGGACTTGTATAAATCTGATGAATGAACTGAGGGGTCGACCCATCAACACAAGGGGTCGACGCACCACAGACCAGACCAATGAATAAATGCAGCAAAGTTAAAGAGGCACCAAGTGTCAACGCATTGCCCAAGCAGCGTGGACGCAGCAGATCAAATATTTCTTACTGCTACCTCTGAAGTGCCTTGGCAGCGTCGACGCTGCAGTTCGATGGGTCGACACTGCAGTATCAAACTGCAGTCTAAAGAGCAACAGTAACATGACTGAACATAATTAAATATGCAATGCCATATCAGAACTTATGAAGAACTGCATTATGATCAGAAGGTGAATAATAGCATGATGACTCACACAGCAAGATGACTCACAGTGAATAACTCACTTCAAAGTCCAAATGAAGTCCAATGTAGAGACTAGCACTTACTGCTATTCAGACTTTGCAGTTACATGCAGAGACATGATATCTGACAAAATGCAATTCAGATATATAAAGAACAAATGCCATCAATGCTAAACATCATCATTCATGTTGCTATCATATGCAGAATGCTCAAGGATAAGAATGCACAGAAATGCACTTTGTTTATTGCAATCATCAAAACACAATAGCATTGCAATCATCAAAATACAATATCAAATGCACTCAAATGCACTCACTGTCTTGCTATCATCAAAACCAAATAGCATTGCTATCATCAAAGCAACATAGCACATGCTTGTGCCTAAGGGGCACAACATAGGAGGTGGCCATGACGATCGGGGGGATAAATGCAAGGGTCGGACTGATGATGACTCCAATGCAAGCGTGCCCTAGGACTTGACTTGTAGAGACAAGTCAATAACTTGCTCTGATACCAATTTGATGTGACACAACATAGGACCTAAATTGCATGCAACACAACAACTTGGCAATGTCACACAAGCGGACTCACTCGCGTTTGGCACACTCGGGCTCGTAGGTGGACCGGTGATGGGGTGAGGGTCCGAGGTTGGACCGGAGGTTTCCAAGGGTATGGCTGGCTTGAGGAGGACCCCTACGGGTCAGGGGTTGTCCAAATTCATGGGCGGTCAGCATGCCAAAGACATGGGTTGAATGATCACTCTCACAACTCACCTGCGGTAGCCACACAAATATAAGCAAATTCAGAACGGGTGCTCACTCACCGTCTGACGGAGTTAAGAAGTAATACTAATGAAGCAAGATTAACCAGTAAAAGGGATGGGGGCCAGAAGCTCACCTGATCAGCGTGAAGATGCCGATCCCGGCCAGAGACGATGGCGAGCGGGGTGGCGTGGGTATGCATCCGCACGCCGCGCCGATGAAGCTTCAACCTGAAAATTCAAGTTACATGAACTACGCCCCTTTCAAGGGGGGGGGGGGGTTCTTGGGAAAGGGAAGCTAATGAATACAACCAAACACTACCTCCCATAGGGAGGGGCTGTAAGCCGGCCAGGCGAGGAGGGGGGAAACGGAAATGGAAGCCGAACGGTGGACGAACCTGGTTCTGCCTACTCTCTGTGCCTGTGGAGAGATAGTTGATGATGTTGATGCTGTAGCCACTCCAGATTTTTGTTGGTGATGATACCAGCTGGAAAATCTTTCCAGGTGACCCAGGAAGTCGTCCAAATTTTGTCAGAATTTCAGCAAGTCGGTACTGGTTAGGGCAGAGGCACGAAAAGGGAGGTAGAACTCTGACTCTGTCTGCTTCAGGAACACAACAGCAGGAAGATGAAGACTCCACGGACGCCTCAGAGCTCGAAATTAGGCGGGGCTGGATTCGACGGATTCGTTGTCAAGTCTTCTTTGAAACGTAATCCACGGGAACGCCAGAAGTCATTGGAGTAGACCTGAGCAGCCCGATCAGTGAACAAGTGTCTGTTCAGTCCCGGAGTGGACAGAGCAGCACACCTGAGGGAGAAAATTGAGAAAGTGCCGCTCCGGAGGTCGATCAAGGCGGCGCTTCTTGGATATAGAAGGTGACTTGTTGTATAAGCTCTCGGCCAAGTGGCGCTTCAAGAAGCGGAGGGATGTGACCGTGAGAACTTCTAGAAGTGGCCTCAGGTTGCTGATTGGATCTATCTTGCGCTGTCGGAGAAGAATGGCTCCCCTGGGCGACCACGAACTCAGGAAGGCATGGGACCACCGCCATTGCAAAGTAGACTGGACGACGATTCCACCGGTATATGGTATGCCCTCTGAAGCTTCCAGGTGAAGACGTGGCAGCCTTTGCAACTGGGCACTCCTCTGCTGCCTGCGAACTGAGAACTGTAGGTAGAAGATGATGGGGGGAAATGGGGTATATGGGAGGGGAAATGGGGGTGGATAGTGTGGGGAGAACCCTGGCTGTGAGGGGGTCTGGGAGGGGGTGTTCCATGGTGTGGGAAGGGGAGAATGGGGGCTGGAATGGGGTGTTTACAGTGGGTGAGAGAGGAGCTGCGAATTTAGGATGGTGGGTGAGAGGGAAGGAGAGATCTATCTCCAAGGTTTGAAAGTGGACTAAAGGAATGATTAATGGGGGCTTTGGGGATGGGAAGGGTTGTATTGGGGAAGGGAAGGGGTGCTTAGGGAGTGGAGAAGTCTCCCTTGGGAGATGAGAGGGTGCTTAGGGAAGGGGATTGGGTAGTTGGTGGTTGGGTGGTAGAGTATGGATTGGTGGAGGGTCTCTTGGAACTAGGGGTGGAGTAATGAGGGTTGGGGGAAGTTGGAATGACCTTAATGGAGGAGGAGAGGAGAGAGAAAGATGGTTGGGAGGGGAGGAGAGAGAAAGGGGCACTGGTTTTAGAGAGAGAAAGTGGAGGAGAGAGAAAATGACTTTATAGAGAGAGGGGTAGGGGCTTCTCACCCACTCAATTGGCTTCTCACCAAAAGAAGAAGATTTAAGTTGGACACTAGAGAATTCAAATATTCATTCATTCATTGATTAACTTCAAATGGGGAGATGGGGGTCCTATATATAGGCAACCCACATTTTACAAAAAGTCCCTAACTCTTGACACAATGACAAATAACCAAGGGGGTAGGGGCACCCTTTGGCCTAGCCCACAGAATTGGGCCCAATATGCAACTTAATCACCCTTATGACACTTAACCTAGGTAAATGACTCGTTAACCTAGGTACAAGACTCAAATAAAAGGAAAATTACATAATATGACTCAAATAAAATAAGAAAATTACATGACTCGACTCAGAAAAATGTGACGGACATAATGGAACCATGCCATTGAACAATCGGAGTTGTGGAAAAATGGGAAGGACGAGAGATGCCCCCATCAATGACTTTTCGGTGTCAATAACGGAAGTCATGATTGATGCTACAACCGGCCATGAGGCCTTGTCATTTATGGACGGGTCGTCCGGCTACAATCAGATATGGATCGCGGAGCATGACCGGGTCCATACCGCCTTCCGAACCCCTAAAGGCATCTATCACTATAAGAGGATGCCATTCTGACTAAAGAATGCTAGCGTAACTTATCAGCGCGCAATGACCAAAATATTTGATGAGTTGCTCTACCACAAGGTCGAGTGCTACATAGATGATTTGGTGGTCAAGACTAGAAGAAGACAAGACCATCTGCTGGACCTCAGAATTATTTTTCAGAGGCTGAGGCAGCATGAATTGAAGATGAACCCTTTGAAATACGCGTTCGGAGTGTCGAGCGGGAAGTTCTTGGGTTTCATCGTCAGATACCGGGGAATCGAGATAGACCCCGCAAAGATCAGAGCAATTCAGAACTGCCTGCACCAAAGAACCTCTCTGAGCTGAGATCACTGCAGGGCCGCTTGGCTAATATCTGGCGTTTCATTTCCAATTTGGCAGGGCGATGTCAACCTTTCCACAAATTGATGACGAACGATGTTCCCTTCTACTGGGATGAAGATTGCCAGACAGCCTTTGACAAGCTGAAAGACTATCTGAAGACTCCTCCAGTGCTGGGCGCACCGGTGAAAGGACAGCTACTGATATTATATATAGCCGCCACACACAACTCTCTGGGGGCAATGCTGGCCCAGGATAATGAAGAAGGGAAAGAACAAGCCCTCTACTACCTCATTCGGAGACTGGTCAGGACTGAGGAGAAGTATACTTATATAGAGAAAACCTATCTGGCACTGGTTTTCGCAGTCAAGAAGCTTCGACACTATATGTTGTCGCATGTGTTGAACCCCCTCCTCATGTATATGACTTATGGTTTTTGATGATGATCAAATGGTTTTGTATGAACTGAAAATGAGCATAACTACGCTCTGGAAATGAACACATCACTTGAAGACATGGTATTTAAGAAGGCTCAAGAACACAACTCATTGTAAGTATTTTGGTTTCAATGTGCAAAATGTGGAAATAATTCAGACTTTGTTTTTGACAGGACAAAATAATATGGCCAAAGCTCCTCAACGACTGAAGGACGATTGGTGAGATCGATCCTAACTCCTCAATTACATTGTTAGAACTTATTTCTAGATGTGGAGCATTCATGTTTTAAATCCCCCAACTTGAACCCCCTGGACTTAGCCTTATTATATCTTCATATTAGGGAGTGCAGGAAAAAGGGTCGACCCCAAGGGTCGACCCATTGCTGCTAGGCAGATTCCCAATCAAATGGGTCGACCCCAAGGGTCGACCCCTGCTTGTGGAATTTATTTCCATAACGGGTTTCATCATGGGTCGACCCCAAGGGTCGACCCTTTCTGCTCTACTTGTTTAGGCTCCAGCGAGGGTCGACCCCAAGGGTCGACCCCTGAAAACTCCATATGCCAGTTTTGTGAAAACAGTAAGGGTTCCTAAGAGGGCCGACCCCAAGGGTCGACCCATGCCGTCTGGCCCTTCTGGCCCCTCACGAGGGTCGACCCCAAGGGTCGACCCTTTTTGGTCTGGGCGGCGCCGTGATTGTGGACTCTTGTCCATGTGAGCTTAATGTCAAACCACACTTGTGTGGCTATCCCTAAACCACTCCTTGATATGTGGATCTTTTCCCTTAGACATCCCTTGACCGCCCTTAGCCTATATATCATCCTATTGAGATGAAAACCCTAAGAGAAATTCGTATCTTCTGATTTTGGGTTTTTTGCTCTAACCCTTGTGAGTGCAGGTCGCAACCAGCAGCCACAACTCTTCTTCCACCTTGTTGTGTACGTGAAAGTGAAGGAAAGAAGAGGGATTCAAGCCTCCAAATCGACCTCCTGCTGGTTGGCTGCGTGGAGTTCAAGATCGTACCACATTCGAGCACCATCGTCAAGAACAATCATCGGGCTGCACCAAGTGTTCGACGAAATTCGCTGAAGTGATAGGGGGAGCACCGATCAGGATAAATCACTTTCTAAACTTCTCATTCTGAATCATTTAGCTTGATCTTGAGTATTTGTGTAATCATAACTTTAGATTTTTGTGTGTGGTGTTCGTGTTCGAAAACACGAACGCGCGTGTGTGTATGTGCGCATGTGCGCGTTTGGCTACCAGATCGGAAGCCATGTGTGTGTGTGTGTGTGTGTGTGTGTGTGTGTGTGTGTGTGTGTGTGTGTGTGTGTGTGTGTGTGTGTGTGTGTGTGTGTGTGTGTGTGTGTGTGTGTGTGTGTGTGTGTGTGTGTGTGTGTGTGTTTGCTGTTCTAAACAGCGTGTGTGTGTGATTCACTCGTTAGTGAAGCTTTAATCCTCAAGTGTGAGGGGTGGACGTAGGGGACACGGCTGTGAAACCGAACCACTTAAAAAATCCGTGTGTCTCATGTGCTGTGGATTTTCCGATTCTTGTCGAGTGGGTTTCACGGTGAGTTGAGAGATCACTACAATAGCTTTCAAACACATTCCGCACGCATTCACGAGTGTGATCCTGTTCGTGCGAGTATTAGTGGTTGTTTGTTTAATCAGCATTGTTTTCTTAAGAGAAGTAAAATTTTATTAGCCAATCAATTCACCCCTCCCCTCTTGATTGCCACATTTGGGACTCAACAATTGGTATCAGAGCTTTGGTCTCTGTTTAGTCTCGACCACACGGTCGTAGAGCTTGATCCCGTACATATGGCAAACAAAGGGATGATGCCCGAAGGGCATTCCATTCAAAGACCACCGTTCTTTGATGGATCAAACTACTCCTATTGGAAAAATAGAATGTATGTTTTCCTACGTGCCCAGGACTACGATGTCTGGCGTGTCATAAGTAGGGGTCCATATGTTTTATCTGAAAATGAAAATGAGTGGGATGAAGAAGATATAGAGAAGTGTTCATCGAATTTTAAGGCTATGAATATAATTCAATGTGCTGTTCATCCTAACGAATACTCACGAATATCTACGTGTTCCTCTGCGTAGGAGATGTGGAATAAGCTGTGGCTTATATATGAGGGAACATCGGAAGTCAAGGAAACAAAGGCCAACCTCTTAGTTCGGGACTACGAGCTGTTCGCAATGAAGCCAGAAGAATCAATTTCTGATATGTTTGCAAGGCTAACAGAAATTACCAATGGACTAAAGGGACTTGGCAAGGAGTACTCCAACAAGGAACTCGTCAGAAAAGTCCTAAGATCCCTTTCTCCACAGTGGCATACAAAGGCCACTGTAATTGAAGACTCCAAGGATCTAAGTACTTTAACTCTGAATGAGTTAATTGGCTCGCTGATGACTTACGAGATAAACATCAAAAGGAGCGAGGAGGATCACAAGAAAAAGAAAGTTGTCACCACAATGGCCCTAATGGTGAATCCACACGATTCAGAGGGTAGTGAAAATGATTCAATTGGCAACACTGAAGATGAGGAATTAGTTGCCATGATCACACGAAGAGCAAGACAGTTTGTGAAACGAACCAGAAATTTTGGTGGTCAATTCAGAAAAGGACCGAGAAGGCAAGGTCCAAACAGAGGTGAAAGTAGCAAGAAAGAAGTAGTAATCTGCTACGAATGTAAGAAACCTGGGCATATGCGGGGTGAGTGCCCCGATCTGATCAAGAAGGTGAAGAAAGGAAAATTCAGAAAGCCCAAGGCCATGATGGCCACATGGAGCGATGAAGACCAAGAAGAGTCTGGAAATGAAGATGAACTAGATGAGCTAGTCCAGAATCTATGTCTCATGGCCAATGACGACAAAGGAAATGAGGTAGATTCTGAAACAGAAACTCTTACTTCTGAACAATGGCAAATTGCATATGAATCTTTATATGAAAAATGTAAAAGATTCAAATCTGAAAACAGAAATTTGAAAAAGAAAATCGATCATTTTGTGCATACAAAAAAACATGTGAAGAGTGCCATGCTTTAAAATCAGAAAATGAAAACATTAAGCATGAAAATAAAATTCTTGCATCCAAAATTGAACTGTTTGAAGAAGAGATTTCATGCATGAGAGAAGAACAATCCACATTTCTAAAAATGTATGAAGAATTGGAAAATGATATGAAACAAGAAAAGCTTGAAAGCATTACTTGCAATGAAGCCAAAGTAAAGGCTGAAAAAGAAAGCCAATCTCAAATGGCTCAAATAAAAGAGCTAAAGGATGCTCTTGCCATCCTTGAAAAATCAAAAGTTCAAACAACCCATTGGGCTCCCATAAGTTTAGCATCCTTCAAACCAAAGAAACACATGCATAATTCCTTTTCAAATGTTGGTAGAAGGAGAAAAAGAGATAGAGCCATTACTTGTTTCTATTGTGGAAAAATGGGTCATGACATGTATGATTGTAGAATTCTGAAATATGATGAAGAAAATTCTGCTAGAATTAGACATAAATCATATATGCATCATGTTCCTAACCAACATGGACCCAAGTTTGCTTGGGTACCAAAATCTCCATAAGCACTGTGGTTGTGCTGCAGGTTTGCTTGAGAGCTGTAAAGAACAAGTGGTACTTGGACAGCGGTTGCTCTCGGCACATGACGGGGAATAAGGAACTTTTTGCGGACCTGCATGAAAAGGATGGTGGAACAGTGGCATTTGGTGGTAAGGATAAAGGTAAAATCATCGGAGAAGGAAAAATAGGTAAGAATCAAAAACATGTTATTGAGAATGCATTGCTTGTGAAAGGTTTGAATCACAATCTCTTAAGCATAAGTCAACTTTGTGATAAAGGTTGCAATGTGATCTTTGATTCCAACCACTGCACTGTTGTGAATAGAAACACTCATGAGATTAAATTCATTGGCTTCAGACATAACAATGTTTATATGATTGATCTGAATGATGTCTCTCATGAAAATTTATGTTTGGTTGCAAGGAACAATGTTGATGCTTGGCTATGGCATCGCCGGCTTGGGCATGCCAGTTTTAAGGTTTTGCTAAAATTATCTAGAAATGATTAGGTAATTGGACTGCCCAAGTTGAAGGCCGTCGATGATGGAGTTTGTGGAGCTTGCAGCATGGGCAAACAAACAAGGACATCATTCAAGTCCAAACAAGATGTGACCACATCAAGGCCTCTTGAACTCATCCACATTGATCTCTTCGGACCAAGCAGAACTCACAGCTTGGGTGGTAAATTATATGGATTTGTGATTGTGGATGATTATTCAAGATTCTGTTGGGTTTATTTCCTTTCTCATAAAAATGATGCCCTGATAGAATTTGAAGCATTTTACAGAATTGTTCAAAATGATAAAGGGTATTGCATCAAAGCTGTGCGGAGTGATCACGGCCGAGAATTTGATAACCATGAGTTCAGCAATTTTTGCAGGGCTCAAGGCTATATGCATGACTTCTCCGCACCAAGAACTCCGGAACAAAATGGAGTTGTGGAAAGGAAGAACAGAACGCTGATTGAGATGGCAAGAACCATGCTGAACGAGAATAAACTACCGAGATACTTTTGGGCTGAAGCAGTGAACACGGCCTGCTACATCATAAACCGAGCCATGGTAAGACCATTGTTGAAGAAAACTCCGTATGAGCTATACCGAGGTAAGAAGCCAAACATTTCATACTTGAGACCGTTTGGCTCAATATGCTACATTCATAACAATGGTAAGAAGGACTTGGCTAAATTTGATCCCAAAAGTGACAAAGGCATATTGCTTGGGTACTCTCTCAATTCAAAAGCATATCGAGTGTATAACTTGAGAACTCTTGTAGTTGAAGAAAGCCCACATGTTATTATTGATGAATCATCTCCATCTAGAACTGATGAAAAATCTATTTTGCAGGATGATGAGTTGAAAGATGGCAATATCGAGAAGAAGGAAGAAAAATCAGAAAATCAAGAAGCAGAAGAACCGAAAGAAGAGGATGCAAATCAGGAAACTCAACTTGAACAGAAGCTACCAATGCAATGGACATTTGCAAAGGATCATCCGCCAGAGAATGTATTGGGCAATGTACAAGAAGGGATAAGGACACGAGCCTCCTTCAGGGAAGTTAAAACTCATGATTTAGTAGCTTTGCTCTCTCAATCTGAACCTCACTCCATTGAAGAGGCCTTGAAAGATGAGTCATGGATCATGGCCATGCAAGAAGAACTACACCAGTTCCAAAGGAACAAAGTGTGATTCCTCGTACCATGTCCTAAGAATCACTCCGTGATCGGAACCAAATGGGTGTTTCGAAATAAAATAAACGATCAAGGAGTGATAATTAGGAACAAGGCCAGGCTTGTAGCCAAGGGCTATAGCCAAGAATTAGGAGTTGACTTTGATGAGTCTTTTGCTCCAGTAGCAAGACTCGAGGCAGTGAGAGTTATTTTATCATTTGCTTGTTGTAACAACATTAAACTATTTCAAATGGATGCCAAGAGTGCATTTTTGAATGGCTATATTCAGGAGGACGTGTACGTGGAGCAACCACCGGGGTTTGAAGATACCAAGCAACCAGACCATGTGTACAAGCTGGACAAAGCACTCTACGGTCTGAAACAAGCACCCCGTGCATGGTATGAACGGTTAAGTGATTTCCGCATTCAACATGAATTCAAACGAGGTAATGTTGATCAAACCCTCTTTACAAAATTGAATGGTAAGGAAATCTTAATTGTTCAAGTTTACGTTGATGACATTATTTTTGGCTCCACTAAAGATGCTCTCAGCAAAGACTTCGCCAAATTAATGCAAAGTGAGTTTGAAATGAGTCTTATGGGAGAACTGACTTTCTTCTTGGGATTGCAGGTGAACCAGACGGTTGATGGGATGTTCATACATCAAAGGAAGTATGCAATGGAGTTGCTGAAAAAGTTCAATTTGACAACCACTAAACCATAACCAACTCCAATGTCTACTTCAATAAAAATTGACCAAGATGAAACAGGTAAAACCGTGGACCAAAAACTTTTCAGAAGCATGATAGGTTCTTTGTTGTATTTAACTGCCAGTAGGCCCGACATACAGTTTGTTGTTTGCATGTGTGTTAGATTTCAGTCAAACCCAAAAGAATCACATATGTCGACTATTAAACGAATTTTTAGATATGTTGCTGGTTTAGTTAATTTCAGACTATGGTTTTCGCGTAATTCGAGTCTTGATTTAATTGCTTATTCTGACGCCGATTATGGGGGTTGCAAAGTGGATCGGAAAAGCACCAGTGGGTATTGCCAGTTTCTTGGGGGCTGCGTGGTCTCATGGGCCTCCAAGAAACAAAATTCAGTGGCATTATCTACTGCCGAAGCCGAATATGTGGCTATCGGTAGTTGTGTAGCCCAGGTGTTATGGATCCAACAACAATTGATTGATTATGGCATTTCTTTTAAAAACACCTCAATTCTTTGTGACAACACCTCTGCCATAAACTTGTCCAAAAATCCTGTTCATCACTCTCGAACCAAGCATATTGAAATTCGACATCATTTCATTAGAGATCATGTAAGTAAGGGTCATGTAGAAATCAGTTTCATTGAAACCGATCGTCAAATTGCCGACATTTTCACCAAACCTCTAAGTGAAGATAAGTTCACTACATTTAGAAGAGAACTAGGGGTTTGTAGGATAGAAGAGTATGATTCATAACCATGTGCATCATGTGTATATAGGTCACTTCATTACATGTAATTGCATTATTTCCATGCATAATGTAATTCCCTTGTCATGCATATGCATCATGTTGTGTGAAAAACAAAAGAAACATCAAAATGTGTGAAAAATCACTTTGGTGTGCTTCTGCGTTTCTACTATGTATATTGTATTCACCCATATTCATTGTTACTTCTATGGCCAAAATCACCTTGGATACAATTATTTTGCCAACAAAGGAGCTAATTTGTTCAAAATCAGAAATCCGGTTAAGTGGACCATAAACGTCTTATATATTCTTAGTATTTTTTTTCACAAACATCTCCCCAATTGATTTCAACCCACAATTTATTCAAATTCCTTGATTTTATAAATTTTTACTATTGGGGACTCAAGCCGGACACTCCTTGACATTCTCTTCAAGTTATTATGTCATATTGCTGAAAACCAGAAAACGGGTCGACCCCAAGGGTCGACCCTCGCTAACCCTGTTCTTGTCTAGGGTGGAGAGTGAAATGGGTCGACCCAAACCGGCCGGGCGGACTTGCCGTGCCGCGCCGCTCGCGAATGGGGCTCTCAACCCTAAGTTGGACCCCCCAATGCATAAATACCCTCTCCACACCCCTTCAAAGCCAAGCCACCACCTCTTGGAAGTCCTAAACACCCACTCTTGAATCAACATCTTCAAGCCCTAGTCGCGGTTCCTTCGGTGGCCATCCGCGCGAATCCTTCATCTTACGGCTCCGGGCGTCATTCCTTTCTCTTCCCACACTTGACGTATGCTCTTGGTGTATGTGGAGGATCTTTTGGCTTACGTATATAGCATTCCTCTCTTGTTGAACCATCTCGATCTATACCGCATCAAGCGATTCATCCGGTATATGTTTTAGATGGCCCCGAAGAGGCGTTCTTCTCAGCGAGGAGAAGCATCGAGCTCAGCCCGTGAGCGTCGACCTAAGGCGACTGCAGCTCCGCCAGCAAGCAAGATCTTGGACCGCACTATTCTTCGTCCCCGGGTGGTAAACTTTGTAAATCTCACCCGCCATCACCGTGGACTAGTTGATCTAATTTGCATCCAACCGAATTTGAAAACTTTCATGTCTGCACATCGCCGCATTTACCCCATTTGGTACACCAATTTTATAGCAATTTGGGTATTTCGGGTGATGTTCCAATTACAACGATTAATGGACGGGAAATTGTTTTATCACCACACTTGTTGGGAGTTGCCTTTGACTTGCCAAATGAAGGGTATGCATTTGGTGATGTAGAAGTTTCGGATGCCACTGTTTACCATTTTATGACTTCTGAAGAAATGGGTGACCGGTCGGTCGTCGGATTAAATGCAAACCGTTTCCCTCCTATGCAACGTATATTGCACGGAATGATTACAACAATTTTATTGCCACGTGGAGGAGGCCATGACATGGTTACGAAGAAACATATGTTCTTGTTTTACTACTTATTCGGTGGAATTCCCATTAAATTTCCACACCTTATTCTTTATCACATATGTTCAAGCATGATGCACAAGCACCACACTCTGCCATATGCTGCGGCCTTGACAGCCATCTTTACTTATATGGATATTGATTTGTCAAAAGAAGCATCTCAAACTATCCGTGACGCGGACATCTACACCTATCAATCTATTTGTCACCACATGGGGTTTGAAAAGAAAGATGGCGTGTTAGTTCGTCAAATGAAAAGGGCAGTACCAACAGACAGTTCAGAAGATAATGAGGATGACAATGAAGATCAGGCTGAAGATGCTCATGTTCCTGCCGCAAGAATGCCTTCTGAGGAGGCACAACTACTCATGGACCGTTTGGATTCAATTGATGACCGGTTAGACAGGTATGGGGAGACTATGGAGGCTATGCAACAAGACCTTTCTGATCTGAAACTCTCTCACCAGGAGCACTCTCAGTTTGTCACCGACGCCTTGGCCGACCAAGCCCATAAGTTTGATGAAATCTTAGCATATATAAGGCGTCCTCCTAGTTCCTCCACTCCGGATGACGATGATGACTAAACAGCGTTGCTCCTCTAGCTTGGCGCTTTTGCTACTCCTCTTTCACCCCCTCCTTTTTGATGATGTCAAAGGGGGAGAACTCTTGGCCTATATGTGCCTCGGCCACTATATGTTAGTGTGTGATGTGTGCTTGCATGAATGTGTGCCTTTATCATTTTTCTAGTTCATTAGTCCTGTTGCATTTCCTTTTAGTTTTCATGCATTGCATCTTGTTATTTGCATGTTATTTGCATTACAGACCTTGTTCCTTTTCCACTGATTATCGGCAAGAAAACTTTGGGATTATGCCACATGATGATCAATCTTATATTTGGATTTCTTTTTGACCATGTTCTTGAACTGATGGATTGACTCATGATTATGAAATGTGAATGCTTTACAATGTGGTTTCCATTTTTTTGTGAAATAGTATTTTGTCATCATCAAAAAGGGGGAGATTGTTGAACCCCCTCCTCATGTATATGACTTATGGTTTTTGATGATGATCAAATGGTTTTGTATGAACTGAAAATGAGCAAAACTACGCTCTGGAAATGAACACATCACATGAAGACATGGTATTTAAGAAGGCTCAAGAACAGCAACTCATTGTAAGTATTTTGGTTTCAATGTGCAAAATGTGGAAATAATTCAGACTTTGTTTTTGACAGGACAAAACAATATGGCCAAAGCTCCTCAACGACTGAAGGACGATTGGTGAAATCGATCCTAACTCCTCAATTACTTTGTTAGAACTTATTTCTAGATGTGGAGCATTCATGTTTTAAATCCCCCAACTTGAACCCCCTGGACATAGCCTTATCATATCTTCATATTAGGGAGTGCAGGAAAAAGCGTCGACCCCAAGGGTCGACCCATTGCTGCCAGGCAGATTCCCAATCAAATGGGTCGACCCCAAGGGTCTACCCCTGCTTGTGGAATTTATTTCCAGAACAGGTTTCATCATGGGTCGACCCTCGACCCCTTTCTGCTCTACTTGTTTAGGCTCCAGCGAGGGTCGACCCCAAGGGTCGACCCCTGAAAACTCCAGATGCCAGTTTTATGAAAACAGCAAGGGTTCCTGAGAGGATCGACCCATGCCGTCTGGCCCTTCTGGCCCCTCACGAGGGTCGACCCCAAGGGTCGACCCTTTCTGGTCTGGGCGGCGCCGTGATTGTGGACTCTTGTCCATGCGAGCTTAATGTCAAACCACACTTGTGTGGCTGTCCCTAAACCACTCCTTGATGTGCGGATCTTGTCCCTTAGACATCCCTTGACTGCCCTTAGCCTATATATCATCGTATTGAAATGAAAACCCTAAGAGAAATTCGTATCTTCTGATTTTGGGTTTTTTGCTCTAACCCTTGTGAGTGCAGGTCGCAACCAGCAGCCAAAACTCTTCTTCCACCTTGTTGTGTACGTGAAAGTGAAGGAAAGAAGAGGGATTCAAGCCTCCAAATTGACCTCCTACTGGTTGGCTACGTGGAGTTCAAGATCGTACCACATCCGAGCACAATCGTCTAGAACAATCATCGGGCTGCACCAAGTGTTCGACGAAATTCACTGAAGTGGTAGGGGGAGCACCGATCGGAATAAATCACTTTCTAAACTTCTCATTCTGAATCATTTAGCTTGATCTTGAATATTTGTGTAATCATAACTTTAGATTCTTGTGTGTGGTGTTCGTGTTCGGAAACACGAACGCGCGTGTGTGTATGTGCGCATGTGCGCGTTTGGCTACCAGATCGGAAGCCGTGTGTGTGTGTGTGTGTGTGTGTGTGTGTGTGTGTGTGTGTGTGTGTGTGTGTGTGCTGTTCTAAACAGCGTGTGTGTGTGATTTACTCGTTAGTGAAGCTTTAATCCTCAAGTGTGAGGGGTGGACGTAGGGGACACAGCTGTGAAACCGAACCACCTAAAAAATCCGTGTGTCTCATGTGCTGTGGATTTTTCGATTCTTGTCCAGTGGGTTTCACGGTGAGTTGAGAGATCACTACAACAGCTTTCAAACACATTCCGCACGCATTCACGAGTGTGATCCTGTTCGTGTGAGTATTAGTGGTTGTTTGTTTAATCAGCATTGTTTTCTTAAGAGAAGTAAAATTTTATTAGCCAATCAATTCACCCCTCCCCTCTTGATTGCCACATTTGGGACTCAACAGCATGAAATTCGCCTGGTATCCAAGGAGGACCCGCTGATGCGGGACGGACACGGGGACCGACTCTAAGTGATATGGACCTCGGACTCTAAATGCACACATGATCAGCAACATACGATGGGAGAGACATTAGGTCTGACACTAAGAGCTCCTATGGGCTATACGTCGCTAACAGAAACACAAGCTCACTCGTCGTCCCAAGCGAGGGAAACACGGATCGTGCACGGTTGAGGAACCGACAGAGTTAAGGGTAGTCCGACTCACTTCCGTGCTCGGATCGAGCCACAGGACGGGTTACTCTCTCACTCACAGTGGTGACATGGACTCACGGGCTAAGATCCTACGCTCTCACAGCGACATATGACCATATACTAGCTAAGCAAAGTAATGCCAAGAAGTTACGATCGTACCTCCACGCACACGGCGTGAGGAAGACAACCCCGGCCAAATCTGGACTCCCGATTAACAAAGTTTTACTGTGGTACAAAAATTTGACCCACTCCACGTAGGGACATAAAAGGTCACATGTGGGGCCTGGGAGTCACACGAATTGGGTTGATGGGCAGCATCTTGATGTCGCTCCATCGGTGCCGAAACCCGAGTTTAGTGCTGTCCGGACGGCGCGATCTACGGGTTCGTGGGGCCCACAGACCGCTCTATCCTCCGGGTCTGATGGGGTGGGTCCCGCTGTGATGGAGACCCCTAGTAGCGTGCCTCCCTGGAAGGCGGTCGGGCGGGAATGCCGGTCGGAGGCCGATCGGCTCCGATCTCCAAGCTTTGGAGTTGCTGCCCACGGATCTGTAGGTTCTGTTTTCAGGCGCGCGACCCGGAAAGATCTGCTACTGTGATCACTCCCGACGTCGGATCGACGCACAAGAGGCATCGTTGGAAAGCTCTCTCGAATTCCTTCGACCCTGTGAGACTCAGACAAATGCACCGGAGCGGTGCTTCTGATGGGCAATTTTAGAACCGGACTATTCTCAGTTTCAGATCTGACTGGGTAGAAACTGTGTTTCCTGAGAGTTGGCATTTACCGTGGGGTAGAACTCCGATTTAGATCTCGAGCGCTTCATGAAAATTGTAGAGGGGAGAGAGAGGAAAACGGCAATAATTCTTATGACTGATTTGGTGGAGATTTGGATGGGGAAAGCTATTTTATACTGGTGGGTGGTCGGATCTGGACAGGGGCAGACAGAACTGACTGGGATCTGGAGGTGATTTTTAGAAAATAGGTGGAGGCATTTTAAAATTCCACAAAAATTCGTGGGTGTAGGGGGTATTGGAAAGAACCTCCAGTAAAATAGGGGGATCCATAAAAAATCAAAAATTGGGTCAAAGATGGGAAGATCAGGGTTGCTATCACAGTAGATAGAAACCTGGCAGATCTGGAATGAAAAGATGGACGAAAATGGAAAAATGGAAATTGGAAACTAGAGGCCAAACCAAATTTTCTGGAATGCGGGTTGGATCCCTAAAACTCACCCTGAAAATTTGGCACTAATAAGATCTCGGATCTGAGAGTTAAAATTCGAGGAAGGGGGATATATCCTGGATGGACAGAACTCCGGTGAACACGACGGTGGTGCGATGGCGGCACGATGGCGGCGGTGGCGGCGACGACGAGCTCTGGAACTGATAGAGGAGGCTTCACACCTCAGAATCACAGCCTTCCCAGCTACTGAAGGGGGAGAGAGGAGAGAGAGAAGGGGGCGGCCCTTGCTGGCTCCAACATTAATCTGGTTTTTGTGTGCATTAATTCTAATCAAATGAAAATACAAGGAATATATATGAAATACAAAAAGACTTCAACTATCCCTAGATCTAGGGTTGGGGAGGGGTAAAAGAGGGAGTTCAATTTTATTTCTCCCATGTGATTTGGAATCAAATAAAATAAAAATTCAAATCCTATTAAACTATATTAAAGAGGGGGCGCCCCCTGGACTTCATGGCCATCTTCTTGGACTTTTTTTCTCATTTGTCCCCCCCTTGGTCCACTCTTCTAGAAGCCCACTATTGGAAGGTTGATTGACCCCACATGGGCCCTAGAGATGAGGTGGACTAATGGGGAAGAGGTAGGGGGGCCCGCGGGACCCGGGTGGTCCCATTTTACACATAAACCCTTATTATAATCCGAATTACAATCTGAAGTAAAACCAATAAACACACATGACACACAAATAAACTCCCAATAAATACTATAAATATCGAGACTCAAGGGGGAGTCTCCAGACTGTCTCCGAGCCAGATGTAAGCCGTTGTAGCTTGGGTGGTGCTCCGCGTACGATACCGGTGGCTCGCCGACTCGTGCCGCTCGTGTGCTCTGGTGTCCGCACCAATTCTCCCCGGGTGGGAGAAACTCGATCATGTCGAGTAAGGGTCTGCATCACTCTGGTACCACTCCAGTAGGTCCGGATCTATCCTCTGGAACTCAGCCCGTGTGATCCAAGTGTCCTCGATGGCGGGTCGCCCTCTCCAACGCACTAGGTAGCGTGGGTAAGATCCACTCCTGGTAACTGTCACCTGCTCATCCAGTATATGATCGATATGCTCTCGCTGCTGTGGAAAAGGGGCTGGTGGTGGACACTCAGGTGTGGGATCACTCTCAATGGGAGGAGATGGCTCAAAAGACTCACTAGGGATCACCACTTGGTCCCTATATGCAACTCGATCCGACACATTGAAAGTTGAGCTTATACCATATTCCTCGGGTAAGTCTACAACATACGCATTGGATCCAACACGTTTCAACACTCTAAATGGACCGGCTCTGTGAGCTTGCAATTTCTTTACGGTTCCAGAGGGAAACCGTTCAGGTCTTACCCTGATCATGACATATTCACCCTCTTGGAACTCTCGGTGGTGTCGGTGGGCATCGGCTAACTCCTTATACCGTGCATTGTTGGCCTCAATGTGACGATGGATGTCATCATGCAGACTCCTAACATGCCTAGCAAACGACTCGGCAGACTCTGACACTCGTGCATGGATGGGCATGGGAACAAGATCCATTGGCTTCCTAGGCCTATGACCTGTGACAATCTCGAATGGACTCATACCGGTAGACCTGTTAACCGAATCATTATATGCAAATTCTGCCAATGATAATATGAGATCCCAATCCCATAGACGATCCTTGACAAGACACCTCAAAAGGTCACCCAGACTCCTATTGACCACCTCGGTCTGACCATCTGTCTGGGGATGATATGCAGTGAAAAACTTGAGGTGAGTACCCAACATATGCCACAGTGTCTTCCAAAAATAACTGGTGAATCTAACATCGCGGTCAGACACTATGGTACGAGGCAACCCAAACTTGCACACCACATGAGTAAGGAATAGGTGGGCTACCCTCGAAGCATCCGAAGTCTTCGAGCAGGGAATAAAAAGGGCCATCTTCGAGAATCAGACAACAACCACATAGACCGAATCATGCTTCCTGGAGGTACGTGGCAATCCCAATATAAAATCCATGCTAACATCTTGCCACGGGGCATCAGGCACGATAAGAGGTGTATAAAGGCCCGAGCTTTGCTTCTTCATTTTGGCCATAGCACATGTACGGCACTGAGCCACAATATGAGCAACATCACGCTTCAAGCTCGGCCAATAAAATCTATGCTCAACAGCCTCGATAGTCTTGTTCCGACCAAAGTGGCCGGCTAGACCTCCCGCATGTAGCTCTTAGACTAAGAAGTCTCGAACCGAAGTTCGGGGAACACAAAGCCTGCCTCCTCGAAAGAGGTAACCCTCCTGATGCACATATTCATCAAGGCCTCTCGAGGGTCTGACCTGAAGAGTGGTATAAATCTGAGCAAAGTCAGGACAGTCAACATAGGCCTCTCTCATCTTCTCTAACCCTATGACCTCGGCACTCATGGTTGTAAGCAAACACGCTCGCCGGCTCAAGGCATCGGCCACCTTGTTCTCCACTCCAGCCTTATGTTTTAGCACAAATGTGAACTACTGGAGATACTCAACCCAACGGCTGTGTCGCGCATTAAGCTTCTTTTGGGAATGGAGGTACCTCAAAGCCTCATGATCAGAGTATAAAACAAACTCCTGATGTAATAGATAGTGCCTCGAATGCCTAAGAGCCAGAACAACTGCGTAGAATTCTTTATCATAAGTGGAGTATCGCAGTTTCGCGTCATTCAGCTTCTCACTGAAATATGCGACCGGGTGGGTCTCCCGACTCAACACTCCTCCTATCCCAACACCCGACGCATCACAAGAGACCTAAAACACCTTCGAGAAATCTGGCAAACGAAGGATAGGTGTCTGGGTCATGCGTTCCTTGATGTCCTTGAAGGCAGCAGCTGCGGCCTTCATCCATACAAATGTGCCCTTCTGAATATAGTCCGTGATCGGGGCAGTGACGGAGCTAAATCCGCAGATGAAACGACAATAGAATGTCGCAAGGCCATGGAAGCTGCAGACATCATGGACCGTACGGGGTTCCGGCCACTCAACAATGGCCCGTACCTTCTTCAGATCGGCGGAGACCCCAGTACTAGACACAATAAAACCCAAGAAGGTATGCTTAGGTGTCATAAAGGCACACTTCTGTGGGTTCGCATATAGTTGTTCTCACCTAAGAAATAGACAGACCTGTCGAAGGTGGTCTAAGTGGTCCCCTGTGGTGCGACTATAGATAAGAATATCATCAAAGTACACGACCACAAAGACTCCAATGAAAGGTCGAAGGACCTGTGTCATTAGTCGCATGAAGGTGCTAGGGGTGTTGGTCAGCCCCAAGGGCATAACCAACCACTCATAGAGGCCATCCTTGGTCTTGAATGCGGTCTTCCACTCATCACTTGGCCTAATCTTCACCTGATGGTAGCCACTCTTAAGATCGATCTTCAAGAAGATAGTGGCACCGGCCATCATGTCTAGCATATCATCTAAGCGAGGAATAGGGAACCTGTACTTCACAGTGATTTTGCTGATGGCACGACTATCAATGCACATTCTCCACGCGTCATTCTTCTTTGGGGCGAGTAATGCGGGAACAACACATGGACTCATGCTGTCCCGAACAGACCCTCTCTGCATCAACTCATCGACCTGTCATTTTAGCTCGGCATGTTCCGTGGGACTCATGCGATAATGAGGAAGATTCAGCAATGAGGAGCCCAGAATCATGTCGATAGCATGCTGAATATCCCGCATGGGTGGGAGTCCCTCGGGAAGCTCCTCGGAAAAAATATCAGCGAACTCCTGCAGAATAGGAATGACATCGGGTGGGAGTTCACCCTCAGAGTTTGGCTCCACCTCTCATACCGTAATAGCAAATATAGGGCAGCCCCGACTAGCCTCCCGCTCCATTTCTCGGGAACTAATCATCATCAATCTCCTAGTCGAGGGCTCGCCTAGGCCAGGTGTAACGGTCATAGCCCGAGCTGGGGATGGGGTACTGGGCCCAGGAATGGAAGGCTCTGGAGTACTAGGGCCAGTAGGACCCCTAACTGATGGACTCTTGGGCTGATGGGGGTGGAGAGTAATCCGTTGGCCAACATTGTCGAATGTACATGTGTTTGACCGGCCATTGAGTGTGGCATCCCGATCAAATAACCACGACCTACCAAGAATAATGCTGCCCACCTCCATGGGGAGGACATCACACCAGATATCCTCACAGTAGGCACAGAACTGCAGTGGGACCAGACACCGCAGCCTGATCAGAATGGAGGTGGAATCCACCCAAGATACTTGATAGGGGCAAGGATGATCCACGGGTGTAAGACCAAGACTGGAGACAGTGCCCGTGTGTTAGGTTAGGTGCAGTATTCAGAGGGGGGGTGAATGAATATAACCCTTTAAAAACCTTTACCCAATTAAAAGGTTATGATGCTCACTAACAATCTAGAGTGCTAACTAGACAGATGTATCAAATCTGAAAGACTAATTAGCAGTAGCACCATTCTTCCACTCAAATAAACTTTCGCTCACTCAACGGATTAAACACTCAGAACAAGATCTGATCAACCACTTGGAGCGCCCCTATGCAAACATCTAGCGGGAGCAAAACATATAGAGAAATCAGACCACTGCACAGAGGATTTTTAGGTGGTTCGGTCCTCCAGACCTACATCCACCCCACACTCAAACCGAGTGTGGCTTCCACTAGCTCACGCTAGAAACAGCAGACTCAGTCTGCAACAAATGCTGCCAAACAGCTTGACCAGGGGAACAGCCTCCCCTCTTCCTCCCAACCGGAGGGAACCACTAGTGACACCAGTCACTAGCAAACCAAAGACACATGGTCTCTCTTCCTCCAGACCTGGAGGGAACCCCTGGACTTGAATCCACAAGCCCAGAACCGGAGACAAGTCTCCCTTCCTCCAACCCGGAGGGAAACCTAGAGACCCAAGTCTCTCTTCCTCTGAACCCCAGAGGGAAGCACAACCGGAGATAAATCTCCCTTCCTCCAACCCGGAGGGAACCCACAAGCAGCCCACCTGCTGCTTGCAACCGGAGGTATCAATCTCCCTTCTCCTGAACTAACAGGAGGAACCCCGACCTCTCTACAGAGTATCGGAAACACAGCAAACCAGAAAACAAAGGAAAAACAATAAACGAGAATGACTTCAGCAAAACAGAAAGCTGAAAAATGAAATGCACAATGTGGCTCTCAACGGAGCTGACTGGCCTGGATTTGATCCACGGTCCAGTAGACGGATCTTCAGGTAAGATCTTCCTTCTTCTCCACGAGCTCTCTCGCTCACTCTCTATCTTTCTTTCTCTTTCTTCTGCTCTTCTCTCACTCTCTGCTTCTTCTTCTCTTCACACTCTTCTCGAGCTCTCTACCTCTCTTCTTCTCCTTCTGCTCTTCTTCTTTCTCTTTTCTTTTTCTATCTGGATCGTGGCTCTCTGTATGAGCTTTTCTTCACGCCAACTCGATCACCTTCATCTGTGGACGAAGGTCACATATATATAGCAGCAGCAGCAACATCAGCCACGACGTGTGACCTCCACATTTCCAGCCCTAAGAATTCGGTCCACGTGGCAGTCTCTCAGCAGGCTTCATTCCAGCCTCGGATCACGTGCCCTGCTTAAGCTTCACGATCAAAGCACCTGGATAAGTCATCAGTTTAAAGAACAACTCTGTATAGACTTATAAAAAGAACAGCGTTTTAGAAGAAACCTGGACGAGGTTAGAACTAAACAACACGAGCTAACAGACGGCAACAACACGGAGACAACACGAAGATAGAATAAGGAAACGACACGAAGTCACTGTAACAAAACAAGCACTACAAAAGGAACGACACGAGGTACATACGAAGACAAAACAGAAACCAATCATGAAGTATGGTTTCAACAAACGAAAGACACAAGGTCTAGGAAGAACAACACGAAGACAGAGTAAGAAAAATGACACGAAGTGAAATGACAAAAATCGTCACGAGTTGAAAACAACACGAAGACGAACACAGAAGTTGACACGGAGTTGAACACGTAGACATAAAAAATGACACGAGATTCAACTAGAGGACAGAGAGAAGTGACACGAGGTTTACACAGAAACGACACGAGGTTCACTGTGAAACGACACGAGGTGGCACACAGAAAGCAACACGAGGTGCTGCAATGTTCTGCACGCAGTGGAACAAAAATGACACGAAGACATGGAGACAACAGTAACCGACACGAGGTGAGGTTACTAAAGCGACAATGACACGTGGTGTGGAAAACACGACACGAAGACCTGAGAAGAAAAAACGACACAAAGTAAAAATAGTGATCGACACGGGTTGAAAACAACACGAAGTCGAAACAGTAATCGACACGGGTTGAAAACAACATGAAGACGAAGTACAAAGAGACGACACGAAGTGAAGTTGACACGAAGTGAAAACAACACTAAGTGAAAAACAATAATCGACACGCGGTGAAAACAACACGACGACAGTGAGAACAGCACGAGGTGAAATGACACGGGGTGTAGAAAACCAAGAATCGACACGAAGTGTGGTCAAGGCGAGAAAGACACTAAGTCAAAAATGAAAGACCAACACTCAGATAGAAACATAAAAATAACACGGAGACGTAGACACTAAAACAACACGAAGATGAAGACACTAAAACAACACGAAGACACGAAGACAAAACCAACACGAAGACACGACAAGGAAAACGACACGAAGTCTAACCTCATACAAGTTATCCTGTCACGCATGGAAATCAACACTAAGTGTTATAACCTCAGACGACACGAAATCTTTTCGTGTTAGTGAGGGGAAACAACACGAGGTGAGACTTCACGCTGTACAGAACTTGGAAGACCAGTGTTGAATGAGTAGACGTGTAGTATATCATGAAAGAAAGCCAGTGTACAGACTTGGAGGCCTGAAGGCGATGTGAGTAACAATCCAATGTATGGACTTTGACTCAAAATGAGACTGACAGTGTATACACTTAGCCAAGGCAATGCACTGTATGGACTTCCATGAGACGCTCAATGTGCAGACTTACTGCCAATCAATGTGTAGACTCTGTAAATGCATATGAAAGCTTTATGCAGCAGATAATAGTCTGAAACTTCAATTACAATGATTCACAGTGTAAACAAATAAACTGACTGAGCATATGAAAGCCTGAATGAACATTTCAACAGGATGACTCACAGTGACTTACATCAAACACCAATCATCAAAACCAAATCAATCATTAAAACCACAGCAATGAATGCTTTATGCATCAGTTTAACATGTAGCATGACTGATCATCAAATATGACTCTAAATTGAGCAGCAGGATGACTGAACATTTGATTAACTCACACCAACAATCAATCAACAAAACCATCATCAAAACCACAGGGGCACAACAATCTCCCCCTTTTTGATGATGGCAACACTTTCAATACATTGAGTCATTCTGATGATGTGAGGCATTCTGAGGCATTCTGAAGACTGACTCAAATTATTCTCCCCCTTTGACTTCATCAAAAAGAAAAATAATTTGAGAAATTATAGCATGTATAAGAGTTCAGTCAATTTCTCCTCCTTTCAAGAACATGATTCTCCCTTTTTGGCAAACAATATCTCCCCCTTTGATACAAACAAAATAAACCATGGGAAGGGTTAAATGCAAAAATGCAGATGCAACAAGTAATGCAATACTCCCCCTAAGTATGTGAATGCAAGGTCACAAATGATATGAATATGATTCAGTGTGACAAGGAATGCTCCCCCTGAAGAGATGCCAATTGATATGCAAGTGATGCATGACATGGAAGCTCCCCCTCAATAAGTGGACTCTTATGAGATAAATGAGAAGGAGACCACAGGGGCAAACAAGGAGAAGTTCAGGTCATTGAGTCAAGGACATGAGCAGAAGAAATTCAGTTAACAGATTTTTCAAGGATGCTCCAATCATAAGAAATTCTGCCAGATTTTCAAAGAGATATCAATCTCATAATTCTAAAGCATAAGTTTTCAAAGTCTTCAATCATAAGGGCTTATGAATGACATTTATTGAACAGCATGGTTTAAACATGATGTATGCAGAGTTTATCAATAAAATTCTGTATTGATATCTAAAACCATGGTTTAATAAATATGAACCAAGCCCTCATATTTATCTTGATAAATCTCCCTTTCTCTTACACAATCAAACTTATTGACTTCTTTCGCAATTACATGCATCTGTATTGAAATCAAGCAATTATGAAGTCATATGATTTTGTCTAGGGTTGTAGCAATTTGATTTTGGCATCAATATTCAGATATTTCAATTTATTCAATAATTTTCCTTGCTACAAATTTTACGTGCACTCTAGTTCAGTACACACCTTGTAACTAGAGGATATACCTTGATCAGAGGCCAATATCCCTAAGCCCTTAGTGTGACTAACTGTCATGCCTTATGTGAACAGAGTTAGCATTTACACATCATGACACACTACAACTCAATTTTTAATGAGTGAATTGTATTTCTCAGTGTGCATGCCATTGCTCTGCCTGATTTTCAATGAATTTTTACAGAGTTAACTAAGGCACCTCATGACACAATCCTTTGGACATGTGTTTCTCAGTGACCAAGGTCATTGCTCCGACAATTACTTTACCCTTTAGACAATTCAGACACATTCATTTGCTTCAAAACAATATTAATCTCATGTACTTAACCAAATAAAGTCATGTGTTCAAAAGTGCAGATTTCAGAAGTTTTTGCAAGACATAGCATGAAACAGTTGGTTAAGATTTATTAAACATGATTCAGATATGTTAAGAGATTTTGAAATTAAACTCCATGAATACATTAAGCTTAAACCACACGAGTTATTTCAGTCATTCATAAAAACGTATAATAGAAGATTTCTAGTTCAAGATTTTCAGATTTATGATCGAGATAGCCCATCGAAATCTTCATAAAAGACTGATAGAATTCTGAAGCCAAATGATACCAATTGATAGGAGAATTACCAATTGTTAAGAAAGATTCTGAAGCATAAAGTTTTTCAGAATATGATCAAGGTTTGTCAACAAAATCAATAAGAAGGATATGCTATGAAATCTGACAAATGTATGCATTTGACAACCTATATGCAATGCATTGACTCCCCCTTACAATATGCATTTAAACATACATGCAAATCACATATATGCACTTCAGATGAGTAGAGTTCAGAGGTATCAATTCAGACAATGCTGATGAGGAATGATTATGCAAACACAGAATTAACTTGCTATGCAACATACTGTCCTATATGCAGACTATGCACCAAGGATACATTAAACAAGTATGCAATCAATTCAGGTTTATGCATCCAATTCATGAGCATTTTTATCCTTTTTCAGATTTTTCAACATATGATGTAGTTCACTGTTTTACATGAAGACTAGACCCATGGTACTAGGCAGAGGACTTGGTCCAAGGATCACCTCACACATGTCAGTAGCATCCAGACATACTCCATATGCCCTTCAACTTGTTCCATTTAATATACCATGATGATCATGTATGACAATGCAACATAAAGCAGTCCTTCATGCATTGAATCAGCATCATTGACACATGTAATGACAATCAGTCTATACACAATCAGTCCAAGTGTGCATTCAATAACAAGCATGCAATGCATTAACACAAAACACATGCATGGACGCAGAGTCTGTATAGTGCATCAACCGTACATACTAAAGAAGCATTCAAATTCAGTTCAATATATAGTACGAGAAGAGCATCAGATATGCAGAGTTGAATTCAATAGTTGAGTCTGGAATGCAGACTGATCAACTAGACAAGAGAAGATCATACAACAACCAAGTAAATCAGCATGGAATTCTCATTTTTCATACTCACAAATTCAGATAATGAATTTAAAACAGATTTCAGAACTGACCTGAATTGAATCATGGGGTTTTCTTTTTGAGTGCCTTGGTTAACCCCTTTTATTTCTCCTTCCAAGGCCCTACCTGCAGCAAGTCAATCAATATGATCTTGCAGGGACCCAAGCAGTCTTGGGTCCTACACTACCCCTATCAGGTGTTCTAAACAGTTTCTTAGCAACATGGTCATCAGATTTCATCAGAAAATAATTATCCATAGAGTGACCAAGTTTATCACAGTATCTACATGAAACAGCAGATTTTCTGGTCCTGTGATGCATATCAACAGCAGCATGAGACCTATGATAATTAGCATGAATTTGTGATTTATCATTACCTGCCCACCAGCATTCAAAAGCTCGGTGGCCAGGTTTTCCACATTCATAACAAGCAAGAGTCTTTTCTTTAAGACTAGTTTTATTTCTGCCCAAGAGATTTTTATTTGGAGGGAATCTTACAAATTTGGAATTAAAAAGATTTCCCTGAACAAACCAGCAGTCCTTCACTACATGCCCATACTTACCACATTCAATGCACCTAGAATGCTTACCTCTTGAGCCAGTAAATTCCCATGAAGGCCTAAACCAACACTCAACAGCTTTATGACCACGTCTGTTACAATTGTAACAAATGATATGTTGGTTTGAGGAAGACATGTTTCTTTTGGGGTGGTGATGATTATTTGGAAGAGTTTTATCATGCATCATATCATCCCTTATCATTACTCTGCAGTCATCCATATAATGACCATGCCTACCACAGTAGTAACAATAGGCATCAGATTTCCTAGGAACATGGTTTCTATCATGTGAGTTCCTAGGTGTATGTGAACGAGTACAAGAAGCATGAGCATTATGTATTGGCCCAACAGATTCAGCAGAACTAGCAAATTTCAGAGTACAACCAGAAGTATTCTTAGCCTTCTTTGTTTGACTCTTTCTTTTCAATTTCTGATTATTCTCAATAGATTTTGTTTGCTTTTCAATTTTCTGGGCTTTAAACTGAAAGACAGATTTTGAAGGTGACTTCTGATTTTCATTTTGTTTTGGGGATTGCCTTGAAGTACCAGCTACATTAGTGCTTTGGACAAAGGTTGTATATAGCTGGTTTTTAGTGATTTTCTTAACATCAGAACATCAATTTGTTCCCCCTTCAGAGTTATCATCCTTCCTCCTCTCAACAGTTTTCATTTTTCCTTTAATCTTGGCAGACTCAATAGCTGAATTTTCCAGATTATGAATTTTATCTTCCAAGTTAGCAATGTGAAGTTCATAACTGGCTATTTCCTGTTCACTGCAATTTACACATTCGCTTAGAACTTGGTTTGCAGTTTTATACTTCTCAATTTCTTGTTCTAGACTGTTCAAACTTTTTGAATTTTCATCATAAACAGCTTTTCCTTTTTCAATTGACAGCCATTTCTCAGAGAATACAGTATTAAGAACCACTAGCCTTTTATTTTGATCCTTTAAGTAGACATTTTCTTCTTTTAGAGATTTTATTTGTTCTTTTTGAAGAATGTCATCAGACTCAAACTCATTAATTATGTCTTCGAGAATGGCACAACCTTTACAAGAATTATCTTCTCTAATGTGCTCCTTTTCAGATTTCAAAGTTTTCACTTCTTTTCTCAATTTCTTGTTTTCAGATTTTAGTTTCTTGGATACTTTGAACAGATCTTTATACATTACTATCAATTCATCAAAAGTGTATCCATCTGATTCGGAGCTTACCTGAGATGAAGTTTCCTCACCATTACTTCCCCGGTTGGCCATTAAGCATATGGACTTTCTTCCTTCTCTATCAATGTCCGAGGTGTTCCCTTTGAGTTTCAATACCTCTAGACAATCATCCTTTGTGTGGCCAGCCTTCCTGCATTTGTAGCAAACATTAGTGTCAGCAATCTTGGCAGGATTAGAGTTATACCTTGTTTGCTGTTTGCTACCGTCAAGCTTTCCTTCTCTTTTTCTCAGAAATTTCCTGAAGTTACTAATCATCATTCCAATGTGGTCTTCATCAATTTCAGACCGCGAGAGGCTACTTTTCTTGCTTGATGATCCACTGTGGCTGGATCTGTTTGCTTTGCTGGAGCTAGCCTTCAGCACGATTGGCTCCATTGCAAACAATCTGAAAGCTCAGAACAAACTGAAGCACCTAAACCAAATAAGCAAGACAAAGCACTAAGACGGAGAATCAAAGCTACGAACACAGAAAGCACACTCTGAAAAAACACCAAACAAACCAGCAGGATCCTCTGCAGATTGTTAGATCAGATAGATCAGAGACCTGCTCTGATACCAATTGTTAGGTTAGGTGCAGTATTCAGAGGGGGGGTGAATGAATATAACCCTTTAAAAACCTTTACCCAATTAAAAGGTTATGATGCTCACTAACAATCTAGAGTGCTAACTAGACAGATGTATCAAATCTGAAAGACTAATTAGCAGTAGCACCATTCTTCCACTCAAATAAACTTTCGCTCACTCAACGGATTAAGCACTCAGAACAAGATCTGATCAACCACTTGGAGCGCCCCTATGCAAACATCTAGCGGAAGCAAAACATATAGAGAAATCAGACCACTGCACAGAGGATTTTTAGGTGGTTCGGTCCTCCAGACCTACATCCACCCCACACTCAAACCGAGTGTGGCTTCCACTAGCTCACGCTAGAAACAGCAGACTCAGTCTGCAACAAATGCTGCCAAACAGCTTGACCAGGGGAACAGCCTCCCCTCTTCCTCCCAACCGGAGGGAACCACTAGTGACACCAGTCACTAGCAAACCAGAGACACACGGTCTCTCTTCCTCCAGACCTGGAGGGAACCCCTGGACTTGAATCCACAAGCCCAGAACCGGAGACAAGTCTCCCTTCCTCCAACCCGGAGGGAAACCTAGAGACCCAAGTCTCTCTTCCTCTGAACCCCAGAGGGAAGCACAACCGGAGATAAATCTCCCTTCCTCCAACCCGGAGGGAACCCACAAGCAGCCCACCTGCTGCTTGCAACCGGAGGTATCAATCTCCCTTCTCCTGAACTAACAGGAGGAACCCCGACCTCTCTACAGAGTATCGGAAACACAGCAAACCAGAAAACAAAGGAAAAACAATAAACGAGAATGACTTCAGCAAAACAGAAAGCTGAAAAATGAAATGCACAATGTGGCTCTCAACGGAGCTGACTGGCCTGGATTTGATCCACGGTCCAGTAGACGGATCTTCAGGTAAGATCTTCCTTCTTCTCCACGAGCTCTCTCGCTCACTCTCTATCTTTCTTTCTCTTTCTTCTGCTCTTCTCTCACTCTCTGCTTCTTCTTCTCTTCACACTCTTCTCAAGCTCTCTACCTCTCTTCTTCTCCTTCTGCTCTTCTTCTTTCTCTTTTCTTTTTCTATCTGGATCGTGGCTCTCTGTATGAGCTTTTCTTCACGCCAACTCGATCACCTTCATCTGTGGACGAAGGTCACATATATATAGCAGCAGCAGCAACATCAGCCACGACGTGTGACCTCCACATTTCCAGCCCTAAGAATTCGGTCCACGTGGCAGTCTCTCAGCAGGCTTCATTCCAGCCTCGGATCACGTGCCCTGCTTAAGCTTCACGATCAAAGCACCTGGATAAGTCATCAGTTTAAAGAACAACTCTGTATAGACTTATAAAAAGAACAGCGTTTTAGAAGAAACCTGGACGAGGTTAGAACTAAACAACACGAGCTAACAGACGGCAACAACACGGAGACAACACGAAGATAGAATAAGGAAACGACACGAAGTCACTGTAACAAAACAAGCACTACAAAAGGAACGACACGAGGTACATACGAAGACAAAACAGAAACCAATCATGAAGTATGGTTTCAACAAACGAAAGACACAAGGTCTAGGAAGAACAACACGAAGACAGAGTAAGAAAAACGACACGAAGTGAAATGACAAAAACCGTCACGAGTTGAAAACAACACGAAGACGAACACAGAAGTTGACACGGAGTTGAACACGTAGACATAAAAAATGACACGAGATTCAACTAGAGGACAGAGAGAAGTGACACGAGGTTTACACAGAAACGACACGAGGTTCACTGTGAAACGACACGAGGTGGCACACAGAAAGCAACACGAGGTGCTGCAATGTTCTGCACGCAGTGGAACAAAAACGACACGAAGACATGGAGACAACGGTAACCGACACGAGGTGAGGTTACTAAAGCGACAATGACACGTGGTGTGGAAAACACGACACGAAGACCTGAGAAGAAAAAATGACACAAAGTAAAAATAGTGATCGACACGGGTTGAAAACAACACGAAGTCGAAACAGTAATCGACACGGGTTGAAAACAACATGAAGACGAAGTACAAAGAGACGACACGAAGTGAAGTTGACACGAAGTGAAAACAACACTAAGTGAAAAACAATAATCGACACGCGGTGAAAACAACACGACGACAGTGAGAACAGCACGAGGTGAAATGACACGGGGTGTAGAAAACCAAGAATCGACACGAAGTGTGGTCAAGGCGAGAAAGACACTAAGTCAAAAATGAAAGACCAACACTCAGACAGAAACATAAAAATAACACGGAGACGTAGACACTAAAACAACACGAAGATGAAGACACTAAAACAACACGAAGACACGAAGACAAAACCAACACGAAGACACGACAAGGAAAACGACACGAAGTCTAACCTCATACAAGTTATCCTGTCACGCATGGAAATCAACACTAAGTGTTATAACCTCAGACGACACGAAATCTTTTCGTGTTAGTGAGGGGAAACAACACGAGGTGAGACTTCACGCTGTACAGAACTTGGAAGACCAGTGTTGAATGAGTAGACGTGTAGTATATCATGAAAGAAAGCCAGTGTACAGACTTGGAGGCCTGAAGGCGATGTGAGTAACAATCCAATGTATGGACTTTGACTCAAAATGAGACTGACAGTGTATACACTTAGCCAAGGCAATGCACTGTATGGACTTCCATGAGACGCTCAATGTGCAGACTTACTGCCAATCAATGTGTAGACTCTGTAAATGCATATGAAAGCTTTATGCAGCAGATAATAGTCTGAAACTTCAATTACAATGATTCACAGTGTAAACAAATAAACTGACTGAGCATATGAAAGCCTGAATGAACATTTCAACAGGATGACTCACAGTGACTTACATCAAACACCAATCATCAAAACCAAATCAATCATTAAAACCACAGCAATGAATGCTTTATGCATCAGTTTAACATGTAGCATGACTGATCATCAAATATGACTCTAAATTGAGCAGCAGGATGACTGAACATTTGATTAACTCACACCAACAATCAATCAACAAAACCATCATCAAAACCACAGGGGCACAACACCGTGGAGATTGCATTGATGCAACTCCCACTATCGATAATCACCTTACAAACTTGCTTGCCCAGCCTACAGAATGTATGAAAGATAGTGGTCCGTCGCCAGTCATCACTGGCCTGTGGCTGGGTGAGAATACACCTGACGACCCCCAAGTGGGTATCGTCCGGATGCTGGGCATCCTGGCTATTACCTTCGGCCTCATAGTACTCGTCAACTAGCTCCGGATCTGCTTCATAGCTGACTAACTCAAGGTCCGTAGGGGTGGTATCCTCGGCCTGTGTGTCCCCAATGACAAGAGACTGGCGGGTGAAACACTGGTTGGCAAAATGGCCAAACCCATTGCAGTGATAACACTGCTGCTGTGATCCACTAGGCTCCCCAATCATGGGTCCTTTCCCTTTATCCTCCCGATGGATAGGAGGTGAAGGCAACAAAGGACGGGCAGGAGGTGCGGGTGCCGGTGGATGGGCTGTGGGTGCCGTAAGATGTTGGGGACGAGGAAGGTCCCTCGGGAGTGGAGGGCGAGGCCTAGGAGCGAAAGGCTCGGGACGAGTGGGCTCCTGAGGTCGAGCCATGGGGGCCCTCGGATATGTGCCGAAAGAGCCACGGGGCTCGACACTACGGAGGGGAAAGGAACCCAACCGATGGGGAGACTCGAACTCGGCCTCGATTTGCTCCAATTCGAGAGCAACCTGATACACTTGTTCCAAAGTGGTCGCATTGCGGCGAAAAAGTTCTTATTGATAGTTTGGCCGCAGACCTCTCCGAAAGCGTGATATGGTCATGGTGCTCTCTTCCGTAACTCCACACCGTAAATAATATTCATCAAACTCGGCGGTGTACTCGGTCATGGATCGGTTCCCTTGGGAGAGACTTTGCCATTTTTCTATGAGACATTGGCGATATGAGGCAGGAAGGTACTTCTCCCTCAATTTCATTTTCATGTCATCCCAAGTGCCGATCGGGGGTTGACGTCGCTGATTTAGCAGGCTCTCCACATTGGTCCAATAAGTTTGGGCCTGCCCATGCAGCTTCATCTTCGCGTATCGAACTCTCCAGTGGACCGTCATCTCAAACCACTCGAAGTACCGGTCCATGCCGGCCTCCCAATCTAAATAGATCTTTGGGTCCAAGGACCCGCTAAAAATGGGAGGGTCCGCACGCACGCTCTGAAGAATGCGGTCGTCGTCATCGTCATCACGATTCCGTCGTTGGTTACGACGACCATATCCCCCTTGCTCATTATTAGATGCATAGTCAGACACCTCATGCACCTGTTGCCTCCCAACATCTACCGCCTGAGCTCTTGGCGCAGCAGGTTGCTGGGCCGGCTCTTGTTGACCATTGGTCGGCGCGGGTTGCTCCGCCGCTGGGGCCCTCTCGAGGACGGCAATCCTCCCTACAAGACCCTGGATGGACTGGTCTGAAGATTCGGCCCGATCCTCGAGGGCTTTCATTCTCCCTTCTAGACGCGTTCCTACGCCATCTAGACGCATACTAAGGCCATCCATACGCATATCGAGATGGTCCATGAGGGCTCGGAACATCTCGACCGTCGAGGGCTCATCGGAGCTACGGGCTCGGGAATCCGCCATAGGTGGTGGTGGTGGCGAGTATTGGGTGCCTCGACGGGTGGGCATGCAAAGACACACGGACTAGGAGACACAGACTAATGCAAACACCGACTAATGCACCTAGACCTAAACCAATACCCGGTACGTGGCGGAGTTAATCGATCCGAAGATCACTCCTGCAAGTGTGCGGCCCTCCCGATAGGCGTAGCCAAACGTTCGGGCAACACCTTTTAATATACCAGATTATCAGAATGAAATGCAATTGTAAAACACTCTTTTTTTTATTTTTGAAAATAATGATGATCCTAGACTCGACTTAGACCATGCAAGACTTATGCAACGACTACCCTAGACTCGACTCGCTCTGATACCAAACTGATGCGGGACGGACACGGGGACCGACTCTAAGTGATATGGACCTCGGACTCTAAATGCACACACGACTAGCAACATACGATGGGAGAGACATTAGGCCCGACACTAAGAGCTCCTATGGGCTATACGTCGATAACAGAAACGCAAGCTCACTCGTCGTCCCAAGTGAGGGAAACGCGGATCGTGCACGGTTGAGGAACCGGCAGAGTTAAGGGTAGTCCGACTCACTTCCGTGCTCGGATCGAGCCACGAGACGCGTTACTCTCTCGCTCACAGCGGTGACATGGACTCGCGGGCTAGAATCCTACGCTCTCACAGCGGCATATGACCATATACTAGCTAAGCAAAGTAATGCCAAGAAGTTACGATCGTGCCTCCATGCACCCGGCATGGGGACGACAACCCCGGCCAAATCCGGACTCCCAGTTAACAAAGTTTTACAGTGGTAAAAAAATTTGACCCACTCCACACAGGGAGGTAAAAGGTCACATCTGGGGCCCGGGAGTCACGCGAATTGGGTTGACGGGCAGCATCTTGATGTCGCTCCGTCGGTGCCGAAACCCACGTTTACTGCTGTCCGGACAGCGCAATCTACGGGTTCATGGGGGCCACAAATCGCTCTGTCCTCCGAGTCTGATGGGGTGGGTCCCGCTGTGATGGAGACCCCTAGTGGTGCACCTCCGTAGAAGGCGGTCGGGCGGGAATGCCGGTCGGAGGCTGATCGGCTCCGATCTCCAAGCTTTGGAGTTGCTGCCCACGGATCTGCAGTTTCTATTTTCAGGCGCGCGACCCAGCGAGATCTGCTACTGCGATCACTCCTGACGTTGGATCGATGCACAAGAGGTATCGTTGGAAAGCTCTCTCGAAGTCCTTCGACCCTGTGGGACTCATAAAAATTCACCGGAGCGGTGCTTCTGATGGCCGATTTTAGAACCGGCCAGTTCTCAATTTCTGATCTGACTGGGTAGAAACTGAGTTTCCTGAGAGTTGGTGTTTACCGTAGGGTAGACCTCCGATTCAGATCTCGAGCTCTTCATGAAAATTATAGAGGGGAGAGAGAGGAAAACGGTAATAATTGTTATGACTGATTTGGTGGAGATTTGGATGGGGAAAGCTATTTTATACTGGTGGGTGGTCGGATCTGAACAGGGGCAGACAGAACTGACTGGGATCTAGAGGTGATTTTTAGAAAATAGGTGGAGACCTTTTGAAATTCCACGAAAATTCGTAGGTGGAAGGGGTGTTGAACGGAACCTCCAGTAAAACTGGGGGTCCATGAAAAATCAAAAACTGGGTCGAAGATGCGAAGATCAGGGTTGCTGTCACAGTAGACAGAAACCTGGCAGATCAGGAATGAAAAGATGGAAGAAAATGGAAAAATAGAAATTGGAAACTAGAGGCCAAACCAAATTTTCTGGAACGTGGGTTCCCTAGAACTCACCCTGAAAATTTGGAACTCATAATATCTTGGATCTGAGAGTTAAAATTCATGGAAGGGGGATCTATCCTGGATGGTCAGAACTCCGGCGAACACGACGGTGGTGCGATGGCGACACGGTGGCGGCGGTGGCGGCGACGACGAGCTCTGGAACTGATAGAGGAGGCTTCACACCTCAGAATCACAGCCTTCCCAGCTGCTGAAGGGGGAGAGAGGAGAGAGAGAAGGGGGCGGCCCTTGCTTGCTCCAACATTAATCTGATTTTTGTGTGCATTAATTCTAATCAAATGAAAATACAAGGAATATATATGAAATACAAAAAGACTTCAACTATCCCTAGATCTAGGGTTGGAAAGAGGTAAAAGAGGGAGTTCAATTTTATTTCTCCCATGTGATATGGAATCAAATAAAATAAAAATTCATATCCTATTAAACTATATTAAAGAGGGGGCGCCCCCTTGACTTCATGGCCATCTTCTTGGACTTTTTTTCTCATTTGTCCCCCCCTTGGTCCACTCTTCTAGAAGCCTACTATTGGAAGGTTGACTGACCCCACATGGGCCCTAGAGATGAGGTGGACTAATGGGGAAGAGGTAGGGGGGCCCGCGGGACCCGGGTGCTCCCATTTTACACATAAACCCTTATTATAATCTGAATTACAATCCGAAGTAAAACCAATAAACACACATGACACACAAATAAAGTCCCAATAAATACTATAAATATCGAGACTCAAGGGGGAGTCTCCAGACTATCTCCGAGCCAGATGGAAGCCGCTGTAGCTCGGGTGGTGCTCCGCGTACGGTACCGGTGGCTCGCCGACTCGTGCCGCTCGTGTGCTTTGGTGTCCGCACCACCCGCTGAAATATATTATGTCCCAGCTAGCACTCAAAGGTCGCTTAGGCAAATGGGCGGTCATCCTTATGGAGTTCGATATCTCCTATGTGCCGCGAAAGGCTGTTAAAGGTCAAGCTATCGCAGACTTCTTCGCCGAGCACCCGGTACCAGAAGACTGTCCGCTGGAACCAGAACTTCCTGAAGACAAAACCTTGGAAGCTGCTCAAGTGCAGCCCTCTTTGTGGCAGTTATATTTTGATGGCGCCTCCAGAATTGATACCTCGGCCACTGGGTCAGCCAAGGTCAGAGCAGGAGCAGGCATAGTCCTGAAATCTCCAGAAGGAGAAGTTGTGCACACATCTTGCTCGATAAACAAGCCATGCACGAACAATGAAGCAGAATATGAAGCCCTAATAATTGGGTTGCAGATCGCACTATCCATGGGGATTCAGATGCTGGAAGCATTTGGAGACTCCATGCTAGTTATAAAGCAGCTGGAAGGAGAATTCGATGCGCGAAAGCAAGAGCTCCTCCCCTACCATCAGCTGGCAATCCGTCTGATGTCGAAATTTTAATTCATCAGCATCAAGCATGTCAACCGAGGACAGAATGCTCAGGCGGACGCCCTTGCTAAATTGGCCAGTTCTTTGGCAGTCCCGCCTGACACAAGCCTGAACATAACAGTGATCAACCGCCGGTAGGTCCCCAGTGCGACGGAGGTCTTGGCTGACAAACAAGAGAATGAGGTGGCAGCCGTCGAAGAATTTCAACAACTCGATTGGCGAGAACATCTCTTACGGTGGTTTCAGCACCAGCAGCTCCCAAAAGGGAAAGTACAAAGAATGAAACTCATGAGGGTCAAGGACTCTTACGAGATGAGAAATGGAACCTTGTTCCGAATAATGGCAGACGCCCGAAAAAGAGTTCTGTTGTATATCTATCTTAGTGTTTTTGATGATAACAAAACCAAGGACCCTTGGTGGCTCTCCTGTTTGGAATCCTTGACCCAAGTGTTTTTCACTCGTTTTTCAAGGCTGAATTTTCTCATGCTTTTGCTTAAGGCTTTAGCCTTCCAAATGGGCTTTCTCATATCTCAAATGAACTTGGCATCTCCCATACATGCATCCAATTCATGTCTCGATCTTGTGGATATGGTTCTCTGGGCTAAACTCTTATTTTTTAGGTTTTTCTGACAGTCCGGTCGACCACCAGCATGACCCCGGTCGACCAGAAATAACAGAATACAACTCTCTACAGACTGTCACAGTGGCGGTCGACCGCCCCTCAAATCCCGGTCGACCGGAATTCCCAGGGACCGGCCACTTGCAGGTTTCTCAGTAGCGGTCGACCGCCAGCCCCTGCCGGTCGACCGCCAGCCCCGTGCTGCCAACAATTGTTGACTTTTTCATCTTTCGAGATTAGCCACTCTCATGGGAATTGTTTAATCCCTAAGCTACCAAAGTCTCCAGATTTTGTGGATCTGGTCTGGGGGAGGCCTTGGACCATTCAAGAACATATATAACTTATACAAGAGGGTTTGGCAAACCCTAATGCTCAAGGAAGATCAAAGGGAGGCTGCCAAGAGGAAGAGAAGGGATTTGACACTGTAGACGTGAACAGTGCTCTGAAAGAAGTTCTTCATCCTTCTTCATCAAGTCAAGTGAAGATCAGCCCAAGGATTCAAGCTGCATCCAAAGCATCCAACCATCCATTAAGGGGGAGCAAATCAAGATTCCTCTATTGTGTTCTAAATTCTTTTTGCCTTCTTAAGCTTCATATGTGGATCTTGTAGTTGTAAAAATATTTCGGTATGTGTGGATCTTCCTAGATCCGTGTGTGTGTGGTTGTGTGTGTCCTCCCGTGTAGCGGTGTGCGTATTAAGGTGTTCTTGCATCTTCGCGGGAACTCCTCTTCCCAGTGTGGTAGTGTTGTGTGTGGTTGATCTTGTAACCTTTTACAAGATAGTGTGTGGATCCTCACAGTCCGTGAGGGGTGGACGTAGGTTGTCTTTGTGGCATCCGAACCACCTAAAAATCATTGTCGCCGTGTGGTTTGTTCCTTTTCTTCTATCCCCATTCTGTGCTAATTGCATGTGTGATTTCCAGTTCAGTTTTTATTCTCAATAATCCTCTTATCATCGTTTAGATCTTGCATTGTTTTTTGGTCTCTGTTTACCTTGTCTTTCTTATAGCATTCTATCACATATTTTATACAAATAGAAAATAATCTTCATTAATTTTTAACACCCAATTCACCCCCCCTCTTGGGTGACATTTAAACTCGGGACTTCAATTGGTATCAGAGCAAGGGCTCTTTCCTTCACAGATCTAACGATCTAGAGCTAGATCCGATTAAATGGCAAACAAGGGTATGATACCCGAGGGTCACTCCATCAACCGTCCTCCTTTTTTTGACGGCTCAAACTACTCTTACTGGAAAAATAGAATGCATGTTTTTCTGAGGGCGCAAGAGTACGAAGTTTGGAGAGTTGTGGACAAGGGTCCTCATAAACTCGGGGCTGATGAAGAAAAATGGACGCCCGAGGAAATTAAGAAATGCACTGCTAATTTTAATGCCATGAACATTATGCAATGTGCAATACACCCTAGTGAATTCTCTCGTGTCTCTATGTGCAGTTCAGCCAAAGAAATGTGGGACAAGCTGCGACTCATATACGAGGGAACTTCAGAGGTCAAAGAAACCAAGGCAAATCTCCTAGTCACGGACTATGAGCTATTCAAAATGAAACCTGAAGAAACCATCTCTGAAATGTTTGCAAGGTTAACAGAGATCACAAATGGTCTCAAAGGTCTCGGGAAGGAATACTCAAATTCTGAGCTTGTGAGGAAGGTGTTAAGGTCCCTACCGTCAGCTTGGCACACCAAGGCCACGGTAATTGAAGACTCAAAGAAAACATCCACAAGAAGTTGGACTAACTCCTATGGACCCAAACTTGTTTGGGTACCAAAAATAATTGCATGAGAAGTTTTTTTCTTGCAGATATGTCTTGAAGCCAGGGGGAGCAAATGGTACATGGATAGCGGGTGTTCAAGGCATATGACAGGGGACAAGGAATTGTTCTCTACACTGCAAGATAAGGATGGAGGGTCAGTTGTCTTTGGAGGTCAAGATAAAGGTAAAATCATTGGAACTGGCAACATTGGCAAGAATTCTGAAATCCTTATTGAAGATGTGCTTTTGGTGAAAGGTTTAAATCATAACTTGCTAAGCATTAGCCAATTGTGCGATAAGGGTTTTAAAGTTATTTTTGATGAAACTCACTGCATTGTCTTAAACAAAAATTCAAATGAGATCAAATTTCTTGGAAAAAGGAATAACAATGTCTACACTGTTGATATTGATAATGCTTCTTGCGATAACTTCTGCTTGGTTGCGAACAATCATGAAAATGCATGGTTATGGCACCGAAGATTAGGTCATGCTAGTTTTGGAGTAATCTCCAAGCTGTCTAGACATGACTTGGTGAATGGACTGCCAAAATTAAAACTTGAAAGTGATAGGATATGTGAGGCTTGTACTAAAGGCAAGCAAACACGAACCTCTTTCAAAAATAAAAACATTGTCTCATCTGCTAGGCCTTTGGAACTGTTGCATCTTGATCTTTTTGGTCCCACTAGAACATCTAGCCTAGGAGGAAAATCCTACGGCTTTGTGATTGTTGATGACTTCTCCAGATTCACATGGGTGTTATTTTTAGCTAATAAAAGTGATGCTCTGATGGAGTTTCAAGTGTTTTGCAGAAAAATTCAAAATGAAAAAGGTTACCTCATCACCACCATCCAGAGTGATCATGGTGGTGAATTTGAAAATCATGATTTCAGCATCTTCTGTGAAGAGCAGGGGTATACACATAATTTTTCATCACCAAGGACGCCCCAGCAAAATGGAGTAGTGGAAAGGAAGAACAGAACATTAATAGACATGGCCTGGACCATGCTAAGTGAGAACTCCCTGCCTAAGTATTTTTGGGCTGAAGCGGTGAGTACAGCTTGCTACATCACCAACAGGGCAATGGTAAGGCCCATTCTGATGAAAACTCCTTATGAGCTCTACAAGGGTAAGAAACCCAACATCTCTTATCTTAAACCTTTTGGATGCTCCTGCTATATTTTGAATAATGGTAAATCCAACCTGGGTAAGTTTGATGAAAAGAGTGATAAAGGAATCTTCCTAGGTTATGCACTCAACTCTAGAGCTTACCGTCTTTTTAATAAAAGGACTTTAGTTGTTGAAGAAAGTCCTCATGTTATCTTTGATGAATCCGAATCAAAACTGATAGACCAAACTTCTTCTACATTGGATGCAGATGAAGATCCTAAGAACTCAATAAGTGTCAAGGCTAAGGATGAATCATTGGAAGCAACCTCTAGCAATAGTGAAAAAGATGAAGATCCTATACTCGAGACTCTACAAGAACCACAAGTGCAGCATCCTGATCTACCCAGCTCCTCCACCCGTCTAAAGGATCATCCAGCTGTGAACATCATAGGCTATTTGGAGGATGGGGTAAGAACTAGGTCCTCTCTAAGGCAAGTTGAAGAGGAAGACTTGATAGCCTTGCTATCACAAGAAGAACCCAAGGACTTTCGTGAATCTCTTCAAATGAATCCTGGATTCAGGCTATGCATGATGAACTGCACCAGTTTGAAAGAAACGAGGTGTGGACTCTCATGCCGCGTCCTAAGAACCATCCCACTATTGGAACTCGTTGGGTCTTCAGAAACAAGTTAAATGATGCGGGATTGGTGGTTAGGAATAAGGCCCGGCTTGTGGCCAAGGGTTACAGCCAGGAAATGGGCATTGATTTTGATGAGTCTTTTGCACCAGTTGCCAGACTTGAAGCTGTTCGAATCTTATTGTCCTATGCTTGCTCTTTGAACTTTAAGTTATTTCAAATGGATGTTAAATCTGCATTTCTTAACGGCTATATCAAGGAGGATGTCTTTGTAGAACAGCCTCCAGGTTTTGAAGATTCCAAACATCCACAACATGTGTACAAACTCCAAAAGGCCCTATATGGACTAAAGCAAGCACCAAGGGCGTGGTATGAACGGCTTACCTCATTTTTGGTTGAAAATGGTTTCAAGAGAGGTAATGTTGACCAAACACTTTTCACCAAGAGATCAGGTAAAGACATTTTGGTGGTTCAAGTGTATGTAGATGACATCATCTTTGGGGCCACTAACAATGTCTTATGCAATGAATTTGCAAAAATCATGCAGGGAGAATTCGAGATGAGTTTAATGGGGGAGCTAACCTTCTTTCTTGGATTACAGGTGAAACAAACTTTAGAAGGAATCTTCATCAATCAAACCAAATATACTATTGAACTGTTGAAGAAATATGGGATGGCGGAAGCAAAACCCATATCAACTCCCATGGCCACCACCATAAAGTTGGATAAAGATGAAAATGGTAAAACAGTAGATCCTACACTGTTTCGAGGTATGATCGGATCGCTACTGTACCTTACAGCATGTCACCCTGACATTCAATTCAGTGTATGTCTCTGTGCCCGTTTTCAGTCATGCCCCAAGGAATCTCATTTATCCGCCGTGAAACGCATTTTCAGATATCTCATTGGATCCTTAAACCTTGGCTTGTGGTTTCCTATCGGTGGTTCCTTTGATTTAATTACTTATACTGATGCGGATTATGCTGGGTGCATTGTAGATCGTAAAAGTACAAGTGGATACTGTCAGTTTCTTGGTGGTTGCCTAGTCTCATGGGCCTCCAAGAAACAACATTCAGTAGCTCTCTCAATGGCCGAGGCTGAATATGTAGCCGCCGGAAGTTGTGGAGCCCAAGTACTTTGGATCAAAAATCAACTGCTTGATTTGGATGTTGAAATGAAAACTGTTCCAATTCTGTGTGACAATACCAGTGCGATAAATTTGTCTAAAAACCCTGTTCAGCACTCTAGGACCAAACATATAGATATTCGTCATCATTTTCTGAGGGATCATGTAGGAAAAGGGGTCTTTGAATTGAACTTCATTGACACACACAATCAGCTAGCTGACATTTTCACCAAACCTCTAAACCAGGATCAGTTTAATAAGATAAGAAGAGAACTTGGGATGTGCAAGGGTGAGAGCATACATGCATAGGTTTGCATCTAAGGTATAGGGTTGCATTTGTAGAAAATCATGTGCACCGAGGGTAGAAACCATGCATTTTGCCTCTTCTCTTTCTTATGTGTTGTTCTCACGTTGTTACTCACCTTGCATGCCTGTTTGTTACTACTTATATCCAACCCTTCTTGAATATTTCTTCTATGGCTTAATATTCCTTGCTCAAACATCTGTGGACTCAGTGTGCTGGTACTAAAGGAACTTACTAGGGAAAATCAGAACCTCCTCTCAGTTATACATCTTGCTCTTTTCACTTCCCTTGTCCTGTTTTGTGGCCCCTCTCAGGCAGTCCGTTGCCTATCCCCCAAATATAAAAAAAAAAGAAAATCAAAAAAAAAGGAAAAAGAAAGAAACAAAAAAAAGGGAAATATCCATTTTTTTTGGGGATTTTGGTCCTGGCGGTCGACCGCCAGGCCCGCGCCGGTCGACCGTCGGCGGCGGACCGGCCCGACTTAGGGGTCCACCGACCCTTTTTATATGGGTCCCTTTTCTTCTTTTCTCTCTCTCCTTCACTTCCACTCACTCTCTACCACCAAACCCTAACCCCCACACTCCTCATCTCCACCATCCAAGCCTCCACAACCCTCCTTCCTCCATCCGCACATTGATTCGGTCGTCCCGGCATCACTTCGGGACCTCTTCCTTATTGTCGGGTGTGCATTCGTGGAGATCTCTCTCAACTTCTTCTCTGTGGAAAAGTTCCTCCAAGCCGTAGAAGTGTCCCATGTGCTTCATCCACGTTCCCGGAGTTGAGATCGTTTCCCCAAGAGTTTCCCGGTGGGTTTTTCAAGTTCGGAATGCCGCCAAGACGGAGTTCTCGGCGTTCTGCCCAAGGTGAAGCTAGCCGTCTACGGCCAGCAGCCCTGGCTCCTCCACCTCAGCAAGCTCCTCCTCTGCCTCGAGCACCCTTACCTCCACGTCCTATTATCGACCCTCGCTTGGTTGACTTTGATGAGGTAAATGCGCTCTTCCCGGATTTGTGCGCTCTATTTGAGGTTCAGGACGGTTGGATGGATTTTGTTACCCGATACAATAGGTATTATCCTCGGTTGGTGCAGCAGTTCTATGACTTTTTAGCTGTGAGAAATGACCGGTTATACACCACGGTTGAGGGTGTGGAGCTTCATATCACTCCGGCGTTATTTCAGGAGGCCCTAGGAGTATCCGCCATGGGTGCAGATAGGGCATTTGGTTTTGGTGAAGTTCCAGCAACATTTACTGCTATGACAGGCTGTGAATATGTACACGGTGTGAGCAATTTGATCAAGCTAAATGCAAATCATTTTCCTTCACTACAGCGAGTCCTGCACCACATGTTTACATCATTGATTTATCCCAAAGTGGGCGGTCGGGATGAGGTTACAGAGGTTCAGCGTTTTCTATTCTATCATGTTATGAACGGTATTCAAATCAATATCGGTCGGCTCATGACTGATCTGATTGGAACCTGTCGTACCTACCTCCGGCGGTCTCTTCCCTATGCTTCGCAGTTGACCGGAGTCTTTATTCATGCCGGGATTAGTGTGGCAAATGAGCAGTTCATCTATGTTCTGCCGGATGATGTGTACAATAAGCATAAAATTTTCACAGATTTTGGCTACTACTTTGGTCCCGACGGCGAGCTTGTGCGGGACATTCCAGTTTATGGGGACGATGAGCTCCGTGAGGAAGATGTTGCACCAGCGCAGCCGCCAGGCGACGGGGATGTCCCCCCTCCAGTTCCCGCTGCAGAGCAGCCTCCTCCCTCGTCCCCGTTTCACCCGGTTCTTGAGATGTCTCCTCCACCCCAGTTTCACCATGGGGAATCTTCCACTCAGGGGGCCGGACAGTGCCCTTCGGTGGATTACGAGGCTCTTGACGGGCGGCTTACCGGCTTGGAGACTCGTGTGGATAACCTCGGGGATCGTCTCTCTACCCTTGGTGACAATATGGGCACTGTGTTTGACACCCTATCCGGGCGCTTGGACACCTTCTCTACTGCTTTTGAGACTCTCTCTACTCAGATGGCCACTCTCACCACCCACATGACTTCTCTCCGCGCAGACTTCGCTGAGTCTGGCCAATCCTTTACCCTCTTGCAGCTCTCCCTTATTGGCATGCAGCGTCAGGATACGGCTCGTGATGTATCCATTGGTCATGTTCTTGATCTTCTTCACAGTCATGGCCACCAACTTAGCGCCATTTATCAGCACCTTGGCCTTCCACCTACACCTCCCGCAGATCAGTCCCCTCCTGCAGATGCTCCCTGAGACTTTGTTTTGCTTTCACCTCTAGCATGTTCTCTTTTGATCCAGTGCAGTTTGAGTCCCTCCTTCGTCTATCACATCCCTTTTTGCTGTTGACAAAGGGGGAGAAGTAGTAAAGTAGTAGGGCAGGCTTATTATTTACTTATGTATGTCATTGTGTGGTTGTGTTGCCTTCTTGCATGTCATGTGAGGGCTGTCTGTAGTGTTAGTCTTTTGCTTAACCTTTGGTTTTAGAGTCGTGCATCCACTTGCACTAATGTATCTTGTAATGAAAACTATGATGAATTGAAAGCACTGGTGTTTGAATTCATTTGTTGGCTTTGGTGTCTCATTTCATATTCTTATTGCCTATCTAGTGATCTGTGCTACATCATGTTGATTGGTTTGTTTTGGTGAATGACATTTCTAGCACAACGTTCAATCTTTTTTTAACATAAACCTTGGTGTGTTAGCCTAGCGTTTTGTCATCATCAAAAAGGGGGAGATTGTAGTATATCTATCTTAGTGTTTTTGATGATAACAAAACCAAGGACCCTTGGTGGATCTCCTGTTTGGAATCCTTGACCCAAGTGTTTTTCACTCGTTTTTCAAGGCCGAATTTTCTCATGCTTTTGCTTAAGGCTTTAGCCTTTCGAATGGGCTTTCTCAGATCTCAAATGAACTTGGCATCTCCCATACATGCATCCAATTCATGTCTCGATCTTGTGGATATGGTTCTCTGGGCTAAACTCTTATTTTTCAGGTTTTTCTGACAGTCCGGTCGACCGCCAGCATGACCCCGGTCGACCAGAAATAACAGAATACAACTCTCTACAGACTGTCACAGTGGCGGTCGACCGCCCCTCAAATCCCGGTCGATCGGAATTCCCAGGGACCGGCCACTTGCAGGTTTCTCAGTAGCGGTCGACCGCCAGCCCCTGCCGGTCGACCGCCAGCCCCGTGCTGCCAACAATTGTTGACTTTTTCATCTTTCGAGATTAGCCACTCTCATGGGAATTGTTTAATCCCTAAGCTGCCAAACTCTCCAGATTTTGTGGATCTGGTCTGGGGGAGGCCTTGGACCATTCAAGAACATATATAACTTATACAAGAGGGTTTGGCAAACCCTAATGCTCAAGGAAGATCAAAGGGAGGCTGCCAAGAGGAATTGAAGGGATTTGACACTGTAGACGTGAACAGTGCTCCGAAAGAAGTTCTTCATCCTTCTTCATCAAGTCAAGTGAAGATCAGCCCAAGGATTCAAGCTGCATCCAAAGCATCCAACCATCCATTAAGGGGGAGCAAATCAAGATTCCTCTATTGTGTTCTAAATTCTTTTTGCCTTCTTAAGCTTCATATGTGGATCTTGTAGTTGTAAAAATATTTCGGTATGTGTGGATCTTCCTAGATCCGTGTGTGTGTGGTTGTGTGTGTCCTCCCGTGTAGCGGTGTGCGTATTAAGGTGTTCTTGCATCTTCGCGGGAACTCCTCTTCCCAGTGTGGTAGTGTTGTGTGTGGTTGATCTTGTAACCTTTTACAAGATAGTGTGTGGATCCTCACAGTCCATGAGGGGTGGACGTAGGTTGTCTTTGTGGCATCCGAACCACCTAAAAATTGTTGTCACCGTGTGATTTGTTCCTTTTCTTCTATCCCCATTCTGTGCTAATTGCATGTGTGATTTCCAGTTCAGTTTTTATTCTCAATAATCCTCTTATCATCGTTTAGATCTTGCATTGTTTTTTGGTCTCTGTTTACCTTGTCTTTCTTATAGCATTCTATCACATATTTTATACAAATAGAAAATAATCTTCATTAATTTTTAACACCCAATTCACCCCCCCTCTTGGGTGCCATTTAAACTCGGGACTTCAAGTTCTACTTCGTTGCTTGTCTTCAACAGAGGCTAGGCAGGTGATGCAAGAAGTCCATGCGGGTTCAGCTGGAGCGCATCAGGCCGGCCCGAAAATGACAATCGAGATAAAGAAATTGGGTTACTATTGGCACACCATATTTGATGACTGCTGCAAGTTCACTAAGGCTTGTCAGAAATGTCAAGAGCACGTCAATGTGTCAAGAAGACCTCCAGTGCCACTACATCCTATGTTACCAAGCTGGTCATTTGCTCAGTGGGGCACGGACGTGGTAGGGCCACTGCCAGCATCTTCATCAGGGTGCAGATACATCTTAGCAGCTATAGACTACTTCTCCAAATGGGCGGAAGCAGTTGCGCTAAGAGATGTGACGGGAGAACTGGTTGCAAGATTATTCCGATAGAACATAATATTCTGGTTCAGAATTCCCAGCCGAATTATCTCTGACAACGGCAGCCATTTTAGAAACGAAAAGGTTTACTGGCTAGCTGACAAATATAAGATTGACTGGAGGACATCGTCCCCCTACAACCCTCAAGTCAATGGACTTGCAGAAGTCTTTAACAAGACACTATGCACATTGCTGGCAAAGACTGTCAGGTCCAATAAAAAGGACTGGGAAGAAAAGATGTACGAGGCACTCTGGGCCTATCGTACCATCTATAAAACCCCAACCGACTGTTCGCCATTCTCCCTCGTGTATGGGTCAGAGGCTGTGGTGCCGATTGAATTAGAAGTCCCCTCGCTACGAGTTGCCATCCAACATGGACTAGTCTGCGGTGAACAAACTAATACAGAGCAAAGATTGGAAGAGCTCACCGAGCTCGAAGGAAAGCGTCTCTGTGCACTGTAAAACATTCAACTCTACCAAGCTCGCATGGCCCTTGCTTTCGATAAGCTGGTCAAAGGTCAAGAATTCAAGAAAGGAGACCTGGTAATGGTCAAAAGAAGAGAAGTAATGGCCTCCAACCCCAAAGGGAAGTTGGTTGAAAATTTGGTCGGACCATATATCGTCCACCGAGTATATGAAGGGGGTGCGTACATCCTGGTAGACCACAAAGGAGTCGTCTAGTTCTCTCCCCTCAATGGAAAGCATATAAAGCTGTATCACACGGCACAACCAACATTCCCTCAGTGATCAGAATACTCACCTTGGTCTAGTGGCACTCCGCCCTGACCGAGCTACCTTCACCTTGGTCTAGTGGCACTCCGGTCTACCTTACCTTGGTCTAGTGGCACTCCGCCCTGACCGAGCTACCTTACCTTGGTCTAGTGGCACTCCGCCCTGACCGAGCTACCTTACCTTGGTCTAATGGCACTCCGCCCTGACCGAGCTACCTTCACCTTGGTCTAGTGGCACTCCGCCCTGACCGAGCTACCTCACCTTGGTCTAGTGGCACTCCGCCCTGACCGAGCTACCTCACCCCGGTCTAGTGGCACTCCGCCCTGACCGAGCTACCATCACCTTGGTCTAGTGGCACCCCGCCCTGACCGAGCTACCGTCACCTTGGTCTAGTGGTACTCCGCCCTGACCGAGCTACCTCACCCCGGTCTAGTGGCACTCCGTCCTGATCGAACTATCCTTACCCCGGTCTAGTGGCACTCTGCTATAATCGATCTCGCATAAAATCAACAACATTGCCATTACGGGCCTTACGCCCGAATCGGCCCAAATCTATCCTTTGCGTCAGCATTGTTTCCTTGCTGACGAATAAGCCCTTTTTCTCGACGCAAGACTTCGTTTCCTAGCCGACCCTTATACAACATTGTCGTTACGGGCCTTACGCTCGAATCGGCTCAAATCTATCCTTTGCATCAGCATTGTTTCCTTGCTGACGAATAAGCCTTTTTCTCAGTGCAAGACTTCGTGTCCTAGCCGACCCTTATACAACATTACCGTTACGGGCCTTACGCCCGAATCGGCTCAAATTTATCCTTTGCGTCAGCATTGTTTCCTTGCTGACGAATAAGCCCTTTTTCTCGACGCAAGACTATGTGTCCTAGCTGACCCTTATACAACATTGCCAATGCGGGCCTTATGCTCAAACCGGCTCAGATCTATCCTTTGCGTTAGCATTACCTTCTTGTTGACGAATATGCCCTTTTCTGGCACAAGACCTCGTGTCCTAGCCAACTCTCTCAGCATCCTCCTGTTATATGAGCAAAAAAGAAAAAAAGCAAAAAATGGGGTTAAAAATAGAGATACCCCGCCAGACTTGTTCTTGTATTCGGAGCAAGGGAAAAAATGGCTATAACCCGGCTGTGGCGAAAACCTGAAAGGGCGTTGCAGGCAAAATCGGGTACCCCGCCATGTGAAAACCTGGAAGGGCGCGTGGGCAAAAGTAAGAGGGGGCTGGCCTCGGTGAAAACCCGAAAGGGCGCTTAGGTCAGTAAAGTGGTAATCTAAAAAGTTCCTCTTTATTCTCCTCCTAATGAGACTCCCAAAGGACAACCATCAAGAGTCCCACCGGAGATCCCCTTACCAAACCCATGTTCGACCCACGTCATCATCGGCAAGATCGGTCGAACTCTACCCTTGACTCGGACCTTCCGTCCTTGTCAATGAAGATACCCTTGCTTCAATACGTAACCCATGTCGATGAACAAACCCATGTTCGACCCTCATCATCATCAGCGAGATCGGTCGAACTCTACCCTTGACTCGGACCTTCCGTCCTTGTCAATGAAGATACCCTTGCTTCGACGTGTAACCCATGTCGATGAACAAACCCACGTTCGACCCTCGTCATCATCGGCGAGATCGGTCGAACTCTACCCTTAACTCGGACCTTTCGTCCTTGTTAATGAAAATACCCTTGCTTCGGCTTGTAACCCATGCCGATGAACAAACCCGTGCTCGACCCTTGTCATCATCGACAAGGCCGGTAGAACTTTACCTTTAACTCAGACCTTTCATCCCTATTAAGAAGTATATAGTCTTTGCTTCGGCATTCAACCGATGTCGACGAACTGAACCAGGGCCCGACCCTTGTCATCATCGACAAGGCCGGTCGACATTCTAGCAAGACAAGTTCACCCACGTTCCAGATTCTCCGTGGAATAAAATAAAAGCAAAAAATGGGGTTAAAAATAGAGATTCCCCACCAGACTTGTTCTGTATTCGGAACAAGGGCAAAAATGGCTATAGCCCGGATGTGACGAAAACCCGAAAGGGCGTCGCAGGTAAAATCGGGTACCCCGCCACGTGAAAACCCGAAAGGGCGCGTGGGCAAAAGCAAGAGGGGGCTGACTTCGGCGAAAACCCGAAAGGGCGCTTGAGTCGGTAATGTGATACAAAAAAAAATGAAATAAAAAATTTTAAAAAAATGATAATGATGATGTAGTAACGAGGTTACCCTCGTTCATCATTCCACTTCCATCTACCTTCTTGACCCTTGTCACCATCGGTAAGACCGGCCATCTTTTCGACCCTTGTCACCATCGGCAATATCGGTCGCTATCCTTTTCGACCCTTGTCACCATCGAAAGATCAATCGCTACCCCATCCGGTCCTTGTCACCATCGGCAAGACCGTCTACCCTTCTCGGCCCTTGTCACCATCGACAAGACCGGTCATCTTTTCGACCCTTGTCACCATCGGCAAGATCGGTCGCTATCCTTTTTGACCCTTGTCACCATTGGTAAGATTGGTCGCTACCCCTTCCGGTCCTTGTCACCATCGGCAAGACCGTCTACCCTTCTCGGCCCTTGTCACCATCGGCAAGACCGGCCATCTTTTCGACCCTTGTCACCATCGGCAAGGCCGGATACCCTTCTTGGTCCTTGTCACCATCGGTAAGATCGACCATCTTTTCGACCCTTGTCACCATTGGCAAGATCGGTCGCTACCCCTTCCGGTCCTTATCACCATAGGCAAGACCGGCTACCTTCTCTGCCCTTGTCACCATCGGTAAGACCGCCCATCTTTTCGACCCTTGTCACCATCGACAAGATCGGTCTCTACCCCTTCTGGTCCTTGTCACCATCGGCAAGACCGGCTACCCTTCTCGGCCCTTGTCACCATCGGCAAGATCGGCCATCTTTTCGACCCTTGTCACCATCGACAAGATCGGTCGCTACCCTTCTCGGCCCTTATCACCATCGGCAAGACTGGCTACCTTTTTTGCCCTTGTCACCGTTGGCAAGATCGGCTACCTTTTCGGCCCTTGTCATCATCGACAGGACTGGTCAACATCCCCCTAACCTGGACCCTTCATCCTCGTTAAGCAATTAACTTCTTTTGCTTCGACATATAACCTCTGTCGATGAATAAACCCTACCCTCAATTTCTGTCAGCATCAATGAGTCCAGCTGACAAGCCGTCTGACCTTATTTCCCAGCCCTAAGGGGCCTCTACACTTTTTGGTCTTTCAAACTTTTGGCCTACGTTAGCCATTGCTTGGTCCCGAGAATGGTCACGGCGCGGTGGAGCGAACACCTCACCCCTTTGCTGAAGGCGTGAGCGCTCTCCTACCTTAGTGACTCACATACTCGGACTAGAATTGACTGGAGAGTGGAAAGGGGAAGGAAAAGAGATGAAAGAATGGAGTCGTCATTTAACAGCAAATGAGGATTTTCATTCCTATGAAATAAAAAGATACATGTTACACTGGGCATACCCCGGAATACATAAAGTCCATCAAACAGGGAGGGGAATAGATGAGACTATGGCAGCGGGTGTCGGAAGATGTCCTCCAGCTCCGGAATACCCAAAGAAGGATGGCGGGTCAGTTCTTATAGTCGAGACTCGGTGACCTCCTGCTGGGACAGTTTCTCCTCGAGGGAAGCAGCTTGTCCCTCGGCCATTTCTGCTTCCTCTGTCTTCTGGACTTCCAGATGCTCTATTTCTTGAAGCTCAGCCTCTGCCCTTGAAAGTTCGGCCTACAGCTCTGCTATCCGGGCCATAAGAAAACTTCGGCGCTGCAAAGAGGCACTGGCATCATCCCTCATCTGCGCCGCAGTCCCTTTCAAAGAGACGAGAGTCGCTCGGCATTCAGCTCGCTCCAATGTTATGGCCGTCAACTGGTTAGCTACCTCCCGGCCTAAGAACTCCCTTCTGTTCACATATTTCAGCAGCTGAATTACCCGTGGAGTCCAGTCGTCCATGGGGCAACCGAAAGCCAACAACGAGCAGGACAAGTGCTCTATCAAGCCCCTCAGCTAAACATAAGTCAAATCTCTGCTGGCCGCTATGGTCTGTCGAAGGGTCCCTTAGAACTGCCACACGAGGTCACTCGATGACTGGAGACCGAGCGGTGACATCTCGGGTAGTTTGAACTCCACTCTGCTATCCACGGTGGCCCAGATATCGTTGCTCATCCCAGAAGATGACGACGGCATGATCTGCAGTGCACTTGTATGGGGAACAACTGCAGTAACTGATATGGTAGCTGGAGTCTCGATGACTGTGACTTCCCTGCCAGCCCCTTGAGATGAAGCTGTAACAGGAACATCAAGGGCCAAGGACATCTGCTCCTCGCCTCCAACTTGACTGACCCCCATATGGCCAATTTCAATAATAAGAGCCAGGGCCCCAGTAGTCCTGGCTTCCTCTTCAACGATCTCTCCCGTCTCTACCTCGGGGGGGCCACCCTTCTCTGAAGCTGACTATCGTGCGACTTCCAATGGCTGAGAGTCCTCCACTGCCACCGACTCGTCAGCCCTCACAAATACTCCAGGTCCTGCTGGACCCGCTGCCACTGCGTAGTCCTTGGGATATCGCAGTGCGATAGGCTGCAAGACTGGCGGGAAGGTTGCATGACCCGCACCTAGAGTTGGAAGGGGTATCTGCACCGTTATGGTTGGCAGCACCACCTCAGTCTGTACCAGAAATATATATATCAGAGAGCTGAAAAGAAAAAGAAAGGAAGGGCAACAAGCGTCGATCACGGGGGGTTCCTCACCTCAGCCGGCACTAGGCTCAAATCTCCAAGGGAGACCTCTGCGGCCCCAGCCTATTCATTTACAAGTGATCCTGACGGCCCAGGACGGCTCCATGACAACCGGGGCGGGCTGAAAGTCAGGTGATCACTTTCATAAGCCGAAGATGCCCCGACATCCTCAGTCTCTGTGTCGACCGGTGGGAACTCTTCGTCACTAGAGCCGCCACCGTAATCGACCTGCTCAGAGGAAGAAGACTCCTCTGCTCTTTCTGGATGCTCCACCATCGGAGCAGGAACCTCACCAGGAGGAGCATCACCCACAGTAGGGACTTCCTCCATGCACTCCACACTAGGAGCAGCAGTTGATGGGATCTCAGGGGCAAGCTCGCCTTGCTCCCCAGCAATAGCTTCCTCTGCACCCTCTGCTCCCGGAAGTAATGACGGTTGCATATCAACTGAAATTTATGGCAAGAAATAGTCAAGCCGACTGAAGACATGAAGACTCACGGTGGTGTCGCAATTAAACTATAAATTACCTTCCATTTCTTATCTGGGCGTTGGAGAAGGCATATATCTCTCTACGGGAGCAGCAAGGATTTCCTCTGCCCCTTCCCTAGCCACGGCGCCTACCGTCGCCTCCAGCCCAATGACTGCAGCGACTGTGTCGGCAACTGTCAACACGGATTAGCCGAAGCAGCCAAAGCGAGCCAATGAATTCTGGAGAAATGAAGAGCCTACCTTCAGCTTCTGGCCCTTGCGTGCGGGAAGCCTCGAACTCTTCAAAGGATACAACTGGAGGAAGAACGGTTGCTGGTTCCTTTTCTGCAGCCTTCCTCCGGCGTGCCCGTGTCACTAGGGTCACTGCCGCTTTGGCCTTCCCAACGGCCTCCCTCAACTGGGATCGGGTCCGCTTTCTCGAATCGCCAAGAGGCAGTGGCATCGTGGTCGGGGCCGGCACGGGAGCCTTGAAGTATGCTGGCTTCTGAGCTTTTATTATTAGCTCCCTAAAGTGCCGAGTCTCCTCCAAAGTCGGTCGGACTGCACACGCACGAAGGTGAGGATAATACATGACAATGAAGAAAAGAAGCTAGCCGACGGGCCTGAATAAAGAGATAGAACATACTTGCTGGCCCCGTGTAGAAGGGGAAGAAAGGCCAATAATACAGCGAGGGCATTTTGTCTCTCGAAGCTGCCTCGCGAATAAGCCAGCATAAATCTCCTATCTTTTCACTTAGCTCGGCCAGTAGCGCCAGGTCCTCATGGCCACGAGAAGACAAGTGATAATATAAGCTCAGGTGGTCCATCCCCCATCTGTCAGCATATTTGAATGAGATATGAAGGGGCCGGTCCAGAATGGCTTCGCTGGGACCACCCACTGAAAGACCATGCGATCGAAGGAGCGCAAATAGCCAAGGGGTGTTGTCATATAGAGCATCCCGCCTGTCTTCCCTACGGATGAAAGTCCGATAGGAGTGCAGCCTGTCAACCTCGGGGCGCCAGTCAGCCACAACCGAGATGGGTTCCTCCACTAGCAGAGGGAGTTGCTGAAGAACCACCCTCTCGCTGCTTACCCGGCATAGACCCCGAAGCGTTTTCACATAGTCATCCTTGCTGATTGTGGGCAACTTCGGGTCGACTTTGGTCCTGCGGCTTTTCACGGCTTTTCGGGCCTCCAAATAGGCCCTCACTTCCGCGTTGGTCCAAGGCTTCAACTTCTTCAAATAGGAGGGCTCAATATCAAGGATTGGCTCCGGCTGGGAGTCCACAAATCTATGCTCTGCTACGGCCCAACACTCTCGGCGGGAGCTCCTTTAGAACCCCGTCCGCGTGTTCCACCACTTGATATACTCAGGAGTGACGCGGGGGAAGCGGGCAGGGGTTGGCACTCTGAAAGAAACATCTTCTCGGCGGTGGAAGAAGTCCCACCATATCCGGGCATCATCATTTGAAACTTGCCTGGCTCTGTGCCTATTGGGCAATGCAAATTGTGAAGAAGAATGCGGAATGTGCTGGTCATAGCCAAAGTTCCGACTGAAGCGAAATGGATAATACGGCTCCGGCCACAAAATGCCGCTCTTCCGGAATACAAGGACGCTTGACCTGATAGCCAGTGCCCAGTCAACCAACTCCTGCTCAAGGATGGGCCTTGTACACTTGGCCCCAGAGATTGGATGGATATACTCCTTTTTCTCGAAGAGCTTGCACTGCCTCGTCCTGTTCACCAGCGGGCTGGAGTGGGCAGCTAAGCTCCAGAAGTGAAGGACCCCGGGTGAATCTGTGGGAATCCGGGTCAACTTGCCCCGAATGGCGAAGAGTTGCTCCGCTAGTGAGGACGGCTCGACACTCGCGATCTCTATCATTCGCGGGATAAGATGAGCTGACTGTAACGCCTGAGGGGTAGCCTCCGGGAAAAGGGTACAAACCCAAGCGTTGAAGAAGTGTAACGGACCAACCGTCTGCGGGTTTCTGGGGAGACGCGCCTTGTGCAGGTCCCCCAGCATTTTGTAGGTGAGGCACAAAGCCACTGGGTAAAGGGACAGCTTAGTACCCCAAGCCATGAGACAGGCGGGATAGATAGCCTCTGCTCTAATCACGCTCTCGTCGCCTTGCGGGAGAGTGAAGGAACAGATCCAATAAACCAGGTACGTAGCACAGTGTGTGACTACGTCGACACCAGTGGGGTTTGGGTCCTCCCTCTGCCCTCCTCTTGAAGATAATGACGATGCGGCCTGTCGTCGGACTCTCTTCTTCCTCTTCGGAGCCATCGGCGCTATTGGGGGGAAGTCCTCATACTTCTTCTTCCCGCCAAAGAAATATTGGAGCCCGGTGCCCATCCGCACCCTCCGCTTCTCGCTCGGCTTCCGAGCTTCCCTCGTGTCATGTGGCAAGTGGTAAAGTGTGCGGTACGCCTTCTTCAGATAGCGATAAGCGTGGCCCGCCAGATACCGACCCTCACCGTTGGTCTGATCCTTCAGCCAGTCAGGCCAGCAGACTTCCTCGTACGGCTCTCCGTCGATGGGTAGATCGCTAAGCTGTGAGAGGCTCCATAAATCCAGAGAAGTTTCTCCTTCCGAGGTATAAAAAGTGTTGTACTCGGGGTAGAATACTTCGATAATGCCACAGCATAAGCCTCGGGAGATGGGATAGCGGTAGCTTGAGGCGTACACGCTATGATAGACGCCAGCCCTGGTCAGGTGGGGAGCGTAGTGCTGCAGCACATAATCCGTGAACTCCACTGCTCCATGTCTGAATGTGTGGGCGTTGGTGGCTCTCAGCTCGGCAAACCACCCCACAGATATTTGATGCTTAAAACAGACCGCCAGGCAGTCTAGCAAAAAAGATTCTTCTCTGTACTCCCATTTCAACGGGGCAAGAAACAAGCCAAAGATCGGCTTCTCCCGGTCTACCCTGCCTACAGAATCTTTCTATCGAGCGGGTACAAATTCAGGGGCCCTGGTCAGCAACCCATCTTTTGGAGCCAGATCTTGCAGTCCAAGCACGACGCTCCATTTCTGACTTCGTCGGGAAGATAAATAGGCCTTCCCCGCACTACACAGTCTGTTGGACTATCCCTCTCCACTAGCAAGGCTTGCTCGGCTTTGCGGACGAGGAACATGTCACTCTTTCCCTGAAGGTTGAAGCGCCGGAGGAAGGACATTAGATGTTTGTCCTTGGGGTGATCCCGCTTGACAGCGCCTTCCCGGTCATAATGAAAAGAATCACCTCCAAGGAGGAGGAGACGGCTAGTGTCCACAGTATCGGTCTCTGAATCCGAGGACTCTGTGACTACAGCAAGCTGATCGTGCCCCCGATCAAGGGAATGGACATTCTCCCACGTCACCACGGCATGAGAAGCAGAAGCAGATGCCATTTCTATCTGTAAGAAGGCGCATCAAAGAATGAACAAAGTCAGAAAACGGTTGATCGAGACAAATTTCTGACGAAATTTCGACAGAGTCTCCCCAGCACGGGAGATTGCCATAGAAAAGCGGGAACACGTCCACTATGGGAATGGTCCCTAAAAGTAGCCATCAGCATTACACCGAGGCCAAACGGGACACCTAGGGGAGTAGCTCGAGGGCAAGCCCTACTAGGAGCCTCCCGGGGCCCAAAAGCAGGGTTCAAAACCCAAATGAACAAGCACTCTGCTCACCCGCTCGAAGGAGACGATCGCGGTCGCTCACCACTCACTCGGCACCGAAACTGGAGAGGGGGAAGAAGTAGGAAGAGAGAGAAGGGTACTGCGCGAATGAGCAAGAATGAAGAAAAAAAATCAAAGGAGAAAGAATATATAGGGAGGCCTCTCCTTTAGTTAATCCGGCGTGCTATTTAGCGCGCCGAATTAGCATCCTTCAACAGAAAGGCGTGCCGAATTTAACCGCGCCGAATTAGCTCCTTCCAAGCACCAAAAGGCGCGCTGGATTAACGGCCAAATGCTTGGGACCGCGCCGTATTAAAAATGCAAAAGCCCAAGGGCACGCCAGATTAGTCTCACACCGTATTAGCTTCCAAATGGCGCCGGATTAGCATTCGTGCCGGATCAAGGGCCGTTCCAAGCTTCCACCAACCAAAGAGGAGATCATTCCGGGTGAAGCTCATCTGTCGGTCTTGCTACACTCGTGCCTTGCTCGCAACACCCATGGCTGGCGCTCAAAATATCACTCACGGTGATCAAGCCTCAAACATGAATGACACGGCCTACCGAAGCACAGAAACCGATAGATATCAACATATCGAAGCCCTCTCGAGCTGCCAGAGCTTCAGGTCACCCTGTATGAACACCGGGGACTTCCACTCAGGAGAGTCGAGATGAATTCACAACCAACCGACAGTGCGACCAAGCCTGCCCAATGAACCGGCATTGACCTCGTCGTGCCGCATACACTACACCCGCTGCCCGACCAAGGACGACGGTCTGTCCTGTGGCCCGCCACCTCATGAAAGACTCTCCTGAGATTGAAGGACTCCCTTGGCTATTCAGAATAGAGGACCGAGGGCTCTGTCGGAGGAAGATCCCGGCTACCCGGCACGGGTACGGCTTCTCGCCAAATTGGGCCTGGTAGCAGCCGAATGATCGCCCCACCTGGGCGGAACTATCCTGGGTGTTATCCCACCCTCCAAGAAGCTTTGAGCACAAGCCAGACCATGCCAGCGACACGGATCATAGTGCGGAAAGCCGTGTACGCGGAAAACCCGTGTGTTCAAACAAAAGACGTTCGAGGCTCCGAGGAGGGCCATACGTCGTCCTGAGAGTTTCGACGAGGAATCCCGTCGATGTTTCAAAGAACTGTGGCAAGATGAATGTTCAAGGCAATTCCTAGAACCATCCCCGGACTCACCGGCTAGCCCGTGACGAGTAGGAGATGCCAATACGGCGCGCCCTAAATCGGTGCACCCCCTTATCCGGTGCCCTCTTATTCCGGCGCGCAAAAGCTTCATAGGGCCCCTCTCCCCGACGTGCCATTCCCACGCCAGATTAAGCCCCGAATGTTCCCTGCATAAAAAGGCCATTCGAAACAAAAGAAAGGGGGAGATAGAAAAAAGGGCAAGGGGGAGTTCGACTTGAGAAGAATAGGAAAAAAGAAAGGGGGACAGGGTTTGAGAGCCGATTGACTTCGAGGGAGAGAGGGTTTCTTGCGAGTGAAGCAGGGTCTCTCTGAGCGCCCTTCACCGCCATCTTCCCTCCTCTGCCTGAAGCCTTCTAGAGCCGGAGAAGAAGGAGGAGCCTGACACTCTGTTCTTAGGATAGGTGGGTCATATGCGTTTCCCATCTGTCCTCCGACTATTTTCCTCTCAATCGAATGTAAGCGAGAGGGGGGGGGATGGCGATGATATGAGCCAACCTCCCCCCCCTTCTTCGCCATCCTTCCTTTTTTTTGTTGCTCTTCTGTGAGCTTCTCTGTAAGTAAAACGGTGGCCGTGCCGCGATGCTGGTGCCGAACTTGTAACATATGTGTTAGCCTCCCTCATCGATGGGATGATGGCATACGTATATGGATGTGTTGGTGGATTGAGTGCTCGACACCTCGTCTTCTTCTCCCACTGTTGTCTCAGTCGGTATGCACATGTCGGTGTCCTCCCGTATGTAGTTTTCTGATTCCGGTTTCCCGGATTACGAATACGCCCTGGGATGCCACAGGCTACAGAGATGACCCCTCCCCAGGTCCTTCACGTCTGTGCCGGTGCATACGTCTCTCCCCGTCTTAATACGCGATCTGACCTCCACCTTCCTCCCTCTTTGCATTGCTCCGTTGCTCAGAGGAGGTAGGGGTTGCTTCCGGAATAGTGGAATCCATCCTGTGATTACTGCGTTCCGGACATTAATGTATATGCGTGTGTAGATAAATCATCCTAGCTGCATATCAACTGTCTCTCTCCGTGACTGATGTTTGCATTCTCTTTCGTGGATGGCAATCCAGTCTCGCGAGCATCAACACCTTAACCCCGTGGTGGGTAAGCGATAAATGCCGAAAGTCTTCATTCCCCTCGTTTGTGATTTGCACCCACTAAACCATTCGAGTCCCGTTGGTTTCGTCTTAGTCACCCGGGGAGGGGAATATACCCTACCGTTTTACAGAGTTGCCAGTCGATCAAGGGAGCTCCACTTCTGAGTGATGGATGCTTCCCATGGACCATAGGGCTAATAACAACAGGAGCTTTAGCCCTACAATCTTAAACCCACAGTCTCTCGGGATCCTGTGGTGGTTAAGGGATGAGTGCTCCTAGTAGGCTTGTCCTCGGGGTTTCTCTCCCTAGTGCTCTCTCTCTCTCTCTCTAGTGGATACAGTGCACGCTGTAGGTTGCCCACCCCTCGTAGGCCAGCCCTCGGGGTGTTGCTTCTGTCTTCAGCTGCCTTATCCCTGTGCTTCCACCCATGGAACTTTGGTGCCCCTCGTAGGCTAGTCCTCGGGGTATCCTATCCGATTGGGGTTTGCTGGCTGCCACTATGCAGACCGAACGATTAGGGGCTTGCTCCACAAGTGAGTACGACCCCGTTTCTTCCCTCCAATCCTTCAGGGATGGGGGAGATGCTGCCCAATTTTCGGTAGAATCCTTTTAGCTTATAAGATCCCCTACATAAAATGGCTTCAATAAAACATTGGTTCTGAGGTTAAGGACCCTGGTGCTCGAGTATGAACCTCGCACTAGCTCATAACTTCGCCTCTGGGGGCTCTTGACTCAAATTAAACGAACAATCACCCTAATTAACTTCAAAACACTCAATAGAGTCCTAATAAACTTAAATCATTTCAAAATTCATCAAAAAATCAGCTAAAACGGCACGGCCCTAATCCGGCGCGCCTTAATACGGCGCGGTACTCCCCCCGCGCCGGAATAACGCTACACTCATAAAAAATTATCTTCAAGTGGTACGTTCCCGGCGCGCCCTAACCCGGCGCGCCCCAAGCCCATCGCGTCGGATTAGCAATACTTCTGGCCGCGCCGTATTAGAACCATTTACCTATGCTTGGCCATGCCGGGGAAGTCTATCCCTATGCACGGCCGCGCCGATTTAGAGCATTGTAATGTTCTAATCACTCACTCCCCCTCGGAGCGATCCTCATCTCCCGCGGTTGAAATTAATGACCCTAATCAATAATAAATTGAATAAGAAAGGGCTATTCAAGCTCGGATCATATTACTATCATGCCTTTACTACCATGTCCGTTAACGTTTCACTTTCGCTATCAGGTTTGCGTAATTATTTTCGTTCCTCCTTAAGGGAGGCTAACAAGCTGACTGATCACTGATCATTATTATAATTCCACTGCCATGCTTAGCATAATCATGAATATCATGTATGCATGCCTGTATGGACCCTCGGGTATATCAAATGGCACTGACGGAAGTCTGAGTTACTCCCGATCGGAAGTCTTTACTATGCGCGATGGTGGTCTTCGGACCTACGTCCTCCGCCACGTATCAAGGGTCTCCGACTTAACAAACCATGCCTCTCTCGCATGATAGATAGAAGCATCTCATGTGACACTGTCACATTCGTATCTTCGCATCTTTATGCCGCCCTCGACAGCCCGCTATCTCAGCAATTAATCAAAGGTTTTCCCCTCCTCGTGGGGGATGTAATTAACGCCATAGTCTTTATGGTGTGGCGGACTGCTAGTCTCGACCGAACCTCACTCTCGCCCGACACGGGTCAGTATGAGCGCATAATAAACTCGTCACGTACGTGACTGGCATGCCTGCGTAGTCAATCAGTCAGTTAACTACCGGTTAGTTAATTGGTTGATTGATGCGTAAATAAACCAAATAGGCCTGTCAATAAAACATCTGTAAAGCAAACGATCCCAACAAGATACTTATCTGCTACACACACCCTAGGCTTATGGTTTCCTATATCACACACCTTAGATCTTGTTGCATATACGGATGCTGATTATGCTGGGTGTAAGTTAGATAGAAAAAGCACTAGTGGTCATTGTGAATTTCTAGGTGGGTGTTTAGTCTCTTAGGGGTCCAAGAAGCAACACTCGGTGGCCCTCTCTACTGCAGAGGCTGAGTATGTTGCTGCAGGGAGTTGTGGTACACAAGTCATGTGGATCAAACACCAATTTCAGGGACTACCAAGTAGACCTGGGGTGCACACCTATATATTGTGACAATAGTAGTGCCATCAATCTAGCCAAGAATCATGTTTTGCATTCTCGAACCAAACACATAGAGATAAGGCATCATTTTATTAGGGATGAGGTTTCCAAAGGAACATTTGAATTAATCCATGTAGGCACTTCAAACCAAGTAGCTGATATCTTCACTAAGCCACTAGATAATGACAAATTTACATCCTTGAGGAGAGAGTTAAATATCTTTAAACCTTAGCTCCATTAATAAACTGCCTCATGTTTTAGTTTCCAGCATTCACAATATCTGTTTGTCATGAATAAAATGCCTTGCTTCCATGAATAACATGTCCTTCTTCTATGTCCTTAACCTCTCAGCATGAGTATGTCTGCATATTATGTCATAGTGTGAGGGGGAGTTCTGTCTATGTGTTTATGCGAGCTGTTAAGCTGAGGGGTCTGTGAAATTACATATTCTGCATGAGTCATACCTGAGTAACAATTCATTAAGGGGGAGTGGTTTCTATGTATGAGTGTTTGTCTTAAAATTTCTTGCATTCTGTGAGGGGGAGCTGGTTAGTGGTTGAAGGTTGACTGATTCAGAAGCATTTGAGAGATGTATGTTGCTGTTATTTCTTGTAAAAGATTTAATACGGTTCACTCACAGCAAGTAGAATCCCATACTTGTCTTAAATCCTTAAGTCTGAACAACTAAAGCTCAGCTAGAATCTTCCATCTAGTAACTTAGCAGAGACTTGGATAAGATGTTCGAAGTATATCTCCTTACATATTTCATGATCATGGAACAAGCTAAACTTATATGTCATGAAATCTGCTAAAAACTTGAAACCTAGACTTCAAGGATCACATCCTTTAAGAATCAGTGCTCTGGTAGGTATTGTTCTCAAACATTTCATATCAAAAATACAAAGGGATAAAAACAAAAATTATTTGCTCAGAGCAATGGTCTGATTACTGAGAAACTGGGTATTTCATCGAAAAGAAATGAAAATCTTCTCCAGTCATGAGGTGTCAGATTATCTCTGTTAAGAAGTGCAAAAATGTTGCGATCATGACAGAGCAATGGTAATAAAGTGGTGAGTAACTCGGGAGTCTGGTCTCTGATCAAGGTGTCTCCTCACGCAAAAAGCCACAGTTACTAACTTTGTTCTCTAAAAAGAGAGGTAATAAGGTCTTCACATTGAGTAACTGGGGAGCTTGTAGAGCCCCAAAATTTATAAAAGTAATTTCTAGTTATTTAAATAATATTCTGGCATTAATTGGGCTAAATAATCAATATAAGGTCAAAATTATGTTAATCAATTAACCCAACCCACTTAATTGAAGTCCAAAAGGGTTTAGGACCTAGACCATTAGGTTTGGCCCATATTCTAGAAGGTATTTAAGCCTATCCACGGATATTAAAGATAAATACTAATAATATAAGATAATTATTTAGATAATTAACAAAAGAGTTGTTATAAATTGAAACTCTAAGCTACGATGACTGTAACGGTCTATCATAAGACCGCCACATCCATGTAACGCATGGGAACTCGACTGTTACATCCTGTTAGTTCCGTAAGTGAAGGGACTCATGAAAGGATTGGAACTTGATGTTCCTATCCACTATGGATCGACTTGGGAAGGATTGTAAAAACTCTAAGGACTCTTAGAGATTAGGATTTGATGAAATAAGGACTCTAAACTCGATCTAATCCTCAAACCCTAGCTTAAACTCTATAAATAGGGCATAGTTCTGAACTGTGCAACCCTTACTTTTTGGGTGTAAGGAAGCAAGCTAAGGAGTCATTATCTCAGGTAAGTTTTTTAGAATAATTTGTTTACAATACTTTAGACTAACTCCCCTCCGAATTTCACATCTTTAGGTCAAGAGGGCGTGGAGTTAGAGCCTAAAGAAGTTGCTGAAAAAGTCACAGGAGAAGGAAGGGATCTAGGGTAGGGTTCTCAACCAAATTCAGAAACTACAGTCTAAGTAAGAGGTAGGTTATCTCATGAACGGCAAAAACAGCATGATAGGACTAAAATCCCTCTGGTTTGATTGAATTCCATGCATTATAGAGCATTGATTTCATGTTTTATTTGTTCTATGCACATCATGCACCTCTTAGCCAAATTAAGAAATTAAAGCATGACTATTCATCTATTCATGATTACCTATGCATGTAGATGGCCTTACTTCGTTAACATGACTAGAAACTCATCATGTTTTGATAAAAGACATGATGTGAGTTGATCTCTTAGTTTCTATGATTATTTTTTGTTAGCAGATACTGTAACGCACTAGCATAGGACCGTCACTTTCAAGTAACGGCCCTACTACAGACCGTTACAAACTCTGTAGTATTTAAATTGCACTGATGTTACTAACGCGCTTGGACAGACGCGTTACATTAAAGTAACAGCTTGATTATGACCGTCACTTTGACTGTGATGCCCCCTCTTAAGACCGTTATATCCTGCGTTCTGTCAACCCTAAGACAGAAAATAACTTGCCAATATTATTATTGATTAAGTATAGTTACTTAAGTTTTAACCTGATTATATGATTTTTAGGATATCTGATTGTGCATGATAGGTATTGCATGTTTTGATATCTTAATGATATTTTAATGATATGTTAATTTCATGCCAAAATTTTAAAGTTTTGTACTATAAAGCATGACTTTTTAACATTGTATTAACGAGTTTTTATCATGATTTTTACATTGATTATACATATCTCTCTCTGTCAATAGAGTCAATTCTATAAGTACATGGCACATATTCCGGTATGTTGTCATTAGTTCACACTTTGCACTATAGGAACACAATCTTGGACATGAGGACCTCGCTATTGGATATTCCTTCCAATGGACTAGGAAATCATTATTTCAAGGCCTCCGTAATTCTCCGCGAGCCTGGGATTCCCACTAGGACGCCGAGTTGGTTGTACCAATGAAAGCCCATTAATTAGAACACTCTATCGTGATTTTCATTCTTGAAATGTAACGGCCTTGAACTGGACCGTCAGGCTCACGTAACGGTCCAGTGCCAGACCGTCACATTCCTCTGAGTCTATTTTTATCCTTCTGGACTCGGATCACTGTAACGGCCCATTACTGGCGCGTTACATAATGTAACAGCCCATCAAATGACCGTTACATAGCTTGTTTATGTTAACCCAAGGTTTGACCAAGGGTTGATATTCCTATGATTCTAGACAAACCTTAATGATCTAGAACTTGTCATATTGCTTAAATTGATCTAAAAGAAATGGAAGTTAAGGAAAATACCGTTATGCTGTCGATTTATTTCTATGAGCATGACATTGTTTAAAGTCTATTTCTTGACTCCTACATTCTTATGTTGAAGCATTCATTCATTGATTTTAGTTATCATGAAATTATTGGAAGTGCTATATTCTTGGCCATACGTTACTGTTATACTGCGTGGAAGTAGCTTAATTTATAACTGAAGATGCGATCGAGCACTGATTGTGTTCAAGGGCTCTATGCTAGTCCCCTCGGTTGATTGTCGGAAACATACTATTTTATAAACCATGGGGTATGATGCTACTGGCATCGCATTGCGCTGTGAGTACTATTTCTATAAATAAGTGAAGATCCACGGCACAACATGACATTCTTGCTTGATATTCCACCGAAATTCACGAAGCACTTGCTCTTAAGCATAAGATGCTAAAGTGAGGAATATGTGGCTTGCTAGTACAATCTCGTTACATTCTTGTTCATGGAAGCCCAATATCATGTTCTTGTTATATTCTTGCTAGCTCATTCTTGATCATTCTATCTTACATGGTTATCTTGTTTCTATTGATTTGATCGCATGATTGATTCGCATTCGTATGATTTTACCTTATTTCTTTAGAGCAAAATGATAATTACTTAAATAGTGCCTTCATGTTGATGCGAAGATACCTACTTGGTAAGTGTGCTCATGACCTATTTTCTAATATTTTTCAGGAGATGGAAATAGTTCGGATTCAGATTCGGGCTATACTAGTAGTGGATCCGGAAGCGAGTGAAAGTGTTATAAAGATGAGAGTGAAGACTTAGGAAGTTAAAGTGTTTAGATTGAGTCAATGTAATTTTCCTATTTCTTGAGTCTAGTAGAATGGAAATCAAATTAATGATTGTATCTTGAATATTGATCATTTATGAAATAAAGTTGGAGTTTGAATATTATTGTGCAATTGCATTTATTTGGATGATTGTCTTGCACTCTGATTGATTCTTGCTTGCGAGAGGCTTACCATGCCGGCTGTTCGCGCTCCCCGAGCGAGTCTTCCGCTGTAATTAAAGGCTCGGGGCGTGACACTCCTTAATGTCAAAAATGTGACCTACCAAGTTACCTATTGATCTCTATTCTGCTCTTTCAAGGAAAAATTATATGTCTCAGTCAAAACCCTAAATGTTGTTTCTAGTTGTGGACTGTTTGTCCTCAATACCTCACAAACCTTTTTCTGAGGATCAGTCTCTTGCAGTCTAATTAGTATAGTTTTGATCAGCTCTCTCTTGACATATTTGTTCACTCTTGCCTCCTCATCATATTCTCTGTACGCAGATAAACATCATTTTCTCTTCCAGGCCTTTCTTGACTACTTGATTTAAAGAATCTACACTTGTTTTAGTTCCCTACTTAATCTTTTAAGATATGTTCATGGATCACTCTCTCTGTGAAAATGCAATATTTTTCTCTCACCTATCCAACAGTTGCATATCTCTTTCATCTCTTTTTGATGATGTCATAGGGGGAGAGACATGAGGGAGAGTCAAATGGTGGGGAGAGTGTTTTGCATTTGAGGGGGAGAGTTTGAGGGGGAGAGACAAGATGGAGAGTCATTAGGTCAGAGACTGCTTTTGCATTGGCAGGGTTAGTGTGTGTTCTGCTTGATCACTCAATTTTGATTGCATTGACATAAATTGTCTCATAGAGTTGACTCATAGTGTTGTCATTATCAAAAAGGGGGAGATTGTTGCACTCCTATAGTTTTGATGATGTCATACACTATAAGTCAATCATGATTGTTCATCATAATACATTCCTTTTATACATTCTTGTATACTGCACTCTCTAGTTTTACTCTGAAAGTCCGTGTAGACTTAGTTTATTCTGTAGTTGGGTCCGTGCATATGCTGCATCTCTACTGAATAGAGTATGTGCATCCAAGCATCAAGTCGGTGCAACCTTAATTGTTGCACGCGACCAAGTCTGTTTATGCGTTTTCAAGTCCGTGCATTCACTATCAACTCGGTGCATATCATGTCTTTCGTGCATTTCCTAGTTGGTGCAGATTTTATTTTGCGCAATCAAGTCGGTGCTACTGTCGCATTGTGCAATCAAAGTCTGTGCACATTACTGTTTGTTGTGTAGTGGATAGCGGATCTAGAGGGGAGGGGTGAATAGATCTGCCCCTCTTTTTGTAATGGAACCCTCTAAATAGCTAGATAGAACAAATCACAGCGGAATATAACTAGCTAAACGAAAGACACAGTGATTTGCTTAGCAAGATGATTACTAATGTATCGATTCGAACCTAAGCATGCATCTAGAACAAAAAATCACACAAACAAACCACAACACATAATATTTTAAGGTGGTTCGGACTGAATCCCCAGTCCTACGTCCACCCCTCACCAAATCCGGTGAGGCTCCACTAGTTCCACGCACTGAACCGTAAATCGGAAAGACCACCGATTACCTTCCTACTAACCACCGGTAGGGACGTCAACACAGCAGATCGGACAACTTCCGATTGCCTTCCTACTAACCACCGGTAGGGACGATCTTCAGTTCCAAATGTTTGAATGAAATGGAAAAGAACAAGATATGAAAACACCCAAACAAGATATGAAATATGTTCAAAGAGAAAAGATCTTGTCTGAGTTTGCTGGAACTTGAATCTGATTTTGAAGTAGCTTGAATCACTTGGAAATTTGATGAAGAACTTCTTCCCGGAGTACTGTTCACAGCTACAGTACTCGAACTCTTCTCCCTTGAACACACCCTTGCAGCCTCCTTTGATCTCCCTTATTAGCCTTTCTTGCTTCTACTCTTCTTTGGAGGTTGCTGGATTGAGATATGAACTTGAATCACCTTGAGTTGATGGAGAGAGTGTTGGATGTAGCTTTGATCTTCCTTTTGATACTCTTGAGTTGATGAAGAGGAAGAATGCAGTTTAGATCACCTTTGAACCCCTTGATTGCTTCTTCTTCCTTGGAGGTTGAGATGGCTTCAGATCTGGACTTGAATGCCTTGGAATGGATGAAGAACTCCTTCCCGAAACACTGTTCACGGAGGTGCTTCAGTGCCTCGAAAATGGCCTCCCTTGATCTCTCTTGAAGCCTTGAAGCATTAGGGTTTCTAACCCCTCAAGTGTTGGTTTTATAGACCTTGAATGGTCCATAGACACCCTCCAGACCAGATCCATAAATCATGGAAGATTAGGTAAGGTTTGATTAAACAAATCCATGGAAAGGGGTTGGCCACGAGGTGGAAATAGAAGTCAAACAAGGCTGCATCGGGGCTGGCGATCGACCTGCAGCTCCTGGCGGTCGACCGCTACTGAGAAATGCTGTAGACGAATGGCCCCTGGGATTTTCGGTCGACCGCTATTGGCTGGCGGTCGACCGCTATTGAAACTCATGCAGTCTGGCGGATGCTGGCTGGGGCGGTCGACCGCCCCTGTGCTGGCGGTCGACCGCCAGCTGGGCAGAACCTGAATTTTCCCAGGTTGGTCCGTTATCTATCTTAGCTCCGCCGCTTAAGTCCTTTAGTAGTCCGTTCATGTCTGTGGCAACAACTTTGACTGTCTTGAAGTTTTATTACTGAGTCTTCAATCAAATTTTTGTTCCGGGGGCTCCGCCCCCGGAAACCCCCGCAAGGGGCGCTGCCCCCTTGACCCCCGCGACCTGACCGCGCAGGTCGATCCGCGTGCGAGGGAGCAACATTGAGCTTTCACTTGTCCATTCATTTGCATATCTGTCATGAACACAACAGCACATATGTCAGTCATATAAGAGTGAAAAACAACAATGACTAATAGTGTTTAGCCATTATCAAAACCAAGAATACCACAGAATGCATATGACCATAGAATGATGTCGAATGACCCAAGTGACCACAGAATGACTCAAATGACTTCAGGGACACAACACTGTTGAGGTCCGTGCATATAGGTCTGTGCATTCGTGTCCTTGCTCACTTGCTTAGTAGATGGAGGTCGGTGCATACTTTGCACACACACATTAGGTCGGTGCAGGTTATGTTCTGCACATACCACGTCAGTGCATTCTTTGCTCGCACTCTCACGAGATCAGTGCATTATCGCCCTACTATCAATCAAAGTCTGTGCAGTTCCTTTTTTGCGCTTAACAAGCCTGTGCAATTCTCTAATCAACGTTGGTGCAACTTCTTGTCTTAGGCATGATCCAAGTCTGCGCATTGTTCTAGTCCTGTGAAATAATGTCTGTGCATGATTGTGTTGCGCTGCATTCAAAATCTGTGCATTCTTTACTTCAGGGTACTTGAATTTTCATGCAGTTTCCTCTCGGTGCATATTTCAGTCGGTGCACTTTCTACCTGATACACATTTGGTCTGTGCATATATGCTTCTACCTTGGTCATAGCCTGTGCATATCTTGCAAATCCTTGTTTATGGCTTGAGCATACTTTGCACTACGATGTGTGTGCATATGGTGAAATCATTACCTTTAAGGTCGGTGCATGACAGTAAGAGTTCGTCCATGTCTTGTAATATAATACATAAAGTCTGTGCATGCCCTTGGTCAGTATAGCGTTCACTAACATCTTCTCTTGCCTGGCAAGTTTGTCACCTGGTCGAGCATGTGTTCGGCGAACCCAAAACCAGTAAGGATACTCCACGTGGAAGTTAATGTACCAGGTTTAAGGGCTCATGATCCGAGGCAACGAACAAGAATGATGATCCTGACATGTGGAGCTAAAAAGGGGTCAGTCCTATAAAAAGAAATGAGCGGGAATCATGTTTGCCATGCGCTATCATCTGACTATAAAAGAGGCTGAAGACTGTAAGGAAAAAGCTACTGAAGATTGGAAAAATGAGAGCATCTGAAGCAACAGAGTGTGCAAGAGTGTGCAAGAACCTCCCTATTCGAGAGAAGAGCCTGAAGTGTCTGAGTGGTCATAGTTTGTTCTGAGACTGAAAGTCTGCTTCTCTGGAAGCTACATTTTTCACTGTTTTGAGTGACTCTCTTCCTTTCTTTCTTTCATTTTCGAATTGTCTCATCCATTTCCTCTATATCGCTTTGTTACCCTCTAAGTGTTCTTAGAGGAAGGGAGATTGGTTCTCTGGTTACGAGTGTAGGGAATTCACACGTGTGTACCCTCTGGGTTAGAGGAAGGGAGGTTGGTCCTCCTGTTCTAATCTTGCTGGGGCAAGGTCAGGTGCAGATCCTGTGGGTTGCAGGTTCGGTGTAGAGGGATTTGTTCCCTTGTGGCAAGCTATTTGGCTGCAGGTGTTGCAGACTGAGTCTACGTGTTTAAAATTGCTTGTGCAAGGAAGCCTTTCTCCGGAGGAGAAAGGGGTGGACGTAGATTGCAGATCGCAATCGAACCACCTTAAAAACCTCTATCTCACTTGTGTGGTTTGCTCGCTTGATCTCTTGCTTGGTGTGTATGGGTGATTTCTGATTGTGTCTAAGGCTCATAAGCTGTTTGCTTACTGCTCCGCATCGGTCTCCTCACGTTAAACTTCTACTCATTAGTCTTCTCCGTGACTCAATTAGAGAAACTCTCTCTTTACGTCTGGGTTTTCGTAGCTCCTATTTCAAATTGCTTTAAATTGGGTGTGATCTATTCATCCCCCCTTCTAGCTCACACATTCCGCGTGCTATCATGGGTTTTATAGGTGAAGGCTTTCCTGGAGTGAAGGATGCATGCCGGGGAGATTCAATTGCATATGGCGCGCCGGGCAGAAGGGCGCCGGGATAGGGGCGTGCCAGATAAGCCTCATTTGCTTAACGCGGGTTAGACAGCGGGTCCCGGGTTGGTTCCGAGAGTCACCATGACCATTCATCTTGCCGTGGTCTTGCAAAACCTTGGTGAGAAGTCCTGGCGAAGCCGCCGGGTTGACGTGCAACCTTCTTCGGGACCTCGTTCATCTTCAGTTTGAATACGCAGGTTTTTCACTGACGCGGCTTTCGACACTATGGTTCGTGCTGTCGGCTTGGTTTGACTTGTGCTTGAAGCTTTCCTGAGAGGTGGAATACCATCCAGGGTGCTCTTGCCTTGTCTAGGTGATCATTTGGCCATTAACGGACCTGATATGCTGAGAAGCCATACCCATGCCGGGTCATCAGGATCTTCTACTGATAGAGTCTTTGGTCCCCAATTCTGAAGGGCCAAGGGCGTTCTTTCACCTCGGGAGGATCTTTCATTCAGGTGGCGGGCCACCGGGTACATTCTCGTCCTTGGTCGGATGATGGATATGTTCTCATCCTTGGTCCATCGACAACTACATTCTCATCCTTGATCAGACGACGGGTACATCCTTGTCCTTGGTCGGACGACGGATGCATGCTTGTCCTTGGTCGGATGACAGATGCATGCTCATCCTTGGTCGGACGATGGATATTGTCTGCATGGTACGACAAAGTCGATACCGATTCATTGGGCAGTCCTGACGACACTGTCGGCTGGTGGTATATTCTTCTCGATCCTCCTGAGGTGAAATCCTCGGCGTTCATACTGGGTGACCTGATGCTTGATAGCTTGAGAAGGCTTCAGTGTATTGATCCATTTCGACTTCTGTGCTTCTGTAGGCCGCATCATTCATCTTTGAGGCTAGTTCGCTGTAGAATATATTTTGAGTGCCAATAATGCTGTGAAGATACGTCGGCCATAGTTCGCATGGACTGCGCTGCCTCTCTTAGGGACGCGAAAGTGGCCCGGCACTCTGTCCGCTCAAGCTTCAGGGCCGTCAGCTGGTCAGCTGCTTCTCAGCCAAGGAATTCCCTCCTGTTCACATGCTTTAGCAACAAGACCACCCATGATGTCCAATCCTCCATGGGGCAGCCAAAAGTAAGCAGCGAACGTGAAAGGTGCTCTACCAAGCCCCTCAGGTATGCATAGGTTAGATCCTAGCTGCCTGTTACAGTCTGTTGCAGGGCTCCCAATAACTGACACACGAGGTCATTCGACGAATGTAGGCCAAGTGGCGACATGTCAGGAAGCTGAAAATCTACTCTACTGTCAACGGCAGCCCAGATGTCATCGCTCGGTTCAGAAGATGACGATGGCAAAGCTTGTAAGGCGCCCGCACTGGAGCTGACCCCCGCAGCTGGCATAGTGGAGGAAGTCTCGATAACAGCAACCTCCCCGCCAGCCTCTTGCGGCGCAGCTGCACCAGGAATCTCAACAGCGGAGGATGTTTGTTCTTCGCACCCAGCCTGATTGGCCTCCACCACGGCCGATTCTGTAACAAGGGCTAAAGCCCTTGGAGCTCCAGCTTCCTCTTCAACTATTTCTCCAGCTTCTATTTCGGGAAGACTCTTCTCCCCCGAGAGTAGTCCTCTGTTGGCAATGGATGACGGGGATTTCGCAGCTTCAGTCGAGTCAGCAGCGCCCATAAGTGCCCCTGAAATCTCCAAGCTGGCCACCGCAGCGTAATCCCTGGGGTATCGCAAAGCGATGGGGCGCAAGTCTGGTGGGAATGTCGATTGACCCGCACCCAGAGTCAGGAGAGGTATTTGCACAGTTATAGTTGGCAAGACCACATCGCCCTCACCGTGAATACAACATGCGTCAGGCATCTGATATAGAAAATAATAAGAAGAGCTGTGAAGTGAAAGTGGCAGAGGATCCCCTACCTCAACCGACACTAAGCTCAAGCTTGCAGCAGTAGAAATCATGGCCTCCATAGGCCCAGCCCCCTCGCTCACGAATGGACCAGATGGCCCAAGACCGCTCCATGCCAGCCGGGGCAGACTGAAGGTCGTGTAATCACTTTCGTAAGCTGAAGACGCCCCGACATCTTCAGTTTCTGTCTCCACAGGCAGGAACTCCCTGTCACTGGAATTGCCACCATAGTCAACCTGCTCCGAAGAAGATGAGCTCTCTGCCGGTTCCCGATGCTCCTCCGCCGGAAGGGGCGCTTCTCCAGCTTCAAGATCCACAAGGGGAGCATCTCCCTCAATGAAGGCTTGCTCAGCCGATTCTGCGGCGGGAGCACTAGTCAAATGAATTTCGGGGGTAGGCTCGCTCCCCGGAATATATTTCTCCCCAGCAAAAGCATCTTCAGTAATCTCGGCAGCAAGAAGCGAGGGCAGTTCTATCTCAACTGAAATTTAAATCAGGAATAGTCAAGCAGACTGAAGACACAATAGATCGTAAGGTCCTATGAATAAACTACAAATTACCTTTCATCTCATGGCTGGGTTTTGGAGAAGGCAGGTCCCCCTCCACAGGAGATATGGGCGCACCCCTTTCCAGCTCTCTGACTACGACAACAGTCATGCCTTCTTGCGCGACCGTGGTAGCGGGAGCGGCGGCAACTACAAAGAAGAAATCAGCCGATGCAACCAGAACAGAGAATAGAGTACAAAGAATGGGGGGGTATACCTTCAGTTCTAGGCCCCTGTACATGAGAGGCCTCGAATTCTTCAAATGATACTGCCGATGGAGGGACAACTACTAGTTCCTGCCCCGCGGCCTGCCTCCGACGAGCCCATGTGATGGGAATCGACACCGAGCATATACATTTTATTTTGCATTTGTGTCCTTTAGTTTATTTTTATATCCATGGAAAAGTATAAGCGCAATTGTACGGCTTTGTAAGCCAATGTGTCATTCCCTTGGATTGTGTGGGTTTTTATGTAATTATGTAGTAGGTCCTGCTAGGGGGCCCTCAGCCCTTTCCCATTGGTCCATGTCACCTATGTTGGGCTGGTCAACCCTCCTAGGTGGCCATCTAGAAGGGTTGAATGCCAATTGACCACATGGGAGATAAAGGGGTCAAATTTTCAAAGGTTGGCCACCAACCTACCCCTTGGTCAAGGGGGCGCCCCCTTCCACTTGTAATATTTTATTTTTTTTGTGTGTGATTCACATCCAATCTAGGCCATCCATTCCCCATCCCTAGATCCAAGGGTGTAGATTAGATTAGATTCATAGCATATAAAAGGTTGTATTTTCCATTTGTTACAATTAATGAAGAGAAAATTGTTGGAAAAAGCTTGAAGCTTCTTGTGCCCCCAGCCCTCTCCCCTCTGGTTCTTCCTTCTCCAACCCCCAATTCTAGAGTGGATCCTATCTATCTCCTCCCCCTCAATCTCTGAGTTCATCGGTGCCGCCGCCGCCGCCGTTCGTGCCGCCATCGAGCCGCCGCGAAGCCGTCTTCGGTAATCTGTCCATCCAGGACAGAGGCAACTTCCACGAATTTCTGCTCCCACCTCCCTCCTCCTCTGGAGCTGAAAATGGTTCACCTCTCGAACTCTTATCTTCAAAATAAATTTCAAGTCATATTTCCCTCATTTGATATTTTTCAATTTTCGTTCAAACTATCATTCCAGTTCTGCCAGATCTCTGTCTACAGTGATAGTTTCCCTGAGTTTTCCATTTCCCGACCACTTTTTGATTTTTCTCAGAGCCCCCAATTTTACTGGGAGTTCTCTAAACCTTCCTCTACCTCTACAAATTTTCGTAGAATTTCTAAAGTTCATCTCATATTTTTAGAAATTCCTCTTCCAACTCATCTACAGTTCTGTCTGCATCAGTCCAGATCCGACCCCAGTCCAGTGTAAACACTCTAGAAAATTTAAAGCACCATAATTTCCAGATCTAAAAATACTCTTGGTTTCCTCTCTTGAAGATCTACAACTTTTCTGAATGACCCAACTTCAGATTCGGACGTGTATCTCACGGTCAAAGGCGATCCACAGGAAAGTTCTCTACTGATCTGAGAATTCGGGTACTGTACAACAGCAGCTTCAAAATTAGTTAAGGCCCAGATCCGTGAAGATCCAGCTACTCTCTCTAGTCCTATCTTGAAGGATTTCGAGAGAGCTTTCCATCGGTACCTCCTGATTGTCGATCCGACATCGGGGTTGGTCGCAGATAGCAATCTCATCGGGTCGCGCGCTGAAAAATAGAACCGACAGATCCGTGGCCGGTTATTCTGACCGGTGCCGATCGGTGCCGTCCGGCCTCCGGTCGACGTTCCAGGGTGCCGTTATCCCAGGGGGCGCTTCCCCAGGTGTCCCCACTATAGCGGTGCCACCGGGTCCCACACGGCCCCTCCGGACAGCACGTGGGCCCCACGGTCGCGAGTACGTGTATTACCGAAGAGACGCGAGGAGCCACCCGTCAACCCGAATTCGGTCCTCCCGGACCCACTTGTGTTGCCCTTTACCTCCCTGCGTAGAGTGGGCGATATTTCATTACTGTCATTATTGTGTAATATTTGTTCCGGGAGTACGAGTTTCGGCCGGGTCCGTCTTCTCCACGCCGGGAGCGTGGAGGTATCGTATTCGCTCCCTGACTCGGCATTTGCTTTACTCATATATACTTGTTTATGCCGCTGCTAGAGAGCATGTGTAGGGATATCTAGCTCGCTATATATTGTTTATTATCGCTGCTGCGAGAGAGTGTGTGACCATCCCGTGACCCGATCCGGGCAGGAAAGAGAGCCGACCACCCTAGCTCATAGCCGGTTTCTCAACAGCGCACGTCCGACGCTTCCCTCGCTAAGGGACAATCGCGAGCTTGTCGTGTCCGTGGTCCGTCCCGCATCAGTTTGGTATCAGTAAGAGTCGAGTCTAGGGTAGTCATTGTATAAGTCTTGCATGCATCATGGTCTAAGTCGAGTCTAGGACCATCATTACTTTCAAAATAAAAAAAAAAGTGCCTCAAATTCTCATTTCATCTCAATAACCCAGTATATAAAAAGGTGTTGTCCGAACGTTAGGCTACGCCTATCGGGAAGGTCGCACACTTGCGCGAGTGATCTTCGGATCGATTAACTCCGCCACGTACCGAGTCTTGGTGTCTTGTCCTTAGTGTGCATGCATCCCAAACCGTGCATAGTCGGTCTAGTGTCTTATCTAAATGGCCTTGGATATCCATTCCTAGGGATCCATTCCCATCATTTCGGCACCAATGGCCAACCCATGTCGACCCGTCCAAGGTGATAGGTCCGTGTCCGAGTACATCCGGGACTATGATAAGTACCGATTGGAATATGGCTTGGGAGAGGAGAGCACCACGACCGCATTTCAGTTCCGGAGAGGTTTACGGCTTTACTTTTGAATCCAATGTCTTGGCCGCGATGCATTCTCTCTGGCGCAGTCCTATAAGGTCGCTCTGGAGGTCGAGCCATTTGAGTCTCAATTTAATGACGACCTACAGCGAGTCGATGCTGCCCTGGCTGCCCTTCGACAAACATCTACCTCCCAACCAAGTCCCGAGCCGATCGGGCTACCTACCCCATTGCCTTTACCACCCGTGAGTGCTCCATCACCACCCTCTATGTCCGAACGTGATTCGGAACCATCTCATTTGGAGCCACCAAGGCCCGAGCCACCCGTATTTCTAACGGGTACACTATACATCACCGAGCCACTTTTTAGTTGGCTCAAGGATGGCTTGGTCCCACCTCCCTTTCCATCCGTGGACCCCATCCTACCTATAGTGCCGGTCATCTCATTCCATACCACATTTCTATCTAGTCACCATGTTGACACATTGGACGATCTTGTCATGGGATTAGATTCATAATGGAAGTTGACGCATCTTTTGGCGCGAGGCTTTGACCAACCCGCTAGTCTTAGCTTCACCCATCCGGGCTTCGGGTCCATTACCTCCAAGTGCACCGTGGGTTGTGTCACCACGGAGGTTCTTCTACTTCTCCCGCTACCGGACGAGCCCGAATTCATACCCTTTTGTCCGAGGGAGGAATCATACTTCTTGCCTACGATTCTCGTCCCACCCGTCACAATTCAAGAAGGTGACTATCCACACCTTTAAAACTTCTACATCGGGGACCGTGACTTGTGGGAACCCACCACAAGGGGTCATACCTTCTTTGATCCCTTTGACCCATTCCCTAGTGGACCCTTAGACCCTCCATATATACTTCCTTTCTTCGAGGGAGTCCACTACCATACCCCTACCCCACGGGCCGGGTCATCTACCTTCACCAAGCCTATTTTTGATACACCCACATCCGGTTCTTCTAGCCCTCTCAAGTCTCCCAAATCCAAAGGGCCGTCCATGCGTGACTGGGTCATACTTGGACGTTTAGATGTTCCCCATGTCACCCATCTCCGATTACATAACATGCATGCATGGCACACATTCGGGTGTCTTGGTCTGCCGTCACCCATGTACAGGTCGGACTAACAATAGGTTTGTCTAGAGTCATGCATGAGTCCGTTTCTTGTTTGTGCGGTTTGCATACGTATGTTAGTGCATGGTGAGTCTGCATGTGTCTTGTGCAAGCTCGTTGTCGATCTCTTATGAGTAAGAGGCGAGTGGACTCGCTCGATGAGTATGGGATCGGTTATACGTCTATACCCGGATCAGTCACCTACAGGGACCCAGCGGTGATTTCTAGTGAGTCTTCTCCCCTTTTGAGAGTGCCCCACTCGGAGTGTCCACCTTTAGCCCATAGCAGTTTGTGCATATCGAGTATATATGGAATGAGCAGGTGACGGTCACTTGGAGTGGAGCATAACCGCGTTACTTGGCACGGTGACGGGTCTACCGGAGTACGCGAGCATCCATACCCCTACTCGATGGGGTCGAGTTCCTCCCACCTGGGGAGAGTTAATGGGAATCGACACCGAGCATATACATTTTATTTTGCATTTGTGTCCTTTAGTTTATTTTTATATCCATGGAAAAGTATAAGCGCAATTGTACGGCTTTGTAAGCCAATGCATCATTCCCTTGGATTGTGTGGGTTTTTATGTAATTGTGTAGTAGGTCCAGCTAGGGGGCCCTCAGCCCTTTCCCATTGGTCCATGTCACCTATGTGGGGCTGGTCAACCCTTCTAGGTGGCCATCTAGAAGGGTTGAATGCCAATTGACCACATGGGAGACAAAGGGGTCAAAATTTCAAAGGTTGGCCACCAACCTACCCCTTGGTCAAGGGGGCGCCCACTTCCACTTGTAATATTTTATTTTTTGCGTGTGTGATTCACATCCAATCTAGGCCATCCATTCCCCATCCCTAGATCCAAGGGTGTAGATTAGATTAGATTCATAGCATATAAAAGGTTGTATTTTCCATTTGTTACAATTAATGAAGAGAAAATTGTTGGAGAAAGCTTGAAGCTTCTTGCGCCCCCAGCCCTCACCCCTCTGGTTCTTCCTTCTCCAACCCCCAATTCTAGAGTGGATCCTCTCTATCTCCGCACCCTCAATCTCTGAGTTCATCGATGCCGCCGCCGCCGCCGCCGCCGCCGCCGTTCGTGCCGCCATCGAGCCGCCGCGAAGCCGTCTTCGATAATCTGTCCATCCAGGACATAGGCAACTTCCACGAATTTCCGCTCCCACCTCCCTCTTCCTCTGGAGCTCAAATTTTCAGGAGTGGTTCACCTCTTGAACCCTTATCTTCAAAAAAAGTTTCAAGTCATATTTCCCCTATTTGATATTTTTCATTGTTCGTTCAAACTATCATTCTAGTTCTGCCAGATCTCTGTCTACAGTGATAGTTTCCCTGAGTTTTCCATTTCCCGACCACTTTTTGATTTTTCTTGGAGCCCCCAATTTTACTGGGAGTTCTCTACACCTTCCTCTACCTCTACAAATTTTCGTTGAATTTCTAAAGTTCATCTCAGATTTTTAGAAATTCCTCTTCCAACTCATCTACAGTTCTATCTGCATCAGTCCAGATCTGACCCCAGTCCAGTGTAAACACTCTAGAAAATCCAAAGCACCATATTTTCCAGATCTAAAAATACTCCTGGTTTCCTCTCTTGAAGATCTACAACTTTTATGAAGGACCCAGCTTCAGATTTCAGACGTCTACCTCGCGGTCAAAGGCGATCCACAGGAAAGTTCTCTACTGATCTGAGAATTCGGGTACTGTACAACAGCAGCTTCAAAATTAGTTAAGGCCCAGATCCGTGAAGATCCAGCTACTCTCTCCAGTCCTATCTTGAAAGATTTCAAGAGAGCTTTCCATCGGTACCTCCTGATTGTCGATCCGACATCGGGGTTGGTCACAGATAGCGATCTCGTCGGGTCGCGCGCTGAAAAATAGAACCGACAGATCCGTGGCCGGTTATTCCGACCGGTGCCGATCGGAGCCGTCCGGCATCCGGTCGACGTTCCAGCGTGCCACTATCCCAGGGGGCGCTTCCCCAGGTGTCCCCACTATAGCGGTGCCACCGGGTCCCACACGGCCCCTCCGGACAGCACGTGGGCCCCACGGTCGCGAGTACGTGTGTTGCCGAAGAGACGCGAGGAGCCGCCCGTCAACCCGAATTCGGTCCTCCCGGACCCACTTGTGTAGACCTTTACCTCCCTGCGTGGAGTGGGCAATATTTCATTGCTGTCGTTATTGTGTAATATTTGTTCCGGGAGTACGAGTTTCGGCCGGGTCCGTCTTCCCCACGCCGGGAGCGTGGAGGTATCGTATTCGCTCCCTGACTCGGCATTTGATTTACTCATATATACTTGTTTATGCCGCTGCTAGAGAGCATGTGTAGGGATATCTAGCTCGCTATATATTGTTTATTATCGCTGCTGCGAGAGAGTGCGTGACCGTCCCGTGACCCGATCCGGGCACGAAAGAGAGCCGACCACCCTAGCTCATTGCATGTTTCTCAACCGCGCACGTCCGACGCTTCCCTCGCTAAGGGACAATCGCGAGCTTGTCGTGTCAGTGGTCCGTCCCGCATCAGTTTGGTATCTGTAAGAGCCGAGTCTAGGGTAGTCATTGTATAAGTCTTGCATGCATCATGGTCTAAGTCGAGTCTAGGACCATCATTACTTTCAAAACAAAAAAAAAAGTGCTTCAAATTCGCATTTCATCCCAATAACCCGGTATATGAAAAGGTGTTGTCCGAACGTTAGGCTATGCCTATCGGGAAGGCCGCACACTTGCGCGAGTGATCTTCGGATCGATTAACTCCGCCACGTACCGAGTCTTGGTGTCTTGTCCTTAGTGTGCATGCATCCCAAACCGTGCATAGTCGGTCTAGTGTCTTATCTAAATGGCCTTGCATATCCATTCCTAGGTATCCATTCCCATCATTTCGGCACCAATGGCCAACCCATGTCGACCCGTCCAAGGTGATAGGTCCGTGTCCGAGTACATCCGGGACTATGATAAGTACCGATTGGAATATGGCTTGGGAGAGGAGAGCACCACGACCGCATTTCAGTTCCGGAGAGGTTTACGGCTTTACTTTTGAATCCAATGTCTTGGCCGCGATGCATTCTCTCTGGCGCAGTCCTATAAGGTCGCTCTGGAGGTCGAGCCATTTGAGTCTCAATTTAATGACGACCTACAGCGAGTCGATGCTGCCCTGGCTGCCCTTCGATAAACATCTACCTCCCAACCAAGTCCCGAGCCGATCGGGCTACCTACCCCATTGCCTTTACCACCCGTGAGTGCTCCATCACCACCCTCTATGTCCGAACGTGATTCGGAACCATCTCATTTGGAGCCACCATGGCCCGAGCCACCCGTATTTCTAACGGGTACACTATACATCACCGAGCCGCTTTTTAGTTGGCTCAAGGATGGCTTGGTCCCACCTCCCTTTCCATCCATGGACCCCTAGTGCCGGTCAACTCATTCCATATCACATTTCGATCTAGTCACCATGTTGACACATTGGACGATCTTGTCATGGGATTAGATTCACAATGGAAGTTGACGCATCTTTTGGCGCGAGGCTTTGACCAACCCGCTAGTCTTAGCTTCACCCATCCGGGCTTCGGGTCCATTACCTCCAAGTGCACCGTGGGTTGTGTCACCACGGAGGTTCTTCTACTTCTCCCGCTACCGGACGAGCCCGAATTCATACCCTTTTGTCCGAGGGAGGAATCATACTTCTTGCCTACGATTCCCGTCCCACCCGTCACAATTCAAGAAGGTGACTATCCACACCTTTAAAACTTCTACATCGGGGACCAGTGACTTGTGGGAACCCACCACAAGGGGTCATACCTTCTTTGATCCCTTTGACCCATTCCCTAGTGGACCCTTAGACCCTCCATATATACTTCCTTTCTTCGAGGGAGTCCACTACCATACCCCTACTCCACGGGCCAGGGTCATCTACCTTCACCAAGCCTATTTTTGATACACCCACATCCGGTTCTTCTAGCCCTCTCAAGGCTCCCAAATCCAAAGGGCCGTCCATGCGTGACTGGGTCATACTTGGACGTTTAGATGTTCCCCATGTCACACATCTCCGGTTACATAACATGCATGCATGGCACACATTCGGGTGTCCTGGTCCGCCGTCACCCATGTACGGGTCGGACTAACAATAGGTTTGTCTAGAGTCATGCATGAGTCCATTTCTTGTTTGTGCGGTTTGCATACGTATGTTAGTGCATGGTGAGTCTGCATGTGTCTTGTGCAAGCTCGTTGTCGATCTCTTATGAGTAAGAGGCGAGTGGACTCGCTCGATGTGTATGGGATCGGTTCTACGTCTATACCCGGATCAGTCACCTACAGGGACCCAGCGGTGATTCCTAGTGAGTCTTCTACCCTTTTGAGAGTGCCCCACTCGGAGTGTCCACCTTTAGCCCATAGCAGTTTGTGCATATCGAGTATATATGGAATGAGCAGGTGACGGTCACTTGGAGTGGAGCATACCCGCGTTACTTGGCACGGTGACGGGTCCGCCGGAGTACGCGAGCATCCATACCCCTACTCGATGGGGTAAGTTCCTCCCACCCGGGGAGAGTTGATGGGAATCGACACCGAGCATATACATTTTATTTTGCATTTGTGTCCTTTAGTTTATTTTTATATCCATGGAAAAGTATAAGCGTAATTGTACGGCTTTGTAAGCCAATGAGTCATTCCCTTGGATTGTGTGGATTTTTATGTAATTGTGTAGTAGGTCCAGCTAGGGGGCCCTCAGCCCTTTCTCATTGGTCCATGTCACCTATGTGGGGCTGGTCAACCCTCCTAGGTGGCCATCTAGAAGGGTTGAATGTCAATTGACCACATGGGAGACAAAGGGGTCAAAATTTCAAAGGTTGGCCACCAACCTACCCCTTGGTCAAGGGGGCGCCCACTTCCACTTGTAATATTTTATTTTGTGTGTGTGTGATTCACATCCAATCTAGGCCATCCATTCCCCATCCCTAGATCCAAGGGTGTAGATTAGATTAGATTCATAGCATATAAAAGGTTGTATTTTCCATTTGTTACAATTAATGAAGAGAAAATTGTTGGAAAAAGCTTGAAGCTTCTTGCGGCCCCAGCCCTCTCCCCTCTGGTTCTTCCTTCTCCAACCCCCAATTATAGAGTGGATCCTCTCTATCTCCTCCCCCTCAATCTCTGAGTTCATCGGTGCCGCCGCCGCCGCCGTTCGTGCCGCCATTGAGCCGCCGCGAAGCCGTCTTCGGTAATTTGTCCATCCAGGACAGAGGCAACTTCCACAAATTTCTGCTCCCACCTCCCTCCTCCTCTGGAGCTGACATTTTCAGGAGTGGTTCACCTCTCGAACCCTTATCTTCACAAAAAATTTCAAGTCATATTTCCTTCATTTGATATTTTTCAATTTTCGTTCAAACTGTCATTCCAGTTCTGCCAAATCTCTGTCTACAGTGATAGTTTCCCTGAGTTTTCCATTTACCGACCACTTTTTGATTTTTCCTGGAGCCCCCAATTTTCTGTAAGTTCTGTTCACCTTCCTCTACCTCTCCAAATTATCGTGGAGATTCTAAATTTCATCTCATATTTTTAGAAATTCCTCTTCCAACTCATCTATAGTTCTGTCTGCATCAGTCCAGATCCTTCCCCAGTCCAGTGTAAACACTCTAGAAAATCCAAAGCACCATATTTTCCAGATCTAAAAATACTCCTGGTTTCCTCTCGTGAAGATCTACAACTTTGCTAAAGGACCCAACTTCATATTCGGACGTCTACCTCGTGGTCAAAGGTGATCCACAGAAAGTTCTCTGCTGATCTGAGAATTCGGGTACTGTACAACAGCAGCTTCAAAATTAGTTAAGGCCCAGATCCTTGAAGATCCAACTACTCTCTCTAGTCCTATCTTGAAGGATTTTGAGAGAGCTTTCCATCGGTATCTCCTGATCGTCGATCCGATATCGGGGTTGGTCGCAGCGAGCGATCTCGTCGGGTCACGCGCTGAAAAACAGAACCGGTAGATCCGTGGCCGGTTATTCCGACCGGTGCCGATCGGAGTCGTCCGGCCTCCGGTCGACGTTCCAGCGTGCCGCTATCCCAGGGGGCGCTTCCCCAGGTGTCCCCACTACAGAGGTGCCACCGGGTCCCACACGGCCCCTCCGGACAGCACGTGGGCCCCACAGTCGAGAGTACGTGTGTTGCCGAAGAGACGCGAGGAGCCGCCCGTCAACCCGAATTTGGTCCTCCCGGACCCACTTGTGTAGAGCTTTACCTCCCTACGTGAAGTGGGTGATATTTCATTGCTGTCATTATTGTGTAATATTTGTTCCAGCGTACGAGTTTCGGCCGGGTCCGTCTTCCCCACGCCGGGAGCGTGGAGGTATCGTATTCGCTCCCTGACTCGGCATTTGCTTTACTCATATATACTTGTTTATGCCGCTGCTAGAGAGCATGTGTAGGGATATCTAGCTCGCTATATATTATTTATTACCGCTGCTGCGAGAGAGTGTGTGACCGTCCCGTGACCCGATCCGGGCACGAAAGAGAGCCGACCACCCTAGCTCATTGCCGATTTCTCAACCGCGCACGTCCGACGCTTCCCTCGCTAAGGGACAATCGCGAGCTTGTGGTGTCCGTGGTCCGTCCCGCATCACCATGTCATCCGCGTGACCGCCACCTTGGCCTTACCGATAGCCTCCCTCACCTGGGACCTTCTTCGCTTCCGTGAATCACCAGTGGGCAGTGGCGTCGTGGTCGGGGCCGCTTCGGGAGTTTCGAAGTATGTCGGCTTCTGAGCTTTTATCATCAACTCCCTGAGGTGCCGAGTCTCCTCTGAAGTGAGTCGAACAACACAAGTACAAGGGTGAGAATGACATATGCTACAACGAAGAAAGGAAACATGCCGAAAGGCTGAAATGAAGAAATGAAAGATACCTGCCGATCCCATATAGAAAGGAGAAAGGGGTCAATAGAACAGCGAGGGCACTTTGTCTCTTGAGGCCGCCTCGCGAACAAGCCAACATACATCTCCTATCTTCTCGCTTTGCTCGACCAGCGACGCCAAGTCCACATGGCCACGAAAAGACAAGTGATAATACAAGCCCAGGTGGTCCAACCCCCATCTGTCAGTGTACTTGAAGGAAATGAAAAGGGGCTGGTCCAGAATAGCCTCGCTTGGGCCACCCACCGAGAGCTTATGGGAGCGGAGCAATGCAAACAGCCAGGGGGTGTTGTTGTACAGTACGTCCCGCCTGTCTTCCCCTCTAATCAAAGTCCGATAAGGGTGCAAGCTGTCACGCTCAGGCTGCCAGTCGGCCACGGATGGAATAGGCTCCTCCACTGGTAAAGAGATCTCCTGAAGAACCACCTGCTCACTGATCACCCGGCATAGCCCTCGAAGTGTCTTTACAAAGTCATCCCTGCGGATCTCGGACAACTTCGGCTCAACCCTAGGCGAGCGGCTTTTCACAGCCTTCTGGGCTTCCAGATGAGCCATCACCTCCGTGTTGGTCCAAGATCGCAACTTCTTCAAGTAAGAAGGATCAATGTCCAGGACCGGCTCTGGCTGAGAGTCCAGAAATCTGTGCTCAGCAATATCCCAACAGTCTCGACGGGAGTTCTTGTAAAATCCTGTCCGCGCGTTCCACCATTTGATATATTTAGGGGTAACGTGGGGAAAATGAGCAGGAGTCGGGACTCTAAATGAAACCTCCTCTCGGTGGTGGAAGTAATCCCACCATATTCGGGCATCATCATTAGATACCTGGCCGACTCTATGCCTATTCGGCAATGCAAACTGTGAAGAAGAAGGAGGGATGTGCTGATCGTAGCCAAAATTCTAACTAAATCGGAATGGGTAATACGGCTCTAGTCACAAAATGCCGCTCTTCCGAAAGACAAGGACGCTTGGCCTAATAGCCAGCGCCCAATCAACCAATTCCTGCTCCAGAATTGGCCTCGTACACTTGGCGCCAGAGATTGGATGGATATACTCCTCTGCCTCGAAAAGACTACACTGCCGCATCATGTTCACCAGCGGGCTTGAATGGGCAGCCAAACTCCAAAAATGCAGAGCCCCACGCGCATACGTGGGGACCTTCGTCAGCTTCCCCCGAATGGCAAAGAGTTGTTCCGCTATCGATGACAGTTCGGCGCTAGCAAACTCGATCATCCTGAGGCGTGCAAACTGTAGCCCCCGACAGCTCCGGGAAATAGGGTGTAGACCCATGCATTAAAAAAGTGTAGCGGACCGACCATCCACAAATTCCTAGGGAGACGGTTCCGGTGCAAGTCCCCCAGCATCTTGTAAATGAGGCATAAAGCCACTGGGTAGAGGGATAGATGGCTTCCGCCTTGATTACACTCTTGTTGCCATATGAGAGAGCGAATGAACAAAACCAGTAGGTTAGATATGCAGCACAGTGCGTGACTGCATCAACACCAGCGGGGTTCGGGCCTCCTTGTTGCCCTTCTCTCAAGATAGGTGGGAAAGTCCTCATATTTGTGCTCCGCGCTGAAGAAATATTGAAGCCAAGCACCCATCCGCACGTGCCTTTTCTCCCTAGGTTTGCGTGCCTCCCTGGCATCATATGATGAGCGGCAAAGCATGCGGTATGCCTTAATCAGGTACCGATAGGCGAAGCCCGCTTGATATCGGCCCTCACCGTCAGTCTGATCCTTCAGCCAATCTGGCCAGCAGACTTCTTCATATGGCTCACCGTCAATCGGCAAGCCGCTGAGCTGTGAAAGACTCCAAAGGTCCAAAGAGGTCTCTCCCTCCGAAGTGTAGAAGGTGTTATACTCCTGGCAGAATACCTCGATCATACCACAACATAAACCCCTTGAGATTGGGTAGCGATACCTTGAGGCGTACACGCTATGGTATACGTCGGCCTTGGCCAAGATGGGAGCATAATGTTGAAGGACGCAGTCCATGAACTCCACTGCTTCGGGTCTGAATGCATGGGCATCGGTGACCTTCAGCTCAGCGAACCATCCGGCAGAAATCTGGTGCTTGAAACGGACCGCCAGACAGTCCAGCAAGAAGGATTCTTCTCTAGATCCCCATTTTAGTAGGACAAGAAATAAACCGAATATGGGCTTCTCTCGATCGACACGACCCACAGTCTCATTCCAACGTGCCGGTACAAACTCGGGTGCCCTGGTCAGCAGCCCATCCACTGGAACCAGGTCCTGCAGTCCAAGCACAACGCTCCATTTTCGGGGCTCACCAGGCAGATAAATAGGCCTTCCCCGCACCACAAAGTCAGTCAGACTGTCTCTTTCAACAAGCAGCGCCTGCTCAGCTTTCCGAACAAGGAACAAGTCCCTCTTTCCTTGAAGGTTAAACCACCTGAGGAAGGACATTAAGTGCCTATCCTTGGGGTGATCCCTCCTGACAGCATCACCGTGGTCATAATTGAAGGAATCACCCCCGATGATGAGAAGGTGGCTAGTGTCCACTGCATCGGTCTCTGAGTCCGAGGATTCTGTGACCACAGCAAGCTGCTCATGCCCCCGGTCCTGGGAGTTCACATTTTCTCATGTCACCACGGCACGGGAAGCAGAAGAAGAAGAAACAGATGCCATCTTATCTGCAAAAGCATGACAAGAAGAATAAACAAAGTCAGAAACAGTTGATGAAAAATAAGATTTCTGACAAAATTTCGGCAGAGTCTCCCCAGCCCGGGAGATTGCCAGAAATAAGTGGAACATGTCTATCAAGAGACAGTCCCTAAAACAGGCCGTGGGTATCGCACCGAGGCCGAAACGGAACACCCAGAGGAATAGCTCCGAGGGCAAGCCCTACTATTAGCCTCCTAGGGCCAGGGAAGAGGGATTTGACTCCAGAACAGCAAAAACTCTCCCTCACCCGCTCGAAGGCCGCCGCCACGCCCCAAACTCACTCGGTGCCACAGAGAGAATAGGGAGGAGAGAGAAGGAACAGTTGCAAATGAAATAGCCTGAAGAAAAAAAATAAAGAAGGAGGGGTTATATAGGGGAGCTCCCCCCTTGGGTTAATCCGGCGTGCTAAATAGCGCGCCATATTAACCCTCCCCCATCCAAATGCCCCGCCGGATAAGGGCGTGCCATATTAACAACCCTCTAACAACGCCGGTTTAAGTGCCATTCCAAGCTTTTGTCATCCAGATGGGAAATCTGCCCACACGGAGCTCATCCGCTGGTCCCGCTTACTCGTGCCTTGCTTGCAGCACCCCCGGTTGGGGGGCATTTGTTGGCACTTAAAATATGTTCAACGGCGATCAAGCCTAGAAGATAAGAATGATGCTGCCCACTGAAGCGAAGAAGTCGAAGTAGACCATTAAACCAAAGTCTTCTCGAGATGTCAGATCATCAGGTCACCGGGTATGAACGCCAGGGACTTCACCCTAGGAGAGTCGAGAAGAATTTACAACAAACTGGCAGCATCAATAAGCATGCCCGATGAACCGGCATCGACTCAGTCGTGCCGCATAAATAACATCCGTTGTCCGACCAAGGACAAGGGTATACCTTGTGGCCCGCCACCTGAACGAAAGATCCTCCTGAGGTGATAGAATGTCTCTGGCCCTTCAGAATAAGGAACCAAAGGCTCCGTCAGCAGAAGTCCCGGACGACCCGACACGGGTATGGCTCCTCAGCAAAGTAGGTCCGTTAGTGACCGAATGATCGCCCAGTCAAGGAGAAAGCACCCCGGGTAGTATACCACCCCCTGAGAAAGCTACTGAGACAGGTTAAGTCGAGCCAGCAACACAAACCACTGTGCCGAAGGCCGCGTCAGCGGAAAACCCATGTGTTCAAGCCGAAGATGCACGAGGTTCCGAAAGCAGCCGTTCAGTGGCCTGAAAGCTTTGTCAATACTTCCCACCATAGTTTTACAAAACCAGGGTGAGATGAAGGATCACAGAAACTCTCGGAGCCAGTCCGGGGCCCGCTGTCAGGCTCGTATCAAGCGAACACGACAGAACGTGCTTAATCCGGCGCGGCCCCCTTTCCGGCGCCCTCTTCCCGGTGCGCAAAAGCAGCTTGGCCCTCTTCTGCGGCGCGCTCACGTCGCGCTGGGGAGGAATCAAGCATGAGGCGTGCTATATATAACTCAATAGAAAGAAGAGAAAAAAAAGAAGACGATTGAAAAGAGAGAAGAGAGACGGCAGAAAAGGGCATCGAATACAATTAGAGAAAAAACAAGCTTGGGGAAGAAGAAGGGTGATGAGGGACGGACCACGGACTCGACTTGAATTAGGAATATGATCCTCGGACTCTATACGAGCTCGTGATTGTCCCTTAGCGAGGGAAATGTGGGACCGGGCACGGTTAAGAAACCGGCCATGAGTCACGGGTATCGACTTTTCCGTGTAGACTCGGATCGAGTCACGGGACGGTAACACTCAAACTCGCTCTCTCGCAGCGGTGATACAAGTAGATCTAGCTAGAAACCTACTCTCGCGGCGGCATTCAAAGCTATACAAGATAAGCAAATGCGATAAAGAGTGGGGAGCGAGTGTACCTCCACGCTCTTGGCGTGGGGAAGACATTCCCGGCCAGTTACGGTAACTCTCGGTTACAACAATAAAAACTTTAATTACAGCAGTAATTCTATTGCCCACTCCACGCAGGGAGGTAAAGGGCTACAGTGGGGCCCGGGAGGACCGACCCTGGGTTGACGGGTAGCAATCTGGAGGCGAACTCAGCACGAACTCGACCTGCTGGTCCGACTCGGCACTATTGCAACTCGGTGCTGCGCCAACTCGGTGGCTGACTCGGTGGACAACAAGCAATCCGTTCCAAAGGAACACTGTCTTCCTGATGTCTTCTGGAGGTGCCTCTTGGCTGGGACGGTGGCGGGATGTCCCTGATCGACTCCCTGAAGGGGCGGCTGCTGATTTTGACTTTGACAATTGTTCTTGAATTTTTTGTGGACTGCAATTTCGGACCTGCACACAGGACAGATCTGCAGGCCTTGACGGTAAAAATGCTTGCCCCAAGATCCGGAGGCCGATCGAGGCGTGGCTGGTACCGTTGGAAAGAGCACTCATAGATCTACAACATAATATTTTTTACAGCTTCATCCACCGAAAGGATTGAAAATGAAAACATATGCAAACTGACTTTTTTTCTGATCCGGACTGACAGACACACAGGGCAGCAAACAATCTGCCTGAAACACACCTTTGACTGAGGGGTAAACGATTTTTATAGACTCCAAGAAAATTATGGTGGAAGGGGATATACGTGGGGAACACTCAGTATTTGTTTGGGATTTTATAAAAATAGATAAGGGGGTGACAAAAATAGAACAAGATGACCCTGTACTGTAGATCTGCATAATGATAGATTGATAGGGGTGGTATAAAGATTACGGGAAAAATACCAAACAAGATCAAAATGGGGTATAAGATATATGGATGGAAAGCTGACAGAGAGAGGAACAAGCCCTCAAAATTTCAGCTCCAGATAATAACAGCATAAAAAGATAGAACCATGGAGGTGGGGTTCTGTCCTGATGGAGATAGAACTCCGGTGGCGGTGGTGGCGGCGCGACGGCGGCGGCGGCAGCTTCAGAAAGGGAACATATAGGGGCTAGGGAGAAGTGGATTCAATCCCTGGAGGGATGGAGGAAGGGGAAGAAAAGTAGGAGGAAGAGAGAGGGGCGCACCCTCCAAGGAGCCTTCTTGGCAATTTTCACAAATTCTTCTTCAATAATGTCTAAAATGTGGAAAATACAAGTATTTGTATGAAATGGCAAATGACTCTAAATAACCCTAGATCTATAATTGGGAGGGGCATATTAGGGACTTCCAAATGTTTTATCCCATGTGGTTTGGAACACAATTAAACCACATTAAACTAATCCTAGTGGAGGGGGGCGCCCCCTTGACCAATGGGGTTGGCATCTTGGACTTTGAAGTCCATTTGTCTCCCATGTGATTATTTGACATTCAACCCATCTAGAAGGCCACCTAGGATGGTTGACCAGCCCCACATGGCTTAGGTGGACCAATAAGAAAGGAGTGAGGGCCCCCTTGCTGGACCTACTGTCAATTTGCACAAAAACCCACACAATCCAAGGGAATGACAATGTGGCTTATCAAGCCTTACAATTGCGTACATACTTTCCCGAGGATATAAAAGCAAACTAAAGGACACAAATGCAAAACAAAAATGTCAATGCTTGGCGTCGATTCCCATCAACTCTCCCCGGGTGGGAAGAACTCGACCCCGTCGAGTAAGGGGTGCGGCTGCTCGAGTAGCTCTGGCGGATCCGTCATCATACCTGGAAGCGCGGAGTACGCTCCACTCCAAGTAATCGACACCCGCTCACCCCGTATAGATTTGATATGCACACGCTTCCATGGGAATGAGGCTAGAGGTGGACACTCCGGGGTGGGGACACTCTCAAATGAGGGAAGGCGGCTCGAAGACTCACTAGGAATCACCGCATGTCCCTTATGTGACTAGATCTGATATGAGGTAGAACCGATCCCAATAGTCCGACAAGTCTCGAACTCGAAAGGGCTAACAACGCGAGCATAAAAACCGACTCCACTCGACACATACATGTACATACACACAAGACCCTAGACACACTTAATGTTAGTCCGACCCGTACGTGTTACACGGCGGACCAGGACACCCGAATATGTGCCATGCATACACTATATGTACTCGATGGTTAACGGAATGGAATCGTAGACATCCTAACATGTACCACTCATGCATTGGTGTCCTATGGGATTTGGGTGGAGAAGGGCTAGGAGATCCCAAGTTTCCTTCTTTCTTACCCCTATAGGATGACCGTGGAATGGTTCCCGGGTTTGGTGTAGGTGGACTAACCCGTGAGGAAGGGGTGGGGTTGTGGACTTCCCTAACAAGATGGAATGGATAAAGTGGGTCATATGGCCCATTAAGGAAAGGGTCGAAGGGATCAAAGAATGTGTGGCCCCTCGACACGGATACCTCTATTACATAGTCTCATGGGTAAAATTCATGAAGGTGATGATCACCTCCATCCATCGTGATAGATGGGACAGTGTATAGGAGATATGGCTCCTCCCTCGGGATAAAAGGAGTGAAGTCGGGCTCGGCCGGTAGCGGGAGGAGTAGAAGAACCTCCGTGGTAACATGACCCACGGTGTACACGGAGGTAATGGACCCTAAGGCCGGATGGGTGAAGTTACGACTAGTGGGTAGGTCGAAGCCTCGGGCCAATAAATACGTCAACTTCCATTGCCAACCTAAACCACGAATAAGGTCACCCAATGTGTCAACATGGTGACTAGATCGGAATGTAGTATGGAAGGAGTTTGTAGCAACCCTGATAAAATATTAATAATAATAAAGATTTTAAAATAAATCAAATGAATAGATAAATAAAACAAAATAAAATAACGCCTCGGATAAAGGCGCTATTCAAATTAGAAACGCCTCTGGCTAAGGCGTTATTCAAGAAGTGACGCCCTGACCAAACGGCGTCAAATTCTAAACGCCAAAAACGGTAAGCAAAGTAACGCCCCTATCTTGGGCGTGTTTTAAAACATGAAACGCCCTTACTCAAGGCGCTTCTTAAGAAACGACCTGAACCAGGTCGTCAATTCAAGAATCGACGACCTGACCAAAGTCGTTAATTCCATTCCAGTCCCGTTTCGAATCCAGATCTTATCCAGGGTAATTGATAAGCATTAGAAAGAGTTTAAACGTGGTAATGACTCTATCATGGAAGTATTACTTCCACACAATCACTAACCCTAATAGGATTTCCAAAATCCTATAAATAAACTGTTCGATCCAACCCTAAATCTATTTGGACGGACGACTGCTGCACGGTACGTGAAGAACATATGTTCTTCTAATTCCTTTTGTTTTCTGCTTCGGTTACATGAAGAACTAATGATTCTTCATCTTATGTTCCTTCTTACAGGTCGGGAAACTCCTACGAAAGAACCAGGTAATGTTCTTTCTTCCTTATCCTCTCGTTAGGTAGTTGAAGAAACTAATATATGTTTCTTCTTTCCCTGTAGGATCTACAGCAAAAATTGACAAAACCAAGAACAGGTGTTCTTCATCGAAAACGAACTCCTTCTTAAAAAGATTTTCTTCCTCCTGCTGCTACTGCGGTTGATTGGTTGCAGTAGAAGTTTCAGATCTTTCAAACCCTTCGTCAGTTCAATCATATTAAGGTAGGTTTTCTCAAGTTACTGTAGCCCAAATGAAATTAATGCAAGATATATATATATAAGCATGTCATGCATACGGTTATTATAGTTTCCATGCGTTTTCTGAAATATTTTGAAAGAGACGCCCCTGTCAAGGGCGCTAATTTACAAGACACGACCCTGCCCAGGTCGTCAATTTAATATTTGACGCCCTGTACTCAGGCGTTAATTTCACTTAATCATGAATTAACCATGTTAAGAACTGATTATATATGAAATCCTGATTACATTAATGCATGATCCTCTGTCCTCAACCCTACTGATTTTATTATCAAGATTATATGATTGTTATCCTTGATTATCGTGCAAATCGTGCTTTCTGATATTTATTGAATTCACGACCTGTACAAAGTCATTTTTCAACTGTTAACGCCCCATCATAGGGCGTGAATTGAAAGGAAACGCCTCCTCCTAGGGCGCGTATCTGTTAAATTCCTGAAAAATATATATTCTGCAAAATAGAATTTAATGATAACGCCCCTGCCCAGGGCGCGTTTTTGATAATTCCTGAAATTAATTATATCCTGTCCAATATTGTGAATAAAAAGGACGCCTTCTGGTATAGTCGTCAAATCGTGAAGAAACGCCCCTGCCCAGGGCGCGTTTTAGATAAATTATTGAAATATTGAAATTTTGCAAATATGGAAAATAGATAAACGCCCTTCTGTTAGGCGTTAATTACTTGATAAACGACTCTGCTTAAGTCGTTACTTTACTGTAAAACTGATTTTCCACTGTTTCTGTTAACCGATGGTTTCATATGTTATATAATATATATATCGGCACTATTCTCCATTCCGTGAGTTTAGTCCCACGTTTCACGATTGTTTTATCGATCACACTCAATTCTCATTGACATACAAGCTCTCCATTGGACATTCCGTTCCTTTGGACTAGCGAGTTAGTCATAGAGACCTCCGTAAGACTCCTCGTAGCCTTGGATTCCCTCAAGGCCGACTGAGCTGGTTGTACCCTAAAAACCCATTACACCATTGATGCCATGTCACTCTAAAGAAACATGGTATACCGGCCCTTATGATTATACAAAGAGTATATCATAAGAAATTCTTAATGGGATGATGATATCATGCCATATCATGTCATTCTTGTAAACCTCAATTCTATGATAAGAATGAGGGTATCTTACCTTAATATAATGTTCATGTGGACTTCAATTCTATATATAGAATGTCCATATTGATTTGTCATGGTACCCAAGTCAAGGGAACCATATTCTACCTAGTTTTATCGAGATCGTGATTATACCGTTATTATCGCCATTCTATGTCCTTTGTCATATTTTTGGACTCCATTCTGTCAAAGTTGTCATACACGTCTACAAGCTTGATTATTAAAATTCTATATTGGCTATATAAACAAGAGTGGATGTCAAAATACATGATAAATGCCTGCGCATATAGGGCCCGATCTGGTCCTGGGAGGAGCACCCGAAAGTACTTGTGCCCATGGGAGTTAAAATGATAAGGTATCTGGCATTATACCGAGTACTTGACTTGCTTGATTGGACATTCCACATACATCTTGTACTTGAATCGTACTTGACATGAAATGAAATGCGTGGCCCGAAAAAGGGTAATTTACTTGCTTGCTACATGATAGCCAAAGTTCTTGACATGACTTGTTAAATGTACTTGCTTGAATATCTCAAATGTCTTGATTATCTTATTGAAAGTTCATGATTTGTTCATCTTATTTCCTTGATATTACATTCTCTCTATCTTTTCGTTTTATGCGAGCATGCATAACTTTATTGCATTCATGAAAGATGTAATTACTTAAACCCCTTGCTAGTACTTGAGATATAATTTCCTACTGAGCGTTCGCTCATTCCGTTTGTCCCTTTTTACTTTCAGGTAAGTCCGACGACGATGGAAGTCAATCGGATGGGAATGGTCAAGAGTGAAAGTGACAGAGCTGCTCAAGTGTCAATTAGTCTTTTCTATAGTTTCTTGAGTCAACTATGTACTTTTCCTTTTTATTTAACAGAGTATTGGATTTGTAATAGCCTATTAATAATAAAGGTTTGGGTTATCTTGCTATTTTGCGCATCTCTGTCTTTGTGTCGAATACACGACCACTCTGATTGACATGATTGATATAAACTCGTCACGCGTCTCCGGGTATCTTCCGCGCTCGGGGCGTGACAGTTTTTGTGGTATCAGAGCCTAAGGTATTCAATTCCTAGGAAAAACCCAAGTCCAAGGATAAGTTGAACGTTTAACCAAGTGAGATTGGGTAGAACCAAGGGTTAAGAGTCAATAAGTCTTTTAATAAGATCACAGTGGTATAATACTAATATAGTTATGGTAATTGTAGGATAATGGCTGCCGAACGTGCTCAATGGCGCAACATGCAGCGTACCCTTCAAGGAATGACTCAAGTGCTACAACAGGTAGCACAGGGTGGTACTCCACGAGCTGGAAACTTACACCAAGCCTTTAAGAGCATGAATCCCCCGAAGTTTATGGGATCGACCGATCCGGACGATGCCGAGCATTGGGTTCGGGAGACTGAGCGTATATTCCGTGTTATGCAATGCACGGATCAGGACAAAGTTCTATTAGCTACATTCCAGTTAGAGAAAGATGCTAGATGCTGGTGGGAGTCTATTGAAGCAACCAATCGACCCTACTCAAGTAACATGGGAAGAATTTGTGGAATACTTCAATGCTAAATATTTCTCAGACCGAGTCCAAGAAAAGAAGGCTGCAGAATTCGCTGCATTAAAGCAACGATCTTTATCATTAGCAGATTATGAAGCTCAGTTCTCCAGGTTGTCTAGATATGCTAAGCATCTTATTAGCACGGAGAAGATGAAAGCCCGTAGATTTCTTAATGGGCTTAGGCCCCACTATATTACTCAACTGGCGCCTATGGACATCCAAGTTTATTCTGAAATAGTGCGCCGAGCTCAATTACTTGAAGATGCCACGGAACTATCTGATAGGATCCGTGGAAAAGACAAGAAGGAGCAAGTCACAGGTTCGGGTTCTTTTAAACCCAACTTTAAGAAGAGGCCTAGTAATGGAGGTCCTTCCTCTCAAGATCAAAAATTCAAGAAGACCAAGCCCTTCTCTATCACCACTACACCTTCAAACGTAGTGTGCAAGCATTGTGACAAGGCTGGTCACAAGACCGAAGAATGCTGGAGGAAATTAGGAGCTTGTCTCCGTTGTGGGAGCCGCGAACATCGGATTCCCGATTGTCCATTAATGAATGACCAAGCCGGTGATGGTAAACGCCCGGTGACAAAGAACGCTCGACTTCATGCAATAAAGGAGACCGAACAAGAAGAAGGTGGACTGGTAGAAGGTACATTGAAAATTTGTTCCAAAAGTGCTTATGTCTTATTTGATACGGGTGCATCGCATTCCTTTATTTCTAAGAAGTTTGCCGACCCGTTACCATTAGAACCAGAATGGATAAAAATAGTTCTAACTACTCCTCTTGGAAGTGAAAATGATATTACTCATCACTACCAAAACTGTGAGGTAATGGTTCAAGGTAGGAATTTACCTATAGATCTCATATGCCTCGATCTAAAGGAGTATGATGTTATACTGGGAGCGGACTGGTTATCCAAATACCAGGCAACGGTTGATTGCCGCAATAGCCAAATTGCTTTCAAAGATTTTCCAGAATTAGTCTTTACTCGCCCCAAGAGTCGGAGCAAATCCCCTCTTATTTCGGCTCTTCGAGCAAGCAAGCTCGTCAGGAAAGGATGTGTATCCTTCCTTGCTTTTGTCACTGTTAAAGAAGCTAAGGAAACCAAGATAGAAGACATTCAGGTAGTGCAAGAATTTCCAGACGTATTTCCGGAAGATTTGCCGGGATTACCCCCTCAAAGGGATGTGGCCTTCACCATTGACTTAGTCCCTGGTGCTGGTCCAGTTTCAAAGGCACCCTATAGAATGTCCCCTGCGGAACTCAAAGAGTTAAAGAGCAATTAATGGAACTAATTCGAAAAGGGTTTATTAGACCAAGTACTTCCCCGTGGGGAGCACCAGTCTTATTTGTGAAGAAGAAGGACGGATCCATGAGATTGTGCATCGACTATCGACAGTTGAATCATCTCACTATCAAGAACAAGTATCCACTGCCGAGAATCGATGAGTTATTTGATCAGATTTCAGGATCCAAATATTTTTCCAAAATTGATCTCAGGTCGGGATATCATCAGTTAAGAATCAAGGATGATGACATTCACAAGACCGCATTCAGAAGCAGGTATGGCCATTACGAGTTTGTTGTTATGCCTTTTGGACTAACAAATGCCCCTGCTGCCTTTATGCAGTTAATGAATAGCATATTCAGGCCTTACTTGGATCAATTCATAGTAGTCTTCATTGATGATATATTGATATATTCCAAGACTAAGGAAGAACATGAAAAGCATTTGAGGATTGCATTGCAAGTCTTGAGGACAAATCAATTATATGCAAAACTCAGCAAGTGTGAATTCTGGCTTGAAGAAGTGGCTTTTCTAGGACATGTGATTTCAAAAGATGGATTATCAGTAGATCCGTCAAAGGTCGAAGCTGTTAGAAACTGGGAAAAACCAACCAATGCTAGCGAGATCAGAAGTTTCTTAGGCCTTGCAGGATATTATCGGCGATTCATCAAAGACTTCTCCAAGATCGTCGTGCCCCTCACAAGGTTAACTCGCAAGGAGATCCGATATGAATGGAGTGAGGAATGTGAAAGAAGTTTCCAAACTCTCAAGGATCATCTCACTACAGCTCCGGTGTTAGCTCTACCAATAGAAGGAGAGAAATTCGAGGTTTACACTGATGCTTCTGGCATTGGCCTCGGATGTGTCCTAATGCAACAAGAAAAGGTCATAGCATACTCTTCACGTCAACTGAAGAAGCATGAGGAGAATTACCCCGTCCATGACTTAGAACTGGCCGCGGTGGTATTTGCCCTAAAGATATGGAGACACTACTTATATGGAGTGCAGTTTTCTGTATACTCCGATCACAAAAGTCTCAAATATCTATTTTCACAAAAGGAGCTAAACATGAGACAAAGACGCTGGCTAGAATACCTCAAGGACTTCGACTTCAATATACAATATCATCCTGGAAAGGGTAATTATGTTGCTGATGCCCTTAGTCGAAAGCCGAGAGCAATGATAGCCAATTATATGATACAAGAATGGAGGTTGCTAGAACAATTCTCCGAGCTCAATATAAGCTTGGACAAGGAAGCCAAATTTGTCACCTTATCTCATGTAAGCATACAGTCAGATTTATTATCTGAAATACAAGCACTTCAGGATGATGATCCTATATTAGTGGAAATCAAAGGCAGAGTAGAAGGACAATCTGATTTTCAACTAACTTCTGATGGAAGATTACTATTCAAAGGTAGAACTTGTATACCCGACTGTCCGGAATTAAAGAAGAAGATCTTAGATGAAGCACACCGATCAAGGTACACTATTCATCCAGGATCAACCAAAATGTACCAAGATGTAAAGAGGAACTTTTGGTGGCCTAATATGAAAAGAGAAATAGCGGACTATGTATCACGCTGTCTCACATGCCAACAAGTCAAGGCGGAACACCAAAAGCCTGCTGGTAAACTTCATCCTCTAGATAATCCTAAGTGGAAGTGGGAGGATATTGGTATGGATTTCATCATGTGTCTATCTAAATCAAAAGGAGGACATGATGGAATCTGGGTTATCATTGACCGATTAACTAAATCTGCACATTTCTTGCCAATAAAAAGCCGATGGTCAATTGATGTGCTAGCTGCACTATACATCAAAGAAATAGTCAGGTTACATGGAATTCCTGTCTCAATCGTGTCTGACAGAGATCCCCGTTTCACTTCTCATTTTTGGAAGGGATTACAACATTCGTTGGGAACAAGGCTCAACTTTAGTACTGCTTTCCACCCACAAACGGATGGTCAGACCGAGAGAACTAATCAAGTTGTTGAGGATATGCTAAGAGCTTGCATCATTGACTTTGGTGGAAGCTGGCATGAACATTTGCCACTAGTGGAATTTGCATACAATAACAGCTACCAAGCTAGTATCCAAATGGCACCTTTCGAAGCTTTATATGGAAGGAGTTGCCGATCACCCTTATGCTGGAACGAAGTTGGAGAGAAACAACTGTTAGGTCCAGACATGGTAAGGGATACAACTGAGAAGATACAAGTAATCAGAGAAAGATTGCAAGTTGCTCAGACCAGTCAAAAGGCTTATGCTGATACAAGGAGAAGAGATATTGAATTCCAAATCGGAGATCATGTATTTCTCAAAATATCGCCTGGATGTGGCATACGAAGATTTGGTGTTAAAGGCAAGCTTACGCCAAGATTCATCGGACCATTTGAGATACTCGAAAGAGTTGGCGAGGTTGCTTATCGCATCGCATTGCCTCCTCAATTATCCGAGGTACATAATGTATTTCACATATCTATGTTGAAGAAGTATGTGCACGACCCATCTCATATTATTGAACATGGAGATCTGGTGATCCAGAAAGACCTCACATATGAACAGAAGCCTATGAAGATCTTAGATCGTGAAATACGAGCTCTAAGGAATAAGGTTATTCCCATGCTTAAGGTGCAATGGAATAAGAATACTGAACACGAAGCCACATGGGAGACCGAGGAATCTATGAAGAAACGATTTCCCGAGTTATTCTAAGAGGTATATACTTTACACTCTCCGCATGTATAAATATTATGTATTATGGAATTTGGGGACCAAATTCTTTTTAAGTGGGGGAGGGTGTAGCAACCCTGATAAAATATTAATAATAATAAAGATTTTAAAATAAATCAAATGAATAGATAAATAAAATAAAATAAAATAACGCCTCGGATAAAGGCGCTATTCAAATTAGAAACGCCTCTGGCTAAGGCGTTATTCAAGAAGTGACGCCCTGACCACACGGCGTCAAATTCTAAACGCCAAAAACGGTAAGGCAAAGTAACGCCCCTATCTTGGGCGTGTTTTAAAACATGAAACGCCCTTACTCAAGGCGCTTCTTAAGAAACGACCTGAACCAGGTCGTCAATTCAAGAATCGACGACCTGACCAAAGTCGTTAATTCCATTCCAGTCCCGTTTCGAATCCAGATCTTATCCAGGGTAATTGATAAGCATTAGAAAGAGTTTAAACGTGGTAATGACTCTATCATGGAAGTATTACTTCCACACAATCACTAACCCTAATAGGATTTCCAAAATCCTATAAATAAACTGTTCGATCCAACCCTAAATCTATTTGGACGGACGACTGCTGCACGGTACGTGAAGAACATATGTTCTTCTAATTCCTTTTGTTTTCTGCTTCGGTTACATGAAGAACTAATGATTCTTCATCTTATGTTCCTTCTTACAGGTCGGGAAACTCCTACGAAAGAACCAGGTAATGTTCTTTCTTCCTTATCCTCTCGTTAGGTAGTTGAAGAAACTAATATATGTTTCTTCTTTCCCTGTAGGATCTACAGCAAAAATTGACAAAACCAAGAACAGGTGTTCTTCATCGAAAACGAACTCCTTCTTAAGAAGATTTTCTTCCTCCTGCTGCTACTGCGGTTGATTGGTTGCAGTAGAAGTTTCAGATCTTTCAAACCCTTCGTCAGTTCAATCATATTAAGGTAGGTTTTCTCAAGTTACTGTAGCCCAAATGAAATTAATGCAAGATATATATATATATAAGTATGTCATGCATACGGTTATTATAGTTTCCATGCGTTGTCTAAAATATTTTGAAAGAGACGCCCCTGTCAAGGGCGCTAATTTACAAGACACGACCCTGCCCAGGTCGTCAATTTAATATTTGACGCCCTGTACTCAGGCGTTAATTTCACTTAATCGTGAATTAACCATGTTAAGAACTGATTATATATGAAATCCTGATTACATTAATGCATGATCCTCTGTCCTCAACCCTACTGATTTTATTATCAAGATTATATGATTGTTATCCTTGATTATCGTGCAAATCGTGCTTTCTGATATTTATTGAATTCACGACCTGTACAAAGTCATTTTTCAACTGTTAACGCCCCATCATAGGGCGTGAATTGAAAGGAAACGCCTCCTCCTAGGGCGCGTATCTGTTAAATTCCTGAAAAATATATATTCTGCAAAATAGAATTTAATGATAACGCCCCTGCCCAGGGCGCGTTTTTGATAATTCCTGAAATTAATTATATCCTGTCCAATATTGTGAATAAAAAGGACGCCTTCTTGTATAGTCGTCAAATCGTGAAGAAACGCCCCTGCCCAGGGCGCGTTTTAGATAAATTATTGAAATATTGAAATTTTGCAAATATGGAAAATAGATAAACGCCCTTCTGTTAGGCGTTAATTACTTGATAAACGACTCTGCTTAAGTCGTTACTTTACTGTAAAACTGATTTTCCACTGTTTCTGTTAACCGATGGTTTCATATGTTATATAATATATATATCGGCACTATTCTCCATTCCGTGAGTTTAGTCCCACGTTTCACGATTGTTTTATCGATCACACTCAATTCTCATTGACATACAAGCTCTCCATTGGACATTCCGTTCCTTTGGACTAGCGAGTTAGTCATAGAGACCTCCGTAAGACTCCTCGTAGCCTTGGATTCCCTCAAGGCCGACTGAGCTGGTTGTACCCTAAAAACCCATTACACCATTGATGCCATGTCACTCTAAAGAAACATGGTATACCGGCCCTTATGATTATACAAAGAGTATATCATAAGAAATTCTTAATGGGATGATGATATCATGTCATATCATGTCATTCTTGTAAACCTCAATTCTATGATAAGAATGAGGGTATCTTACCTTAATATAATGTTCATGTGGACTTCAATTCTATATATAGAATGTCCATATTGATTTGTCATGGTACCCAAGTCAAGGGAACCATATTCTACCTAGTTTTATCGAGATCGTGATTATACCGTTATTATCGCCATTCTATGTCCTTTGTCATATTTTTGGACTCCATTCTGTCAAAGTTGTCATACACGTCTACAAGCTTGATTATTGAAATTCTATATTGGCTATATAAACAAGAGTGGATGTCAAAATACATGATAAATGTCTGCGCATATAGGGCCCGATCTGGTCCTGGGAGGAGCACCCGAAAGTACTTGTGCCCATGGGAGTTAAAATGATAAGGTATCTGGCATTATACCGAGTACTTGACTTGCTTGATTGGACATTCCACATACATCTTATACTTGAATCGTACTTGATATGAAATGAAATGCGTGGCCCGAAAAAGGGTAAATTACTTGCTTGCTACATGATAGCCAAAGTTCTTGACATGACTTGTTAAATGTACTTGCTTGAATATCTCAAATGTCTTGATTATCTTATTGAAAGTTCATGATTTGTTCATCTTATTTTTTTGATATTACATTCTCTCTATCTTGTCGTTTTATGCGAGCATGCATAACTTTATTACATTCATGAAAGATGTAATTACTTAAACCCCTTGCTAGTACTTGAGATATAATTTCCTACTGAGCGTTCGCTCATTCCGTTTGTCCCTTTTTACTTTTCAGGTAAGTCCGACGACGATGGAAGTCAATCGGATGGGAATGGTCAAGAGTGAAAGTGATAGAGCTACTCAAGTGTCAATTAGTCTTTTCTATAGTTTCTTGAGTCAACTATGTACTTTTCCTTTTTATTTAACAGAGTATTGGATTTGTAATAGCCTATTAATAATAAAGGTTTGGGTTATCTTGCTATTTTGCGCATCTCTGTCTTTGTGTCGAATACACGACCACTCTGATTGACATGATTGATATAAACTCGTCACGCGTCTCCGGGTATCTTCCGCGCTCGAGGCGTGACAGTTTTTGTTGTAACACCCTCAAATATAGCTAAAGTTGTACTCTATATCACCGAGGCGCCTTTTCAAGTATCGGCTCAGTTCTTGGAAAGAACTCCGAAGTTAAGCGTGCTTAATGGGGAGTAGTACTGGGATGGGTGACCTGCCCGAGAAGTCCCCCATTCTGGAGCCGATCACTATTAAAAAGGGATAAAACCGTGAGGTCAGTAGGCCAAAGCGGACAATACCTCGACGGTATAGAGTATGGGGCGTGACAGAATGGTATCAGAGCCATACCCCAGCCGGAAGTGTGGGAACTAAGTGCCATGCAGGGCAAAGTGCTACGCTATGGGAGCCACCTCTTGAGTCCGTAATGGAGCAAAGTGCTACATAGTAGGAGCCACCTCTTGAGCCTGTAGGGGCCACCTCTAGAGTCCTACCTGCCTGGGGGCTTGATTGCATGCTATATGTGCCCAGCGACGAGGACGTCGCCTATATAAGAGGGGTAGATTGTAACACCCTCAAATATAGCTAAAGTTGTACTCTATATCACCGAGGCGCCTTTTCAAGTATCGGCTCAGTTCTTGGAAAGAACTCCGAAGTTAAGCGTGCTTAATGGGGAGTAGTACTGGGATGGGTGACCTGCCTGGGAAGTCCCCCATTCTGGAGCCGATCACCCTTAAAAAGGGATAAAACCGTGAGGTCAGTAGGCCAAAGCGGACAATACCTCGACGATATAGAGTATGGGGCGTGACAGAGTTGACGGGCACTATAGATAAGGTGGGGTCCATTGATGGATATTGAGGTGGGACCAAGCCATCCTTGAGCCAACTAAGAAGCGGCTCGGCTACGTATGGTGTACCCGTTAGAAATATGGGTGGCTCGGGCGGAGGTGGCTCCCAATGTGAGGGCTCCGGATGAGGATCGGAAGGTAAGGGTGGTAACGGAGCACTCACGGGTGGTGAAGGCAATGGCGTAGGTAGTTTGATCGGCTCGGGACTTGGTTGGGAGGTAGATGCTTGCCGAAGGGCAGCATCATACCGATACTCAAATGGCTCGACCTCTAGAGCGACCTGATAAGACCGCGCTAGAGAGATCACGTCATGGAAAAGACATTCCAACTGGAAGTGAAGGTGCAAACTTCTCCGGAACTGAAATGCAGCCGTGGTGCTCTCCTCTCCCAAGCCATATTCCAACCAATACTTATGATAGTCCCGAATGTACTCGGACACGGACCTATCGCCTTGGATGGGTCGGCATGGGTTGGCCATTGGTGCCGAAAAGATGGGAATGTATCCCTAGGAATGGATATGCAAGGCCATTTGGACAAGACACTAGACCGTCTATGCAAGGTTGGAATGCATGCACACTAAGGATAAGACACCAAGACTCGGTACGGGGCGGAGTTAATCGATCCGAAGATCACTCGCACAAGTGTGCGGCCTTCCCGATAGACATAGCCTAACGTTCGGACAACACCTTTTATATACTGGGTTATTGGGATGAAATGCCACCTAGACCGACTTAGATGATGACTAGACGTAAATGACACTCTTTTTTTTTGTTTTTAGACACCCTAGACTCAAACTCGCTCTGATACCAAACTGATGAGGGACGGACCACGGACTCGACTTGAATTAGGAATGCGATCCTCGGACTCTAGACGAGCTTGCGATTGTCCCTTAGCGAGGGAAACGTGGGACCGGGCATGGTTAAGAAACCGACCGTGAGTCACGAGTATCGGCTTTTCCGTGTAGACTCGGATCGAGTCACGGGACGGTAACACTCAAACTCGCTCTCTCGCAGCGGTGATACAATTAGATCTAGCTAGAAACCTACTCTCGCAGCGGAATTCAAAGCTATACAAGATAAGCAAATGCGATAAAGAGTGGGGAGCGAGCGTACCTCCACGCTCCAGGCGTGGGGAAGACGTTCCCGGCCAGTTACGGTAACTCCCGGTTACAACAATAAAAACTTTAATTACAGCAGTAATTCTATTGCCTACTCCACGCAGGGAGGTAAAGGGCTACAGTAGGGCCCGGGAGGACCGACCCTGGGTTGACGGGCAGCAATCTGGAGGCGAACTCAGCACGAACTCGACCTGCTGGTCCGACTCGGCACTATTGCAACTCGGTGCTGCGCCAACTCGGTGGCTGACTCGGTGGACAGCAAGCAATCCGTTCCAAAGGAACGCTGTCTTCCTGATGTCTTCCGGAGGCGCCGCTTGGCTGGGAAGGTGGCGGGATGTCCCTGATCGACTCCCTGAAGGGGCGGCTCCTGATTTTGACTTTGACAATTGTTCTTGAATTTTTTGTGGACTACAATTTCGGACCTGCACACAAAACAGATCTGCAGGCCTTGACGGTAAAAATGCTTGCGCCCAGATCCGGAGACCGATCGAGGCGTGACTGGTACCATTGGAAAGAGCACTCATAGATATACAACATAATATTTTTTACAGCTTCATCCACCGAAAGGATTGAAAATGAAAACATATGCAAACTAATTTTTTTTCTGATCCGGACTGACAGACACACAGGGCAGCAAACAATCTCCCTGAAACACACCTTTGACTGAGGGGTAAACGATTTTTATAGACTCCAAAAAAATTATGGTGGAAGGGGATATACATAGGGAACACTCAGTAGTTTTTTGGGATTTTATAAAAATAGATAAGGGGTGATAAAAATAGAACAAGATGACTCTATACTGTAGATCTGCAGAATGACAGATTGACAGGGGTGGTATAAAGATTGCGAGAAAAATACCAATCGAGATCAGAATGGGGCATAAGATATATGGATGGAAAGCTGACAGAGAGAGGAACAAGCCCTCAAAATTTCAGCTCCAGATAATAACAGAATAAAAAGATAGAACCACGGAGGTGGGGTTCTATCTTGATGGAGACAGAACTCCGGTGGCGGTGGCGGTGGCGCGACGGCGGTGCGACGGCGGCGGCGGCAGCTTCAGAAAGGGAACATAGAGGGGCTAGGGAGAAGGGGATTCAATCCCTGGAGGGCTGGAGGAAGGGGAAGAATAGCATGAGGAAGAGAGAGGGGCGCACCCTCCAAGGAGCCTTCTTGGCAATTTTCACAAATTCTTCGTCAATAATGTCTAAAATGTGGAAAATACAAGTATTTGTATGAAATGGCAAATGACTCTAAATAACCCTAGATCAAAAATTGGGAGGGGTATATTAGGGACTTCCAAATGTTTTATCCCATGTTGTTTGGAACACAATTAAACCACATTAAACTAATCCTAGCGGAGGGGGGCGCCCCCTTGACCAATGGGGTTGGCATCTTGGACTTTGAAGTCCATTTGTCTCCCATGTGATTATTTGACATTCAACCCATCTAGAAGGCCACCTAGGATGGTTGACCAGCCCCACATGGCTTAGGTAGACCAATAAGAAAGGAGTGAGGGCCCCCTTGCTGGACCTACTGTCAATTTGTACAAAAACCCACACAATCCAAGGAATGACAATGTGGCTTATCAAGTCTTACAATTGCGTACATACTTTCCCGATGATATAAAAGTAAACTAAAGGACACAAATGCAAAACAAAAATGTCAATGCTCGATGTCGATTCCCATCAAAGGGTTTTCTGGGGAGTGAGACTCGGAGAGCCGCCATCCCTCACCGTTCGCTCCGGCCGTCCGCTTGAAGAAGCCCAAAGTCGGGAAGGAAGATCACTTTTTCGATACTCTGTTTCTGCGGTGACGTTTAGGTGGGCTTCGACGCTCGTTTCTGGCCATCTCCATCTATGTTCTCTTCAATGTAGCACGATCGGAGGGGTAATGATATGAGCCCATCTCCCTTCTGCTGCCCATTTTGGGTTTCTTTTCCCTTTCGTAACTGGGTATTATCCCCATCTGTATAATCAACGGGCAGTTTCCGGGTGACAACGCCAGGCTGTGCCGAATGTATATGGTATCGAGTGTTTCTCCTGCTAATGTATCAAATGATATCAGAGGTGGTAACCCCTCTGCAGATGTTCTTCTCCTCTCTTTAATTTGAACGAAATCTATGATGTATGCTTGGGTCCTCCCTCTTTCTATGCGATTCTGTCCCTCTTATATATATATATACATATATAACCTGTGCGTTGCTATCCGGTTTCCCCATGTGAATGCCGAACAAGCCCTGAGATATTCCGGGGTAACATTAACCTCATCACCCCTCTCCCCGGGGTTTGTCTTCTAATGGGTTGAGCTTGTTAAGATTACACTGTCATTGTCAAGGGTTTAATCGCTAGAGGAGTACACATCCGTGCCTCCCCGATTGACATCAGGACCAATCCTTATCGTACCTCTGTTCCCAGTCATGAACTGAGGAGGATGAGGCTGTCCCTATAATCTGGGTGCATGGTGTCCTCATACCATCGCCTCCATGAATGCTAGGCACCGACTATGTGGAGGGTTGCCTTCCCTAGTTGCCATAGCCCTTACTCTAGTTTGTTGGTTTGGGGACTAATCTGCTAACTAGCTAACCCGCTGACCCATTCATGCATATAATCAGTTATCGTCGGTCCATTGGTCGAGTCCATTCTATATGTGCATCATAAGTAACTATTTTTTTAAGAGCCCAGTGGCCGGGGAGAGGGGACATTCCCCATCGATGCTTCTGGATCGCCAGTGGATCACAGGATCATGTCTCTTCATGGCATGTATCTTCATGAGCCGTCGGGCGAATATTTACAGGGCTTTAGCCCAACATTAAATCCACTACCCCCAAGGGTACTGTGGTGACTGTGGGTTGTGTGCCCCTCGTAGGCTAGCCCTCGGTGTTTCCTCCCTAAATGGTCGTCCCTTTAATTGTCTTCTGGCCCATGGAGCATTGGTGCCCCTCGTAGGCTGGCCCTCGAGGTTTTCCATCCATTTGGGTTCACCGGCCGCCGCTGTGACACCCGGTATTAAGGAGCTTACTCCATTATGTGGGTATGCCTCCGCTTTCCTCCAGAGATGGGGAGGTGCTGCCAAAATTTTGCCAGGCTCGTTTGACTAATTGCCCTCATAGCTTGGGCTTAATAGGACGCGTTTTCAAGACATTGAACTTCCGTGCTCGAGTATGAACCTCGCACAAGTCTCAACCCTGTCTCAAGGGCATCCTGGACCTCAATTCACTCATCAATCAACTCAATGCATCTTAATAAACTAAATAAACTCAAAAATACCCAAAAAAAATCAAATTATCCGACGCGGTCCTAATCCGGCACGCCCTAATAATGCGCGGTACCCCCCCGCACCGGAATAGCTCAAACTCAATGATTTTCAATTGGCCACCACCCGGCGTGCCCTAATTCAGCGTGCACCGGGGGGGGGGGGGGGGGCAAGTCGGTTAAGGGACTCTTCCCCCTCCGCGCTGTTTTAAACCCTACTCCTACGCTACCTCGCGACGTATAACCCTTATACATACGCTACCCCGCGCCGGTTTTGAATAAAAATGCGTATGTCGCGCCGTCTTAACTCCTCTCTCATTCTCAAGCCAACCCTCGCCTTCCACGGCTGGTGTCGATCAATGTAATCAACCATAAATCAAATAAAAAGAAACTCTTCAAGTTGAATTCATCTATTATTATGCATTTGTTAATTTATGCATTAGATATCGAAATGCATTCTTATGTGCCTCGTTAATGCATGCTTGTCTGAACGAGACCTTGGTATATCAAATGGCTATGCACGATGGTGGTCTTCAGACCTACGTCCTCCGCCCCGTACCGAAGGCTCGAACTTAATGAACTATGTCTGCCCTGCATGATTAAGAAAATGATCAATGAATCATTCCATGCGGCCTTAGAGGCTTCATCATCACATGCATTCTCTTGCATTCTATTTCAGCCTCGAACAGGCTCGTTATCTCGGCAATTAATCAGAGGTTTTCCTCCTTATTGAAGGATGTAATTAACGTCATAGCCTTTATGGTATGGCGGACTTTAGATCCCGATACGAACTTCACTCTCGCCCAACTCGGGTCAGATTGAGCGCATAATAAACTCGTCACCTAGTGACTGGCATGCCCTATGCAAATAAACCCTTAATAAATAAACCAAACAAATCGATAATAATAAAATATCTTTAATAAGAATCTCTATCCCCGCCAAACATATACTACTTCAGTTGACTCAAGCTTGGCCATGGCTGGCCCAACATCACTTGGATTTTTGGGAGTGTGATCTGCTTCCAAAGTTGAAGAGATTTGATTTGTCAATTTCGATTCAGATTTATTAACAATGACATGAAGAGTTCCCTTAACAATTAACATCCCCCTCAGAAGCTCTAGACTTAATGCATAACTAAGGTGTGAACCTAAATACTAAGTTCATATGATGAATCTGGTGACTCCCCCTCAATGTGTGCATGACTGTGAGATGTTCGGTAAAATTCTAATGCCATATGCAGCCTTTAAGTACTTGACTCATAGTACTGGGCAGAGAACTTAGATCTGAAGATCACCTCACGCATGGTGATAGTATCCAGATAAGCTTAACCTATCTTTTCACATGTCACCATTCGATATACTATGCAATCATGAATGTGATGAAGGGAAGGGAAATGCAATGCATTATGACATGAGTTCACAATGTTGAACTTTTGCAAGATAGGATGTGAAGGCATATGATAAACTCAATGTAGGTTAATTTGAAGGTTTCCAAACTCTTCTTCAACAATATGCTATGTGACAAGTGATATGCACCTGACTGCGGATGAAATGCATGTACAGACATATGCATGATCATATAACTATTCAGCACACAGACATATGCATGATCACATAACTATTCAGCACAATATGAATCAAGACATGGCACAATTACTGGAGAGAGTAAGAGGGATATCACTTGAGTATTCAGATTTCAATTTTTGGTTTTTCTTTTAACCTGACTTATGTCGCTTGGTCCTGTGTGCCTTACCTTCTTAACTGAAAATATATTCCACACTTCATAATCTCATGGCACACCTACAAAACAGATTTCTTAATTTGTATTCTTAGGTACCCAAACCATCTTGGGTCCTTGTGGGTTAGAAGAAAAATTGGCACGTGGATTCCACTTTTTGGCAGCGTTCAATTCATCACTTTTCCTTTGAAAACAATCATGCTTAACATGCCCAGATTTGCCAGAGAAATGAGAGGAAGCACGTGGCATCACCTTTTTTCTTCTCATTGGCTCGACCAGTTTGTGTATGTGAGCATGATGTGTTGAATGAAAACTCTTTTTATTCATCAGTAGCCAGCAGTGTGAAATTATATGACCTCTTTTACCATAGTGATTACAGTGCATGGAAGATTTTGTTGCAAATGATTGCTTTGCATTTTTGAGACCAGCTCTGTTTCTACATGCTCTCAAGTCATCATTTTTCATAATGAAATAGTCATCCATCATGTGTCCAAGTTTTCCATAGTAGAGACAAGAAACATTTCTTTTCTTGGATGCATGGGGTTTCACATGAATATTTTTAGCATGCACATTTTGGACATTTACACTCTTATTCGGATTTGGTTGAGTTCTTGACATAGTGTGTTGCAGGGAGTTAGATTTTGAGGTGTTGGGTGTACATGTGCTATGAACAAATGAAGTACGTAACTTACTTTCAAATTTCTTTTTGTTCACAAGATTAAATCCCAGCCCTTCTCTTTGAAAGTTCACTTTCATCCGCAACAATTTGTCCAGGTTTTCTTGACCATCCACGAATCTAGACAGTGAATTGTGTAAGTCCTGGATTTCACTTTCTAAAGATGTGATGTGTAGTTGAGTGTTGACGAGTTCTTCTTCAGAAGTAGCAAGACTGACATTCAACACATCATTGGTTTTCCTAAGACATTCAACTTCTTATTTTATTTCATCCACATCTTCACACTCATCCAAAACCACATATTTTCCTTTTTCTAGAACCAACAATCTTTCAGAAATGGCCGTGTTCAATTCCTTCAATTTCTCATTTTCTCTTGCAAGCTTTTTATCATGAACAAGTTCATTTTGACCATTGTCCATTGAACTTATTTTTTCTCTCAACTCTTTATTTTCATTTCTAAAGGAGAAAACTTGATCTTTGTGAAATTCAATGTCGAAGACATGAGCCTCAATCAATTCCTCTAAATGTGAGCATTTTTTACGGGAGGAATCACAGTTATTTTGTTCAACATTCTTTTTCAATTTTTTATTTTCAGATTTTAGCTTCTAATATTTATTTGCAAGCTCATCGTATGCAACCAATAGATCATCAAGAGATATATTTTCAGAATCTGAATTTACCTCCAAGGGTGATCCATTCTGCTGATCACTGCCGTGATCACTCGTGCCTGCCATAAGACATTTGTCTTCATGCTCTTCCTAGAAGCCGGCTAAGCCATCCAATATGCCTTTGCAGAGCTGCAACGGGAGACAAAGGGAAAACTATTAGCATTAACTGCGACAGTGAATAAACTTAGAGCCAAGTAATTTTGATCAAGTTTGAACTTATAATCTACAGTCCAGACAGATTTGTCTTTAGGCAACTCATAAGGACTACGTGAAATAAGCTTCCATAGCTTAGGATCGTATGAGTTGACTAGACTGCACATTCTTCCTAACCACAAATCAAAGTTAGAACCATCAAACACCGGTGGAGAATTCAAGGTGTACATTTTGGTAGTCATTGATCTGGATCTCTCTGGACTGTTAAATCTATGAAAAATCGAACCTGGCCCTGATACCAATTGAAGTCTCGTGATCAATGACACCCAAGAGGGGGGGTGAATTGGGTGATTACAATTTTTAGCAATTTTTTACCCGATTTAAGGAATATGATGAAACAACAACTAGGACGTTCAAATTTGTTTAACCACAAGCTAGATTTAACAAAATCTATCTCCACAATAGTTCCTTGGTACAAGGCGGAGGTGTGTACCAAGGCCGAGGTGTGAATCCAAGGATTCTACTCACGCAAGGTGCTATTGTCCTGACAAGACTGATCTTGTCAGTTCAAAAATACTTTTTGATATACCAAAGATCTTTTTAGAGAAAAGATCGATTGTGCTAGATCTGAAGGATCAAAACCTGGAAGAACAATATGCATGAACAACCACACAGAATGGAGGTAGATGAAATGAGTCAAACCAAACAATTCTAACCACAAGACACAACGATTTTTAAGGTGGTTCAGATGCAACGACGGCAACCTACGTCCACCCCTCACCAAAACCCGGTGAGGCTTCACTGCTGTAAACCAGCACGGGGATGAATCCCCAACACGGAGACTCACTCCAACCACACACGTAGGGCGAACGCCTGCACACACACACACACGGGGACGCGCCCCAACACACACACGGAGATGAGCTCCAACACAATCCGATGACCGGATCAACAACACACACACACACGCTGTGACAGATGCAGCACTCTACACACTTGTACAACCGGATCTGGATAGATCCACACATACAAAGGCAGATCTAAGAAGATCCAAGCACACACGGATCTGAACAAGACAATCCACACGACCATGGATCTGAATCGATCCACACACACACTTTAATGTTTGCAGATTACAAAGAACAAGACTTGAAGCTCAAAACACAAAGGCAAATGAAACACAGTTAAGAAAACTCCTGATTTAGGCTCCCCTTGAGTGTATGATGCAGATCTTGAAGTCGCGCGATCAATGACACCCAAGAGGGGGGTGAATTGGGTGATTACCAATTTTACGAAAACTTTTGGCCTTTTATAAAATATGTGATACAAAGCTAGTTAGGAGATTCAAAGATATTTGAACACAAATTGGATTTAACAAACTTTATATGATAAGATATAGATTAAGCAAGATAGACGAAGATAAATCTAGAACAACAATTTAAACTAACGTTTATGTAGAATGGAGATAGAGGAAATGGAGCAAACCACACAATACAAGCACAATGCACAGTGGTTTTTAAGGTGGTTCGGATGCACGACGGCAATCCTACGTCCACCCCTCACCAAATCCGGTGAGGCTTCACTCGGGGATAAAACCCCAAACGGAGACGACGCTCCAACCACACACGCAGGACGACACCTGCACACACACACACGGGGACGCACCTCAAAGCACACACACACACAGAGACAAGGTCTCCAACACGATCCAACAAGCGGATCACAAACACACACACCCGCTGCCACAAGTGCAGCAATCCACACACACGAGACATAACGGATCTAAATAGACCCACACACACACAAACACAGATCTAGGAAGATCCACGCACACACGAATCAAATACAACACACATACACACCACCACGGATCTAACAACGATCCACACATACATAAGTTCTTGCAGTTTATGATAAACACAATTACAATACCTAAAACATAAAGGCGATGAGGCTTAGTTTAGAAAACTTCTGTTTTGGGTTCCCCTTGAATGCATGTTGTAGATCTTGAACGTATCTTCACTTGATCGGAGCTTCAATCCGTGCTTGCTTGGCTTTTCTTCTTTCTTGCTTGCTTGGCTTCTCTTCTTTCTCCCGTAGGCACTCTTCTTGGAATCCTTGCTTGCTTCTTTGGCTCTACTCTTCCTTGGAGGTTGCTAGCTTTAGATTTGGCTTGAAACACCTTAGAGATGGATGAAGATCTTGCTGCACGAAGTACTGTTCACGGAGCTACAGTGCCCTCTCCTTTCACCTTGGACAGCCTCCTCTTAATCTCCCTTGAAGCCCTCTTGGATAGATAGGGTTTGTATCACCAAATGAGAGTTTTATAACTCTTGAATGGCCCGTGGACAAGCCCCAGACCAGATCCATGAAATCTAGTGTAATTGGGGGCAAAAGGATTAAAGAAATGGGTGGAAAGACCACCCTTCGAACTTGAACCAAAAGTCAACAAAAGTAGGCCTCGGGGTTGGCGGTCGACCTATAGAGGCCAGCGGTCGACCGCCAGGGGCCAACCTGTAGTTGTGTGGCTGCTGAGAAAAATGGTCGACCGCTAGGTCCTGGCGGTCGACCGCCAGATTTACAGGTTCCCAATTTTCAGTTCTGTGATTTCAGGTCGACCGCCAAGGGTCCACAGGTCGACCGCCAATCTTCAAACCTGCAAAAATGAAATGTTAGACTAATGAAACATGTCCAAAAGTTAAGAGCTTCAAGTCCATATCAAATCCATGCATTTTGGGATTGAAAACAACTTAGAATATGCTTTGAGCATTTCCAAATTTTTTTCCGGGGGCTCCGCCCCTGGAAACCCCCGCAAGGGGCGCTGCCCCCTTGACCCCCGCGACCTGACCGAGCAGGTCGATCCCCGCGACCTGACCGCGCAGGTCGATCCGCAGGCGAGGGCGCACGATGGCCAGAAGGGTTTCATGTTTAAGGTGCATGAATGAGGTGTATTAATGAAACATATATGAAATATCCATGGTTAGATTAATGCTTTAGCAAGGTAAGTATCTTACCAATGGCTCTTGACAATAAATGACACATATCACCTGATTTGGATTGCAGAGGAGCAGGGTGCTTATTCACAAGTTTAGTTCGCTAGGTGACGGCCATGTGTTTGATCCTGCAAGCAAGATAGTTAAGGTTAATGCCATGCTTGTTCACATTAAAGAGGTTATGAAACCTCTTACCTCTTGTAAAAACAATTCAATCAAGCATGAATCAAGACCATGTACCATTGCCATTTGCCATCTCAAACATATTTAAACATGAATGTGCAATCAACCATAAGTTTAGTTATCATCACCCAATCACACATTAAGTTTAGTTATCATCAAAACCATAACGCCAACAATCATCAAAATCATAACTCAACAGATCTTGAACAAGGCTTCCTTCTTCACTTGAATGGAGATTAAATAGCTTCAGAAAGAGCTTGAGGATGGATGAAGAAATCTTCCACGAATTACTGTTCATGGAGCTACAGTGGTTCTTCATTCCCTTGGCAGCCTCTCCTTCAATCCTCCTTGTGATCCCCTTAGGGTTTCTTACCTTTAAGAAGTGTTTTTATATGTCTTGGGTTGGTCAAGGAACCCTCCAGACATAGATCCATAAATCCTGCCAAATTTGGAGGCTAAAGGACTGAAAAGTCCACAAAGGAAGCTTGAGCACGTTGGTGAAAAATAAGGTCAAAGATGGGGGCTGCGAAGCTGGTGGTCGACCGGTCATAGGGGGCGGTCGACCAGAATTTTATAGAGCTTGAACTTTTCAACGTTGGGAAAACCGATCGACCGACCCTGGGTTGGCGGTCGACCGAAATCTGTAAAATTCCAAATTTCTAGGTGATGGTAATTCAGGTCGACCAGACCAGTCTTCCAGGTCGACTGAACTTTGGAAATCCTGCAAAACAACATAGTTCAGTCCATGGATCATATCATTATAGAATATATTATAAGACCACACTTTGTTCCATTCAATTTGAGTTGGTTTGGACTCATTCTAGGCTTTTGAAACACGATCCTTTTGAGATCATATCCTCGTTCAATTCATGCATTTTAGTTTTAATCTGGCTTTGATTATGCACGGAATGCATTCAATATTATGCACAAGACTCATGAAATCTCATTCAAAAAGACGCTTTGTGGAAATGCAAGGAACAAGTTCAACCCATTGAGAGCACATGAGAAGCTATGCATGAGAAACCTTTGAAGGCCTGAATATCATAGCTTCCAATCTATTGATCAAGGTTAAGTCAATAGATCCACCAACAAACAAATCCATATGTTCAAGCATAGAGAACCTTTTCACATCAGACCAAATCAACTTCCCATGGAGGCAAGTCAATTTTACTTGCTTTACCAGAATTGAGAATGCCATAGCCTTACCAAGGGTTCTTGAAGAGTGTAGACATGGTTTACCACTTATTTTAGATTGTGGATAGCAATGTGCTTATCCACACGTTTGTTTTACCTTCCAAGTGACCACCATGATGTTTTATCCTACAATTCAAGATAGTCAAGGTTAATACATCATGAGATGCACAAAGACTTTGTTCATAGTTAAAAGCTATGAAGCCTCTTGGAAAACCAGCAATTTTAACCAAGAATCAAGACCATATAGCAATGCATTTAACTAACATGTTTGGGCCTGCCTCAAAAAGCCATTTGCCATCTCAACCATATTCGAACAACAACATGAGTGCATACTGACATCAAGAACATGTGCAAAAAACATAAAGTTTAGTTATCATCAAAAACATATGCAAGGCATATACAACAGTGATGACCTTGGCGGGTCAAGGGAAAGGTTGCGTATTGATCGGCTTAGACGGAAGGTCTACACCAAAGGCTTTGTGGGAATCTCGGTGGGACTTGAAAGGAGGGTTGTTTATTCTGAACAAGCTGTCTGATGCTAATTTGGTTTAATCATCGACACGGGGTAGTGTCAAAGCAAAGAGTATTTTATTCATGGCCCTAGATGGAAGGTCTAGGTCAAGGGTGCATTCATCAGTTTCGACAAGGCGTCGAGTACTCACGCGGTTTATTCATTGACATGGGGTCAGTGTCGAAGTAAAATGGTCTTTTTGTTCATGGCCCTAGATAGAAGGTCTAGCTCAAGGGTGCATTCATCAGTTCCGACAAGGAGTTGAGTATTGACGTGGTTCATTCATTGACACGGGGTTAGTGTCGAAGTAAAAGGGTCTTTTTGTTCATGGCTTTAGACGGAAGGTCTGGGCCACAGGTTTGTTCGTGAGTGCTGACAGGGTGTTGGAGGCTGATGTGTTTAATTCATTGACACGGGGTTACTGTCAAAGCAAGGGGTCTTTTTGTTCATTGACTCCAGACGGAAGGTCTGGGCCAAAGGTTTGTTCGTCACTGCCGACAGGGCATCGGAGGCTGACATGTTTAATTCATTGACACGGGGTTAGTGTCAAAAGGTGTCTTTTTGTTCATTGACTCCAGACGGAAGGTCTAGGCCAAAGGTTTGTTCGTCAGTGCCGATAGAGTGTCGAAAGCTGATGTATTTAATTCATTGACATGGGGTTAGTGTCAAAGCAAGGGGTCTTTTTGTTCATTGATTCCAGACGGAAGGTCTGGGCCAAAAGTTTGTTCGTCAGTACCGACAGGGTGTCGAAATCTGACGTGGTTAATTCATTGACACGGGGTTAGTGTCAAAGCAAGGGGTCTTTTCATTCATTGACTCCAGACGGAAGGTCCATGTCAAAGGTTTGTTCGTCAGTACCGATAGGGTGTCGAAGGCTGACGTGGTTAATTCATTGACATGGAGTCGGTATCAAAGCAAAGGGTCTTTTCATTCATTGACTCTAGACAGAAGGTCTGGGCCAAAGGTTTGTTCGTCGGTGGGGCGAAGTGTTACAACGTCAAGCTGTATTTGAGATTTTTGCCACTGCAAATAGTGTGATTGTTTGGTCATTCGGCCAAGATGAATAGTCTAGGCCGGAGGAGAGATTTTTGAATTCCGGTAGGACTTGAAGGGTTGACATCCCCCGACAACTTTGATGATTAGTTTTTCTTTCTTCTTCTTCTTCTTTTTCTTTTTTTCTTTCTTTTTTTCTTCTTCTTTTTTTTTGAATGGGTATTGCGTAGTCTCATCAGAGATCTAAGAAACATGTTTGCTCAATATGAGACGCATGGTTCTCAATTGTTCATTGAATTGAGGAAGCGGTGCATAATATAGTTTCAAATACTTCCCATTAAGGGGCGGGAATTGAATTTCCCCCCTATGGTTGACAACAACATATGCACCCCCTTCGTAAACCTTTTGGACAACATAAGACCCAAGCCAATTTTCATTTAATTTGCCTTTGGGGTTGGCAGTCATGACTTCTTTTCTTTTGACCATAACGAGGTCACCTTTCTTGAATTCACGCCCTTTGACAATCTTGTCAAAGGCGCGGGATATGCGGGCCTGATAGACCTGTATGTTTTGTTGAGCCTGGAGTCGCTTCCCTTCTAGCTAGGTCGGAGAGCTCCTCTAATCTTTGCTCTATGTTTGTTCGGCCGTCTTCAACCAATTCATGCTGGATTGCAACCTGTAGTGGGGCACCTATAGCTCGATAGGAATGACTACTTTCGAGCCGTACACCAAAGAGAAGGGTGAACAACTCATCGGAGTCTTGTAGATAGTGCGGTATGCCCACAACGCCTCATACATCTTTTCTATTCAATCCTTCTTGCTAGAACTGACTATCTTAGCCAGGAGGGTGGGAGGGTCTTATTAAGGGCTTCAATGAACCCATTTGTCTACGGGTTGTATGGAGTAGATGTTCTCCAGTCAATCTTGTATTTTTCGGCCAGCCTGTAGACCTTTTGATTTCGAAAGTGGCTTCCGTTGTCTGATATGACCCGGTTGGGGATGCTTAATTGGAATATTATATTTCATCGGATAAATCGGGCTATGATTTCTCCTGTTACTTCTTTTAAAGCTACAGCTTCTGCCTAGTGGGAGAAATAATCTGTTGCTGCCAGGATATATTTGCATCCCGAGGAGGATGGGGGCAGTGGGCCCACGACGTTCATTCCCCATTAGGCAAATGGCCAGCTAGGCGCTGTCGGATGTAGCTGTGTTGGGAGCCTCCTGGGGACCGTTCCATGCTCTTGGCACTTTCGGCACGACTTGGCATATTTATAGCAGTCATCGAATAATGTTGGCCAATAATAGCCTAACTTTCTAATTTCAATTTTTATTTTCGGGCAAGCCTGGTTTGCTCCGGCTGACCCAGCATGAATTTCTTTCATGACTCTCCAGGCCTCTTCCATAGAGAGGCATCGAAGCAGTATTTTCTTTCTGGCGTCTACCACAATTCAGAATAAAATTCCATTTCTGACTCGTAGGAATCCTTCATCACAATCATCCTGATCTTTTCTTCCCTTTGCTTAGGCAGCCGTTCGTGTTTAAACCATCGCATGAGAGGCTCTTGCCAGTCAGGTGAGCCGACCACTTCTGCGGCTGCTATTTCACGTTTTTCTTCACCTGGCTCTTCTCCTATCATGCTGGGGACCTGTCATCGGTTTATCACCCGTATGTTGAGAGATTCATCAGACGAGACCGCCAGCGAGCTTGCCAGCTTCGCTAATGCGTCGGCCTGTGCATTTTGACCTCGACCGACATGGCTTATTTCAATAAAGTAAAATCACCCCATGAGCTACTTTGCCTTGGCATGGTAGGGAAGCAATTCAAGTTTTCGAACATCAAACTCTCCCTGGATTTGCTTGACGACTAACATTGAATCCCCAAATGCTTGCAACATTCGGATCTCCATATGGAGAGCAACCTGGAGACTGATAATTAGAGCCTCATATTCTACTTCATTATTTGTGCAGGCTTTATTGATTGAGCAAGAGGTATGCAACACCTCTCCTTCAGGGGATTTGAGGATGATGCCTGCCCCAGCTCTTATTTTTGTCTGCCCTGACGAGGATGTTTCTGTTCTCGAATCCCCATCGAAGTATAGCTACCAGGTGGCTTGTTGGACTTGGTCCACTTCCAGAGTCTCATCTTTAGGAAGTTCCGCAATCAACGGAGAATCTTCAGGCACCTGGTGCACTGCAAAGAACTCTACAAGGGTCTGGCCTTTGATGGCCTTTTGCGGCACATAGGTGATATCAAATTCCATAAGGATGACAGCCTATTTGCCCAGTCGCCCTTTTAGGACTGGCTGGGAAAGTATATATTTGACCGGGTCGGCCATGGATATTAGTTGAACTTCATGCGACAGCATGTAGTGCCTTATCTTTTTGGCCGCGAAGACCAGTGCGAGGTAGACCTTTTCGATAGGCGTATATTTTCAGAATGACTCACCTTTGTAAACAAGGTGTGATCAACTACTCCTCTAGTGATTTTGATCAGTGAGAAACTTGCTCAACCTGTCGTACCAAGCTCTGGGAGCTTGCTTAAGACCATAGAGAGCTTTATTTAATTTGTAAACATGATTAGGGAAATCTAGACATTCAAACCCAGGGGGCTGTCTAACATAGACATCCTCATTAATTTCTCCATTCAAGAATGCAGATTTTACATCCATCTGTTAGAGGATTAAACCTAGGGAACATGCATAAGCTAATAAAATTCCAACAGCTTCTAATCTGGCTACAGGGGCAAATGACTCTTCAAAGTCAATACCAAACTCCTGGTTGTACCCCTGAGCAACAAGTCTGGCTTTATTTTTAACAATATTCCCTAATTCATCAGATTTATTCCTGAAAACCCACCTAGTCCCTATGACTGTTCCATGATCAGGAGGTGGGACCAAGTGCCACACCTTGTTCCTGTCGAACTGATTAAGCTCCTCATGCATGGCATTAATCCAATGCATATCCTTGAGGGCACAGTCAATGGACTTGGGTTCAATTTGAGAGACAAGAGCATATGCATTTAATTCACCCTGAATTCTAAAGTGACCTCTAGTTCTAGGGGGATCATTCAGATTGCCAATGACATTATTCACAGGGCGATCTTTAAGATATCTAATATTAACAATCTGAGTTTCAGGAATTTCACTTACCTCCCCCTGAACTTCAGGTTCTTCTTCATTTTGCTCTTCTTTATCTTCCTCACCATCAGACTGGGCTGTAGAGTTTTCATCTTTCAAAATGTTCCCATCTTCGTTCCTGCAATAACCATGGTTGGTTTCCATCAAGGTTTCATCAAAGATAATGTGTGGAGATTCTTCAACAGTTTTTGAGTTTAAATTGAACACTCTATAAGCCCGGGTGTTTTCAGAATAATCGAGGAAGATTCCTGGTTCACCTTTTGGCTCAAATTTATCAAGGTCCCTCTTGTCATTTATATGTATAAAACATTTACAACCAAAGACCTTGAAGTGGGCGATTGAAGGTTTCTTACCTCTCAAAATCTCATAAGGGGTTTTCTGGGTGGAAGGTCTTACCATTGCCCTGTTAATTACATAACAGGCTGTGTTGACTGCTTCAGCCCAGAATTTTCTTGGCAGTTGACCTTCAACTAAGAGAGTTCGGCCCATTTCCACTAGAGTTCTGTTCCTCCTCTCGACAACACCATTCTGCTCAGGTGTCCTGGGTGAGGAGAACTTATGATGAATCCCACTTGACCTGCAAAATTCTTCAAAGTGTGAGTTTTCAAACTCACCTCCATGATCAGTCAAAATATTTTCAATTTTCTGATTTATTCTTATACAGAACTCCTGAAATTCTGAGAATGCATCACTCTTATTAGATAAGAAATAAACCCAAGTATACCTGGAAAAGTCATCTACCATAACAAACCCATACCTCCTCCCTGATAAGCTGACAGATCTAGTTGGCCCAAAAAGGTCCATGTGTATCAGCTCATAGGGTTTGGAAGACAGATTTTCAGTTCTAGACTTAAATGACTTTCTAGTTATCTTTGATTGAGTGCATGCATCACAGATTTTATTTTCTTTCTTGAAGGAAACTTCAGGAAGTCCTCTAACCATGCTATACTTGTTTAGTTTATGCAAAATGGTATAACTAGCATGGCCTAACCTACGATGCCATAAAAATGCTAAATCTTCTCTATTGGCAGTAAGACATAGGTTAGAATGCTGAATATCATCTAGATCTATCATGTATGTGTTATTTATTCTTTTTCCAGAGAATTTTACAATTTCTGAATCAGGTTCAAAAATCTTGCAACATTGAGAATCAAATAAAACCTTATAACCCTTATCACACAACTGGCTGATACTAAGTTAATTGTAAGCTAACCCTTCAACCAGCATAACATCATCAATGCAGCAGGTAGAACACTTACCTACCTTACCTGATCCAATGATCCTACCCTTTGTGTTGCTTCCAAAGGTGACAAGGCCTCCTAGCTTTTCAGTTAGCATGCAAAACTTGGCCTTATCTCCTGTCATATGCCTGGAGCAGCCACTGTCCAATTACCACAAGTTGCTCTTGGCTGCCAGGCATACCTGCACACACAATTAGGTCAAAGAGTTTGGAACCCAAGGCTCCAATGCAGATGAAGTGCAAGTAAAGAAAGAGAGCATGGTTTTGGGAATCCACATTTGTTTGAAGCAGTTCTGTTCAGTGGATTTTCCAGATTTCCTTTTGTTTTGCTTTTTCTTGTTGACTTTCTTATTATTTGCACCAACAGAGTTATTCACAGAATTGTTGTTATTGTGCCAATGCCACGGCCAGGTTGCATTCATAAAGTTTTGGCCATAGTAATTCCTGGGCTGGCTGTGGAAATGTTGGTAATTCCTAGGCATCCGACTACCATACCCATTTTCCCAATTTCTGACATAGGGTCTGTAAAAGTGTGTAGGTTGATGAACATACCCTGTATGCATCCCTTGAGTTCTAGTCCACCCATACCCATTAGGATAGATTGGCTGTTTGGGGTAGTAGGACTGAACTCTAGGTGGATTGAATTTGTTGGACTGACTTCTGAAAATATTTTGTCTTCCCTGCACCCTTGACCCTGCTGACCTATTCATAGGTTTTGGTTGGGTCCTTTTCTGTGATGATGGTGGTGAAGACTTTTTGGCATTGACATGGGGTTTGTTTACCTGAACAGGCTGACCCCTAACCTTGGGTTGAGCACTAGAGCTAGGTTTGGAAGTCCCAATTCTACTAGGCTCACCTACTTTCTGTTTGCCCTTCTCCTCTGCATTTAGCCTTTTCAGATTCAAATTTGTCTTTACAGCATTATTAGAATTCATGTTGATCAGAGGTCCTTTCTCCTTTTGTGCAACAAAGGAAATAGTTTTCATTCCAAAGCTTTTAGTTGCACTAGAGTTGAATCCTAGGCCCTCTCTTCTGAAATTTACCTTTGACCCCAATAATGCATCTAAATTTTCAGATCCTTGGGTCATTTTCTCAATTGTTTTTAGCTTATCCTCATTATCTTTCTGAAATTCATCAATAGATTTTTTCAACTCATTATTCACGTTGAGGACAGCTTCATATTTTTCAGAAATAATTTTTATCTCATTTTCATAATTCTGAATTTTCAGTTTCCATGCATCAATTTCATTGTCTAATCTCACATTTTCTTCCTTAGAAATTTTCAGTTCTTTATTGATTTCTTCAAATTAATAACATGTGAGTTTCAGCTTACTGTTCTCAGTTTCTAAGCAGGCAATGTTATCAGACAATGAAGTATCATTTTGCATGATTTTAATTTTTCTTCGTAGATGCCTGTTTTCTTTTCTGACCTCATCCACTCTATCAGTAAGTTCATCATAAGCAACCATCCAATCAGTAATAGTAAAATTTTCATAGTGAGAGGATACCTCATCAGATTCTTCCTCTCTATCTTCTGAGCTGGTTGCCATGAGACAGATTGGCTTCTCAGCTTCAACTTCACTGTCCGAAGTGACGCTCAAAGATCCCTCGTCCTCATCACTCCAGGTACTCACCATAGCTTTCCCTTTTGTGTTCTTCTTCTTGGACTTATCCTTGAGGTTCTGATTTGTCGGACATTCAGCTTTAAAGTGACCCGCCTTCCTGCATTGATAGCAAACATTAGTTTTAGCTTTCTTTACAGGGTTTGATTTATACCTTGTGTCTCGGCGGCCACTGTTGGGATTTCTTCGGCTGAATCTTCTTCCTTCCTTCTTGAGAAATCTCTGGAATTCCCTAGTAATCATGGCAATATCAGCATTTTCCACTTCTTCTTCAGACAAGCTCTCTTCAGTTGATGATCCGTTGGGGCTAGATCGACTGGATCTGCTAGCACCAGCCTTCAGAGCTATAGGCTTCCTCTTTCTGTCAGCCTCCTCTTTCTTCGGCATATTCATCTCATAAGCCATTAGAGATCCGATCAGCTCATCTGCCTTAGTATTGTGCAGATCTCTTGACTCTTCCATAACTATGGCCTTGGTGTGCCAAATTGGAGTCAAGGATCGCAAGATCTTCCTGACTACATCATACTCAGAATATTTTTTCCCGAAGCCTCTGAGACCATTTGTGATAATAGTCAGCCGAGCATACATTTCCTTGATCATCTCATTAGGCTTCATCTTGAAAGCTTCGTATTCTGAAACCAGTAGATTAGTCTTAGTCTCTCTAACTTGTGAAGTTCCCTCATAGATGACTTCAAGTGCATCCCACATTTCCTTCGCTGAGGAGCAGGCAGATATTCATGAGAACTCGGTGGGATGCAGAGAGCACTGGATTGCATTTATTGCACTCCAGTTGAGCGTGGACCTTCTAATTTCCTCCTTGGTCCATACATCTTCATTTGGGGACAGCTCGAAAGGTCCCTTGCTAACCACCTTCCAAATTTCATAATCTTTAGCCCTCAAGAACACCTGCATACGGTGCTTCCAGTATGCGTAGTTGGTTCCATCGAAGTACGGGGGCTTGGATGTGGAGTGTCCTTCAGCTATCATCCCTCTTCCGTCCATCTGTGCTTATCCTCTTCGGGCGGTAAGTCCCTGTAGAAGAGTCTAGCTCTAATACCAAATGTTGAAGTTAGATGGAAGGCTCTATCACCACAGGATGTGGATCTAGAGGGGGGGTGAATAGATCAACTAGCTATTTAAAAAATTAGGCCTAGAATCAAATACGGAATTAGAAGAACACTAAACGAACACAGCCAATGCACCGAATGAAACACACAAGATCTGCTGAACAAGCAATCAAACACACGAGAGGCACAAGGCTTTTAGGTGGTTCGGTCAATCCGACCTACGTCCACCCCACATTCAACTCGAATGTGGATTACTGCTGATACACAGCTTCAATCTGCTGGGCTCTACAGCTTGCCAACAACGGCTGGGGCTTACAGCTTATCCCGACCAGAGGAGCACCCTCTGCAACAGTTGAGCATCACAGCTTGCTCTGCTGGGCACTACAACTTAGCCGACCAGAGGAACACCTCTGCAACCCGTTGCCTCACAGCTTGAAACCGCTGACTAACAGCTTGATAGAACAAGAGTTTTCAAAGAGAAAATAGCAAGACTGAAAACAAACAAAACACACAATCGAATGGAAGAAAACCAAAACGATTGTAGCTCAAAGTTGAGCAATATCAGCTCTGGTAACTGGACCAAGAGACTGATTCACAAGCTCTCACAATAACTCTCTCAACTCATCTCCTCTCTCTTTCTTCTTCTCTCCTTTTCTTCTTCTCTGCTTTTCTTCTCTCACAATGGATCTCGGTGGCTGCTGTTTCAGACTGGATGTATAGACTTCGCCAACTTCGATCAGCCTTTACAGAAGATGAAGACTGATATATATAACAGCAGCAGGTGGATAAGGGCGCGTGGCTTCCACGTTTTCCCGCCCAAGGAATTCTCCAGATTTGAGGTGCTTCCATCCACGTGGCAGCATCTGGTCACCTCGTCCTCCTGGGATCACGAGCCATGTCAGCAATCTCAGTAGAGAATCCCTGTCAGACAGAGTATCGGATGATCAGATTAAATAACACTCTGTATAGACTTATCAGAAGAACTGCGTTGTATAGACTTCATATAAGTGAAAGCTATGTACAGACTTGCTATATGAAGCAACCGCTGTACAGGCTTAGGTGATATGAAGACTGTCAATGTATAGACTAAGTGAAGATCAATGCAATGTACAGACTTCGCAAATGAAGGTGCAATGTGTAGACTTCATGAATGAAGATGCAATTGTGTCGACTTCATGAATGAAGATGCAATGTGTAGACTTCAGTGAGAAGATGCAATGTGTAGACTTCAGTGAGACTCAATTGAAGACAGACGATGTATAGACTTCAGAACTGATGCACGATGTACATACTTCATGAGACTCGAATGAAGACAAGCGATGTATAGACTTCACGACTGATGGATGCAATGTATAGACTTTGCAAGATGTGAAGGAGTTGAGTGTATAGACTTCACGATGTGAAGACTTGTCAACAAATGACTGTACAGACTTGAGGTGAAGACCGATGTATAGACTTTCTAAAAGAACGTCTGTATAGACTTGAAGCAATGGAGAACATCGACTGTATAGACTTTGAAATGCAACGTAGGCAAAGGCATCGATGCATAGACTTTGAAGCTGAACGTAGGTAAATAACCCAATGTACAGACTTTGAATCGCAACGAAGGAACAGATGCCAATGTACAGACTTTGGCAAACAACGATGTACAGACTTGGCCAAACAGTCCAATGTATGGACTTGAGGCATGGAGGCCAATGTACAGACTTTACCTCGTAAAAGCTACAATGAATGAATGTATAGACTTTGAACTCTTGAGCTATGCATAGACTTTGCAGTCAACAGGCGATGTATAGACTTTGGAGTCTGAGACCAATGTACAGACTTTGTAAAACAGAAGCCTGTATAGACTTGGAAGATCAAGACGCTAAGGAAGACGGTCATTGTACAGACTTAGATGCCATTGACAGATGCATGCTACAGTCCAATGTGTGGACTTACATGAGACGCTCATTGAGACGCTCAATGTACAGACTTCGCCTGACACCGTCCAATGTACAGACTTTGCCTTAGACTCTAAATGAGACGGACAGTGTATAGACTTAGCCAATACAAGGAGTTGACGCTTCAGTGTATGTCAATGCAATGAGTTGACGCAGTCCAATGTACAGACTTGGTGACTTCGCATGTTGTGCAATGTTTGCAACTAGTGTATGGACTTGTCGTGCATCCCCAAATGAATTTCCCTGAGCACCCATTCTTCCTCAGATATGAGTCACACTTTAGGAGGAGCCACGTAATCAGGCGGCGATAGAGGGAACCAGTCGCCAGATTCTAATTTCTTCTTCCCTTTATCCTGAGCTGGGCGGGGAGGCTTCTTCAGAATTTCTAGATATAGTGATGCATCCAGCAGGTGACATTCAAACACCTCGAACGGGTGTAAGTCGGTGAATATCTATTAAGAGTGATAAAGCGGATCTAGAGGGGGGTGAATAGATCAACCCCACAACTGAGGCAATTAAAAAATAGGTTCTCAGGTTAACATCTAACGGATTGACAGATTGAGCAGTCAAGCGAAATACACCTCTGGAACAACACCACTGACGAACACTTAACTAGCGTAAAAATAATTTCAAAGCTCACTGAACTAACAAATAGCAACAGAATCGAATGAACGGAAATAGGAGATAGGGAATTCAAACCACGATGCACAGAACTTTTTAAGGTGGTTCGGTTGCTACTCAGCAACCTACGTCCACCCCTCACCTGATCAGGGTGAAACGCTGAACTAACAGCTTGACCCGGAGGAACAAACTCCTCCCACACCCTGATCAAACAAAGTGTGACTGTGTGCAACACCCAGTTGCACTACAAGAAAACTGGCCTATAGCCATGAATTTTACCTACGCTTTCGAAAAATGTAGGTATAAGCAACATATTCTGACGTTTTTAAATTAACGTTGGTAAATTTCTTACGTTTAATTATAGCGTAGTTATATGGTCATGTTATTCCGACGATTTTAAAATAAATGTAGGAAAAGATAATATATGATGACGTTTTTTTGTAAACGTGAGAATATAGCTTAGAAATTGTTTCACTTTTTTTAAAACGAAAGAATAAGTCGAATGAAAAAAATAAAAAAATAATAAAAATGCAGGAATTTCATGTGACCTTGTTGGCGCCATTGTACATCATATTTGGGCGCCCGATACTTTTCATCCCCCCCCCCCCATTTTTTAGCCACCCCGCTTCTTCCCCATCTTGACCATCTTCTTCCCCACAAAAACCACGTCGACCGGTGAGCTCCCTCTTCTTCATCTTCAGTGATCTCCCGTTCCGATCTCCTGGATGAAACCCCACAAAAACCCCATCCACCTTCTTCCCGATGCCCTTCGTTCTTCTTCATCTGCTGCTGTTGGTGCTTCTGGACGAAACCCTTGAGCTCCGGGAACACGAAGAAGCCGTCAGGTCATCCGAGGGGGCCGATCCGGCTAACCTACTCACCAGAGGACAAGGAGGAGGGCCTGTCGGCGCCACCTCCACTATCATCGCCCGATCTATCTTCTAGAGGGCCAGGCCAAACTGCGGAGGCGAGGGGTGAGGAATCCCGGCCCAAGGGAGGCGCTCTGGGCTGGTCACTGCGGTCTAGGGTCGAGATCAAGGAGGGTAGAAGGAAGAACAAGAAGGTGGATCTGTGGGTATCCCTCTCAAGGGACGAGATCGAGGAGGACTTCCTCTGGATGACGAGCACGAAGCCGCTGCATAGGTCAAGGCGGCATTCGAAGCTCGCATCTGACTAGCTGTAGGTTGGCTCTCCCTTCTTCTTCTCCTCTTCTGTGCTTTTTATCTCCTCGCCTCTTGTAAAAAAAAAAATCCCCCATCCTCTCTATCTTTCTGTCTGTCTGTCTCTTTCTTTTCTACGGTGGTGATAAAAATCTGATGGATTTTCCTCACAGGAGGCCGGCTCCGTCTCTAGTTTGGCTGTGGCAGCAGCTCTCGTCCGATGCTCTAACGTCTCCTTCCACCGGGGAAGAAGAGTGGTGAAAGGAGAAGGGAAGCGATGGGTTGTGCTGGATCCACGCATAAAAAAGAAAGTCAGCTCTCTCTCTCTCTCTCTCTCTCTCTCTCTCTGATTTTGGCATGGTTATCTCCGATTTGGTGGACTCCCTATAGGTCTTGTTCTTCCACTTGCAGGCGATCTGCCAGACAGAAAGTGTGAACCCTCTAGCCAATTTCTTTAGTTGTGTTGCTGAGGTTGATCAAATTCTCATCAGATGGTTGAATTCCCTGCGTTTTCCTGTCTCGTTTGTAATGAGTTCCTCTTCTCTTCAGTTTTTGTGCCCTTGGATGTTACGAAGAGTTGGACTTATGAGCACAAATTTTAAAAAATAGGAGTTTCTTTGTTGATTAGTTCAGTTGTACCTCGACATTGCGATCGTAATGTTGTGCCAGTTCTTCCTAAGTATCATTATTTGGAGCACTGGCTTTCACATTTATATGGTGCCTAAATGGTTTTTGAACAAGAGGCCATCTTAGATGCATTGCCCTTCTTACCGGCTTGTTGGAGCTTTGGTTACAATTTCTGTTAGTTTGGACAAGTTATGCCTAGTTAATTTGTTCTGTAAGTACATATCATTATTGATGCGAACGCGAATGCTGAGAGCTTGTGTTACTTTGCCTCCTGGTTGGGCAATTTGTGTCCATACTAAAGTTGTTTTTGATCTCTTTTTGATTGATCACATATTCTAGTGTTCCCATTCATTTCCTCAGCACCGGGCGATGACCTTTGTGGGATCACAACAGAGCATAGGTAGATGAGTGGCTCTGACATTTCTCTCTGGATAATGGTAATGTTCGTAGGCAGCATCTGTCGTCTACACATGAAAGAGCTTGCCATTTGTATCTAAGTTTCTAGTTGAGTGTAGTGTTTTCGCATGTAGAAAGATTTGTTTGTTCAGAACACAGACCATCGTCATTCAAAAACTTTGGAATTTATCATGTGAAGGTATTCGAAAATGATGATATGTATGGTTCATGCAGATGATGGATGTTGATAAAGCTGCTTTGTAGTATATAAATCATAAACACATTGTAGGATGCATCATTTATGACTTTGCATCTCAATTTGGCTAAAACCACATTTCTATTCTGTAGCATTCCTCTATTTATCTATGTTACATTGGTTTAGTTACATCATGTATCAGTGTCTGAGAGGGGTGGTGAGTTCTTGGATCCCAAATGAAATGGTATGATTCTATTGCCCAAAAACCTTAAATATTTCTTATAATCAAAGGTCTTAGGTGCTTTTTATTGTTAAGGTTGAATGATTGCACCCTCTATGACTTGTCTTTGATAAAGGCAGAGCTATGCTTCAAAAGATCTGAAATCACATCTCTATTCTGTAGCATCACTGTCTTTTTATATGTTAGAATAGTATCATCATTTTTTTTAGTGTTCAAGATGGGTTTTTGGATCCGGAATGAGACTCCACCTTTATACATTAATTGTTAATTATGTTTCGTAAGCATTTAAATTTTTAACTCACATTATGAACACAAAGCTTTAATGTTAGCTAAGCAATCATAGATAGCTTTAATATATAAAATCTTGTATAGAACTACATTTCTTCTTATGATTTATTATAGTGAAACATAGAGAACTGAATTTATTCCTATTTTTTAGTTCCATATGTCATTTATATATGATATTTATTCCATGAAGGCTTGATTCTATCTCTTTTTAAGCATACTTTTAGATTTTCCTCTTGATGTAGAGCTTATGTTTAATTCAATAAATAATGAGAATCTACTTGACCATAGTGAACTTTCATTTTACATTTTCTTTTTAACTACAAGGATATTAGGCAAGCAAGGGTCTTAACAAATTCTGCAGTCTGCAATACTATACCATGTTTTAAGTTCAACATCTTTTATTCTGGTTACAGGTCCAGATGTGAAGACATTTGTCCAGATGTGAAGACATTTGTCCACGACCATCCGTACGTACGTATGCTTCCCCATATTTACTTGTGTTTGTCATATCAGGTCTACTGGTTGGAACTTCAGATGTTTTGCCTTGTTGATTTCTGAAGCTATGCTCGTTTGAGTCTTTTTCATATGAGTCTTGTTTTCTCTATTTGGTAGTAGATTTTTGGATGTTGATCTTTAGTTTGGTAGAGAATCTAAGCCATAGGGTTTTCCAAAATTGGAATTACTACTTTGTTATTGCAATGATATTCATCTACAGAGTGAGATTTTTCTCTAACTCCCTTTTTTCTACTCCTGCTGTTTTAGCTCATTGAATAGAGAGCTTCATCAAAATTTAGCATGTTGTTAAGTCTATGATTACGCTAATTGCGCTATTTCCACACTCCTATTTCTTAAACTACTCTTTAATCCCTTATGTTCTCTGCATTTCTCATTAGCACTTGGTCAGACGTTGAGGCTTTTGAGGGAAAGAAGATGATAGAATCCTAAATGCATAAGCATCTAACTTTAACTATGCTTACTCTAAATATGATGTCAACCTTTAACACGTCTGTCTTAAGTCTTCATCATCTGGGCATGACTAAATCTGTGGAGCTTTCAACTCATTGAGAACCTTTTGTTTACATTAATGTGTTTATTTATTTTATTGCAAGTTCTTTTGCAAATGCCCTTCATAGCTCAGCATCTAATCATGTGGCTTAGGTGATGTTGCCTGATTAATTTTCTCTGAATTTCGCCACTATGCTTCATTTTTGCATTTTCTTTCTAACTTTATTGGTATATCAAGCTCTGTAATTATACATCATTATATCTGGATCAGAATTCAGTTTCTGGGTGACATTTTGAAAAGATAGTTGTGACATTTTGAAAATATAGTTTCTGGGTGACATTTATGATTGCATTATCATGGCCCCTCCCTTTCTATTACTATTATTTATTTCTATTACTTGTTTTATATTTTGTTTTCCATTTTCCCTTTTGCGTCAAATCAGTATGTCATGGACATGCATATGGTATGGAAGGGGGAGGGAGAGAGGACCCTGCTGCTCAAAGACCAGCCATATTTGAGGACTGGTGAAGCCTGCTGGCTGACAGCAGGTTGACCTGGACCTTAAGGCATGTTGACCTGCCTTTGGCTCCCCTGCATGCTTGCACGGTTATGCTCCAAGGTACTAGATTCGGATTAAGCCCATGCAAACTGTTAACAACATCTTCTTTTTTGAGAGGCCATACACCCTGAGTTATGGAGGAGAATTGGAGACAACAGCTCATCTTTGTAGAGTCAAAAGAATTGCAACTCTAGGCATAGGCCCACTCCCGATAGCTGAAATGCCCTCTGACTCGTCTAATCTAGTGCAAATGTATAGGCATTCCGATCCATCTTCCAGGAAGATTTGAAGTCCAAGAATTCAGGCTGTGGAAATTGTTCCCGATGATAGTATTTGGGAAGTATCAAAACATCATGAATCTGACATGGAGCTTGCAAATTCAGAGCTGCCGCAAATAGCCTCCTCTTGATCTTTCTCTTTGAAACCTGGTCCCTTTGATCAAAAAGAAAAATCACCTCCAGCTGAGAGACTCTTCCACCATTTTGTGCTTCCTTTTTTTGTCAACGGTTTCCACATTTAATTCAAATGATTTGTTCACAGGCTGAAAAGAGGACTTGCTCGACATATTTGGTTCAACTTTATTCTGAAACATGTTTCTACTCTTGATAGAAACATGTTGGTTCTTATTAACAGAAGGACAAAGTTGTGTTGCCTGGCAAGGAGCATCCTTTGATATGCTCTTTTTTTCATCGATAGGTGCTATATGCAAACTAGGAACATGATTTTGATCTACATTTTTGCATACTGGTAGAGACTGCTCCAGGTGCAACTTTACTGATGGGGCCATTCATAGTAGTCTGGTTATCAGGGAGTGGAACCTAGTACAAAGCATGTAGAGCCCTTATTGTCTCTTCTTTCGTAAAACTACATTTGTTCATTCCTGGCGGCCAATTAAGCATTATGCAGAGCTATTGCCTTCCGCAGATTTAATGAAGGTATAGCATACCTTTCAGGAGTAGTCAATTCTTTATATTAATACTCACTTCCCCCTTCACAGCTAGAGTTGTAATCTGCTGGAATACACCTTCATGAAGGAGAATTTCACCTTTTGAGTGCCTGCTTGCATTTGTCCAATTGAGCACAGTTTCATTCTAGCAATTCATTTCAGCTTTCTTCTCCATGGAATTTATCAGGACTCTCACAGTATGACAACTTAGCAGAAAAGCCATTTGACCCTACGACTGATGACTGATTTTTTTTGGAAGGGTATGATGCATCCACTGCAGAAATAAAATCCTTAATATATTTACATGGGCCATTCCTTGTTCCTGAACTATTCTGTTGACCATCGGTATCACAGCTAAAAAAAAGGTAGAGTTTCTTCTTCTTTACTTTGATTTCTGTCAAAATTTTAAGGGCACTCCCCAGAAACCTTTTGGCTTCGCTTTCCCAAAGGATTTTTTATTATTATTACGTTGAATGCATAATCTGTCCATAGATCTGCACTGCCCTTAACTGATGTGCTTGATCTGCCATTTGGGGGTACAATTCTAAACATAATTATAACATGTTTTTCTAGCAGCTAGCGGACTCCTTTTTGCTGAACTAGTGGAGTTGCCACTTAAAGCAGAGTGTGCAACTTTCCTGAAAGATGCACCTTTCCAGCCACCATCACTTGCATTAATAGTATCAGGGTGATCAACTCCACTGAAATTTTCTGCAAGGGATCTCACACCAGGCATGGCGCAACCTCACAGTGAGTTGTTCAATAGATTCCCTATCCAATGGGTTGGGAGAATTCATGAGATGAGGGTCATCATCACTTGCATCAATATATGTGGTTTAAGCATGGGTTTTCAACTTCAAATGTTATCAGGGTCAGCATTCAGGTTGAGAATCTTGAGATGAAGAATTCCACTACTTTTCTAATGGAACCTTAGTCTGGGAAATCTCCTTTCTTGGTCTTTTTAAATCTTTCTTGTCTATAAAGAGATGATGAGGTGACAATTGCATGTTATTTTCCTTCTAACCATGTGGGCTTATGATGACCACTTTTAATAGAAATCAGATGGAATATGAAATTGTGCAGCTCAGCCTTATCTTTTCTATGCTTCATGGAGGTCTCTTTTGGTTGATAGTAAGGGCAGGCGAGTGCAAGATGGGGTCATCTGGGGGGCCTTTATTATGATGTCCTATTATCTGTTGTCTATTGATTGAGTTAGTGATGCACTTTATCACACTATTGTGATGAGACCTTTAGGGTGAAGTGTAATTGTGCTACTAATCTTTTTCTCGTAGGAAGAAAGGAACTGAATACAGAGCTTTAGATCATTTTGCCATCTGCCTGTATAGCCATCAGTTTTATTCCTTATACTCTATTCACTTTTTATTTTTTTGTCAGGGCATGTATTTTTCTCATCATTTGTCCATTATTAGCCCAATGTTTGTATATATTTTTGTATGCTAAATAGAGAGCTGCTTTATCATGTTTATATGCTGGATTTTGGTGAGATATATTTTAGCAAATATAGAGTGAGGAGAACTATCTGTTTATGTGTATATATGTAGTACGTATTTGTGCTTGTGTTACTTGTTCTATTGGCAAATAGTTACTAATTGGAAAGTAAATTTGTGTGTAGGTGAGAAATGAATCTCTTGAAGTTGTTAGTGGTGTTTCGAAGGCCGTGTATGATCTATGTTGATATTGATGTGTTGAACGTGACTTTATATTGATGTGTTGATTGTGAGCTTTTATGTTAATAGTGATGTGTTCAATGTGAGATTCATGTAGGAAACGTTATATGAATGTATACAGGTGTAATATGATTGCTCAATGAGTATGTAAAAAAAAAACAAAAGAATAATATACCTACATTTTTTTAAATGAGACTAATACTTTTTCATACGATTTTAAGACAATGACGTTAATACTTTTTTCATACGTTTCTTTTAGTACATGATAAAAAATAATACCTACATTTTTAGAATCGTAGGTATAGCCAATTATATGTGTGTATATATATTTTTAACCTACGCTTTTGCTGGACTACTCCTACGCTTTTGTAGGTATAGGTCTATATCTACCTATGCTTTTTGCTGGACTATTCCTACGCTTTGAAGCGTAGGGATAGGTTGAATCATACCTACGTTTCATAGAAACGTAGGTATAACCTATAGTCACGCGAGCAAGTGCCACGCTTTGAAAGCGTGGCAAGCAAATTTGGCTAAAGGTTTTACCTACGTTTTTTGGATCTATACCTACGTTTTTAAAACGTAGGTAAATGCCAATTTTCTTGTAGTGTTGTACACACACCTCTGATCGTGCGCCCAGCATAATCAGACCTACTACTCACAGCAGTAGACGAGGATTACTCCTCAATGCTCTGGTTACCCAGAGCAGCCAATGAGTAGCACCCAGCCACTCACAATCTGAATCGTGCAATGAAGCACGTTCAGGAATATAGAACAAGAATGAGAAATGAGAAACAAAAGAAATAAGAACGGAACAAAATAATGTGGCTCTGATAAGAGCTATTGAGAATTCTCGGAGTTGCTCCGTCGAAACTCTCTTAACAACACTCAAATCTCTCTCTCTCTTTTTCTTTCTCTTTCTCTTCTCTCAGATTACGGGGGTAGCTCTCTATAGATCTCTCGATGAAGGCTTTTCTTCTCTTGAAAGTAGTCCCCTTCATTCACAGGAATTGGGCGAGTATATAGAGCATTGCTTCGGACGAAATTCTGAATAGGATGAGAAATTCAACTTAATTCTTGTTGGTCCACATGTCAGATAAAAATATCCTCTCTCAAGAATCTTCCAATCTTCGAGGCACGTGCATTGGATCATGTGCCAATGATTAGAGTAATCACGTGACCAACTTCCCATAGTGCCTGCCATAAAGATTTAATTTCCTCTTTTATATTTCAGTAAGTCTTCATTAAATGCGTTGACTCCATGATCCGCCTGCGTCGACTCAGTATCCAGGGTTGCTGAGTGAAATAGTGCTTATCTTCACGGTTGTGTCGACTCTATAGTGTTGTGGTGTCAGCACAGCTTGTTCACCACTTGAGCTCTGGCTGGAGTGGGTTAGTTGTGTCGACTTCATAAAGTTCTCGTGCCGACTCCAGCATCTTGGTTCCTAACGACTGGCTGAAGAGTTCTGATTGTTGCGTTGACTCCAAGGAATTATTACGTCGACTCAATACAGCTATTGATGTCAGGACAGAGCTTCTACAAACTGGAGTCCACTCTGTATGTTGACACCTTCGTGAGTTTGAGCGAGGTCTTGCTAAAACTATTTTGCTATTTTCTATTGCATCGACTCCTAACTCAATTTGTGTCGACTCCATCCATCATAAATTGTGTTTTATATCTTCTATTCTGTTGACGCAATGAGGCGTTGTGTCGGCTCAATCTTTGAGCTCAAGGTCATTTTACTTCTGCAGCGTCGACCCAGTACAGACACTGCGTCGGCTCATCAATACTTGGTTTCTTCAACATCAAATAACTATTTTGTCTGTTGATCAAAAGAGATATATAACGTTAGAGATTTCAACAAGATTTGAAGATCACAAAAATTAATTCATAGTTAGCCATTATCAAAACTAGGGACACAACATTCTCCCCCTTTTTGATGATGGCAACTATGAGTCATTATGCATTTCATTCAAAGTAAGAGGATTCTAAATGCAGCACCCATCAGACCCAACAGACAATGCAAACAAGCTTAGCCCAAACGCACTATGCAATCATAAGACTCAACATACTTCTCCCCATTTGACATTATCAAAAGAGGAACAAAGTGGATAGGAAATTGAACAAGTATGGCAGCTGAGAATCAAAAGCTATCTGAATTTAAGATCTAAGCATCAGACTCCCAGAGTGAATTTTATCTGTTCTATGCCCATAAAAATATAGAATTGAGCGTTAGAGTCTTCTGTCATAATGTTGCGTATGAAACATTCCTTCAGAATCTTTGAATTGGTTTAAGACTGATAACCTTCAAGCTTATCATAACAGGACTCAACGATAACTTTATATAGATTTAATGATCCTAAACCAGCCTTTTCAAATGAGAGCCCTAAACTGCCTCTCCCCCTTACTGTTATTTCCAGTGGTTGCTTTAGGAAATACTTTAACTAGTATGGAAATTAAACATAGTATGAGATTTCTGAATTTCTCCCTTGTAGATTCTTTTGCTACATTTTTCATGAATGTCATTTTATTTTCAATTTTTGAAGAACATTTAAGTCTAGCTCACACTTTTCAGCATCAGGATACACATTGTTTAGACGCCAGTATCCCTAGTTACTCAGTGTGACTAACTAACTTGCTTCATTTTGAACAGAGGTAGCATGTCACTTCATCACAGTGTTCATCTTATTTCATTGATAAGTGACCAATATTTATCAGTGTTTCCATGCCATTGCTCTGCCTTTGTATTTTTCAAAATTTTCAGCAAAGTTAACTTTGGCACTTCATGACATAGTCCATCTTACTTCAAAGGTAAGGGGACATGGCTTCTCAGTGAACCATTGTCATTGCTCTGACATATACCTATATTGGCCTTGGGAATTTTTAGATTAAGTCTAATGTTTAATAACAATACTCAGATTAAGGTATGTCCTAAAACTACCTCTGCACTTTAATTTTTCAGGTTCAGAGAAGGATTTCAGGATACAAATTTGCAAGGACTTGATTTAGTTTCATTAAAGCTATATATAGTTACCTTCAAGCCTTTATAAATGAACTCCAAAGATTATGAACCTTAAACTGATGGGAATCAACACCGGGCACTGACTTTTAGTTTGTATTTGTGTCCTTTTATTTGTATTTATATCCTTGGGAAAACATGTTTGCAATTGTAAGGTTTTATAAGCCAAAATGTGATTCTTTAGGTTTTAGTGGGTTTATGTGTAAAAGTCTAGTAGGACCAGCAGGGGGCCCCACCTTCTTCCCCATTGGTCCACCTAGGCTCTAGGGCCCATGTGGGGCTGGTCAAATATCCAAGGTGGGCTTCTAGAAAACTTGACCATTCAAGGGGACAAATGGGTTAAAAAGTTCACATTCCCTCCCTTAAGGTCAAGGGGGCGCCCCCTTCCCTCAAATCACCTTAGGCATTCTCAGTGCTTTATGAAAGACTAGACTAATTTCAGTTTTCTTTGAAGCAAGTGGCTTATGAAAAGATAAAAAAAATCGCCCCCTGAATCCAAGCTCATTATTCAAGGAATCAGAATTTTGATACAAAAGAATAGCAACTATGAGACCATGGAATTTCAAGTGATCAGGGAAGATTAGAGAGAATGTGAGACATTGATTCAACAATGATTTGAGTGTGAAAGATGTCAGCAAGTGACTTAAGAAACAAGAATTTTAACATTGGAACACTTCTAACTAGATAGTGGACCCACTCAATATGCAGTAAATGATTCATTATCAGACAAACTATGCTGACTCCCCCTATCTAAACTGAAATAAGAACCCAAGGAAGGTCAGAGAAATTCATAAAGCATCATTTACCCATGACTACATGATTGACTACTTTTGGTACTTGGCAGAGAACTTAGATCCGAAGATCACCCCCCGCTTAGTGAAAGTTTTCAGTTGGACTTAATCCAACCTTCCACAAATCACCATTTTATATACCAAATTAATAGCTTGAGCACAAGCAGTAGAGAGTAAAATGACTTGACAAAATGGTAGACAAGTAGGTAGATAGACTCCCCCTTACTCAGTGCACCAAAAAAAAATGAGCCACCTATGCAAGAAACATGCACTAGGGTTTGATGACTTATACTCATGAAATTCTGCATAGCCCAAGTTCCATTCTCAAGGTAGAGAATTTATCATGATTTAATGGTTTTGTGAATATGTCAGTAATCTGATGCATTGTGTCAGTATGATGCGGTTCAACGTTTTTCTTGGAAACTTCATCTCTTAAGAAATGATGCCTAATTTCAATGTGTTTGGATCTTGAATGATGGATTGGATGTTTAGAAAGATTAATTGCACTAGTGTTATCACACAATATAGGGGTGCAACCAAGATCTACCTTGTAGTCTTGGAGCTGGTGTTTTATTCATAAGACTTGGGTTCCACAACTCCCTACAGTGACATATTCAGCCTCTGCAGTGGAGAGTGCAACAGAATGTTGTTTCTTGGAAGCCCAAGAAACGAAACACCCACCCATAAATTGATAATATCCACTAGTACTCTTCCTATCTAATTTACAACCAACATAATCTGCATCTGTGTATGAAATAAAATTCAGTTTGCATGATGCAAGATACCAAAGTCCTAGTTCACATGTGCCTGAAAGATATCTAAAAATTCTTTTTAAGGTAGTTAAGTGTGATTCTTTAGGACCAGCCTGAAATCTAGCACATAAACATACACTAAATTATATGTCTGGCCTAGAAGTAGTGAGGTAAAGTAAATATCCGATCATACCTCGATAGATTTTTGGATCCACTGGTTTACCTCTTTCATCTGCATCGAGGGATGCATTTGTGCTCATCGGTGTGGAGATGTGCTTTACTTTCTCCATTACAAATTTCTTCAAGATCTCCATGGTGTATTTTGTTTGATTGATGAAGAATCCTTCTTTCATCTACTTGATCTGCAATCCAAGAAAATACTGCAATTCACCAACTAAGCTCATTCCAAATTCTTTAGTCATCAGATTTGCAAATTCATCACATAGTTCATAGTTTGTTGAACCAAAAATTATATCATCAACATATACCTGAACTATGATAATTTGATCATCTGAAGTTTTTGTGAATAAAGTCTGATCCACCTTACCTCTACTATAGACACTCCCAAGCAAGAAAGTAGTTAGCCTGTCATACCAAGCTCGTGGAGCTTACTTTAGCCCATAAAGTGCCTTATTCAACTTAAAAACATGGTTAGGTAGCTCATGAGATTCAAAACCAGGGGGCTGCTCAACATAAACTTCTTCTTTCATAATTCCATTTAAAAAGGCACTTTTGACATCCATTTGTTGAAGTTTAATGCCACATGAGCAGGCAAAAGCTAACATAATTCTGATAGCTTCCATCCTAGCAACTGATGCATAGGATTCATCAAAGTCTACCCCCAATTCTTGATTATAACCCTTAGCCACTAACCTAGCTTTATTTCTTGAAATTATTCCATCTTCGTTTATTTTATTCCTGAATACCCACCTTGTTCCTATGATAGAACAATTAATAGGTCTGGGAACCAGTGTCCAGACTTGGTTTCTTTCAAATTAACCCAATTCCTCATGCATTGCATTTATCCAAGATTCATCTTTTAAGCCTTCTTCTATAGTTTTGGGTTCAATATGTGAAATTAAAGCAACTAAGTCATGATTATTTATTTCTTTAAAGAAGGATCTGGTTCTTAGAGGATCATGGAGATTGCCAATAATGTTTTTAACATCGTGGTCTTTTAAAATTTTAACATTGTTTGATGACTCACCTTGTTCGGTCGACCTAGGCACTGAATCAGTCGACCGACCTTGTGCAGATTCATGTTCCTCCGTTTGTTTAGATGATTCTACATCTTCTTTATTCTCCAAAAATTCTCCACTGTCATTTTCCTTCCTGTCATTATCAGATTTATCAATGTTATCAGCGAATTCATCAAAAATTATATGAGGTGACTCTTCTACAGTTTGGTCATTGATATTAAATATCTTCTATGCCCTAGACTTTTCAAAATACCCAAGAAATATACCTGGGCTGCTCTTGGCCTCAAATTTATCTAAGTCCCTTTTGTCATTGTTGTGAATGAAATATTTTGAACCAAAATTTTTTAAGTAGTCCAAGTTGGGTTGCTTACCTTTAGGCATTTCATAGGGAGTTTTCTTGTGAACGGGTCTTACCATTGCTCTATTTATGATATAACAGGCAGTGCTGGCTGCCTCTGCCCAAAACCTTCGTGGAAGTTAGCTTTCAAGCAGCATGGTTCTTGCCATTTCATCAATAGTTCTACTTTTTCTTTCAACAATCTCGTTCTGTTCAGGAGTCCTGGGAGAAGAAAACGTATGAGTTAAACCATCTTTCTCATAGAATTCAGTAAATAAGGAATTTTCAAACTCCACCACATGATCAGATAGAATTGTGCATATCTTATGTTTACCCTCCTGTGTAATTCTTTTGAAGAAATTTTGAAACTCAAGGAAGGCATCATTTTTATGAGTTAAGAAAAAGATCCAACAAACCCTAGTGAAGTCATCTACAATGACATATCCGAATCTTTTTCTAGCTAGACTTAGAGTTCTAGTGGGACCAAAAAGATCCATGTGGAGAAATTCTAATGGTCTGCCAGACAAGGGTTCGTGCCTAGTTTTAAAGGATTTTCTGGTCTGTTTGCCCAAGGCACAAGCATCACAAACTTTGGAGTTTGACTTAAATGAAATTTTTGGCAAACCTTTAACCAAATGATAATTGACAAGTTTATTTAATGTGTTGAAACTAGCATGATCTAATCTGCGATGCCAATAAAAGCATTGTCACCTACACTAGCAGACAGACACACATTTCCTGAGAGATTATCATCAAGGTCTACCATGTAGACGTTATTGACTCTATGGCCTATGAATTTTATTGAATCAGAATCTATTTCTAAAATTTTGCAAGAGTTATTGTCAAACATAACTTTGTGACCCTTATCACAAAGCTGACTTATGTTGATCAGGTTATGTTCAAGATTATCAACTAAAAGAACTGTCTCAATAGTGTTGGAGGGATACTTACCAATAGTGCCTGACCCATTGATTCTACCTCTATTCTTCCCTCCAAACCTCCCTCTTTAAGCTCTAGCTGGCTAAATTTTATTTTATCTCCAATCATGTGCCTTGAGCAACCACTATCCAAATACCATCGATTGTGCATGGCTGCCAGGCAATTCTGTGCCTTGATCTGCCGATTCTCACTATCTTTATTCACCCTCAAGGCACCCCTGCAGAGAATTGGTTATGCAGAAGATTTTGGGACCCAAGAAAGTTTGGGTCCAACAACATTACTCAAATCCTGCAGCATGCTCTTGGGAATCCAGATCTGTTTGACACAAGGTCTTTGGCTGACAAATGAAGAAAAATTTGGATGAAAAGACTTAATCGACTTATTGCCAGCATATCTCTTGACTGGCCTAACTCTAGCATTGTTGACAAATTTTTTATTCCATCCAAACTGATTTCTGGATTGTTTCTGAAAAACATAAGGATTGTGCCAGTTTTGTGGATAAAGAGGATATGAATGGGAATTCTTTTTGGCTGTCTTTTTCTTGTTCTGGACTGAATACATTGACTTGTGATTTTGATTATGTGGCCAGAACCAAGTATTATAGTTTTTATGAAAAGCTTGGTTTTCATCTTGTCAGTTTGAATTGTTGTTCCAGTTAGCTCTCTTTATTATTTTTGTTATGGTTTTTGTTTTTGGCTTTTGGAAGTTTATGTTGGTGTTTGAACTTGATGCTGAGTCTATCCTCTCCTTTCCCTTCTCATGACAAAATGTCACAGTCTTAATCTCAAATTCTTTTTTCTTAGAAGGATTAAACCCCAATCCTTCTTTATTAAGTTCACTCTCATTCCTAGCATAGCGTCTAGGTTGGATTTTCCTTTGACAAACTTCTCAAATGTTGATTGCTTATCTTGTAATTCCTGTTGAAGCCTTTCAATAGTCCTCTGAATTTCAGAGTTGGCACTTTTAACAGCTTCATATTTTTCAAGAACCAGCATGTTCTCACTATGTGTTTCCTGAAATCTTCATTTGAATTCATCAAGCTATTTTTTAATTTGTTCATTTTCAATTTTTAGATCTTCATGTGCATTTTTCAAAAAGTTATGTTCCTCCACTTACGTTTTGAGTTTATCCTTTTCTTTCATGAGACAATTAAAATTTTCAACTAGGGATTGATCACTTCCATTCATTTTCTTTTTCAACAATTTGTGCTCCTTTCTCAATTCATTAAACCTATCTAACAAATCTCCATAAGCATATTCCCAATCATCAATTGTGAAATTCTCAAAGAGATTATTTACCCCTTCATCGCCATTTGCCATGAGCCAAATTTTGTCCTCATCTTCAGATGGACTTCAGTGTCCTCTTCTTCATCACTCCACATGCAAAGCATGACTTGTGGCTTCTTTCCTCTGTTCTTCACTGTCTTCTTCACCAGCTCAGGACAATCTCCCTTCATGTGCCCTGATTTTTTACATTGAAAACATACAATCTTGTCAGTTTTCTTATTCTTGAGGGATTTAAATTTGAACTTTTTGTTACCTGTGGCGACCTTCTTTTCTATAGATTCTTACCTCTTCTCTTTAAAAATTTCTTGAACTTCTCAGTGAGGAATGCCTGATCATAAGCATTTTCCAAATCCGAGAGGTCCTCAGACCCCTCACTAGCTTCATCACTGCTCTCAGACACCTTGAAAGCCACTGGTTTTTTCTTCTTATACTCCTCTTCATTTCTTTTCAAGTTGAGCTCGTAGGTCATCAATGACCCAATCAACTCATCCACTGTCATGGTAGACAAATCCTTGGAATCTTCTATAACAGTGGCCTTGGTATGCCATGCTGGAGGAAGAGATCTAAGAACTTTCCTAACAAGCTCATTGTTAGTATAATCTTTTCCAAAAGCTTTAAGGCTGTTAGTAAATTCAGTGAACCTAGCATACATCTAAGAGAGACTTTCATCATGTTTCATCTTAAACATCTCATAGTCTGAAATCAACATATTAGCCTTAGTGGCTCTTACCTGAGATGTTCCTTCATAAATTAATTCCAACCTGTCCCACATTTCCTTGGCTGACTTACAGGTGGAGACCCTAGAGTACTCGGCTGGATGGATGGCGCATTGCATTATGTTCATGGCACCCCAGTTGACTGTAGACATCCGGATCTGCTCCCTTGTCCAAGCGCTTTCATCATCTGGGAGCTCGAACGGACCGTGACTCACGACCCACCAGATCTCACGGCTTTAAGCTCCCAGAAAAACTTCCATCATGTTCTTCCAATACAAGTAGTAAGATCCATCAAAATATGGTGGCATGTTAATTGAATGTCCCTTAGCTAGAAAGATGCGCCCATTAATGTTGTCAGATCTCCCCTGGTCGTTGGACCACATTGTAGGGAACCCGCTCAGATACCAACTATTAAGAGTGATAAAGCGGATCTAGAGGGGGGGTGAATCGATCAGCCCCTCAACCAAGGCAATTAAAAAATAGGTTCTCATGTTAACATCTAACGGATTGACAGATTGAGCAGTCAAGTGAAATACGCCTCTGGAATAGTACCACTAACGAACACTTAACTAGCGTAAAGATAATTTCAAAGCACACTGAACTAACAAATAGCAACAGAACCGAATGAATGGAGATAGGAGATAGGGAATTCAAACCACGATGCATAGAACTTTTTAAGGTGGTTCGGTTGGGTGGACACCAAAAAAAAGGAAGAAGAAAAATTACTCACTGATGAGTGGTGCGTCGATGCACCGAAGTCGGTTCGTCGACCCCCGAAGGCAAAAAGAGAGAGAGAGAGAGAGAAAGAGAGAAGAAAGGAAGAAGGCCCAAGTATAAATAGGCCTAATGAAATAAAAAAGAGGAAGAAATGAGAATGGGCCTCATGAAATTGGGCCCAATATGACTGGAGCAAAGTAAGAGGGCATAGGGGGGGGTATGCGCAAATAGAGAGGGAGGAGGGTCAAAGGAAAAGGGGAGGAGGATTTAAAAAAAAACAAAAAGAGGAAATAGGAGGAAAATCTCACGATTCCCCCATGTGTCACACCCTCTCATCCTGTGTTCCCCCTCTCCTTCCCATTGCATCTTCCTCTCCCAGGGCATTGAATGCCCATTGACATTGCAGGCACGCTCGCGCTGACCTTCGCTACACGACTGGGCGTACACGTCTGATGCGCACAAACACTAGTCGTTGAAAATAGTGTCGTGTTCAATTTTAAAATAGTTATCCGCACTCAGTCACTAAATTTTTTTTAAATCAAAGTAGAGTAATGAATACGGGTCAATCCCACGAGGAGGAAGATTCTTTTATTAGGTTGAAAAGTCTTGTATTTTTGAAACCAACATTTGAGTGAGTTTGTGAAAAGAAAAATTAAGATTGCATGAAATTGAATCTATCTAAATAATATTAGAGGATTGAGAAGAGAAATTTGGAATAAGTAGAAAGAAAAAGAGAGAGAGGAGTGTAATGGAAATTGAACTTTTATGACTAGAAAGTGAACTTACAAGATCTATGAAAATAAAAAATTACAACCAACATAAACTAAAGAACAAAGGAAGAAAAGAGCCAGGAGAGTGGAAGAGTGACGCCGCCCAAATGCCTTGCTGAGTCTTTGAAGTGATCGCCTCGCCTTGGAGATGAACGCCGTGAGAGGACCGAATGAGAAAATTCGCCATTGGGATATGAGGAGAAATTAGAGGAGGGTGGAAGAAGAGGAAGAAGAGGACTTTAAAAATAGTAAAACATGAAGAATAATGCTATGCAACGTATAGGTTGGAAGAAGCAAAAACAGAAGATTGAAAAAAGAGAGAAGAGAGATTACGGGAGAGAAGGAGTTTAAAACAGTAAAGAAAATAAAACTAAACTAGAGCCTGATGAAAATTTAAATAACTTTAAAACTATAAAGAATTAGAAGATGTGGAAGAATAAGAAGTTGAATAGGACGAAAAGATGAAGAACTTTGGTGAAGGGAGCAGAGGGAGAAAACGAGCAGAGGAGGGAGAAAACATGAGAAGAATAGGGAAAATGTAGATGAACAGTAAAAAGTAAAAATTGAAATTTGAAAAGTAGAAGAGAACTTAGAAACAAAGCAGGATTAGCTAAATATAAAGAAGAAGAAATTGTAGAAATTTAAAAAATGAAGAACTTTGATAAAAGCAGCAAAATGAAACGAGGAGCAGAAAGGGAAGAAAAATGGCGAAGATCCTCTGCTCGATGGCTCATGGATGATTTTTATAGTGCATTGGGAGCTCTTCATCCATGGACTTCAAAGTTGGATTCGAACTGAGATTCTTGCTGCCAGCAGAGTCCTTCTAGCGCCAAACATGGAGAGATAACCCTGTTTAGAACTGCAGGCTTCCAACTGGGTTTCTAACTTTAAATGGCCTCCACTACAGTGGCCGCTATATCCAAAAAATGGCGACTTTCTAAACGGTCGCTATTTCAAATTGGCGTCCAGGTCCCAGTCGCTATTTCTTTATTTCTTTATTTTAAACCTTCCTTCTCTATTTTGTTTTATGAAATTGGCGCCTTCTCGAATAGTCGCTAATTCTTTTTTTCATAAATTACTTTCAATTGGCGGCCACCTGCACGCCGCTATTTCTTGGAATGACTCCCTTTCGAGCAGGCACTGATTTAAAATGGCGACAAAGCACTGGCCGCTAATTCTTCTTTCTAAAATGGACTTCAAATTAGCGTCGGTCAGAACGCCGGTGATTCTCTTAATTAGCGCCTTTTCAAAAGGCGTTTAATTGGCATCTGGCCTTTGGTCACTCATTCATGTGTCTTCAAAGAAATGGCGTCCAATCTTTGGACGTTAATTCCTGCAATAGTGAAAATCCAACGTGAATACCAAAAAATAGATTATGCAATTTATCCCTTATGCAAGTTCAAATCTCACATAGTCATTGTGACTCAAAAGGATGGTTAATTTCATGCAAACTTAAAATTAATTGTGAGAATGAAGTTAATTATCCAAATTGCATAACTTTATTCTTTTAATTCTCAAGGATGATATATGTGATGTAAATTATGATATGAAATATGATACTCATCACACCCCCCAACTTACTCATTGCTAGTCCCTTAACAATGCAAATAAATTAAAATTTAGGACCAACAAGAGTTTGCAAAGTTCATACCTTCCTATCTATATCCTCTTTCATAGAATGAACCAAAGATTAGGAATCCAGAAACATTAATGCTTATTAGCCTTAGATTGGAAATTGAGGTACATGATCAAGAATACAAACCCAAAGTTCAATAGCACTTGTGCAAGTGTAATATTAAATCCACAGCATAGATAATTGCATCCCTCATTTTGCTATTCCAGATAAGTGTCTTTCAATCTCTGCATCTCCAAGATCCAAGCATTGAGTACAGTAACTTTTGTCTGCCTTTTTTCTCTTTTTTTTTCTTCACAACAATTTTTTTCTCACACACATGATGCTGCACAACCCTTCACTATTTGACGTGAACCTCAACTCTTGCCTTAGGAGAAGTAGGCTCGATTACTAGGATCAGGGGCATTTTTCATAGTATTTTTTTCCTTTTTTTTTCATTGTGCTTTTGTACTTATTTGATTGATAGAACTTGACAGAGAACTTTTCCAAAAATATCTCTTCTCTAAGAAGTGCAGAGTATCAAACACCACTCCAAAATAACAGAAGGCTTGTCCTACTTATTTCATTAACGTGCAAAGTGATTTTTTTTCTTTTCTAAATTGCTAATGAACTTTAAAGAGATTCTTAACTCAGTTTTTCATGGCTAAGTCGCTCCAATTTTCTATCATCCTTCTCCATAGTCTTTCCTATTCTAGAATCACTTTCAATTCAAGCATGAATCAAGAAAACTTAGTCTGGAATTTCATCTTTCCACTTTCAGGCAGATTGTAAGATAAAATGGTATGCAGGACATTACGCAAGAATTCCTGTCAGGTTGTACTATATGTATTATGAAAAATTTTTCTCCCCCCCCAACTTGAATGACATTATCCTCAATGGCATATGTAAACAATAAAAATAATAGAATAATGTAACAATAAATATTACTAAGAAGGAAAGAGACAACCTGATATGTGGGGCGAAAACTCCATTACTGATATGGACGGTGACAACTTCATCTCCTTGGCTCTTACCTATTCACTGAAAAATAAACTTGAACAAAACATCAAATAACAAAAATATTGGGTTGCCTCCCAGAAGCACTAAGTTTATCGTCTTCAGCCAGACGCATGTAAGCTCCATAACCAACGAGTTGCATTCAAAATAATCCACCACATAATCTTATCCTCTTGTATGTTCCAATGTTTGTGCCACGAGAAGATAAGATAATGAAAGAATATTTGTGGACTTGAGGTAGGTTGGTTGTTAGCATGATTGATTTTATCATTAAGTGCATATGTCAACAACCTCTCTTCCGTGGGAGTCATGTAAAAATCAATTTTCATTATTTTTGATTTATCTAGCATTCCAAACCATGGTAGATCAAGTAGGCCAAATTGACATCCCCACTCAAAGAATGGAAGAGGAATCATCATGTCTTCAATTATAAAATTTTTCTCTTCAAACTTAAGGTCTGTATAAGTGTTAAAAACATGAATGTAGACCTTATTATCTTCTAAAAAATTTTCTACAACCTCAATTTTAGGAATTACAAGAATATTTATAAGGTGACAATAGATCGAAGGGAGAGGAGTTTTAATCAAAGGGTCAGTGTCAAGGAGACAAGAAAAATCAAACGTGAAAGAAGCATACTCCTCAACACCATACAGCTTGGAAGGCTCAATAGAATCAGACAAATTGGCCAACATGAAAGTGTCCACCACAAAGTGAGAGTTGCCGATGTCAGGAATAGATAGAAAATCAATATCCTCCCCTTGATCAGAAGATACCTAATCGAGATAAAATTCATGTAGGGTACTCCCCTCCTCCTTTATCCAAGAGAGATCATTTATAGCCTCACTCAATTCATTCTCCACTCGCACATCCTCTTCATCCTGCTCTTGGAACAATGTCTCTTCAAATTTAGGAAGGGTAATTAATGAAATTTGATCATCAAGTAGCACATTACCTTCCTCTTCTTCTCCCCCCAACTTAAGATCAACAACTTCTTTAGAACTATCCTCATAAGTGCAATTAAGCTCAAGCTCCTCAAGATCATCGTTTAGATTATCATCATAACTACAACTAGCTCCCTTTAAAACTTCTTGATAAGATCTCTCCATAATCCCTTCATCTTCTAAATCAAGACTAATCTGAGTGTTATGATCTTGACGAATCATAGATTTATCATAGTCAACATCAGGAATTTGATCAGTAGAACTGAAACCTGAGTAGTCAAGCAATTGATCTTCCTCTATCCTCTTGATCTCCTCAGTCATCCTATCGATTCGCACTTGGAGAGATTGATTTTGAAGCATGATTGATTGATAGAATTGATCAAAGCTCTCCACCTTTGTGAGAGTTGGGCATAGAGGAGATAGATTTGTAGGTTGAGAAGCGAGTGCAAAGGATAAGAAGTCGAATAATGATTGCATTGATAGTGAGATAATGGGGTGGATGTGGGTTGTCCTCCATAGTGGGCCTGATCAAAAAAATTCTTTGAAGATGGAGCCCAATTTTGAAAGGATTGATCCAGAGAACTTTGGGTCGGGCCTTGATAAGAATCCTAAGAAATATTATGTTGTCCTCCCCAACAAGAATCATAAGAAGGGGTGGAGAGTCCTTGAGCAATTCGGGTTTGTTCTTGGGTGCGAGATGAATCAAAGGGCCCATGAAAAAATTGAGTGGATTGGATATGATCTTGATTAAAGGAATGAAGCTGGGCCCCCAAGAGTGATGGGCTTTTATTGTAGGCTGACCAAGAGTATGGGCTTTTGTTGTGGCTCAGGCCAGGTTGGGTGAATGATAAATGTTGAGTTGGACCATTATTAACATAATGGCCGGCTTGGCCCATATGTGAGAAAAAGGTGGCATGAAAGAATTTGGATTCATAGCCCAAGGAATGGATCAAGAAAAATGGGCCGATAAGTCCACCTTATCGAATTTACGAGTCCACTCAAATATAGAAATTTTCTCACCCATTTTTTAAAATTTCTTTTGATTTTTTTGTTTTTGTTTAAAACAATGCAATCAACAACTATATGAATAATGCATGCAACATGATATTTTTTTTTATTTATTTTGGTAACCTTCCAAGGGTAAGCTAACTCCGGGGTACTTCCAATGGTACAACCGGCCTAGCTTCCGTGAGGGAATCCACTGGTGCGAGGACTTATGGAGGTCTTAAAAAAGGAGATTCCGATCCAATGAGACGGAGTGCTCAATTGGAGGGTCCTTCCAATTTCAAGAGAGGTGTGCCTAATTGCCCTTAAGAAGAGTGAAAGAGAAAAAGAGAATGATTTTTTTTTTTTCAAATGATGCAAGTGGATGAAAAGAGAATTAACTAAATGCAACAATGCATATAAGAGATAAAATTAACATGGAAACATGATATCATGATGATGAAGAAATTTTTTGTTCAAGATAAGATGGATATGAATGCAATTCTAAGTAGAAAACACGATCTAAACTTTTTTTCAAGATTTTTAATTTTATGATTTTTAAAAAAAAATCAAGATTTTTTTCTAATTTTTTTGGTAATTTGCATAACAGAACCTTTACCTTCAGATCTAGACCTGTAGCGGTGCTTCTTTTTTCTTTTTTTCAAATTTCTGCACCTCTGCACCTACATTTTTACTTTATGTGACAGATTTTCTGACAGATCTTTTTCCTGAATTTTTTGATTTCTGCTTCTTTTGGTGACAGATTGTAGCCCTTTCAATGATGTTTCCTGCAACACTTGATTTTCTTAGATTTTCAGGTCCAAATTTCTACTTTTTGTTTCTGCAAAATAAAAGGAAACGGAGTTAATATTCACATATACACATAAAACACAAGAAATTCCAACCAAAAAAAAATATATTCCCTTGGCAACGGCGCCAAAAATTGATGCGCATAAACACTAGTCATTGAAAATAATGTCATGCTCAATTTTAAAATAGTTAACTGCACCCACTCACAAAAAAGATTTTAAATTAAAGTAGAGTGATGAATACGGGTTGATCCCACGAGGAGGAAGATTCTTTTATTAGGTTGAAAACTCTTGTATTCTTGAAACTAACGTTTGAGTGAGTTTGTGAAAAGAAAAATTAAGATTGCATGAAATTGAATCTATCTAAAGAATATTAGAGGATTGAGAAGAGAAATTTGGAATAAGTAGAGAGAAAAAGAGAGAGAGGAGTGTAATGGAAATTAAACTTTTATTACTAGAAAGTGAACTTACAAGATCTATGAAAATAAAAAAATACAATCAACATAAACTAAAGAACAAAGGAAGAAAAGAGCCAGGAGAGTGGAAGAGTGACGCCGCCCAAACGCCTTGCCGAGCCTTAGAAGTGATCACCCCGCCTTGGAGATGAGCGCCATGAGAGGACCGAATGAGAAAATCCGTTGTTGGGATATGAGGAGAAATTAGAGGAGGGTGGAAGAAGAGGACTTTAAAAACAGTAAAACATGAAGAATAATGCTATGCAACACATGGGTTGGAACTTGGAAGAAGGAGAAAGAGAAGATTGAAAAGAGAGAGAAGAGAGAAGAGAGATTACGGGAGAGAATAGTTTAAAATAGTAAAGAAAATAAAATTAAAATAGAGTGTGATGAAAATTAAAATAACTTTAAAACTGTGAAGAATTAGAAGATGTGGAAGAAGAAGAAGTTGAAGAGGATGAAAAGATGAAAAACTTTGGTGAAGGGAGCAGCAGGAGAAAATGAGCAAAGGAGGGAGAAAACATGAGAAGAATAGGGAAAACATAGATGAACAGTAAAATGTAAAAGTTGAACTTTGAAAACTAGAAGAGAACTTGAAAACGAAGCAGAATTAGCTAAAGATGAAGAAGAAGAAATTGCAGAACTTTGAAAAACAAAGAACTTTGATAAAAGCAACAAAATGAAAAGAGGAGCAGAAAGGGAAGAAAAAGGGTGAAGATCCTTTATTCGGTGGCTCATAGATGATTTTTATAGTGCATTGGGAGCTCTTCATCCATGGATTTCAAAGTTGGGTTCAAATTGAGATTCTTGCTGCTAGTGGAGTCCTTCTAGCACCAAACATGGAGAGATAACCCTATTTAGAACTCTCCACTTCCGCTGGGTTTCTGACTTTAAATGGCGTCCACTATACTGGCCGCTATATCCAAAAAATGGCAACTTTCTAAATGGTCGCTATTTCAAATTGCCGCCTTGGTCCCGGCCGCTATTTCTTTATTTCCTTATTTTAAACCTTCCTTCTATATTTCGTTCAAGGGAATTGGCGCCTTCTCGAATGGTCGCTAATTCTTTTTTTCATAAATTACTTTCAATTGGCGGCCACCTGCACACCGCTATTTCTTGGATCGGTGCCTTTCCGAGCAGGCGTTGATTTAAAATGGCGACAAAGCATTGGCCGCTAATTCTTCTTTCCAAAAATGGGCTTCAAATTAGCGTCGGTCAGAACGCCGCTGATTCTTTGAACTATCACCTTTTCAAAAAGGCGTTGTTTAATTGGCGTCTGGCCTTCGGTCGCTCATTCATGTGTCTTCAAAGAAATGGCGTCCAGTCTTTGGACGCTAATTTCTGCAATAGTGAAAATCCAACATGAATACCAAAAAATAGATTATGCCATATATCTTTTATGCAAGTTCAAATCTCACATAGTCATTGTGACTCAAAAGGATGGTTAATTTTATGCAAACTCAAATTAATTGTGAGAATGAAGTTAATTATCCAAATTGCATAACTTTATTCTTTTAATGCTCAAGGATGATATATGTGATACAAATTATGATATGAAATATGATACTCATCAACGTCCCCTGCTGCCGACCGTGCAGCGCATGAAGAGGGAGCTCCCTGCTCCGTCGCACCCCTCTGAAGAAATGGCAGCAGTCGTGAGCCTTCGACAGTGCAGCAACTGGAGCAGTAGCTGTAGCAGCGTGCACGCAAAAAGGGGAGAAGAAAAGCTATGGAGGCTGCCCCCGCATAAGGGGCTCTAATCCCCTATAAAAAGCCATCCAAGTAAAGCTTGGAAACGCTTGGAAGCCTTGGAGAGAAGCTCCCTTCGCGCCCTTTCTGAGAAATCCACCGTGAGCGCCTAAAGCTCGCTGTGGTGAAGGATAGAGAAAGAGGGAAGAGAGCTCGAAGATAAGAGAGCAGAGGGATAGAGTGTGTGAGGGAGTGTGAGAATTGCCGTGGAGAAGGGTGGGTCTTGTATCCCCTCATTACTCTTTCTTTTTTTTGTTTTTTTTTCTTGCTTGCCTCTCTGTCTCTGTGATTTGTCAGGCTCCTTACAGCCGAAATGTAAACGTTTATCTTTAGAGATTAATGGAATACAGGGCACTTGACCCTGATATTTTCATCAAGTTTATATGCATCCGTCTGATGATATAATATGTTGTTCCTGTTCATTCCTTCTCATTCTTCTTGAGGATAGGGAGATCTCTTATTTGGCTCTGGTTACGTTAGTTATCTAACGATATCGCTATTAGCTTGGTGGCCACCGGCTCAGGGCTCACTCATATCCGTGAGTGTGGCTCCGGGCTGCCAACCACCGATAGGAGACCGAAGTGTTCCTCTACCTTCATCTGGAAATAATACCGCTTTTGCTCAATGCCCCACATTGGGATTTGGCCGATTATATGGCCATGATGCCAACAGGGTAAGATATACTCGAGGTTTCTTTGATACCACTATTTTAAACGGGAGGTGTATACAATATCCAATAGGATGGGTCCCGGGTTTGCACAAATCCATGAGCATGACTCAGGATTCTCGCCCATCCGGGCTCCTATTGGGCCGCTTCCCAATTTCTCCTTAACCCTCCATGGCTCACTTCCGAAGTTTCTAGTCACTCCCAGACCCCCGAGGACTTGCTCTTTTATAGCATGCTCTTCCCCGGGTGATCCTCCTTAAAAGAGTGAATACTAATAGCCATATACCTTGGCGATAGTTCAAGTCCACGTCTCGGAAACGAGATTGTGGCTACCCCTTGGGTCATTGGAGTCCCTTGTAGGTTAGTCCTCGGGATCTCCGTGCCCAATTCGGGTTGTAGGATGTTGCCGCTTCTGTGCGCATCCTTGGGTGTTGCCGCTTCCGTGCGCCCCCTTTTATTTTGGGGCCATCTCGGGGTTCTCCGTGGATGCGTACCCGATTAAACCCTCCCAAGACTCCGAGTCTAGGGAGGAGCTGCTGGATTTTCGCCAGACAACTTCAAAAAACTGATAACAAAAAAAAATTAATGATAGCTGGGTTGAACTCAAGAGCTACGTGATCATCTCATTGAAAAAAAAATGATCTAAACCGATGCACATCAAATTCAGGAGAGATGTTATAAGAGCATAATTTCTGGAATTGCTGAAATGCAGGGATGAACACACAAAAAAAGTTGAATGCACAGAGATGGCTGGACCAAGAATTCTCAGACTCAAACTAGGATTCCCTGCATGAGCATTTGCCGATGGCATGTGTTTTTACTTTTGGGCAATTGATACACCTCCTAAGGAAAAAAGAGGGGAAAAGGGTGCTTCATTAGACTTCAAAAAAATTAATGTTCAGTAGGTGGTCTCCTGTGCGTGAGGGGGCCGACCAGTCTATTCTATAATAAAAGAAAGATGAAGGAAGGGAAAGAAGAAGGAAGAAGAGAATGGAAATTGCATTGGCATGATGATTCCTACATGAGAAGTCATGACAGACCCCATGGGCATGACGAACCCATTTAAATCTTCATAAAAAGGCTACAACATTGCATCTGTCCGTAGATTCATAACAGTTCTTCACTACATATATGTGAGCATGGGCATGTTCATTCCCCCCTACCCACATTTCTTCACTACATCTGTCTATATGTGCCAAAAGCACAAAACCAACCCAAAGCCCCTTAAGCTGAATCCCATATAGCCCTTGCTGGTTGGGGAGTGCATCGACGCACTGCGCATGGTGCGTTGACACACCCTATGTATTCCCGGGGCGCCCAACCTAGCCTCCTCCACCTCGTGCACGTGTCCACTCATGCATTACGTATACCGTTGCTCATGTGCAGTAAGAAATGAGGAGGCAGAACCAAATGAAAAAAAGAAGAAGAAGATAACTGCAATAAAAGGGACATCAGACCAAAGATGAGTTTTCTCCTTAAAAAAGTGAATGAAATGAAAATGAGAAGAAGATGATGAAACAAAAGAATGTAAGACAAGAAGATGGCATATATGAATATCCATGGTGGCCTCCACACAACAATCCCCTTTAGGGACCTTGAAGACAGGACTAGTTTTGAAAGTGGAAAGCTGGAAACTCAAATTGAGGGCATGTAATTGCAGTCCAACATGGCATCTACATGGAATGACTTGCCCGATCATCTCCTCATGATTTCAAATTTTAAGCACTACATGCACACATAAGTCCCCTTCTACATGTATAAACTTAAATGCTGGAATCCACGCGCATGAGTTCAGGCATGCATTTGCATATATGAGCCCCGGGGCTCGCTTTGCACATATGGGCTCAGGAGATACATGCATGAACCAAAAAAAAAAACTATGTCAATTTGCAAGTGATGTCAGGAGCTCATGCCCATTATGATTTTGGGATTGGGGGATTAAGTCCTCCGCTCATATCTTAGAACCCTGTAGTCCAGGCATACCTCGTGTGCACTTACGTGATTGGATCCTGGCATGTCATGCATAAAAATTCACAAAACCATCTCCCTGCATCAGCAAATATGCATCACCACACTTCATGTTATTTCAAAAAAAGAGAAGAGAAAAAAGGGCAGAAATTTGTCGCTGGCTTGGCCAAGGTCGACTTGTCCCTGTTGCCAGCAGCAGAAGTCTGCTGTTGGCTTGAATTTTCCTAAAACAACAAAATAACAACAACGTCAAAGCAAAAAATTGAACAAAAGAAGACGAAGAAAGATTAAAAAAGAAGATGAATGAAACAAAGGACACCAAAAAAATGGAAATGGACTTCCGTGAGAAGATAGAACAAGATGAACAAAAGGGAAGTGAATGAAATGGAGCTCAAGTAGAGAGCCAAGTTGGATGTAATTTAAAAAAGAAAAAAAGAAAAGAAAAGGGGGCAGCAAAGAGTGGCACTTGCATGTGAACGGTTTTTATGGCTAAATTTCCAAAGGCAAACAAAACTCCATGCATTTTCATATGATTGGCCTTCATGAATAAGTATTCAAAGATAAACAAAACCTCATGAACATGTTAATCTGTACATGATGACCTCTTTCAGATCAAATGAAGGGAAAGAAAGAAGGAAGACAAAAAAGAGGAATGAAATAAAGTGCAAGACAAAGACACACCATCCCGTGCATACATGAAGTCAGAAGTACACATTGCATGCATAAGCCCAGGAATGCATGTGCATGCATGGACTCCAAAATCCCATTTGCACAAAGGTGAATTCAGAATTACAGCTACATGAAGAACCCCATTTGATGCTCACTAGCAGGGAGAGTGCGTCGACCCACCCCTGTCCGGGAAACCCAATCTGGCCTTCCCTTTGCTCCCATGCATGCATTAATACGCATACCACACATTCTCGCTCATGTACACGATGAAAAGTAAAAGGAAGTGAAATAAAAATGAATAAGATGAGATGAATGAATTCCCACAAAACCCCATAGGAAGGCAAGATAGCCCCCTCCCACCCCCCAAAAAAAATTGAAATCGCTTTGGGTGTTGGGTTCGGTCGACCGAACTCAGGCTTCGGTCGATCGATCCTTGGTAGGGTCGACCCCCCCGTGAAGGGCTGAGTCAACGCCGCTTGAGCTCCGGTCGACCGAATTAAATGTTTGGTCGACCAAACCCCCATTCTAGCAAAAAAAATAGGGGGGAAACAACAATGAAACACAAACAAAAATCAACATAAAAAATCAAACAAAGTAACCCATAAATGAAATTGTGAGGAGGGGTGCGTCCGCACAGGCAGCCCCCGGCGTCGATGCAGCCCCCTTTTTGGGCCCCCTAGGCACGCATCCTGTTGCGCGCTGAGTCAACGTAGGCAACCCCTGCGTTGACCCAGGCCACTCCCCCAGCCCCCAGGCTGCTTCCCCTCGTGCGTTGCGTCGACGCAGGCGATCCCTACGTCGACCCAGCCTTCATCAAAACAGCAAACAACCAAAAGAAACAAACAATAAAATCAAATACCAAAAAAAGTGAACGAAATAACATGAAAAGGAAGAATGAACGGTGAATAGTGAATACCGTTAAAACCGCAATGGTAAAGAAAATGAACTTAAGGCACTAATGGCGCTTGATCCAGAAGTTTTCACCTCTCTGAGCCCAGTGCGAAGGAGACATCAAAGATGCCCCGCAAGCCATGCTTGGCCCTCGAGTAACACCCAATCATGGCCATGGATGGATTTTGCCCTGGGCCAATATCTTACTAAGTTCAGCTCATTCTTCAATGATTCAAACATCAAATTCGCCATATCTCGGCAAACATTCATCTCAGCATTATATGTATACTTGGGATGTTTTCAACCCGAACGCCTGTCTGAACATGAACGGGTCAATATATGACCGACACGATTTCAAATACCCTTTTTGCACCCTAATGTAGGGGATTTTGATGTTCTTTAATACAACTTTCACTTATTTCATAAAATTGAATCTTCAGGCCATGAGGCCCCAAATCTTGGCGATCAATCAAAGGTTATCCCCTCCGGGGGATGTAATTAACACCGTGACCTTTATGGCACGGTGGGTCACCAGTCCCGACCCGATACCCACAATCGCTTGGTTAGTCAGACAGAGTGCACCGCAGACTTCGGATCACTCCAGTCTCGAAGGCTGATCAATTGTCACCTAGGTGACTGGCACGCCCTCACACTAAATAAACGGATACCCAATAAAAGATAAAATAAGATAAGATAACCAAGAAATCTTGAGAGTGCATCCACAGGTTGCTACTCAGCAACCTACGTCCACCCCTCACCTGATCAAGGTGAGGCTTCCTTGCTCAAGCAAAAAATACGCGGAAACAATCCGCTACAAATGTTGAACTAACAGCCTGACCCAGCAAAACAAACTCCTCCCACACCCTGAACAAACAAGGTGTGACTGTGTGCAGCACCCAGCTGTACACATACCCCTGATCATGCTTTTCCCAGCATAATCAGACCTACTACTCACAGCAGTAGACGAGGATTGCTCCTCAATGCTCTGGTTACCCAGAGCAGCCAGTGAGTAGCACCCAGTCACTCACAATCTGAATCATTCAATGAAGCACGTTTAGGAACACAGAACAAGAATGAGAAACGAGAAACAAAAGAAATAAGAACGAAACAAAATAATGTGGCTCTGATAAGAGCTGTTGAGAATTCGCGGAGTTACTTTGTCAAAACTCTCTTACCAACACTTAAATCTCTCTCTCTTCTTCTTCTTTCTCTTTCTCTTCTCTCGGACTGTGGGGGTGGCTCTCTGTAGATCTCTTGATGAAGGCTTTTCTTCTCTTGAAAGCAGTCCCCTTCATTCACAGGAATTGGGCGAGTATATATAGAGCAGAGCTTCGGATGAAATTCTAAATAGGATGAGAAATTCAACTTAATTCCTTGTTGGTCCACGTGTCAGATAAAAATATCCTCTCCCAGCAATCTTCCAGTCTTCGAGGCATGTGCATTGGATCATGCGCCAATGATTAAAGTAATCACGTTACCAACTTCCCATAGTGCTTCTGATAAGTGCTATATTTTACATCATAATTTACATCACATCCATCATCTTTGAGCATTATTTGAGTATATTTGTGCAACATGAGCATTAATTACATTCTCACATATTATTTGAGTCTTCATGTATTTTATCATCTTTTTGAGCTTAAAAGACCATGTGATAAATATTTAAATATTTACACAATTATTTTGGAATTAAATAGATTGGTATTTTAATTTTCAGGAAACAACGACTTAGATCAAGGCGCTATTTAAATAACGACAGCTTCTAGGGCGCGTATTCAGTAAGAAGCGACAGCTCCAAGGGCGTCAATTCATTTGAAAAAAGAAAAAGAAAAAGAATTAGCACCCAAGATGAAGTCGCTAATTATTGAAAGAACGCCCATATAAACCGTCGTCAATTCTTATTTTACGAAAAATGAGGAAAATAGCAAATGAGGAAATCAAAGAAATAACGCCCAAGTGAAGGGACGCTACTTCAAGGAATGACGCCCTAGCTGAAGTCACTATTTCAAGTTGAACTAGAAGTGGCAACTACAGTTTCCCGATCGAAGTCTCCTTCCAATTTTCAAGCTTATCCAAGCCATATTCAAAGAAAGGAGGACTCCAAGGATGGAAGGAAGTCTAAATGGATCAAGTTGCATTGTTGGAAACTAGTTTTTGGATGAAATTGGGAACCCATGATCATGGAAGGGTTCTAAACCCTATAAATAGGATGTTGTGTTCGGTCATGAGAGATAGCTAGTTGAAGGTCCGCCGTAGGGATTGATTTTGAAGCTTTTCCTTTCATCTTTTGCAGTTAAGTTCTTCTTCAAAGTTTTCATTTTTAAGTCTCCTACAAAATCTTATTCTTCATCTTCTTCTAATTCTCCACCGTTTTTAATCTATTCTCAGTTTTTCAAGCATCTATCTCTACATTTTTACTATTCATCCGATTTTTATAAACTCTGTTCTTTCTCATTTTTCTCCCCCTTCTGATCCTCATCTCTCTCTGTGTTCTTCACAAAAGTTGTGCGGTTTTGAAAGTTCTTCAACTTCTTATTCTACCTCTTCATCCAAATCTTCCTCGTTCTTAAGTTATTTATTATTTTCTAAAGTTCAGATTTTTAGGGCTTTCACTATTCATCCGCACATCACCTCCTGTTCTTCCTAATTTTTCACCCTCTTCCACTCCTCGTTTTAATCTGTGTTCGTCATCAAAGTTCTTTGTCTTTCAAATATCTACAACTTCTCTTTCTTCACCTTCTTCTAATTCTTCCTGGTTTAAAGATATTCTCAATTCTTTAATGTTCTATCCTGGGTTTTTCTACACTATTCATCCGCGACCACTCTTTGTTCTATCACGTTTTTCTCCATCTTTCTCTCATTTTCTGTCTTTGTGTTCTTCATTAATCTTCTTCCCCGCTTCATCCTCTACAATTTTCTCTTCTTTCACATTGTCTAATTCTCTCTAGATTTTAATCTATTCCTCTTCTTCTAACCCTCTATTTTCAAAACTGTTTTACCGTGTTTTATATTTTCTTGCTACCGTAGCCCATCCTTCTTCCTTCTATTCACTTCCACTCTCTTACCTCCACCTTCCCATATTTCTTCACATATCCATATGGCGGATTTTCTCTCTTTGGTCCTCTTGGCGGCGTCTACTTTCATGGCGGGGTGATACACTCAAAGGCTCGGCAAGGAGTTGACGGCGTTCTTCATCCTATTGGCTTACAATTTCTTTTCTCTTCTTTTATTTTACAAGTTGTAATTTTAGTTTTCATATACATTGTACTTGTCACCTCTCATAGCAATAAAGTTGATCTTTGTGAAATTATGTTTATCTTTCTATCTCTTCCAAATTCTTTTCTTAAACCCTCCCATATTCTTTAAATAGTTTTCATGCAATTTATCTTTCCTTAGATTAATCACACTCAAAAATTTGATTTTCAAAGCATAAGGTGTTTTTCCAACTTATTCTATAAAGATTATTCCTCCTCGTGGGATCGACTCTGCTTACCACTATATATTTGATTTTTCCAATCTTTTAAAGTGAGTGATTGTGAATATTTTGAAATTGTGGCACGGTTTTCTTAACGACACTAGTCTGTGCGCATCAATTTTTGGCGCCGTTGCCGGGGAGGAAATTAATTTTTATGTTGAGAAATTCCTTGTTTTTGATTTGTATATAGTTTTCTTAATTTTTTTATTTTTATTTTACAGGAAAAAAAAATCAAAAAATCAAAAAATCTAAAGAAATTCGGACTTGAAATTCTAAGAAATAAAATCTGTCACAGGAAGCGTCGCTAAATCCCCGATCTGTCACAGAAAGCAGAAATTCAAAAAAATTCAGAAAAATCAAGCGTCGCTGAAAGGTCAGAAACGTAGGTAAAGGTCATGTTTTGCTAATTTCTGAAAATTCCCGGAAAAAAATCAAAAAAATTTTGAAAAATTTTGAAAAAATTCAGAACTCTAGAAAACACCAAAAACATGCTTTTAGATTTTATTTTGCAGTAGTTTGCATATTGTGTGGTATTTTTAGTTTATTGTCTCTTTCATTCATATCTCTATTTGAAAATTGAAAAAAAAACTAAAAATTTCTCTAAAAATAAAAAAATCAGAAAACAGAAAATTCATCATGCTAGCATATCTCCATGTTAGTTGTATTACTTTCATGCATTTATGCACTTAGTTGTTCTTTTTATTTTTCATTCTTTATTTACAACATCTTTTGAAAAAAAAATTCTCTTCTCATATATTTCCCCTTCTTAAGGGCATTAGGATCTTTAGACCCCTCTTAGATTTGGAAGGACATTCTATTGAGCATTCCATCTCTTTGGACTTGAAATTCTATTTTTAAGACCTCCATAAGTCCCCGCACCCGTGGGTTCCCTCACAGACGCCGGGCAGGTTGTACCACGAAGTACCTTGGAGTTAGAGTGCCCTTAGAAGGTTTTCCATAAAAAAATATAAAGAAAAAAAACCAAATCATCATTCTTGCATTCATATAGTTAATCCTTGCATTTGCATAGTCTAGTTAACCCATAACCCATTCATATAGGGATTCATTGCATTTTGAAAAAAAAAATCAGCATTACCTTTTGGGCCCTTTGCATCACATGCAAGGTAGGAGATCCCTCCACCCTCATTTGATAGGACCCATTAGTGAAGTTGAAAGGTTAGTGCATTCTAAGTCCCAGCCCCAACCTAACCTCGTGGAGAATCAAAATCAAAACTAACAAGTGCAACAAGTCCCTAAGCAAATGAAGGATTATTTCATACCGAACTAATATCAACCATCCTTCTATGTTCAAGCACCTTAGAACCAGGCGGTACATTATGAGATTAAATCTAGCACCATTCAGATGTTGCCATCATTTTATGGTAACCCTAATGAAGATCCATACAAACATCTAGATGAGTTCCTCCAGATCTGTTCAACTGTCAAAATCCAGAACTTCTCGGATGATGCCCTTAAGCTTACTCTCTTCCCATTCTCCCTTAAGGACAAAGCTAAATATTGGTTGGGAGCCTTGGGTAGAACAATAGACACATGGGGAGAGATGCAAAAAGAGTTCTTGAAGAAATTCTACCCCATTGGTAGAACTAATACTATGAGAAGGGCCATCACTGGATTTACACAAAATTTTGGGGAACAAATTTATGAGGCCTAGGACAGGTTGAAAGATTTATTGAGAAAATGCCCCCATCATGGCCTATCTAGATGGCAAATCGTGCAAGCATTTTATGAGGGATTAACGGAAAGCTATAGACAAATGATAGATGCCTCATGTGGGGGCGCTTTCATGAGTAAAAGTGAGGATGAAGCTTATGATTTATTTGAGATGTTAAGTGAAAATTCTATTAGTCATGCTTCACTTTCTTCCTATGAAAGGATGATTGGACCTGCTAAGAAGGGTGGGCTATTTGAAGTCAAAAGTCAAGGAGAGTTGGAGAATAGGATGGATATTAATGAGCTTGCTCAGAAGTTGAATAAAGTGGACTTGTTGGCACAAAGGATGGAGAAGGTAGATTTGGTAGCACAAAAGCTAAATCAATTATTATCCATGAATAAACAAAAACCTTCTTTTCCTTCTATCCAACAAAATCAACCTTTCTCAGATTCCAACCTTCAAGAACTTTGTGCTTTATGTTCTAGCCCAAATCATGCTGTCATTGATTGCCCTACAGCGGCCCAACTTCTCCCGTTCATTCAAGAACAAGTCTTTGCTGCTCAGGGAGTCTCCAAGCCTAATTATGATCCATATTCCAATACTTACAACCCGAGCTGAAGAAATCACCCAAATTTTTCTTGGAAATCACAACAAGGACCATCTACTCAAGTCAATCCCTCAATTTCTAAACAATCTTTTCAAGTTCCGAACCAGTCTCACCAACATCTTCAAACCCCTTTTCAACATAATCAACAACAATAACTTCCATTTCAGCAATCATCGTTCCATCATGCTCAGGCCCCATATCAACAAGCTCCATCATTCTAGGGCCAATATAATCAATTTTCATCACATCGTTATCAACCTCAAGCCCCATTTCAAGCTCCTCCTCAACCCCCTCCTCAACCCCCTCAGCCTCATTTTGAAGATAAATTTGACCAACTTCAGCAACTTATTCTTTCTCAGCAACAATCAATTGCTAAGTTAGAAGGTCAAATAGGTCAGCTGGCGGCTAGTAATATGAGGAGAGATGTTCGGCAGTTACCTAATCAACCCATAGCTAATCCCCGCAATCAACAACCTCCGGGTTTTCAAAAAAGAGCTCATATTCTTCCCCTTCCAAATCAGCCCAATCAACCTCAGCCACCCCCTCCTATCATTCCTCAATTCGAGAATGCCAAAGCTATCTCTACCCTTAGGAGCGGGAAAATTCTCAATGATCCATATTAGGCTAAGGATGTGGGTGGTAGTTCGGGCCAAGATGCCTAAGAAGAAGAAAGTGATAATGAGGAAGAAGAGCCGATAATTGTTCAAGAGAAAAAGAAGCCGGATGGGGGGGAGAAGATGATGGACAAAGGAAAGGTCAAGGTTGATGAAGGTTTTCAAGGATATGTTCCTAAAGTCCCTTTTCCGAATGCATTAAAGCCAAAAGCTCAAAAGAAGCCAGTTCAACAAGAAGAGATGTTGGAATTATTTAAACAAGTCAATATTAATATTCCACATGGATGCTATTAAACATGTGCCGGCGTATGCCAAGTTTTTAAAAGAGCTTTGTACACCAAGAAGGGAGCCGAAGGCGACAACACAGAAGATCCGTCTATCTGAAGATGTTAGTGTTGTTTTAATAAATTCTTTACCAAAGAAGTTGAAGGACCCTGGTTGTAGAGCCCCAAAATTTATAAAAGTAATTTCTAGTTATTTAAATAATATTCTAGCATTAATTGGGCTAAATAATCAATATAGGGCCAAAATTTTGTTAATCAATTAACCTAACCCACTTAATTAAAGTCCAAAAGGGTTTAGGACCTAGACTATTAGGTTTGGCCCATATTCTAGAAGGTATTTAAGCCTAACCACGGATATTAAGGATAAATACTAATAATATAAGATAATGATTTAGATAATTAACAAAAGAGTTTTTATAAATTGAAACTCTAAACTACGATAACTGTAACGGTCTATCGTAAGACCGCCACATACATGTAACGCATGGGCACTCGACCGTTACATTCCTGTTAGTTCCGTAAGTGAAGGAACTCATGAAAAGATTGGAACTTGATGTTCCTATCCACTATGGATCGACTTGGGAAGGATTGTAAAAACTCTAAGCACTCTTAGAGATTAGGATTTGATGAAATAAGGACTCTAAACTTGATCTAATCCTCAAACCCTAGCCAAACTCTATAAATAGGGTATAGTTCTGAACTGTGCGACCCTTACTATTTGGGCGTAAAGAAGCAAGGTAAGGAGTCATTATCTCAGGTACGTTCTTTAGAATAATTTGTTCACAATACTTTAGACTAACTCCCCTCCGAATTTCACATCTTTAGGTCAAGAGGGCGTGGAGTTAGAGCCTAAAGAAGTTGCTGAAAAAGTCACAAGAGAAGGAAGGGATCTAGGGCAGGATTCTCAACCAAATTCAGAAACTACAGTCTAAGTAAGAGGTAGGTTATCTCATGAATGGCAAAAATAACATGATAGGACTAAAAGCCCTCTGGTTTGATTGAATTCATGCATTATAGAGCATTGATTTCATGTTTTATTTAATCTATGCACATCATGCACCTCTTAGCCAAATTAAGAAATTAAAACATGACTATTCATCTATTCATGATTACCTATGCATGTAGATGGCATTACTTCGTTAACATGACTAGAAGCTCATCATGTTTTGATAAAAGACATGATGTGAGTTGATCTCTTAGTTTCTATGATTGTTTTCTGTTAGCAGATACTGTAATGCACTAGCATAGGACCGTCACTTTCAAGTAACGGCCCTACGACAGACCGTTACACACTTTATGGTATTGGAATTGCACGGTTGATTCTAACGCGCTTGGATAAACGCGTTACAATCATGTAACGGTTGGGTCCTGACCGTCACTTTCACTGTGACGTCCCATCTCCAGACCGTTATATCCTGTGTTCTGTCAACCCTATGACTGAATACAACCTGCCAATCTTATTATGGTTAAAACCTAGTTACCTAAGTTTTAAACCTAATCATGTGATTTTAAGGATATTTGATTATTCATGATAGGTATTGCATGTTTTGTCATCACTTCTACCTAAGTTATGTTAAACCAAATTCTATAGTTTTGTACTATAAAGCATGACTTTTTAACATTGTATTGACGGAGTTTTTATCATGATTTTCACATTGATTATACATGTCTCTCTCTGTCAATAGAGTCAATTCTATAAGTACATGGCACATATTCCGGTATGTTGTCATTAGTTCACACTTTGCACTATAGGAACACAATCTTGGACATGAGGACCTCTCTATTGGATAATCCTTCCAATGGACTAGAAAATCATTGTTTCAAGGCCTCCGTAATTCTCCGCGAGCCTGGGATTCCCACTAGGACGCCGAGTTGGTTGTACCAATGAAAGCCCATTAATTAGAACACTCTATCGTGGTTTTGATTCTTGAAATGTAACGGCCTTGAACTGGACCGTCAGGCTCACGTAACGGCCCAGTGCCAGACCGTCACATTCCTCTGAGTCTATTTTTATCTTTCTGGACTCAGATCACTGTAACGGCCCATTACTGGCGCGTTACATAATGTAACGGCCCAGCAAATGACCGTTACATAGCTTGTTTACGTTAACCCAAGGTTTGACCAAGGGTTGATATTCTATGATTCTAGACAAACTTTGATAATCTAGAACTTGTCATATTGCTTAAATTGATCTAAAAGAAATGGAAGTTAAGGAAAATACCGTTATACTGTCGATTTATTCTATAAGCATAACTTAGTTTAAATATCATTCTTGATCTCATATATTCAAAATTGAAGCATTCATTCATTGATTATTGTTATCATGGAATTATTGGAAGTGCTATATTCTTGGCCATACGTTACTGTTATACTGCGTGGAAGTAGCTTAATTTATAACTGAAGATGCGATCGAGCGCTGATTGTGTTCAAGGGCTCTATGCTAGTCCCCTCGGTTGATTGCCGGAAACATACTATTTTATAAACCATTGGGTATGATGCTACTGGCGTCGCATTGCGCTGGGAGTACTATTTCTATAAATAAGTGAAGATCCACGGCACAACATGACATTCTTGCTTGATAGTCCACAGAAATTCACGAAACACTTGCTCTTAAGTATAAGATGCTAAAGTGAGGAATATGTGGCTTGCTAGTACAATCTCGTTACATTCTTGTTCATGGAAGGCCAATATCATGTTCTTGTTATATTCTTGCTAGCTCATTCTTGATCATTCTATCTTACATGGTTATCTTGTTTCTATTGATTTGATCGCATGATTGATTCGCATTGCATGATTTTACCTTATTTCTTTAGAGCTAAGATGATAATTACTTAAAAAGTGCCTTCATGTTGATGCGAAGATACCTACTGGGCAAGTGTGCTCATGACCTATTTTCTAATATTTTTCAGGAGTTGGAAATAGTTCAGATTCGGATTCGGGCTATACTAGTAGTGGATCCAGAAGTGAGTGAAAGTGTTATAAAGATGAGAGTGAAGACTTAGGAAGTTAAAGTGTCTAGATTGAGTCAATGTAATTTTCCTATTTCTTGAGTCTAGTAAAATGGAAATCAAATTAGTGATTGTATCTTGAATATTGATCATTTATGAAATAAAGTTGGAGTTTGAATATTATTGTGCAATTGCATTTATTTATGTGATTGTCTTGCGCTCTGATTGATTCTTGCTTGCGAGAGGCTTACCATGCCGGCTGTTCGCGCTCCCCGAGCGAGTCTTCCGCTATAATAAAGGCTCGAGGCGTGACAGTTAAGTTGGTATCAGAGCCTAAGTCTCAGGACTTAAGGAAAGGAGTCATGTCATAGGATAAGTCCAAGGTTAAGGACCCATACCTATGAACTAAGGAAAAAAAAATTTCACACCCATGTGAGGATTGGGTAGAACCCGGGATAAGATAGCTAATTAGCTTTAAGAATTATTTTGCTTATTCCAATTTCATGAGAGATAACAAGTTGTTATTTTCTCTCAGGTACCCTAATTTCCAAATGGCTCCTCGTGTAGATTGGGACGGTATGCAACAAACTGTTGCCGGCCTCACCCAGGCACTACAAACTATAGCACAAGGTGGTGCGGGGGCAAGGGCAGAAGACCTTCATCGCAATTTTCGGAGTCTAAATCCTCCGCGTTTCTATAGATCTTCCAATCCAGACGAAGCAAAAAATTAGATCGACGAGATGAATAGGATATTTGATGTTATTCAATGCACTGATCTGGAGAAAGTCCGTCTAGCTACGTTCCAATTAAACAAGGATGCTCGCACTTGGTGGAAATCGGTTCCGGCACCTCCAGCCGATGCGCCACATACATGGAATGTTTTTCTCACTTTATTCCGTGCCAAATATTTCTCCGAGCATGTAAAGGAAAGGAAGGCTATGGAGTTTGCCTCCCTTCGTCGAGGGATGATGTCCGTGGCAGAATATGAGTTACAGTTTTCAAGACTAGCACCGTATGCACCACATTTGATTAGTACAGACTTATTAAAAGCAAACCGATTTATGGACGGGTTACGGCCCGGTTTCATTCAACAACTGGGGACACAGAATATCCGCACTTATGCGGAGATGGTTCAAAGGGCATATCTATGCGAGAGGACCTTAGAGAAGGTCGAAAGGTTGAAAGGAAAGGGAGAAGAATCTAGCCGGCGCCCTGATCGGCATTATAAGAAGGAGAAGTTCAGCATCACGGAACCATACAAAAGCCGTGATAACAAGAAAAGATCAAGGAACGGGAATGGTGGAAGTTCTCAAAAGAGTAGTAAAAAGGTGAAGGAAGAAAAGGAGCAAGTCGCCTCAGCGTGCACCTTTTGTGAGAAATTCGGCCACTCGGCTGAAGAATGCTGGAAGCGCCTAGGTGCTTGTTTGCATTGTGGGAGTAGGGAGCATCGTGTGCCAGATTGCCCCCTTATGAAAGACCAACCAAATAATGGAGGACGTAGGAGGCAGGCTCGCCTCAATGCAGTTATAGATGAAGAAGAAGCGCCCAGGGATCAAAATGATGGGCTCATGGAAGGTACTCTTCAAATCTGTTCTCGTCCTGCATTCGTGCTATTTGATACTGGTGCTTCTCATTCTTTTATCTCCACCACTTTTACAAAAACCTTACCAACTGCATCAGTTCCCCTACCTTCAGATCTCGCTATTACTACACCTTTAGGATCTGGAACTAAGCTTACCAACTATTGTCCTGATTGTGAGGTAGTGGTAGAAGGACACAATCTCCCCGCCAACTTAGTATGCCTTGATATGAAAGGTTATGATGCCATTTTAGGGGTAGATTGGCTTGTAGACCATGATGCTTATATCAACTGCCGAAATAGAATTATATCTTTCCGAAAACTCGGTCTTCTAAGATTTTCCTTTCTTAGCATCAAATATAAGAAGCATCCTACCATTATATCTTCTCTACACGCCTGCAAACTTATCTCGAAAGGATGTGAAGTTTTTCTTGCTTCAGTCATTGTCACCGAATCTAAGGAAATTATCCTAGCAAATATTCCTATTACAAATGAATTCCCTGACGTGTTCCCATCTGAACTACCTAGTTTACCGCCCGAGAGGGAAGTAAACTTTACCATTGAACTCATTCCAGGTGCAACACCTGTTTCTATAGCCCCTTACAGGATGTCCCCCACAGAACTCAAGGAATTAAAGAAGTAATTACAGGAACTTCTGGACAAGGGTTTTATCAGACCTAGCACATCCCCTTGGGGTGCGCCGGTTCTATTTGTCAAGAAGAAGGATGGTTCTCTCAGGTTATGCATTGACTACCGGCGATTGAATCAACTTACAATCAAAAATAAATACCCATTGCCGCGTATTGATGAGCTCTTCGATCAGCTTTCGGGAGCAGAATATTTTTCTAAGATTGACCTAAGATCAGGTTATCATCAGCTTAGAATCAAAGAAGAGGACATTTACAAATCGGCTTTTTGAAGTCGTTATGGCCACTATGAATTCGTGGTAATGCCGTTTGGGTTAACTAATGCCCCAGCAGCATTCATGCAACTTATGAACAGTGTCTTCCAGCCATATTTAGATCAGTTCATCTTCATCTTCATCGATGATATCCTGATATACTCCAAGACTAAAGAAGAACATGAAGAACATCTAAGGATAGCTTTGCAAACACTTAGAGAACATAAGCTATATGCCAAACTCAATAAGTGTGAATTCTGGCTCAAGGAAGTCTCATTCCTAGGCCACATCGTTTCAAAAGAAGGTATTGATGTGGATCCTTCTAAGGTAGAAGCTGTCTGAGATTGGAGCCGACCAACGACTATATCTGAACTTAGAAGCTTTTTGGGTCTAGCAGGTTATTATAAAAGATTCATAAAGGACTTTTCAAAGATCGCTTTAACTAGACTTACCAGAAAAGAAAATACTTTTATCTGGTTGAAGTACTGTGAAAAGAGTTTTCAAAATCTTAAGAATCATCTTACAACAGCCCCTGTTTTGTCATTACCAATAGAGGGTGCTGGATTTGAAGTATATACGGATGCATCTGGAATTGGCTTAGGGTGTGTCCTTATGCAAGATGGAAAGGTGATTTGCTATTCTTCAAGACAATTGAAACGTCACGAAGAAAATTATCCTGTACATGATTTGGAATTAGCAGCAGTTATTTTCACCTTGAAAATTTGGCGTCATTATCTTTATGGAGAAAAGTTCACTGTCTATTCGGACCATAAGAGTTTGAAATATTTATTTTCTTAAAAAGAGCTTAACATGAGGCAGAGGAGATGGTTGGAATATCTTAAAGACTTCGATTTCGCTATTCAATATCACCCTGGCAAGGCAAATGCTGTAGCAGATGCACTCAGCAGGAAACCAATTGGTATGTTTTCAAGTCTCATGATTAGTATGACTAACCTTGTTCCTCAATTTGTTCAATTGAATCTAGATGTTGACATTAAGGAAGATAATTGTTTCATGGAAAATATCCGAGCTCAACCAACATTGATTGAGGATTTGGCCAAGTTACAAGAGGATGACCCAATTTTACTGGAAATTAAGGCCAAAATTGAACAAAGACCGGATTTTTCTATATCCGAAGATGGAAGAATGCTATTCAAGGGCCGAATGTGTATACCTGATCATGAAGATACAAAGAAATTGATCTTAGAGGAAGCACATAAATCAAAGTATACCATTCATCCAGGAGGTACAAAAATGTATCAGGATCTCAAAAGAAACTTTTGGTGGCCCAATATGAAGAGGGAAGTAGCTGACTTTGTATCTCGGTGTCTCACATGTCAACAAGTGAAGGCGGAACATTTCAGACCCGCATGTAAATTACATCCCTTAAGTATCCCGGAATGGAAATGGGAAAGCATAGGAATAGATTTCATTATGAGACTACCTAAGACAAGAGGTGGACACGATGGACTATGGATAATTATAGACCGATTGACTAAATCTGCACATTTCATACCAATAAAAAGTCAATGGTCTGTAGATATTCTAGCAGCACTATACATAAAAGAAATTGTCAAGTTACATGGAGTCCCTGTCGCTATTGTATCAGATAGAGATCCCCGATTCACATCACAATTCTGGAAAGGTTTACAACACTCACTTGGGACTAGATTGAATTTTAGCACAGCTTTCCATCCACAAACTGATGGACAAACAGAAAAAACAAATCAAGTGGTAGAAGATATGCTCAGGGCTTGTGTCATTGATTTTGGAGGAAGTTGACATGATCACTTGCCTTTGGTAGAATTTGCATATAACAACAGCTATCAAGCAAGCATACAAATGGCACCTTTTGAAGCTCTATATGGGAAAAGTTGTCGATCACCAATATGTTGTAATGAAATAGGGGAAAGGCAATTTCTAGGCCCCGATTTAATCAGGGATTCTACAGAGAAAATCAAGCTCATTCAGGAAAGGATGAAAATGGCACAAGATAGGCAGAAATCTTATGCTGACAATCGAAGGCGCGACTTGGAATTTCAAGTAGGAGAACATGTATATCTAAAGGTTTCTCTGGGTCGTGGTATTCGAAGATTTGGCATTAAAGGAAAGCTAACCCCAAGATTTATCGGTCCATTTGAAATCCTCGAAAGGATCGGTGAAGTGGCTTATAAATTGGCTTTGCCACCACAGTTAGCAGGAGTTCATGACGTATTTCACGTCTCGATGCTGAAGAAGTATGTGTATGATCCAGATCACATTATCACTTATGACAATCTGGAGATTCAGAAGGACTTGACATATGAACCAACGCCAATGAAGATTTTGGAACGAGAAGTACGTCAACTCAGAAATAAGGTCATTCCTATAGTTAAGATTCAATGGAAGAAAGCATGGCCTTATGAAGCAACATGGGAAACCGAATCAGCAATGCAGAAAAGATTCCCGGAATTGTTTGACTGTAAGTACACTCTCCTCAATCCATGAATTGAATTTGGGGACCAAATTCTTCTAAGTGGGGGAGGGTGTAGAGTCCCAAAATTTATAAAAGTAATTTCTAGTTATTTAAATAATATTCTGGCATTAATTGGGCTAAATAATCAATATAGGGCCAAAATTGTGTTAATCAATTAACCCAACCCACTTAATTAAAGTCCAAAAGGGTTTAGGACCTAGACCATTAGGTTTGGCCCATATTCTAGAAGGTATTTAAGCCTAACCACAGATATTAAGGATAAATACTAATAATATAAGATAATGATTTAGATAATTAACAAAAGAGTTTTTATAAATTGAAACTCTAAACTACGATAACTGTAACGGTCTATCGTAAGACCGCCACATACATGTAACGCATGGGCACTCGACCGTTACATTCCTGTTAGTTCCGTAAGTGAAGGAACTCATGAAAAGATTGGAACTTGATGTTCCTATCCACTATGGATCGACTTGGGAAGGATTGTAAAAACTCTAAGGACTCTTAGAGATTAGGATTTGATGAAATAAGGACTCTAAACTCGATCTAATCCTCAAACCCTAGCCAAACTCTATAAATAGGGCATAGTTCTGAACTGTGCGACCCTTACTTTTTGGGTGTAAAGAAGTAAGGTAAGGAGTCATTATCTCAGGTATGTTCTTTAGAATAATTTGTTCACAATACTTTAGACTAACTCCCCTCCGAATTTCACATCTTTAGGTCAAGAGGGCGTGGAGTTAGAGCTAAAGAAGTTGCTGAAAAAGTCACAAGAGAAGGAAGGGATCTAGGGCAGGATTCTCAACCAAATTCAGAAACTACAGTCTAAGTAAGAGGTAGGTTATCTCATGAACGGCAAAAACAGCATGATAGGACTAAAAGCCCTTTGGTTTGATTGAATTCCATGCATTATAGAGCATTGATTTCATGTTTTATTTGTTCTATGCACATCATGCACCTCTTAGCCAAATTAAAAAATTAAAACATGACTATTCATCTATTCATGATTACCTATGCATGTAGATGGCCTTACTTCGTTAACATGACTAGAAGCTCATCATGTTTTGATAAAAGATATGATGTGAGTTGATCTCTTAGTTTCTATGATTATTTTCTGTTAGCAGATACTGTAACGCACTAGCATAGGACCGTCACTTTCAAGTAACGGCCCTACGACAGACCGTTACACACTTTGTGGTATTGGAATTGCACGGTTGATTCTAACGCACTTGGACAGACGCGTTACAATCATGTAACGGCTGGGTCCTGACCGTCACTTTCACTGTGACGACCCATCTCCAGACCGTTATATCCTGTGTTCTGTCAACCCTATGACTGAATACAACCTGCCAATCTTATTATGGTTAAAACCTAGTTACCTAAGTTTTAAACCTAATCATATGATTTTAAGGATATTTCATTATTCATGATAGGTATTGCATATTTTGTCATCACTTCTACTTAAGTTATGTTAAACCAAATTCTATAGTTTTATACTATAAAGTATGACTTTTTAACATTGTATTGACGGAGTTTTTATGATGATTTTCACATGGATTATACATGTCTCTCTCTGTCAATAGAGTCAATTCTATAAGTACATGGCACATATTCCGGTATGTTGTCATTAGTTCACACTTTGCACTATAGGAACACAATCTTGGACATGAGGACCTCTCTATTGGATATTCCTTCCAATGGACTAGGAAATCATTGTTTCAAGGCCTCCGTAATTCTCCGCGAGCTTGGGATTCCCACTAGGACGCCGAGTTGGTTGTACCAATGAAAGCCCATTAATTAGAACACTCTATCGTGGTTTTGATTCTTGAAATGTAACGGCCTTAAACTGGACCGTCAGGCTCACGTAACGGCCCAGTGCCAGACCGTCACATTCCTCTGAGTCTATTTTTATCTTTCTGGACTCGGATCACTGTAACGCCCCATTACTGGCACGTTACATAATGTAACGGCCCAGCAAATGACCGTTACATAGCTTGTTTACGTTAACCCAAGGTTTGACCAAGGGTTGATATTCTATGATTCTAGACAAACTTTGATAATCTAGAACTTGTCATATTGCTTAAATTGATCTAAAAGAAATGGAAGTTAATGAAAATACCGTTATGCTGTCGATTTATTCTATAAGCATAACTTAGTTTAAATATCATTCTTGATCTCATATATTCAAAATTGAAGCATTCATTCATTGATTATTGTTATCATGGAATTATTGGAAGTGCTTTATTCTTGGCCATACGTTACTGTTATACTGCGTGGAAGTAGCTTAATTTATAACTGAAGATGCGATCGAGCGCTGATTGTGTTCAAGGGCTCTATGCTAGTCCCCTCGGCTGATTGCCGAAACATACTATTTTATAAACCATGGGGTATGATGCTACTGGTGTCGCATTACGCTGGGAGTACTATTTCTATAAATAAGTGAAGATCCACGGCACAACATGACATTCTTGCTTGATAGTCCACAGAAATTCACGAAGCACTTGCTCTTAAGTATAAGATGCTAAAGTGAGGAATATGTGGCTTGCTAGTATAATCTCGTTACATTCTTGTTCATGGAAGGCAAATATCATGTTCTTGTTATATTCTTGCTAGCTCATTCTTGATCATTCTATCTTACATGGTTATCTTGTTTCTATTGATTTGATCACATGATTGATTCGCATTGCATGATTTTACCTTATTTCTTTAGAGCTAAGATGATAATTACTTAAAAAGTGCCTTCATGTTGATGCGAAGATACCTACTGGGCAAGTGTGCTCATGACCTATTTTCCAATATTTTTCAGAAGATGGAAATAGTTCGGATTCGGATTCGGGCTATACTAGTAGTGGATCCAGAAGCGAGTGAAAGTGTTATAAAGATGAGAGTGAAGACTTAGGAAGTTAAAGTGTCTAGATTGAGTCAATGTAATTTTCCTATTTCTTGAGTCTAGTAAAATGGAAATCAAATTAGTGATTGTATCTTGAATATTGATCATTTATGAAATAAAGTTGGAGTTCGAATATTATTGTGCAATTGCATTTATTTATGTGATTATTTTACGCTCTGATTGATTCTTGCTTGCGAGAGGCTTACCATGCCGGCTGTTCGCGCTCCCCGAGTGAGTCTTCCGCTGTAATAAAGGCTCGGGGCGTGACACTGGTGCTCCATTAAGTAGGTGTGGTGACATTTGATAAAGCTTTGCTAGATCTTGGAGCTAGTGTTAATTTGTTACCCACCTGCATTTATGAGCAATTTGATTTAGGGGAATTGAAGCCCACTTCTATTATCCTTCAACTGGCGGATCGGTCTGTTAAGACACCAAAGGGTTTGTTGGAGGATGTGATAGTGAAAATTCATGAATGCTATTTCCCAGTGGACTTTTTAATCTTAGATATGGCCTCATCCCAAGAGTTAAAGCATACAGCAATCATTTTGGGACGCCCATTTTTGGCTACGGCAAAGGCCTATATTAATTGTGCCACTGGGATGATGGATATTACCTTTGGAGGAGAGAAGATCTCATTGAATGTTTTTAAAGGTTCACAATACCCGGATCATGAGGGAGAATGTAATGTCATTGATATTTTTGAGGAAATGATTGAAGAAGGTCCGGATATGAAGGAGAATGTGATTGAAGAGGGTAGTTTGCTTCAGGATTCACCTCTTTCTTATTCTAGTGTGGAGCCTCTTACTCCATTAAGATCTGAACCAGTTCTTCCATCTCTTGATCAGCCGCCCGTTTTGGAACTTAAGCCTCTGTCGGATTCATTGAAATATGCTTATCTAGGCCCAGATCATACCTTGCCTGTTATCATTGCTTCTAATCTTACCTCTACTCAGGAATCTCAACTTTTAGAAGTTCTTAAGGAGCATAGGGGGGCGATAGGATGGTCTATGGTAGATTTGAAGGGTATAAGTTCGGATGTTTGCATGCATTATATTTACTTAGAGGACAATGCCAAGCCGAGCAGAGAGATGCAACGTCGGCTGAATCCAAATATGAAAGAGGTGGTGAAGAAGGATGTTGTTAAGTGGTTAGACACTGGGATAATTTATCCCATTTCTGATAGCAAATGGGTTAGCCCGACACAAGTGGTTCCTAAGAAGTTGGGGCTGACAGTGGTCACAAATGAAAATGGAGAAGAGGTGCCCATGCGATTACAGACGGGATGGAGGGTTTGTATTCATTACAGGAAATTAAATTCAGTAACAAAGAAAGATCATTTTCCACTCTCGTTTGTTGATCAAATTCTGGAGAGATTGGCTGGGCAACAATATTTTTGTTTCTTGGATGGTTATTCCGGATATAATAAAGTTGCTATCTATCCGGAGGATCAAGAAAAAACCACTTTTACGTGCACCTATGGCACGTTTACTTTTTGAAGGATGCCTTTCGGGCTTTGCAATGCTCCCGCTACCTTTCAGCAGTGTATGATGTCGATATTTTCTGACATGGTGGGAGAGACTTTGGAAATTTTCATGGATGATTTCTCGGTGTTTGGTGATTCATTTACGGGGTGCTTGAAAAATTTGACTCGGGTTTTGAAAAGGTGCATTGAATCTAATTTGGTGTTAAGTTGGGAGAAGAGCCACTTTATGGTAAGAAAAGGTATAGTTTTAGGCCATGTGATTTCGGAAAGGGAAATAGAGGTCGATAAAGCCAAAGTAGATTTGATTTCCAATCTTCCTCCCCCTACATCTGTCAAGCAAATCAGATCCTTTCTTGGTCATGCGGGTTTCTATCACAGATTTATTCAGAACTTCTCTACCATTGCTCGTCCCCTCACACAGTTACTTGCGAAAGATACTATATTCCATTTCGATGATTCTTGTCTTAAAGCCTTTAATTCTTTGAAAGCGGCCCTTACTCAAGCTCCGATTCTTCAATCTCCAGATTGGTCGCTTCCTTTTGAGTTAATGTGTGATGCCTCAGACTATGCTGTTAGAGCTATCCTAGGACAAAGGATAGATAAGAAGCCCGTGGTAATATACTACGCGAGTCGCACCCTTGCTGATGCACAATTGAATTATACCACAACGGAAAAGGAACTGTTAGCTGTTGTTTTTACCCTAGAAAATTTTTATCATATCTTTTAGGGCCTAAGGTTATTGTTTACTTCGATCATTCTGCCTTAAAATACTTACTTTCAAGAAGGAAGCTAAGCCCCGTCTCATTAGATGGATTCTATTGTTACAAGAGTTTGATCTAGAAATTAGAGACAAGAAGGGGTTAGCCAATGTGGTTGTTGATCATTTATCCAGGATAGTGTTACCAGAAGGTGCTCCAATGTTTGATTCTTTTCCCGATGAGCAAATTCTTTCCCTCTCTCATTCTTCAAGTCCTTGGTATGCTAACATTGTTAACTACCTGGTGGTAGGTCAGATCCCGGGAAGGTGGACTAGGCAGGAGAAGGATCACTTCTTTTCTAAGGTAAAACACTATTTTTGGGAGGACCCTGAGCTGTTTCATATGGGTCCCGATCAGATCATTAGACGATGTGTCCCTGAAGAAGAACAACAATCAGTATTGAATTTTTGTCAAACTCTTGCTTGAGGGGGACACTTCTCTGGAAAGAAGACAGCGGCTAAAGTATTGCAAAGTGGATTCTATAGGCCCACTTTATTTAAAGATGCTTATGAATTTTCTAAATCATGTCTGAGATGTCAGGCTGTGGGTAATAATTCGAAGAGAGATATGATGCCGCTGAATCCCATTCTAATGGTTGAAATTTTTGATGTTTGGGGAATATATTTTATGGGACTGTTTCCATCTTCTTTTGGTAATGAATATATCTTGGTGGCGGTCGATTATGTTTCCAAATGGATTGAAGCCATTGCTACTAGGACAAATGATCATAAGGTGGTTATGAAGTTTGTGAAGAAGAATATATTTTCTAGGTTTGGTTGTCCTAGGGCTCTGATTAGTGATGAGGGTTCTCATTTCACTCATTTTCAATTCTGAGCTTTACTTCGTAAGTATGGTATCACTCACAAGCTTGCTACCCTTATCATCCCTAAACTAGTGGTCAGGTTGAAGTTTCTAATAGGGAGATCAAAAATATATTACATAAAACAGTTAGGCCGAATAGAAAAGACTGGTTTGAGAGACTAGATGATGCATTATGGGCCTATAGAACTGCATACAAAACTCCCATTTGCATGTCCCCTTACCATCTCATTTTTGGAAAAGCCTGCCACTTGCTAGTAGAATTAGAGCACCGAGCATATTGGGCCATAAAACATGTTAATTTTGATTTAACTCAAGCTGGGTCCCAAAGAGCCTTTCATTTGAATGAACTGGAGGAATTAAGGAACGAAGCCTATGAAAATGTGAAAATTTACAAAGCTAAAACCAAAGTATTTCATGATAAGCACATTCATAGAAAGAGTTTTCAAGAAAATCAAAAGGTTTGACTTTTTAATTCAAGGCTACGTTTGTTCCCTGGTAAATTGAAATCCAGATGGGATGGGCCATTTGTTGTTGTTAAAGTATTCGACCATGGAGCTGTTAAACTTTTAAATCCTCAAAATGGTCACATTTTTACTGTCAATGGCCAAAGGTTAAAACCTTACTTGGAGAATGAACAGTTAACTGTAAAAGAATCAATTGATTTATGTGATTTGGAGTAATTATTTGTGAGCCTTCATGCGTCTGGCTGAAGATAGAAAACCTAGCGCTTCTAGAGGTAACCCAAGATTTTTGTTATTTGGTGCTTTTGTTTAAGTGTGTTTTAGTTGTTAGATTCAAGCAAAGGAGAGGAAATTGTCGCTAAAGGGGGTTCTGCGCTGCACACCAGGTTGTCTCTTTCCTACTCATCAAACTTTACTGTTACATTGTTCTTTCATTTCAACTTTACATGCCATTGAGGACAATGTCATTCAAGTTGGGGGGAGAGGACAGAAAATTTTCATTGCATATAGTACAATCTGGTAGGGATTTTGCATGAATTCTTGCATATCATTTTTTAAAAATTTGCATGAAAGTGAAAAGATGAATCCCCAGTTGAGTTTTATGATTCATGCTTAAATTGGAAGTAATTCTGGATTAGAAAAGACTAAAGAGAAGGATGATGGAAAATTTATTTCGATCTAGCCATGGAAAACTGATGTAAGAATCTCTTTAAAGTTCATGTGTACTTTAGAAAAATGAAATTCACATTGCACACTAATGAAACAAGTAAGATAAGTCTTCTGCTATTTTGGGTATGTTGTTTGATGCTCTGCACTTTCTTAGAAGAAAGAGATCTTTTTATAAAGCTTTCTGTCAAGTTATCTGTCAAATAGGTGCAAAAGCACTATGAAAAAAAAAGAGAGAAGAAAGAAAAGGAGAAAGAAAAGAACACCATGAAAAATGCCTCTATTCTCAGTAACCGGGCCTACTTCACTTGAGACGTGTTGAGGTTCGCGTAAAACGGAAAAGAGAACCTGGATCTGCGTAGTCGGGCATGCTTCTCCTAAGGCAAGAGTCGAGGTTCGTGTGAAACAGAGAAAGGTAGTGCAGCATCATGTGTGTAAAAATGAAAAGATCCTGAAGGGACAAACAATTAAGGCAGACAAAAAGCTAGTATGCTTAATGCTCTGATCTAAGAGGTGCAGGGTTGAAAGGTACTTACTTAGAATAACAAATGGAGGATACAATTGTCTATGTTGTGGATTTGGTAGTTACACATGCACAAGTGCTATTGAACTTTACTTTGAATTCTTGATCATATACCTAAAATTTCAATATAAGGCTAGTATGAGCATTAATGATTCTGGATTCCTAATCTTTGGTTTATTCTATGAAGGGAGGGCTGGATATAAGAGTATGATCTTTGTGAACTCTTGTTGGTCCTAAATTTTGATTTAATTGCATTGCTAAGGGACTAGCAATGAGTAAGTTGGGGGGTGTGATAAGTGCTATATTTTACATCATAATTTACATCACATCCATCATCTTTGAGCATTATTTGAGTATATTTGTGCAACATGAGCATTAATTACATTCTCACACATTATTTGAGTCTTCATGTATTTTATCATCTTTTTGAGCTTAAAAGATCATGTGAGAAATATTTAAATATTTGCACAATCATTTTGGAATTAAATAGATTGGTATTTTAATTTTCAGGAAACATCAATCTAGATCAAGGCGCTATTTAAATAACGACAGCTTCTAGGGCGCGTATTCAGTAAGAAGCGACAGCTCCAAGTGCGTCAATTCATTTGAAAAAAGAAAAAGAATTAGCGCCCAAGATGAAGTCGCTAATTATTGAAAGAACGCCCATATAAACAGTCGTCAATTCTTATTTTACGAAAAATGAGACAAATAGCAAATAAGGAAATCAAAGAAATAACGCCCAAGTGAAGGGGCGCTACTTCAAGGAATGACGCCCTAGCTGAAGTCGCTATTTCAAGTTGAACCAGAAGTGGCAACTGCAGTTTCCCGATCGAAGTCTCCTTCCAATTTTCAAGCTTATCCAAGCTATATTCAAAGAAAGGAGGACTCCAAGGACGGAAGGAAGTCTAAATGGATCAAGTTGCATTGTTGGAAATTAGTTTTTGGATGAAATTGGGAACCACGATCATGGAAGGGTTCTAAACCCTATAAATAGGATGTTGTGTTCGGTCATGAGAGATAGCTAGTTGAAGGTCTGCCGTAGGGATTGATTTTGAAGCTTTTCCTTTCATCTTTTGCAGTTAAGTTCTTCTTCAAAGTTTTTCATTTTTACGTCTCCTAAAAATTTTCATTCTTCATCTTCTTCTAATTCTCCACCGTTTTTAATCTATTCTCAGTTTTTCAAGCATCTATCTCTGCGTTTTTACTGTTCATCTCTCTGCGTTTTTACTGTTCATCCAATTTTTATAAACTCTATTCTTTCTCATTTTTCTCCCCCTTCTAATCCTCATCTCTCTCTGTGTTCTTCACAAAAGTTATGCGGTTTTGAAAGTTCTTCAACTTCTTCTACCTCTTCTTCCAAATCTTCCTCGTTCTCAAGTTATTTATTATTTTCTAAATTTCAGATTTTTAGGGCTTTCACTATTCATCCGTGCATCACCTCCTGTTCTTCCTAGTTTTTCACCCTCTTCCACTCCTCTTTGTAATTTATGTTCTTCATCAAAGTTCTTCATTTTTCAAAGATCTATAACTTCTCTTTCTTCACCTTCTTATAATTCTTCCTGGTTTTAAGGATATTCTCAATTCTTTAATGTTTTATCCTGGGTTTTTCTGCACTATTCGTCTGCAACCACTCTCTGTTCTATCACGTTTTTCTCCCTCTTCCTCTCATTTTCTATCTTTGTGTTCTTCATCAATCTTCTTCCTCTCTTCGTCCTATACAATTTTCTATTCTTTCACATTGTCTAATTCTCTCTATATTTTAATCTATTCCTCTTCTTATAACCCTCTATTTTCAAAATTATTTTACCGTGTTTTATATTTTCTTGCTACCGTAGCCCATCCTTCTTCCTTCTGTTCACTTTCACTCTCTTACCTCCACCTTCCCATATTTCTTCACATATCCATATGGCGGATTTTCTCTCTTTGGTCCTCTTGGCGGCGTCTACTTTCATGGCGGGGTGATACACTCAAAGGCTCGGCAAGGAGTTGACGGAGTTCTTCATCCTATTGGCTTACAATTTCTTTTCTCTTCTTTTATTTTGCAAGTTGTAATTTTAGTTTTCATATACATTGTACTTGCCACCTCTCATAGCAATAAAGTTGATCTTTGTGAAATTGTGTTTATCTTTCTATCCCTTCCAAATTCTTTTCTTAAACCCTCTCATATTCTTTAAATAGTTTTCATGCAATTTATCTTTCCTTAGATTAATCACACTCAAAAATTCGGTTTTCAAAGCATAAGGTGTTTTTCCAACTTGTTCTATAAAGATTATTCCTCCTCGTGGGATCGACTCCGCTTACCACTATATATTTGATTTTTCTAAACTTTTAAAGTGAGTGAGTGTGAATATTTTGAAATTGTGGCACGACTTTCTTAACGACACTAGTCGGTGCGCATCAGCTTCCTGTAAAGATTTAATTTCCTCTTTTATATTTCAGTAAGTCTTCATTGAATGCGTCGACTCCATGATCTGCCTACGTCGACTCAGTATCCAGGGTTGCTGAGTGAAATTATGCTTATCTTCACGGTTGCATCGACTCTATAGTGTTATGGTGTCGACGCAGCTTGTTCACCACTTGAGTTCTGACTAGAGTGGCTTGGTTATGTCGACTCCATAAAGTTCTCGCGTCGACTCCATCATCTTGGTTCCTGACGACTGGCTGAAGAGTTCTGATTATTGCATCGACTCCAAGGAATTATTGCGTCGACTCATTACTACTATTGATGTCGGGATAGAGCTTCTACAAACTAGAGTCGACGCTATATGTTGACTCCTTTGTGAGTTTGAGCGAGGTCTTGCTAAAACTATTTTGTTGTTTGTTGTTGCGTCGACTCCATCCATCATAAATTGTGTTTTATGTCTTCTATTCTATCGACGCAATGAGGCATTGTGTCAGCTCAATCTTTGAGCTCAAGGTCATTTTACTTTTGTAGCGTCGACCCAGTACGTACACTACGTCGGCTCATCCATACTTGGTTTCTTCAACATCAAATAACTAATTTTCCTGTTGACCAAAAGAGATATATAACGTTAGAGATTTCAACAAGATTTGAAGATAATAAAAATTAATTCATAGTTAGTCATTATCAAAACCAGGGACACAATAATATCCTCACTTCTTTTCCATTTCGGGGGTACTTCAGACATTGGTGGAGAGTAGAGGGAACCACCTGGTTCTGGTGCAGCCATGGTCGGCCAAGTAGTGCCTTATACGAGGTGTTGGAGTTTATCACATGGAACTTCACTTTGGTAGCAAAATTGCCAAGTGAGAGATCGAACTCCGCCGCTCCCGTAGGAACTTCAAACTTCTGGTTGAACCCAACAATTCTCATATCCCTGACCTCGATCAGGTGCACATCAAAATAATATTTTTGATATACCCGATATGGGAGTATATTCACTGATGCCCTTGGGTCAATTAAAATTTTGCTTATCGGCTGACCATTCAGCTGCCCCTTCATGTAGAGCGGCCTATTGTGGCTGGCGGAGGGCAGAAGCATGGCTTCCTCTGTGAAAGTCATAGCCACCCCTGACTGCACCTTGGCAAAATAGCTCCCAAAGTGTGCCGGGGTCTACAAATCTGTGATGACGGCTTGTCTAGTTTCTTCATCTAGCAAGAGTATCTCCCAGACAGTGAACCATGTGGGGATTCTCTTTAGATGCTTCATTATTATATTACTGGCCCTGACATTGGCCAATTTCATTTCTTTGGCTTTATTACGCCTGCCATCATCATGTGCTCGGGGGGTCGGCTCAGAAGGAAACTCGTCTTTTTCTTCGGGGGCTACTTGGACCTGCAGCATCGGTTCGACTGGTTCCTTGTCTTGCATGAACTCAGTGAGACTTGGGATGCCAGCGTGGTTTTTATCTTCCAAGGGAGGGGCAGTTGAGGATGAAGTTAGGGTGCTTTTGGCCTTCGGCTCCTTTGGCAGACATGGCTGCCTGCCCTTTTGGGACAATAGAATTCTAGCGAACGAGGGGACCACTCGACCACTTGCATCTTCGGGGTAAAGACCAGGTGGAGGCGGGATCTACGCACCTTTGACTTCAGGCTCGCGGACCTGATACGGATGTTTGCCTCTGAACATAATGTTGTGGTTAGCCTGGGAAAGGCGCCCCCACTTCCTTCCAGACCTAGTGGCATGCTGGGAGGTAGAAGCTTCAGCCTAATTTGCCTCTGCGGGTGTGAGGCATATTTCTTCATCGTCTTCCTTAGAAATTTGGGCCATGTCGAACAAGGCCGATAGAGTGTTGCAAGAGACGGCAACACCCTTTCTTCTATTCTTAGATCTTTTCTTCTTTTTCTTCTCCTTCGCAGTTGGTAACTGCTCCCGCGAAGGTTCATCCCATGTACCTGGCTCCTCTGCTTCAGTTTCAACTTCTTCTGCCAGTCCTAGGGATTCGAAATGTTCCCAAGGGTCATACTCCTTTAGCTACATAGGCTGATTTTGGGCTGCTCATATTCATCTAGCATGTTTATAATTTATTGAAGCCGTTCGACTGTCGGACTGGCTTCTTTATGCACCCATAGGGGGGTTTGTTTCTTCTTGTTGTTGGTGGGCCTTCTGATGACCACTTGAGGAGCTGTCCCATACAAGACTGGGGTTATAACCAGTGGTGTCGGCTGAGGCGTGACACCCCGTATTTGAATTCCTGGGCCACATCGAGGTGCTGCCCTCCTTATTTTTGATGGCACAGTTTGCCAACTTCCCTGGTCCTTCACTGGTGCCATGATATAGGCCTCATAGGTGTGCTGGGTGCAGGCCTCTACCACTTCTTCGGGCAGCCATTGATATAAAGATATCATGTTAACTGTTGCCCCCAGAGTAGGCATTTCATGCGGGTGCGGGGGATCAACTTTTTGCTCCACCATTTGCAGCTCCCCTTTCTTAATTATAGACTCAATAGTGTCTTTAAAGACATAACATTCCTCTATAGCATGCCCGGGCATTCGATGATACGGGCAGAAATGAGGGTCATCCTTTCTTCTGAGGTCACTCGACATATTTGGCTCTGGGAGAGTGATCTTGTTGTATCTACTAACCCATTCAAACAAGACCCGGGTCTATCCCAAGGGAATGAATACAACTTTTTCATTTTCTCCCGTAGGAAAGGGCCTTCTTGTCGGTCGGCGGGCTTGGCCGGGGGAGGCTCAGTTACCCCTTTATCTTTTTCTTTCTGCTGCTCGAAGGCCTTGAAGTCAACTATGTGCACTTCTTTGGGCGTCGGCCACTTGTCAACTGGCTTGGCCTTCTGGCCTAAGGCGGCGGGAGCAAAGGAATATTTTTATAGAAATGCCTCAATTTCTTCCATGACATTGTTCAGTCTATCAAACGACTTGATTTCAGTGCCTATCATTCTCTCTAGCACTTCTTTTCTCAGATTCTGCTTGCATATTTGGACTGCATCCTCCTAGTGTAGGGGATATCTGCACCTCATGCTAATATTCCTCCATCTTTTAATATGTTTCAGGGCGGACTCATCGTTCCTTTGTCTGGTTGCATATAATTCGGCCATCGTCACCTCCCTCTCGACGATGTGGAACCTTTCTTTGAATTTCCTCTACATATCTAGCCAATCAACAATATACCCAGCCTGCAGACTCGAGTACCACTCGAAGGTGAGCCCTGTCAATGTGGACCCGAAGAACTTCAGCAGGTACGACTCGTTAGTAGTCAAGTCACCCATCAGATTAGTGTAGTAGGTGATGTGCTCCCGCGGAGACCCTTGCCCATTAAACTTTTCAAACTTTGGAGGCTTATTGATCCTAGGGAGCAGCCACTTGGCAGCATAATGAGGCGGGTATGGAACCCTGTATACGTCGAATGACGCGTAGTCACCATCGCCCCTTTCTGCTAGCTTCATCTCTATCATTTGCTCAACCATCAACTTGTTCATCACCGCCGGATCAACCAGACTTGGGTAGAAATGGACCTACTACATATGTGGCGTCGTCAACACTGCCGCGTGAGGAGTAACAAGGGACCCCTGAAATTGGAAGGTTGAGGGCTGCGGCGCATCCGCATGTTGTTGTTGCGGCGGAGGGATGCCCGGTGTAGTTGGGCATCGGCTAGGATGCGATCGCCTGCGGTGAGGCTTCAAACGCCTAGCTACTGCCCCCTAACATCCCACGTGGGTCTTCGGCCTCCCCAGGTGCGGGGGTATGGGTGTCCCTCTCGCTTAGTTGCTTCTTCAGCGTTTCAATTTCCTACTGATATTTCTGCAGCAGCATCAGCCAGGCTGGGGTATTAATAGAGGGACTGGGGATGCTGCCTCCGCCCTCAGCTGGTATTTCTTCGGATGATGTGGATAGCATCCCACCGTCCTCTTCAATTGTAATTACATTGGCAGTCAGCGCTGCCACAGCCTCGTTTGGCCTAGTTTCCTCCGTAAGGGTATGCAACACCTCGCTTACGGCTTTCCTTCTTCTCATTAAAGGTCCCTGCCACTCAGCAATTCTGATGACTTCTTCACGCTTGGTGGGTAAAGCCTCATAACGGCTGGACATGCCAGCCATATTGCAAGCATGGATAAACAATTCTCCGCCTCTTCTCGCTGTCTTGCTTGACGGCTTGCCCGGAAAGGTCAATCTTTTGAACACAGAAACTTTAGTCTTCACCTCCTCCCGAGGTGGGTATTCATAGCAATCCTCTTGGTAATTTCTTGACTCTACGCTAGGCAGAGGTTGGGACTCACGGTCCTCTCAGGCAACAAACACGGCCTGTAGAAGCCTTTGACGGGCCATAGGAGTTCTCCCTGGGCCTCTGAGATAATTCCTCAACGCTTCATTCACCTCCTCTAATGCCTGTGTGGAGGAGGAGGCAGGCGACAAAGCCCTCTCTTGTACACGGGGCTTTTGAACCGGGCGCCCTGGGCGGGCAACCTTGTTATGGTGGTGCCTGGAGTGGCGACAGATGTTCTCTGACCAGGCATGTACAACAGTCGCCGGTGGAGGGTGAGTTAGGGCCGATGACTCAGCCTCTTCATGTTACTTCGGCCTCTTCTGGTAAGCCTCTCAGGGCTTCACCTGGGCCGATGGAGTAACTCGGGTTCCTTTGGGCACCCATACATGCTTGTACTTAGCTGGCCTCGAGTCTAACTCATTCTTCGGCCTATGGGCCGCATTAGCATGCTTCTTTTCAATCTTCCCGAATGCCTGAAAAGAATTGTGCATGGGGACGGTGGACATGATCCGATCTGGGATCACTTCGGCCCTTTTACCGTTCAGATGGATTCTGACGTGTCCAATGAGGACTGATTTGCCGGAAGTAGAAAGCCGGCCCCTAGAAGCAGTAGTAACAACATTCTTCCGGAGTCTCCTTTGATGAGACACCGATCGCCTTCCAGTTGAGCCGACGTTTGGAGACACATGGTGGATGCAATAACTCATAGTCTTGACTGCTGCGCAGTCAGCAGTATTCACCGACAGCGTGGCAGCGGTCGATCGAACCGTAGCAGCTCCCATGACGGGAGCATTGGTTTCTTCGGGCCAGGGCCCCTGGGTTTCCTGTAGATCAATGAAGGCCACCCCCAAGAAGTTTAGGAAGCCTGACACTGGGGAGAAGTCTCCAAACTGCGTCGGCACCACCAGTTAGTCGTACCTGGCATGGCTTGCAATAACCTACGATCCGAAAGTGACGGCCATCGGAGTTGTCGGAATGCAACCTGCAATTGCAAATTAAACAGTTAGAATTTTAAGAAGAGGCCGTCGGGCCCCTGATCCTGGTGAGGATATGAAGGGAGGCTTAGCCCCACCAGGCGTGCCAGACTTATAGACGCACTTTTGACCTCATCTTTTGTTTATGTCTGTTTATTCGGGTACGATTTATTATTGTGTTTATTTAGTGCGTGGGCATGCCAGTCACAAAGTGACGGTTTATTCGGGCTCCGAATCAAGACGGTTCGGAACCACTAGTGCATGCCGTCTGTCTTTTTAGATGATAGTGGATTTCGTGTCGGGACCAGGACCCGCCGTGTCATAAAGATCATGTCGTTAATTACATCTCCCCGGAGGGGAGAAAACCCTTGATTAATCGCCAGGAAGAGGGGCCTTATGGCATAAAAATAGTATTAGTGAAAGAGATAAAGGATATATTGCATTGCATTGTAAGGCCCCATATCAGGGCGTAAACATTCAAATCGTGTCGGTCATTCACTGACCATTTCATGTTCGGCCAGAAGTCTGAGTTGGAAGCATGACAAAGATAGAGATAAAACCCGGGCAAATGTCTGCCAATTGCACAACACGTTTGATATTGGGGGTTAAAGACTTGGGATTAGCTTAGTGGGCTAATGGCCCAAGGCAAGGTCAAGTCGTGGCCATGATGGGGATGGTCGCCAAGGCCCAGGCCTGTCTTACAGGGGCGTCATTGATATTCCCTTGTCCAAGGTCTAGAGGAGGTCAGGTCTCCGGAACGAGTACCATTGTCTGCTCTTTGATAGTTATTACCCTTTTCATTATTATCATTTTGTTATCATTGTTTATTATTTTTTATTATTGCAATTTTTGTCATTATTATTATTATTATTATTATTATTATTATTATTATTATTATTATGCACAAGGCCCGGGGGGGCAAAATGGACTATTCTGACCAAAATCAGTCGACCTGAGCGGGATGGGTCGACTCTGGCCAAGGTTGGGTCGACTCACGCTAAGGCTTAGTCGGCCTGGAAGAGGGGCTGCGTCGACCAAAGCCCTACTATGCGTCGACTCAAAGCGTTGGGTGCGTCGACCCAGGGCACAGGCTGCGTCGACCTACCCTGAGCTGGCCGTCTAAACTTGGCGTCTTCTTCATTTTCTTTCTTTTATCCTTTACATTTGAGTTTTAGTAAAGTAGATTAGGGGGGCTGCCAGCTTTCGCTTTTCTTCTTTCATCTCGGGTTTCCCCTTTGCCCTTTTTTTTAGTTCAGGCATTATTGGTTTGTGAAGGAGAGCATGCAACCTAGGAAAACGTAGGGCATGACTTTGCAAGCCATTTGCACGTGGTATGCCGGGGCTTAATTATACGTTCATGATGGGTGATTCCTGGTACGCGGCGGAGTATTCACTCACGCATAATGACAGCTTTTAGTTGGGCATAATCTGGCTGTCCACGAGTCACCATTTTATATACCGAGGGATCATGGCAAGCAAGCACTTGTCAAATGCAATATGCATGAGATTTTTTGTTTATATTCGCAAGGAATGCAAGACCTAATGCGCATGCAAAGGATATGCATGGTATGTTCAGAGTCACCATGAGTGCAGGGTGTTTTGTTCTCGTTCTTGTTCATTGTTAACATTTTTGTCTCTTCGTTGTAGCCATTCATTACTATTGCTTTTGTCATTTCTTCTTTGATTAGTCCATCATTCATTCATTTGTTGGTCAAACCTCTGGCGAGATTTTGACAACATTTCCCCTAGACCCAGGACGTTTGGGGAGGTGAAGCGGGTGTTCGTCCATGAGAACCCGAGATGACCCCTTAATTTTAGGATGCACGCGAAAGCAGCAACATCCATAATCATGGGACTAATGTGCGGCATGTGCCGAGGCTGTCGGATCGACTATGTGGAAGCCGCCAGATCAACCATGAGAGGGGCTGCTGGATCAGCCCATTTGGAGCTACCGGATCAACCATACAAAGGTTGCCGGATCAGCCCAGAGGAACAGAAAAAATGCTGGAAGACTAGTAAGACACTTTGAAGAAACCCAGGGAAGATGAATCTCGAGGGTGTGGGCTCGGTGTCGTACCCATGGCTTGGGTAAACTTCAAACCCCTTAAGAGACCTACCTTACCCCCTGCCGGCTCAACTGCACTGGGGCTACCAGGTCACCCTGAGAAGGGAAAGAGATTGCATGACTGAGAACTCTGAGGAAAGACCCAACGAGAGGTGGCGACCAACCAAGAACTAGGCACCACAGGATCTCGTACTGCACCCGTGTGAAAAGGGGGACTAGAAGAACATGGTATAGCCCAAACAAAGACTTTGACGGCATAATCCCTGGGGGTTGGGACTCGATATCCTACCCACAGTACAGGATAAACCCCGAGCCCAACCCACTGCCAGAGGGGGCCACGATCCCATTCTCATGCGGTGATAGTCACGGTAAGAAAAGGGGGAACAGAACTACATGCACAATATTTGGCAGTGAAATAGTAGAGACGGATAGCATATAGAATCATTCAGGGAGTAACAGAGATAGATAATATATGTAGAATCATTCAGGGAGTTCATTGCTTTCATTCGTTGGGTTACAGCTATAGGCACCAGAAGGTGAGGCGAGCGTGGGTGCCTCTCTACGATGTGCTGCTGGGCCTACAGTGCACAGATTAGAAAAACAAAAATGGGGTGATCGCCATAGGCTTATACCTAAGCCTCACAGGGATAGGATGATCACAATGCCTTGGAAATGGGGGAATGTGGGTTCTTCCTGTCCTCGCTCTCGGCCAGCCAAGACCGGGGAGCTCTGCTAGTCGGTGATAAAGTTCCTACAAATTAACCAGCAAATAGAAGAAAGTAGACCATTAGACTGAGGAAATGCACTATATGCTCATAGAAGTAAAGAAAACATGCAAATGGGGTCAATCGTACCGGGAAGGGGGTTGGGAAGGGGGATGGCTGAGACTTTCGACCATCTGCCTTCCCTATATTTTGGGAGAAAACCTCTTTAGTTAGGATCTAGGAAAATCTAGTATGCATGTAATGCAGTAAAACAAACGAAAATGTAGCAAGATAGGGAACAAAGTAAGAAAGACGGTGATGCGGGACGAACACGGGAGACGACACTATGTGGTGCCACCCTCGGACTCTAGATGTGGGCGACCAGCAACACACACCAGGGAGACACTAAGCCCAACACTACGATCTCCTAGTGGCGAAACGTCGCTAACAGAAGTGGAAGCTCACTCGTCTTCCCAAGCGAGGGAAAGCGCAGACCGTGCGCGGTTAAGGAACCGGCGGAGGTCAAGGGTAGTCCGACTCAACTTCCGGACTCGGATCGAGTCGCGGGACGGGTCACTCTCACTCTCACAGCGGTGACATGAACACACGGGCTAGTACCTATCGCTCTCGGCAGCGGCAAAAGACCATATACTAAACTAGCAAGCGAATGCCGAGAAGTTGAGACCTTTACCTCCATGCACCCGGCGTGGCGAAGACAACCCCGGCCGAATTACGGACTCCCGGTTAACAATGATTACAGCAATACACTACGTCGACCCACTCCACGCAGGGAGGTAAAAGGTCACATGTGGGGTCCGGGAATCACGCAACTCGGGTTGGCGGGCAGCATCTTGATGTCGCCCGGCGGTGCCGAACTCCGCGTTTTGTGCTTTCCGAACGGCGGGTTCTGCGGGCCCGCGGGGCCCACGGACAACGCTGTCCTCCGGATCTGTGGGGGTGGGACCCACTGTGATGGGGACCCCTGGTGGCGCGCCTCCACGGACAGCGGTCGGCCGGGAACACCGATCGGGGGTCGATCGGCCCCGATTCCCAATTGATGAACTAGCTGTCCACGGATTTCGGTTGCTGTCTTCCGGCGCGAGCTCCGGCGAAAACGGCCGCTGCGAGCAATCCCGACGTCGGATCGGGACGCATGAGCTATCGTTGAAAATCTCTCTTCAAATGCTTCAATCTAGACCTAGAGAGATCTGCTGGATTTAGTCGGATCAGAACTTTATTGAATTTACAAGTCCCTGTTGTACAGTAACTAAAATCTCAGATCTGCAGGGCACTTGTCTGAGAACCACCATTGACCGCCTAGTAAACCTCCGATTAAGCTCTTGAGCTCTTCTTAGGAGTTGTAGGGAATCCGACCACGGAACTGGGACTATTTTTAGAATTTGATTGAGAGGTATAGGCGATTTGTTATGATTTTTGGCGTGACTGGTGGTCGGATCTGGGAACAGGTGGACAGAACTGTAGATGGGTCTGAGAACGAATTTTATAAAATATGAGATGGGCGAATCAAAACTTGATAAAAATTATGGATGAAGGGGTGGATAAATGGAACCCCCAGTAAAATTGGGCGAACTAACAGAAATCAAAAAGTGGATCTAAGATATGAAACTCAGGACGGAGGTGAACCTAGACAGAATCCTGGCAGAACTAAAATGAAAGAGTGGACGAAAATCAAAAATTAGCAAACGTGATCTGAATGCTGGCCTGCTTTTTGTGGGTGGAGAGGAACATCCCAGGAACAACTCCTCCAAATTTGGTAGCCAAATGAGCTCGGGGAAGACCTGTGAATTTCGAACAAGCTGCTGTGGTACTGCGCAGGCAGAACTCCGTTGATGGCGATGGCGGCGCGGTAGCGGCTCGTGGCGGCGATCGTCGAATCGATATACGAGGCGTCACACCTCAGAATGGAAGCCTTCACAGCATCCAAGGGGGAGAGGGAGAGGAGAAGGGGGTGCACCAAGCTGGAGCTCCAAGATTTTCTTCCAATTCAAATGGCATTAATTCATGAAAATGGGGAAAATACAAGCATATATAGGTCACCCATCTAATCCATCCTCCACCGTTGGATCTAGGGGTTAGGGATGGATGGCTAGGATGAAGTTTGATCAAAATACAACAAAAATATTAAATAAAAGGGGAGGGGGGCGCACTTTGACCAAGGGGGGGACATGGTAGGTGGGTTTGGTTGGAATTGTTGACCATTTTGGTCCCTTGTCCCCCATGTGGACAATTGACTAGTCCAAGGCTTCTTGATGTCCACCTTGGATTTTGACCAACCTCACAAGGCTGATATGGACCAATGGGAGGGGGCCTGGGGGTCCCGTGGGGCCCAGGGGTCCCATTTTATAAATAAGCCCCTCGTACACTCATAATTGCAAACCGTATAAAATGAAATAAACACACCTTACACACAAATAAAGTCTAATTAAATATGAAAAATGGGGAGACTCAAGGCGGCGTCTCCAGGCTGTCTCCGAGCCAGATGGATGCTGAGGTGGCTCGAGTCGTGCTCCGTGTGTGGTACCGGTAGCTCGGCGTGTCGCACCGCTCAACTGCTCGGGTGTCCGCACCAATTCTCCCCGGATGGGAGAAACTCGACCCTATCGACTAAGGGTCTGCATCGCTCCTGTATCGCTCCAGAAGGTCCGGATCGATCCGCTGCAACTCGCCATATGTGATCCATGTGTCCTCAGTAGCGGGCCGTCCTCTCCATCGCACTAGGTAGCGCGGGTAAGATCCACTCCTGGTAACTGTCACTTGCTCGTCCAATATACGATCTATATACTCACGCTGCCGTGAAAAAGGGGCTGGAGGTGGAAGTGGACACTCAGGTGTGGGATCACTCTCAAGGGGAGGAGATGGCTCAAAAGGCTCACTAGGGATCACCGCTGGGTCCCTATATGCAACAAGATCCGATACATTGAAGGTAGAGCTTATACCATATTCCTCGGGCAGGTCCACAACATACGCATTGGATCCAACGCGTTTCAACACTCTAAAGGGACCGGCTCCGCGAGCTTGTAACTTCTTAACGGTTCCAGAGGGAAACCGTTCAGGTCTTACCCTGATCATGACATATTCGCCCTCTTGGAACTCTCGGTGGTGTCGATGGGCATCGGCTAGCTCTTTGTAACGTGCATTGCTGGCCTCACTCATGCAGACTCCTAACATGCCTAGCACTAGACTCGGCAGACTCACTATGCACTCCTAAAATGCTTAGCAAAATAAAAACACACGGATGCACACACAACCCTAAACAAACCTAATGTTAGTTCGACCCAATCATATGCAAAGTGGCCCAGGACATCCGAAGGTGTGCCATGCATACCCTAAGTGTGACTGAATGTCGGTACAACCATAAGACGGTCCTTTGGATTTGGGAGGTTTGGGTGGAACAGGAGGGTCGGGTGTCTCTCGCCCGTGAACGGACTCGGTGGGTGCCGATGGCCCGGTCCATGGGGGAGGGGTATAATGGTGATCTCCCCTAAACAAGTGGAATGGAGATTGTGGACCAAGGGGCCCACTAAGAAAGGGATCGAAGGGATCAAAGAATGTGTGACCCCTCGATATGGATTCCCTCATCTCAAGATCCCATGTGTGGAAGTCTAGAAGGTGTTGTTGATCTCCTTCATCCATGAAGGGAGATGAGACAGTGGGGGTATGATGGTGGACTCTCTCGGAAAGGTGGAGTAAATCTGGTGGGTCACGGGGTCCACAAGAGAATGGGTCGAAGGGATCAAAGAAGGTATGACCCCTCGGACTAGACTTCCACAAATCACTGTCCCACATTTGGAAATCTTGGAGGTGTAAATGATCGAGGTGTAAATGATCACCTTCATTCATTGTGAGAGATGGGACGACAGTCATAGGTAGAAAGTAAGATTCCTCCCTTGGGCAAAGGGGAATGAAGTCGGACTCGGCCGGCATAGGGAGGAGTAGAAGAACCTCCGTGGTAACATGACCCACGGTGTACACGGAGGTGATGGACCCTAAAGCGGGATGAGTGAAACTACGACCTGTGGGTCGGTCGAAGCCTGGAGCCAACAAGTGCGTAAATGTCCACTGCCGGTCTAACCCTTTAAGAAGGTCATCCAACGTATCCACATAGTGACTAGACCGGAAAGTGGTATGAAATGAATTGATTGGCACCAGAGGTAGGATAGGGTCCATAGATGGGAAGGGAAGTGGGACCAAGCCCTTCTTGAGCCAGCTAAGAAGCAGCTCGGCTATGACAAGCATACCCGTTAGAAACACGGGTGGCTCGGGCTGAGGTGGCTTAGAATAAAGATCGGAGAGTGGGGCTTCTCCAACCCTTTTGTCCCTTATGGCTAGAGATGTCCGAGTGGGACATTGTACGGCGTAGTGGCCGAACCCCTGGCAACGATAACACTGCTGTCGTGACCCACTACGCTCTCTGATAAGTGGGTCCCTACCCTTATCCTCCTGACAGACAGGGGTTGTAGGCAATGGGGCTCTCGTGGGTGGGAGAAGAGGATCTACTATGATGGGGAGAGGGCTTGGGGACTCCGTTGATGGGGCCGGGTTAAGACTACCGGCGATGACCTCCTTAGGCTCGGGTTGGAGTACATCACTAGGAGTACGTGTCCTATCCACCCCATCCAACCGGTCCAAAATCATTTGCATAAGTTCGGCAACGGAGTGGGTTGGAATAGGGATATCATGGTGGACTCGCCCGTAGTCAACCGTCCTAGGAGTGGGTCTTGGCTCATCTACGTGTGGGGCTCTTTGCCTCCGACTAGGACTCACTTGGTTGGAAGTGATTTGGTGGGGCCGGTTGGAGGTGACCGGTTGGGGCACGTAGACCTTCCTAAGCTCTCTCTTCATGTCCCACCATGACTCGATGGGCCATTGCCCCCTAACCTCTCTCATTCTTTCGATGTAATCCCACTTTTCGGCAGCCTCATGAAGAAGCCGCTCTTTAGCGAAAAAGAATTGCATTGCCTCAGACATAGTATAACAATCAAAGTATGTGTCCATGGCGGCCTCCCACTTGAGGTAGTCGGCCGGGTCATTGGAGCCAAAAAAATCTGAGGCTTCAGGCCTACAGAAGCGGAGAGGATGGTTGCCAAGCCCATGGGTGGGCCAACGGTCATATTGCCCGGGTGATTGGGAATCCATGGGAAATTGGGGGGAACTACATGTTGGACATGCCGACACTTGGACAAGACCGACTAACTCTTATTGGACTACACACGAAACTGATGCAAACACCGACTAATGCACCTAGACCTAAACCAATATCCGGTAAGTGGCGGAGTTAATCGATCCGAAGATCACTCCCGCAAGTGTGCGGCCTTCCTGATAGGCGTAGCCTAGCGTTCGGACAACACCTTTTAAGATACCGAATTATCAGGATGAAATACAATTTTAAAACACCTTTTTTTTTGTTTTGAAAACTAATGATGATCCTAGACTTGACTTAGACTATGCAAGACTTATGCAACGACTATCCTAGACTCAACTCGCTCTGATACCAAACTGATGCGGGACGAACACGGGAGACGACACTATGTGGTGCCACCCTCGGACTCTAGATGTGGATGCGACCAGCAACACACACCAGGGAGACACTAAGCCCAACACTACGAGCTCCTAGTGGCGAAACGTCGCTAACAGAAGTGGAAGCTCACTCGTCATCCCAAGCGAGGGAAAGCCCGGACCGTGCGCGGTTAAGGAACCGGCGGAGGTCAAGGGTAGTCCGACTCAACTTCCGGACTCGGATCGAGTCACGGGACGGGTCACTCTCACTCTCACAGCGGTGACATGAACACACGGGCTAGTACCTATCGCTCTCGGCAGTGGCAAAAGACCATATACTAAACTAGCAAGCGAATGCCGAGAAGTTGAGACCTTTACCTCCACGCACCCGGCGTGGCGAAGACAACCCCGGCCGAATTACAAACTCCCGGTTAACAATGATTACAGCAATACACTACGTCGACCCACTCCACGCAGGGAGGTAAAAGGTCACATGTGGGGTCCGGGAATCACGCAACTCGGGTTGGCGGGCAGCATCTTGATGTCGCCCGGCGGTGCCGAACTCCGCATTTTGTGCTTTCCGAACGGCGGGTTCTGCGGGCCCGCGGGGCCCACGGACGACGCTGTCCTCCGGATCTACGGGGGTGGGACCCACTATGATGGGGACCCCTGGTGGCGCGCCTCCACGGACGGCGGTCGGCCGGGAACACCGATCGGGGGTCGATCGGCCCCGATTCCCAATTGATGAACTAGCTGTCCACGGATTTTGGTTGCTGTCTTCCGGCGCGCGCTCCGGCGAAAACGGCCGCTGCGAGCAATCCCGACGTCGGATCGGGATGCATGAGCCAATCTAGACCCAAAGAGATATGCTGGATCTAGTCGGATCAGAACTTTATTGAATTTACAAGTCCCTGTTGTACAGTAACCGAAATCTCAGATCTGCAGGGCACTTGTCTGAGAACCACCATTGATTGCCTAGTAAACCTTCGATTCAGCTCTTGAGCTCTTCTTAGGGGTTGTAGGGAATCAGACCACGGAACTGGGAATATTTTTAGAACTTGATTTGGAGGTGGAGGCGATTTGTTATGATTTGTGGGGTGACTGGTGGTCGGATCTGGGAACAGGTGGACAGAACTGTAGATGGGTTTGAGAACGAATTTTAGGAAATATGAGATGGCGAATAAAAAATTGATAAAAATTATGGATGAAGGGGTGGATGGATGGAACCCCCAGTAAATATGGGATATGGGAGAACTAACAGAAATCAAAAAGTGGATCTAAGATATGAAACTCAGGACGGAGGTGAACCTGGACAGAATTCTGGCAGAACCAAAATGAAAGAGTGGACGAAAATCAAAAATTAGCAAACGTGATCTGAATGCTGGCCTGTTTTTTGTGGGTGGAGAGGAACATCCCAGAAATAACTCCTCCAAATTTGGTAGCCAAATGAGCTCGGGGAAGACCTGTGAATTTCGAACAAGCTGCTGTGGTACTGCGCGGGCAGAACTCCGTTGATGGCGATGGCGGCGCGGTAGCGGCTCGTGGCGGCAGCGGCGATCGTCAGAATCGATATACGAGGCGTCACACCTCAGAATGGAAGCCTTCACAGCATCCAAAGGGGAGAGGGAGAGGAGAAGGGGGTGCACCAAGCTGGAGCTCCAAGATTTTCTTCCAATTCAAATGGCATTAATTCATGAAAATGGGGAAAATACAAGCATATATAGGTCACCCATCTAATCCATCCTCCACCGTTGGATCTAGGGGTTAGGGATGGATGGCTAGGATGAAGTTTGATCAAAATACAACAAAAATATTAAACAAAAGGGGAGGGGGGCGCACCTTGACCAAGGGGGGGACATGGTAGGTGGGTTTGGTTGGAATTGTTGACCATTTTGGTCCCTTGTCCCCCATGTGGACAATTGACTAGTCCAAGGCTTCTAGATGTCCACCTTGGATTTTGACCAACCCCACAAGGCTGATATGGACCAATGGGAGGGGGCCTGGGGGTCCCGTGGGGCCCAGGGGTCCCATTTTACAAATAAGCCCCTCGTACACTCATAATTGCAAACCGTATAAAATGAAATAAACACACCTTACACACAAATAAAGTCTAATTAAATATGAAAAATGGGGAGACTCAAGGCGGCGTTTCCAGGCTGTCTCCAAGCCAGATGGATGCTGAGGTGGCTCGAGTCGTGCTCCGTGTGCAGTACCGGTGGCTCGGCGTGTCGCACCGCTCAACTACTCGGGTGTCCGCACCAGACGGGGTTACCCGTCGACCAACGGAAGGTGGCCAACTGTGTGGCCGTTCAGAGGTGGTGGGTAGCCATGTCAATGGCCGCCTTCAACAAGTGTCGCCTCCTCTAGCAGCAGACACGAGTTCTCTTCCGTGGATGAAGCTCTTCAACGAGATAGAGGTGAGGGAGCGTTCTCTGAGCTACCAGAACCTCTCTAAATGTCTCTCCCCTCATGAAAAATGTTCAACCTCCCCGTGAGATTGCTCGGAATGGGGTTTTTTGTTTATGGGGGCTTTTCTCCCTGTCCCCCTCATTAAAAAATAGAGTACATGTAAGACTACGTGCATCTCGACCCCCCGAGTGTGAGAATCATTGCGGAGGACGTGCCCAGAGTGGGCGGAAATGTGGAGTTGACGGGCGGTTGCCAGGAGACGGCCAGGTCGATGGCCATTTCAAGGGAGCTAGGCAGCCAAGGTTGTGACCACCTTGAGGGTTGGGTGGCCAGGAGTCTGGCCACCTTGAGGTTTGGGCGGCCAGGAGTCTAGCCGCCTTGGTTGGGCTGGGCGGCCAAGTATATGGCCACCTTGTGGTTCTGGGCAGCCAGTACCCTGGTTGCCTAGGGATCAGGGAAGAATGTATATATAACCTCAAAAAATTCACCTCGGGAGCTCACGCCCCCGAACCCCGACCTTACAGGCAGGGGGCGCTGCCCCCCTACAACCCCCCACTAACTTACCGTGAAGTTGGATCTGCGAAGGGACAGGGTGGAGCCTACCTAAACAAAGATGAGACCCCACACTCCCAATCAACCAAGAGAAAATGTCACTTGTATGATGACTAGGCAAGGTCTACGGGATGTCTGAAATTAGGCATCTACAAATGCCCCTCCGGAACACCCATTTTGCAAGGGAGTCTGGTGGACTGATAAATGGGTGTTTTGGTAAAGAAACAAGCCTAATTAGGACATCCCGCTCAAGGAGATTCTTGAGCAGAGATTGAGCTTCGCATAAGATCGAACAAGCATAATGCGAAAGGATAGGTCATTCAAAAGAGGAGGAAGGAAAATTAATCTAAGAGGGCTTGTATCAGCTATCCATGGGGCCCCCTGGCATATTGCTTGCGGGACTTGAGCTCACTCTGGAATGCATCACAATCCGGCCCAAGGAAATACAAGACACCTAAAACAAGAGTAAGTAAGTAAATCAGGATAAGGGAAAATGACCTTCAAATCTCATAATATTTATGGCGATCATATACAAAACACACTCTCAACTTATCAAATCGGAGTGGAATAAGGTAAACAACAAAAAAGTGATGGAATTGAAGAACTTGGATGATTGACAAAGAAGGATAGAGTCCAGGGCAAACCGATTGGCAAACCCTTCTCTCGACCCTTGTTTCCTTCTTGCTACATGAATGCCATGCATCTCTAAATGCATTTTTTATTTTTGGATGCAAAGAAGAAACGGCCTATATGATGCATGCTGGGTTTAAAGTGAAAATATACCTAATGCATATCCAGAGGTATTATTGTCTGGCTCTGGGAAAGACGTCGATCGAGAGTTCGACGAGTCCGTCATCCCAAGGTCAATCATGAAACTAGACGGCTGTAAAATAACTTAGGGAACATAAACCTCTCATTATTTTTATTAGAGAGGAACTTAAAGTTTATGTGCCCGAAGTTATAAGCCTCTGGCCTCTATATAATATAGTATATATAATAGTAATAGGAGAAGGCAGCGTGGGGCGAATCTCGATGCTATATGACCTGCAGCTGCGTAAACAAATGTTAGTGAAGTTCATAAATAAATAAGCATTTAAAGAGGAAGCATTCACTAAAGCAAGTGGGTAGAGCAAGCAAACATCATACTTCGGCTTTACAGTGGGCCTAATGGACATAATGAATTCCGCCGAGATGGTCCCCAGGGCGTAAGTACGTCCTCGGAGGTGACCATTGCCAATGATAGGGGAGCGCCTATTCTAACTGCACCTAGCACATCAATGGACTTCATTGAGGTGTCTAGTTGGGAGGAAGACTAACAAAAAGATAATTCAAGCTCCATAGCTGAAGTTTGTCTTGGACCCGCTAACATAGGTAGGATGTTTGTCCAATCAGGGGGATATGGAGTAAAGAAAGTAAGGAAAAGGGGTATTTGTAATGCAACTAGGCATCTGCTGAAAATCAAGTGCTATGAAGGTTTCATTTGCTTAGGACTCGAGTTGAAGTGCCGAGCTGGCGGAGTTCGAATTGCCATTAGGATTTATGGAAAGTGAAGGACAAGGAATGCTCTTCCTCCCCACAAGGATAGCCAAGGGATTTGGCTAGCTTAGATGGGCAGATGGGTGTGCAATTTACCCCTAATTTGTTTGTTGGTAGCAGTGCAGGTATAAATCTCCTGGTGGGATGGGATGATGAAAGGGGAGTAGCCTTTGGAGTTCGCAGGTGTGGGGATGAGAGAAAGGAGATGGTGTGGTGGTGTGTGTGGTGCATGTTATCCAGGAGATGCCCCTCCTTTCTTTTTTTGGGATTTTTTTGAATATTTATGTTTTCTTGAGATTTTGACATATTTTTTTTGTTGGATTTTTAGCATATTTAGATTTTTTGAATTAAATATTTTGATTTTTTGTTTTATGAAATTTTGACATATTTAGATTTTTTGTTTTGGTCAACGTCTGGCAACTGCCCATGAGACATCACAATAATGAAGAAAGGATAGGCTCTTTCTACAACCTCCCAAGTATCTTGTACGCACATCTAGGTTGATTTGGGCTTCTAGACTCCTCGAATGATAGTCCCGCCAGTTAAGACTTATCATGATGACAATACCATCATGCTAAGCTTAGGCTCTCAGTTGCTTCCGACCACGGAGATACACCCAAAAAGTGTTCATGGTAAATGATTTGCCCAACCCGAGTCTATTTCCTCACAACTCTAGATGATATAGGATGGAGCACCTTGGAACCCAAATAGCCAACCACGCGACGCTGACCCGGAATCAAACGCCGTCGCACCGATAGGTGATGCGCATGCATTGACCGAAGCCCGAGGTTGATGAAAGAAGAACACTAAAGGTGAATGAGAACATTGACATACCAGAAACGATGAGATTTCTTCGTAGCAAAGGCTTTTGTTCTTTCGGGGTAGACAATCATATAGTGTGTTTTCGAAAAAATGGCGGCAAGCCGTCAACAGAGTTATATCCCTCAAATTTTCTCTCAGATTCCGAGTCCTCAAAAGAAAAAAGAATGTAGGGGATAAATGTCACAAGAGGATCGGCAAAACCGTTAAATCGATGAGCTATGAGCGAGCTTAGTTCACTCCACCCTTTCGGTGACTTCGGACCACCTTCGGGATGTTATGCTTGTTGTGTTGGCCCTTGAATTTGAACTTGTAATGTAGCGCTTTTTTATCTTGACCAGCCTCGATCATCTGTTCCCTTTTGGGGATTTTTCTTTCATTCTCTTTCATTCATTCTTTTGCATGGGATTTTTGGGATTTTGCTCCTTTTTTTTTTTGCTTGTTTGCCTGCGGGGACACTGCCCTCTTTACATGCTCTGGTCTCATTTCTGTAAGGAAGGTGAGTCCTACTCTTACCTAAGGGTATTGTGCTTCAGTTGCTAAGCTCAATGCCTTAAAGGCGCCGACTGTCTTGATCGGACAAAAGAGAGGAAAAGAAGGATTTTGGGCTCTTCAAGAAATCTTCGAGATAGTCACCCGTTTTAGGCCATTGCCATAATTTGAAAGCATGTGAGTGTGTGCATATTGCTTTCCCCTTGGAGCATTTAGTTTAGCTAGATGGAATTCTCATCGGTTTCGATAGATCAAAGTCCTAATCTACCGAGGTTTCAATGCAACCTAACGTTATCATACATGAAGCGATGGAAAGTGAAATACATGGCAGCTGCCAGAGTGTTGATTTTCTTTGATTTATGATTTTTTTTAGATTCAAATTTTTTATTTTTTATTTTTAATTTTTTTTATTTTCTATTTTTTTTATTTTGAGTTATTAACTATGTACAAGGGTTCCTATAGTGTGGACGGTATCGTCTGGCCATTCTGTGGACCGCTGGATGGAGGAAGAGGAGCAGTTCACCTCCTTAGTAGGCCGGAAACAAGGTTCAAGCGGATGAGGGGTAAGTACGTGGCCGTGGACACGGCCCATATACCTACTAGGATTAATAGGCTCTGACTTGAATATGTTCGGTCATAGGAGGTGGGTTAGATCGTTCCTCATTTTATAATAGTTTTATTGAATTCATTAAACTAAACATTAAGATCTAAGTTAACAAATTATAACTGTTGACTAGACCTAACCAAAGTTGGTAGGGAACTTGGGTGCCCCTAATCTTCTTGTATGGTGTAGCCAAAGGTTCGGACTCTTCTAAACCTAGTTCTAACCTACTATGTATAGGGCAAATGCCCCTGGCAGAGCTGCTGATTGGAGCTGTGTGATTTAAGATGGAGGGTGAAGGTTCCCGAGCTGGGGAATCTTGGATTGAGAGTTTTGCCCCTAGAGTGGGCTTCTTAATGACAGCTTCAGCCTTTTCTTTTTGGGATTGATCAGCTTTGAAGATGGAACCACTTTTGAAGGACGCAAACAAGAGGAATAGAAAAGAGAGGAGGACTAACAAAGTCGGTTCTCCTTTTGTTACATGAATTTCTTCTTGGGTTATCGAGTGGGACAATGATTCTTCAGAAAATAGTTTTGGCAAACCCAAATCCTTTATGTCTACATCATGAGGCTTTTCTTTTGGATCTACATGTTCATCTTCATGGCATATTTTTACATTGGCAATTCTCACTTCCAGTGGATGAGACTCCATTACAAAATGATCGTGCAGATTCCACCTGGTTGGTTCATCTTTGCTAACCTTAGTTGGATGACACCCTGGTCCAAACCTCTCAAGTGTCCCATTTTCCTCAATCGGCTCATTAATTTCTTGTTCTTCCTTTCCTAACCCTACGCTAGATGAAGAACCCATCTTGGACATTATGTTCCATCCTACATCTTGGGGTTTCTCTTTAGGTACGAGTGACTATAAGGGTTTGGAGGATGGAGTAGATTGATGGCATCTAGAGCAGAGATGATGGACTCCTTGTCCTTTGATGACATGATTGTGGCCGGGTTCAACACCGTAGAGATGTCGGCCAAAATTTCTGAAGCAGGAGCAACCTGAGGGTTAGGGATATGTGGAGAGCTTGATTGCATATTTGGAGTGACATCTTGACTTGGGAGAGCAAATCTGGCATCTGATTCATCAAAGGGGATGGTTTCATGTTGGGGAGGTTGAATTGGAGCTCGATCGACTAGGACAGGGGTCACACATGACTCATCAACAACAAGAGCTGGTTCAAATTGAGTTGGCAGCATAGTTGGGGTAGGAGCTGGTTTGATTAAATCAAGAGATGATAGTAGTGCTTCCCGCGAGGTGTCTTGGTGAAAAGTGAATGTAGTTGAGTGATCCTCCGCCATGAGTGGAGAAGAGATCGACACCTTGATTTGACTGCCGAGTAGACGATGCGCCCTTTGGCAGAATGAGAACCAAGGGCCTTGCCCCATTAGGTGGAGTTGGAGTGGAAGGAGGGATGTCCTAGCTCTGTTGGGGTGGTTCACTCTTGGGTCGGATCAAGACCAAAAGTCTTGTCCCTTGTCCATGGCCAATCATGTTCCTGTGTCCGAGCTCACTATGGGTTGATCATTCGCTATTTCTTCCTCATCATATTGTCAATATTGTCCTCTTTCCATTAACCTAGACTCTTGGTTGTCCCTAAGCATAGCTAACCTTTCCTGAGTGTAGGATGGAACAGGAGATGATTGATGGAAAGGAAAGGAGTTGAGGATGTTCTCCACTCCTCTTGTAGGCGCCCTACAGCTTGCAGCGGCAGCCATGTGATTAGTGAGATGAAGAGGCTGGTTGAAGGGATTGATATGTTCATTGAAGCTTGCCCCTTTTGAGGTCGGGACATCACAATCATCTAGATAGAATGGAGAGGAGGAATGCTTGAGTTGAGCTTGGACAACATGAGCTCTTTTGTAGAGCTGAGCGAATGTGTAAAACTCACTAAGCATCAAGATAGCACAGGGCTGAGGAGTTGTGTTATTGACTAGAACAGTGATGGCTTGAGATTTCAGGATGATGATCCCAGACCTAGAAGCCATAGCTCTCCATCGATTAGCAAATTGAATGAAGTCCTCATCGGGCTTCATTTTTTTCCATGATAAGGTCCGTGAGAGTGGGAGCTACACTAGCCATATGGCCGAAATGAGCAATGAAACTCTCGGACACAATGTCAAAATTGATAAGATCAATGGCCGAGAGTGAAGAGAATCACCAAAAGGCCTCTCCATCTAGAGATTTTTGAAAGAGATGAACTAGGAGGACCCGATCGTAAAGCCATTAGTGAGAATCCATTAGGAAGCAAGAAAGATGTTCATGTGGATCAGTGGAACCATCATACGTCCGGTATTTAGGGGGTTTGAAACCCGGGGGAAAATAAGCATTCGGAAGTTTGCAGCAGTTTGTAAAGGAATGAGGTTGAGGTTTGGGGAGGCTTTCGGCAATCGCTTGTCGGACATACCTTTCCACCTCTTGTCGGGATATGAGATTAGATTGCCTAAGGGGTGCATTGACATTAGGCATAGCATGAGATATTGGAGAGGATGCAACCCCTTGAGGGTGGAGAGGATAGTTAGGTTGATTAGGAACATGGAAAGGAGTCCTATGGAATGAGTTTGACATTGGAATTGGAGATCTCCTAGGAATGGGTTGAGGAGTGAGATGTGATCTTCCCTGGGAAGCTAGAGCAATCAAATGGTTAGGGGAATATCGAGATAGTACTCTAGCTAGCTCTTGGTCTTCCTTTGGGGGAGATTGATGGGGTTTTGGCATTGATTGACTCTTGACTTTCGGAGGATGATTCTTCACTATTTGTGCTTTGATCCACATGAGTTGGTGAATTTTGACACATCCCAATGAAGGCATTAGTTGTATCTTCTTTAGCATCAAGCTAGGTTTGTGTGTCATAAAATTCAAAATCATCCTCGTCATTGAGATGCATGTTCGAATAACATTGGTCCATTATAATTCAACCTAACCAATTTTTAGAAATTGAAGTGGAATTTTTAAGGCCAATTAGGATTGAATTAATGGTATCTAACAACAATCATGTATTCAAACAATGCGTCCCATAGTATTTAGCTTAGGTTAATCCCGTGATTAGTCCAATTTGAATTTGTTCTTTCTTAGATGAGCACGAAATTTTCTAGGGGGATCAAGGCCAAACTCCGAGATAATCCGCGAGATGATCTCACTCAAACCCTTTAGGAAATCTAATAGGACTTCAAAGGTACAACCTGTACGGCGACCGTGGGGGAATCCACGGTTCGCGGGGACTTACGGAGGTTCTCAATTGAGAAGGGCTAGTTACACCCGAGTGGGATTCCCCGGGTGAAGAGTCCAAATCAAAGGGAGAGTGTTCCTAATCCGTGTGATGCCGGCTCTTCCTAAGCCCACCCCAGACTCAAACTTGTAATGTTAGAACACACAGAGCCAAAAATACACAAAACATAATCTAAACTACGTAGATGGGACTGAAATAGAAGCATAAACATAAACTGAAGACAGCCAACTCGATGGTCGCTTAGAGGACTCAGGCGGCCAGGTACCTGGTCACCTTGGGACCTGTGCGGCCAGGTCTTTGGCCACCTAGGATGGTGGGCGGCCAGGTGTTGACGTTGAAATATTTCTAATTTTTTTGCTTCGGCAGGTTCCAAGCTCTGACCGAGTGCTCCTATACCGGCAGAGAAGAAAAGAAAGAAAAGAAGAAAAAGAATGGCGTAAGCCGAACAAGAGATGAGACCAAAGAAAAAAAGAAAAGAAAAGATGCTCGGCTCCAATGGACAACCGCTAAAGCAGTACCCGGGAGCTCAGAAGAATATTCGGGACCATCCCCGAAGGAGCAATCAAAAAGCTACAAATACAAGTGAAGCTGGCCCGACAGCACAAATCATAGTGCTGAAGGCCATGGCGGCGGGAAACCCGAGTGTCCGAACCAAAGGCACAAACGGTTCCGGAATTGGCCATTCAGCGACCTGAAGGCTTTACCAATACTTCTCATAGCGGTTTTACAAAGTCGCGATGAGATGAAGGATCAGGACAACTCCTAGAGCCAGTCTGAGGTCCACAGTCTGACTCACACCCAAGCAAACGCGGCGGAACAAGCTTATCCGGCACGCCCCCATTACCGGCGCGCTCCACTTCCAGGCGCCCCCTTACCCGGCGTGCAAAAGCAAGGGGAGGCCCTTATTTGGCGCGCTCCACTTCCCGGCGCCCCCTTCCCCGACACGCAAAAGCAACGGCGGGCACTTATTCGGCGCGCTTTCTCCACACCGGGTGGAGTCACGCCAATCACTTGCTATTTAAGCCAGTCATCTGCGAAGAAGAGGCGGTGGAAGATAGACGGAGGGCCAATCATCCGAGAGCGAGGAAGCTTGGGGAACAAGAAAGGGTAATTCCTGAGAGCGAGCCAGAGAGCCACCATCTCCTCGGTCTTCTCGTTCGTTTGCCTGAAAGAGCCCGGTACCGGGGAAGAAGAGCTCCCTCTCCGATACTCTATTTCCGAAGTGAAAGGGTTAGGTGGGTTCCGGCGACTTCTCCCGGCCATCCCCTGCTACTTCCTTTTGTTAAGATCTCCGTAAATGTATGTAGGCGGAGGGGCGATGATATGGGCCCATCCCCTTCTTATCTTCCCTTTGAGGCGGAGAATAAAAAAAATAAAATAAGTGAAATAATAAAAAAATGAGTGATGAGAAATGCATAATAAACAAATGATGACTAAATACTAATAATAACAATAATAATAATAATAATAATAATAATAAAAATAAAGGGATAAAAGTGATGAATAAACAACAAAGAAAATAATGAATGAATAAATGCCAAATAAATGTTAATAAAAAATTGCATGCATCAAATATAAAAGAAAATAATAAAACAAAACAAAAGAAACAAATAAATAATAAATAAAGTGCATTCATGCATTTAAAAATAATAATAACAAGAACAAATGAAAAATAATGAACATGACCGTGTCCACTCCGGAGCTCTCAGCTCCTCTAGACCCTATGCATGGGAATATTGATGACCCCCTTATTGAACCCCCTCTTTGAGTAAATGCTTAAATGCGATGGCTTTTGATGATGACCAAACACTACATGTATTTATATTTCCTTTGAAGTGTTCTAGCATAAAAAGTATTTCAAAGCTCAACATTCTTGTTGAAGTCTTGGAGCTTCGAAGGTTAAAGAACAACCTCAACGGGTAAGCTTTTTAAACTCAAATTGCAAGGCTACATCTAATTCACAAGTTATGTCTTTACGGGGCAAGAAACATGCATAAGTGTTTAAGGAGCTCAAGTACGGTCGGTGAGATCCACTTCAACTTATTGGCCCTTGATCTTGTGGTTTGATGTTCATTATTTTTGATCTCAATGATCATATTGGTTTGGGTCTTATCTTAGGTTAAATGTATTGGGTTTTTCTTATTCATATCTTAACAACATTCCCTCTCATGTTTTAAAAACCCAACTTGAAACCCCCTGACTTGTTCTTGGACTTAGTGGCATTTTAATCAACCGTTTGGAGGTTCTGGAATAAGGGTCGACCCATTGGGTCGATTCCTAGGTCCCCTGGTTCTGCAAAAACAGGGCTTTTGAACTCCATCTGAAAGGGTCGACCCATTGGGTCGACCCCTATGCTCTTTAATCCCGAAACAGAATCGGTTACTGAAAGGGTCGACCCATTGGGTCGACCCCCAACCGCAAGGGTCAACCCCAAGGGTCGACCCCTGATAGCATGGATTTTACACCCGGCGGGTTCCTTCACCACACTTGCAAGGGTCGACCCCAAGGGTCGACCCATTCACGCGAGGGTCGACCCCAAGGGTCGACCCCTGTTAGCTTTATTTCCAACCCGCGCGGACAACCCCCGAGGGTCGACCCCAACGGTCGACCCATTGGCCCAGAACTCATTAAACCCTCTCGAGGGTCGACCCCAAGGGTCGACCCTTTCAGATACGGTCCTGAGCCGTCTTTTTTGACTTGCGTGCACATGCACCAAAAGTCATACCAATCGAACCCAACATCCCTAAATCGTTCCAGGAATTGTGGATGTGGTCTCTAGGGTGTCTTTGAACGTTCCAAACTCTTTATATACATCTTATTGAGGTATGAAACCCTAAGGGTAGTGAGAGATCTAAAGTGTGCTATTGTTCTAACCATTGTGAGTGCAGGTTCGCAGCAGCAGCTCAAGGGCCTTCTTCCACCATGTTCTGAATCTGAAAGTGAAGGGAAGAAGCTTGAATCAAGCCTCCACATCATCTCCAGTAGTAGGCTGCGTGGGATATCAAAGCTGCAACCTTGTTTGTGCGACATAGCTTCATTCTTCCTCAAGGATTGATCTTCCTCCTGCAGAAGGATTCAATTACATTCAAGGAAGTGAAAGGGGGAAGATGTGACACCACTAGGGTGAATGCAGCAAAGGGATGGGGTCCGTGGACCTACCACACAAACACAGTCAATTTTAGAGCATGAGGTTGCGTAAATCGCCAATTCGCCGATGCACACACACGAACCCGGGGTGACTCGGCGATGCCGAGTGGAGGTGGTGGATCAAGACCCTGGCTGGTAGAGGGACAGCAGGGCTAGGGTTGCCCTCCCGAGGGTACGATGCCCACAACTAAGGGGCTGGCCGGGTGCCAAGTGGGGCACTGGGTCACTCTCTCTCACAAACCACGGTGACCACACAGAAGTGGAACACTCCGGGGTCGGGCGCTCTCTCTCTCACTACCAGCGGAGCAATTTCACAGATATTAAAGGAACAAATACTAGTAATTGAAGCAAGGTTTAGAGCTTACCCGGTTGGTTTGAAGAAACCAACCCCGTTCAGAGACGAGGGCGAGCGGGGGAGTGTGGGTTCCCTGCACACTGCGTCGGTGTAGCTTCCACTGTTCAAATAGTACATGCACTACTCCCCACGCAGGGGGGGTCGACTAGGGGGGGGGAAGAATAGGGTTACAATCAAACACTACCTCCACACAGGGAGGGGGGCTAAGCCGGCCAGGCGGGGAGGGGAGATTAGCTAAGCCAATGCTAGATGGGCACTTCTCCAGTTCAGTAGCGCCCCGCCCCGCACTCGGTACAGTATATAACTCCCTTCGATTACGAGGTGGACGCCACAGTGGGAAAATACCCAACAGTTGCCGGAGACAGGTTGAGTTTACACAAATTGAGCATACATTTTTTTTTCTTTATTTGCAGCGGAATAATAAAAGGTAATGTCCTCAGCAAGTCTAAATTACATTACTCCGATAGTCCAAATATGATAAAGCCTTACAAATTTGCAATACACATAATTGAGACATAGAGTTCACAATTTATTTAAAACATACAACAAAGGAATAACTATATCATAAATCACGCTTCCTCCACGAAGTCAGACTCAAATTCCACGTTTTCTCCAGATATATTACCTGAAATTTCAAGTGTAAGTCTACGAATAGACTTAGCAAGAATAACATTCAACACATCACTTGTACAAGTATAATGGGTTAAACTATCAATTTAAGGGACAGTTAATTAAATTGCAGAATTTAACATAAGATACGGTAAGGACTATGCTTGCAATAGAACATGACTAACTGTATTCTACGAGCTTAGTATGCAAGAAGAAACAATTTGCACAAGGGAAGTTAAAACAACTAGAAACTTATACAGTTATACTCATGTGGACTTACACAGTTATACTCATGTGGAAGTCTAACCTCAGAATATACACATATACAGGTACAATTTCAGTTACTGATCATATAACAGAAAGCCCAAAGGCCACAATTATTCTGAGGTAGACAGAAGTGCAAAGGACAGATGATAGAAACAGTAGACAGTAGGTAATAGAGGGAAGGACCCGGACACATTGCCCAAACTACTATTAGCTGGTCAGTAACCTCGAAAGGTTTAAACAGTCACCAAGTTACCTAGGCTTCGGTAACAAGGTCTTGATTACTGCGCAGAATCGGAGGAAGATATTTCCCCACCTCAAAAAGGATTTTACCCCCGTGCCCCGCGGGGTCAGAAGGCCTCCCCATACTGGGCATTTCTACAGTTTGGCCTCAGTACCATCTATAGTAGCATTGTCCATAATGGTCCATAAGAATTTCAGTAATAGGCTTATTCAATATGCAACAATTGTAAAAATAAAGGGTACATGAGAAGTGTAGAGTGTATGAATAAAACTGGAATATACACTAGTAAAATCATTGAGTAGAATATATATAAATGTATATTTCAGGATGATTTGCAACACTGAAATCATGGTAAATTTAGTGAGACTTGTAGGTTTATAGTGAATACATTACTACTAATTTGGTAAGAACACCCCATGGAAACAATGACTTTACAGCACCTTAGAAATATATTTATAACATAAAAATAAAAAGGAATTAGGTGAAGTGGTAGAAGTATAAGAGTTAGATATATGAGAGAGGAACATTTTTCACGAAGGACTCAGAGTGAAAATAGTTTTGTAAGGATCTCAAAAATGGCAAAAGGCAGAAACTGTCATCTCGGATGAACAGTAACCGTATATGACAGTCAGTGATTAATTTGGTGATAACTCAAAATATGTGGGGATTTTAAGAAAATAGTTAAAAGATAAAATAAAGCTAACTTAAATATGGACAACTTTCATGAAGAAAGTATTTTGAAATGAAGGCCACACGGATGTGTAAACAGGCTTGACACTATTAAGGCATATCAAGTATAATTAAGTTAAAACTGGGTTTTACATTCTACGTAATGGTAACAGTCACTATTCATCAGCATATTCTAAAATCTATAACTATTTATCTAAAGGGAATTTTGGAAAACTTATAACTACACATTTTATTAGTATCATGGGCCCCATCTAGGAAAAATATAAAATAAATAAATTTCCACAAAAATAAAATGTGACCCGAATTATGAATAGTAACAATAAAGCTACTAGATGTTAATCTTGTTAGAATCTAATAACCATATATAAGTGGTTAATGAGGGTTACAAAACTATGTTAAAAACACATAATCCATTAACTTTAACAAACTCTAACATGCTAAATCAACAAACTAATACTTTAACAAACTCTAACATGCTAAATCAACAAAACTAATACTTTAACAAACTCTACGTGCTAAATCAACAAAACTAATAAGGCAACATGCTATTAACAGGTTATATTAAGGCAACATGCTATTAACAGGTTGCGGAAAAGAAAACTACATTCCTAACAATCTAACCTATTTATCTAACTATCGTGGAGATCATGGAGGTAATCATTCCTTCTATTTCAAGCTTAAGCTACTATACTTATACAAGATAATTTGTTGAAAACCACACTTGCCTAGATTACACTCCAGAGCTGCAGAAGCGCCACTCCAGAGCCAGCAGATCTTCCCCTCCAAGAGCCTGGGTTTTCTCCACGGATGAACCCCCTACCCAGCCCCTCCTCTAGATTTTAAGATAAAAGACCAGCACTAATGGTTCGTGCACAGGCTGGCAGGGAGGAACAGAGACTACTATTGGGGGTCATTGTCTCCCAATAAAAATGCCTCTTTGTCTCCCATAATGCGTGGGATTACCCCACCCCATGACAAGGACAACTAGATCAACCCCTAGGTAAGTGGAAAACAGGGAATCTACCCTAGTAAACTTGGGTTTACGTTGGGTTTTACATCCTACGAATTAGATGAATTAGATAAAAGTCACTATTCATCAGCATATTCTAAAATCTATAACTATTTATCAAAAAGGAATTTGGGAAAACTTATAACTACATATTTTATTAGTATCATGGGCCCCATCTAGGAAAAATATAAAATAAATAAATTTCCACAAAAATAAAATGTGACCCGAATTATGAATAGTAACCTTTAAATATTAATGTGATTAACATACTTCAATTGATGATTTGATAAAATAAATGCTAAAATTAATGACTTAAATTTTAAATTATATTTCCTTTATTTCGATCAAATTAATGACTAACATTATAATAATTCACAATAAAGCTACTAGATATAATCTAACTCTAAATTAGCGAACTTAAATTCAATTAGGGTATTGACGAGCTTTTATTGGAAAAGGACAGACTAAATATGAGAGCTAAGTTAATTAAACAAGAATCTACTTAATAAGCCAAAGATGGAATAAGCATATTCATTTAACCATGGTGTAAAATCAAACATGCATTAATCTAGTTGATACATTTTAAACAAAATGATAAGGATTCCATTCCTAACCACATTCCAGGGTGCTTGATTACCCTATTAACATTTTTAATAATAACCTCATACAGATAAATTCTAACAAGGTTAATTATCTACTAATGGCACTTAACAATTACATTTATTCCAACTAGATCAATTTAGATATTTCTCAATCAAATTAGCTATTAACATGCAATGGAATCATGATAAAATTACTAACATAAATAAATTATGAACATGGCTCATTTAAAAGAAAGCCGACAATATCATCATTAATATATTTATAAATATGCCGATAGATATCAACATTAATATAAATATTTATAAATATGCATATTAAGTGAAATAAAAATTCCGGGTACTACATCCTCTCCCCCTTAAAGAAACTTCGTCCCGAAGTTAATTGAGAAACATACCGAAGAGATGAGGGTGCTTTTTCTCCATATCCTCTTCGAGTTCCCATGAAGCCTCCTCATGGAGCGCATTGCCCCATAAAACCTTCACCAACGGGATGGACTTCGATCTGAGAACTTTCACCTTGCGATCCAAAATCTGGATTGGCTGAACTTCAAATGACAGATCTGGTTGTAATTCTACTCCTTCGAAACTGATCACGTGGGACGGATCATAGACATACTTGCGAAGCATGGATACGTGAAACACCGGATGAATGGCCACCATTGATGGCGGTAAGGCCAACCGATATGACACATTTCCTACTCTGTCCAGAATTTCAAAGGGTCCAATAAATTTAGGTTGCAGCTTCCCACGCATACCAAATCTTGAAACTCCTTTAATTGGTGACGCCTTGAGGAATACATGTTCACCGACTGCAAATTCCAGATCCTTTCTTCTACTGTCTGCATAACTCTTCTGCCGATCATGGGCTGCCTTTAATCTCTGTCGAATTTGTTGAATCTTATCTGATGTTCCTTGTACCACATCTGGCCCGATTAGCTGCCTTTCACCAATTTCTTCCCAACACAGAGGAGATCTACAGGGTCTTCCATACAAAGCTTCAAACGGAGCCATGCCTATACTTGCATGATAACTGTTATTGTAGGCAAATTCTACCAATGGTAGATGTCGCTCCCAATCTCCTCCCCAGTCAAGAACACATGCTCTCAACATATCCTCCAAGGTGCGAATGGTCCTCTCAGACTGACCATCTGTCTGAGGATGGTATGCAGAGCTGAGCTTCAACTGGGACCCAAGAGCACTCTGCAGTCCTTGCCAGAATCGAGACGTGAAACGAGGGTCACGATCTGAAATAATAGACTTTGGCACACCATGCAATCTGATAATATTATCAACATAAAGGCGAGCTAAACTCTCCATGGATTGCTTCTTCTTCATTGCCAGAAAATGTGCAGTCTTCGAGAATCGATCCACGATCACCCAAATAGCATCTTTACCCTTTGATGATCGGGGCAAACTTGAGACGAAATCCATGGTGACATCTTCCCACTTCCACTGTGGTATTTCAATCTTCTGCATTAAACCTGACGGTCTCTGATTTTCAGCCTTAATTTGCTGACAAATCAAACACTTAGCTACAAAATCAGCCACATCCTTCTTCATACCCGGCCACCAAAATGACCGTTTCAAATCTTGGTACATTTTCTTACCACCGGGATGAATGGAGAACTTGGATCTATGGGCTTCTTCTAGCACTTCATCCTTCAATTCAGCCACATTAGGTACACACATTCTATGCTGAAATCTGACTACTCCATCCTCGTCTCGAGCGATACCTGCTTTACCAATCATACCTTGCGATTGAGGATCATTTAACTGAGCTTCCAACACTCGCTCCATAACAGCCGACCCAATGCATAATTGTGCAACAAAGGCTTGGCAAAGCTGAGACTCAACTGATATCATGGAACACGCAGCATCTTCCAACATCTTCCAATCTTGCTGCATTAAGGTCCGCTTTCTGCTAAGCGCATCGGCTACAACATTAGCCTTTCCAGGGTGATATAGCAGTTCAAAATCATAATCCTTCAAAAATTCAACCCATCGCCGTTGACGTAGGTTAAGCTCTTTCTGAGAAAATAGATACTTGAGACTCTGGTGGTCAGTGAAGACTTCAAATTTAACCCCATAAAGGTAATGTCTCCAAATTGTTAAGGCATGAACAACAGCAGCCAATTCCAAATCGTGCGTAGGGTAATTCTTCTCGTGCTCCTTCAATTGTCGAGAAGCATAGGCAACAACCCTGCCATCTTGCATGAGAACACATCCGATCCCGACCCTAGAAGCATCAGTGTAGATAGTGAACATATCACTGTTATTAGGTAGGATCAGAAGTGGTGCTGAAGTTAGACGGTCCTTCAATTCTTGAAAGCCTTGCTCACATTCCTGGCTCCAAATAAACTTTACTCCTTTTCTTGTTAGCTTAGTCAAGGGTGCAGCAATAGAAGCAAAACCCTTAATAAACTTTCTATAATAGCCTGCTAACCCGAGAAAACTCCGGATTTCAGTGGGAGTCTTCGGAGCTTCCCACTCGAGCACGGCTTGAACTTTAGCTGGATCAACTGCCACTCCACTACCAGATATTACGTGGCCAAGAAAGTGAACTTCTCTCAACCAGAATTCACACTTACTGAACTTCGCAAATAGCTTGTGTGCCCGAAGAGTTTCCAGAACAATCCTCAAGTGTTCCTTATGTGCAACTTCATCAGGTGAATAAATAAGAACATCATCAATGAATACAACCACAAAGCTATCCAAATAAGGTCTGAACACCCGATTCATTAAGTCCATAAATGCTGCAGGAGCATTAGTTAGACCAAAAGGTAGAACCTGGAATTCATAATGACCATATCTGGTTCTGAAGGCTGTCTTGGAAATATCCTCCTCCTTGATTCTGAGTTGATGATAGCCTGATCTCAAATCAATTTTTGAGAATACCGAAGCACCTTGCAGTTGATCGAATAGATCATCAATACGCGGCAAAGGGTAACGGTTCTTGACCGTCACCTGATTGAGCTTCCGGTAATCAATGCATAGACGAAGTGATCCATCCTTCTTTTTCACAAATAAGACTGGAGCTCCCCACGGTGAGACACTAGGTCGAATAAAACCCTTGTCTATAAGTTCCTGTAGTTGCTTCCTTAACTCCGCCAATTCAGCAGGTGCCATCCGATACGGGGCCTTAGATATCGGCGTGGTATCGGGCACAAGGTCAATAGAGAATTCAATCTCCCTTGCTGGCGGCAAACCTGGTAAATCCTCAGGAAAGACATCCGGAAAATCCCGAACTACCTCAATTTCTTCTAGCAATGGAGTCTGAGGTACCTGAGTTGAGGTCACCATCCATGTAAGGAAAGCATTACCACCCTTATTCAGCAACCGGGCTGCCTTCATGGCCGAGATTATAAACTTTTCCGACCTGATCCGGGGCAAAGGATGAAAGAACTCCTTTTTGCCAGGGATACGGAAGACCACTCTCTTCTTCCGGCAATCAATGAGAGCATAGTGTCTCTCAAGCCAGTCTAACCCGAGAATGATGTCATAATCCTTCATTTCTAGAAGGTAGAAGTGACCAGCTAATTCTTTATCTCCAATAACAATAGGCAAGGAAGGATAGCTCCTCCCAGTTGAAAGAATTCCAGCAGGGGTGTGCACTAGAAGAGGCACATCCAAACTTGATGGCATGATGCCCGATTCAGCAGATAATAACTTGGAAAAATGCCCAGATATAAAGGAGTGAGTAGCACCAGTGTCGAATAATGTTCTAGCATGGAAACCAGATACTAAGAGTGTACCTTCTGGCACATCTTCCGCTTGTTCCACATTCTCACTAGTAAGAGCGAATACCCGCGCCGGTGCTCGAGGACGTCCAGCTGTCTTCATAGGTGCAGCAGCAGCAGTTGCAGGTGGAGCTTGAGTTGGCGAGAATGATATCAACTTTGGACAATCTTTGATCTTGTGCTCCGCGCTGCCACATCGAAGACATTTCCCCGCTAACATCCAGCACTCTTTACTTCCATGCCATTTGCCGCAATGTTTGCATTCACTTTTGGTGTCAGATGCTGAACCTCCTGCTCCCTTGGCTTGCATAGGAGCCGGCCTTACAAGTGGTCGAGTAGGTGTCTGGAAAGAGGGTTTCTTCACATGGTCCCCTCGCTGGAAAGATGACGAAGGCCTCTTCAACAGAACCTTTTTCTCTTCCTGGTATTGCTCCATATCGCTTTCTTGTCGGCAAGCCGCACCGAGAGCTTCTTCCATCGAGTGGTGATTAAAGGCCACCAGTCTTGTCCTCAATGACGGTCGAAGACCCGACACAAATTTCTTTACCTTCCTTCGCTCATCAGCTACAATATGGGGTGCATATCGTGCCAGCTCAGCAAAACGAGCTTCATATTCCAGCACCGTCATGGATCCTTGGGTCAGAGTGAGAAATTCCTGCTCCATTTTGTCTTGGATATGCTCGGGGATGTACTTTGCTCGGAACAAGCGAACAAAGTCCTCCCATGGTACCTCCTTATCTCCATCCTCAAACTGATTTCGCAGCACCGACGACCACCAAACCTCTGCACGTTCTTCCAGCATGAAAGTTGCTAAGTTAGTCTTCTCCTCTTCATCACATCGAATACTCCGAAAGATCTTCTCCATGGCCCGCAGCCAATGCTCTGCCACTAAGGGTTGACTCTCCCCCTTAAAGGAAGGCGGGTTCAGCCTTCGAAACTTCTCCATGACTGACGGTCCTTCAGCCCTCCTCGGTGCCATCTCCTGATGCAGTTGGGCTTGGGCCTGAACTTGAGCTTGTAAATCCGCCTGCGCATTTGCCTGAGTTTGCATCACTTGCACTAATCCTTGCATAAAAGTGCCATAATCCACCAATGGCGGTGGTGGCGGCGGCGGAAACCCTTGTTGACCTGCCTCAGCTTCTCTCCTTGGTTCTTCATCCTGAGCGGAACGACGACGAGGTGCCATTACCTGAAAGAAAGTAATTGAGTTCGTCTACATTAGTAGCCTTCTTAGTGTTATCTACCAGTCAATTAACCATGTTTGGAATGTGAATCCTTGCTGATGATCTCATTTATGTAATCTCAACGTGAAGGGCTCTGATACCACTTCCTGTAGCGCCCCGCCCCGCACTCGGTACAGTATATAACTCCCTTCGATTACGAGGTGGACGCCACAGTGGGAAAATACCCAACAGTTGCCGGAGACAGGTTGAGTTTACACAAATTGAGCATACATTTTTTTTCTTTATTTGCAGCGGAATAATAAAAGGTAATGTCCTCAGCAAGTCTAAATTACATTACTCCGATAGTCCAAATATGATAAAGCCTTACAAATTTGCAATACACATAATTGAGACATAGAGTTCACAATTTATTTAAAACATACAACAAAGGAATAACTATATCATAAATCACGCTTCCTCCACGAAGTCAGACTCAAATTCCACGTTTTCTCCAGATATATTACCTGAAATTTCAAGTGTAAGTCTACGAATAGACTTAGCAAGAATAACATTCAACACATCACTTGTACAAGTATAATGGGTTAAACTATCAATTTAAGGGACAGTTAATTAAATTGCAGAATTTAACATAAGATACGGTAAGGACTATGCTTGCAATAGAACATGACTAACTGTATTCTACGAGCTTAGTATGCAAGAAGAAACAATTTGCACAAGGGAAGTTAAAACAACTAGAAACTTATACAGTTATACTCATGTGGACTTACACAGTTATACTCATGTGGAAGTCTAACCTCAGAATATACACATATACAGGTACAATTTCAGTTACTGATCATATAACAGAAAGCCCAAAGGCCACAATTATTCTGAGGTAGACAGAAGTGCAAAGGACAGATGATAGAAACAGTAGACAGTAGGTAATAGAGGGAAGGACCCGGACACATTGCCCAAACTACTATTAGCTGGTCAGTAACCTCGAAAGGTTTAAACAGTCACCAAGTTACCTAGGCTTCGGTAACAAGGTCTTGATTACTGCGCAGAATCGGAGGAAGATATTTCCCCACCTCAAAAAGGATTTTACCCCCGTGCCCCGCGGGGTCAGAAGGCCTCCCCATACTGGGCATTTCTACAGTTTGGCCTCAGTACCATCTATAGTAGCATTGTCCATAATGGTCCATAAGAATTTCAGTAATAGGCTTATTCAATATGCAACAATTGTAAAAATAAAGGGTACATGAGAAGTGTAGAGTGTATGAATAAAACTGGAATATACACTAGTAAAATCATTGAGTAGAATATATATAAATGTATATTTCAGGATGATTTGCAACACTGAAATCATGGTAAATTTAGTGAGACTTGTAGGTTTATAGTGAATACATTACTACTAATTTGGTAAGAACACCCCATGGAAACAATGACTTTACAGCACCTTAGAAATATATTTATAACATAAAAATAAAAAGGAATTAGGTGAAGTGGTAGAAGTATAAGAGTTAGATATATGAGAGAGGAACATTTTTCACGAAGGACTCAGAGTGAAAATAGTTTTGTAAGGATCTCAAAAATGGCAAAAGGCAGAAACTGTCATCTCGGATGAACAGTAACCGTATATGACAGTCAGTGATTAATTTGGTGATAACTCAAAATATGTGGGGATTTTAAGAAAATAGTTAAAAGATAAAATAAAGCTAACTTAAATATGGACAACTTTCATGAAGAAAGTATTTTGAAATGAAGGCCACACGGATGTGTAAACAGGCTTGACACTATTAAGGCATATCAAGTATAATTAAGTTAAAACTGGGTTTTACATTCTACGTAATGGTAACAGTCACTATTCATCAGCATATTCTAAAATCTATAACTATTTATCTAAAGGGAATTTTGGAAAACTTATAACTACACATTTTATTAGTATCATGGGCCCCATCTAGGAAAAATATAAAATAAATAAATTTCCACAAAAATAAAATGTGACCCGAATTATGAATAGTAACAATAAAGCTACTAGATGTTAATCTTGTTAGAATCTAATAACCATATATAAGTGGTTAATGAGGGTTACAAAACTATGTTAAAAACACATAATCCATTAACTTTAACAAACTCTAACATGCTAAATCAACAAACTAATACTTTAACAAACTCTAACATGCTAAATCAACAAAACTAATACTTTAACAAACTCTACGTGCTAAATCAACAAAACTAATAAGGCAACATGCTATTAACAGGTTATATTAAGGCAACATGCTATTAACAGGTTGCGGAAAAGAAAACTACATTCCTAACAATCTAACCTATTTATCTAACTATCGTGGAGATCATGGAGGTAATCATTCCTTCTATTTCAAGCTTAAGCTACTATACTTATACAAGATAATTTGTTGAAAACCACACTTGCCTAGATTACACTCCAGAGCTGCAGAAGCGCCACTCCAGAGCCAGCAGATCTTCCCCTCCAAGAGCCTGGGTTTTCTCCACGGATGAACCCCCTACCCAGCCCCTCCTCTAGATTTTAAGATAAAAGACCAGCACTAATGGTTCGTGCACAGGCTGGCAGGGAGGAACAGAGACTACTATTGGGGGTCATTGTCTCCCAATAAAAATGCCTCTTTGTCTCCCATAATGCGTGGGATTACCCCACCCCATGACAAGGACAACTAGATCAACCCCTAGGTAAGTGGAAAACAGGGAATCTACCCTAGTAAACTTGGGTTTACGTTGGGTTTTACATCCTACGAATTAGATGAATTAGATAAAAGTCACTATTCATCAGCATATTCTAAAATCTATAACTATTTATCAAAAAGGAATTTGGGAAAACTTATAACTACATATTTTATTAGTATCATGGGCCCCATCTAGGAAAAATATAAAATAAATAAATTTCCACAAAAATAAAATGTGACCCGAATTATGAATAGTAACCTTTAAATATTAATGTGATTAACATACTTCAATTGATGATTTGATAAAATAAATGCTAAAATTAATGACTTAAATTTTAAATTATATTTCCTTTATTTCGATCAAATTAATGACTAACATTATAATAATTCACAATAAAGCTACTAGATATAATCTAACTCTAAATTAGCGAACTTAAATTCAATTAGGGTATTGACGAGCTTTTATTGGAAAAGGACAGACTAAATATGAGAGCTAAGTTAATTAAACAAGAATCTACTTAATAAGCCAAAGATGGAATAAGCATATTCATTTAACCATGGTGTAAAATCAAACATGCATTAATCTAGTTGATACATTTTAAACAAAATGATAAGGATTCCATTCCTAACCACATTCCAGGGTGCTTGATTACCCTATTAACATTTTTAATAATAACCTCATACAGATAAATTCTAACAAGGTTAATTATCTACTAATGGCACTTAACAATTACATTTATTCCAACTAGATCAATTTAGATATTTCTCAATCAAATTAGCTATTAACATGCAATGGAATCATGATAAAATTACTAACATAAATAAATTATGAACATGGCTCATTTAAAAGAAAGCCGACAATATCATCATTAATATATTTATAAATATGCCGATAGATATCAACATTAATATAAATATTTATAAATATGCATATTAAGTGAAATAAAAATTCCGGGTACTACATCCTCTCCCCCTTAAAGAAACTTCGTCCCGAAGTTAATTGAGAAACATACCGAAGAGATGAGGGTGCTTTTTCTCCATATCCTCTTCGAGTTCCCATGAAGCCTCCTCATGGAGCGCATTGCCCCATAAAACCTTCACCAACGGGATGGACTTCGATCTGAGAACTTTCACCTTGCGATCCAAAATCTGGATTGGCTGAACTTCAAATGACAGATCTGGTTGTAATTCTACTCCTTCGAAACTGATCACGTGGGACGGATCATAGACATACTTGCGAAGCATGGATACGTGAAACACCGGATGAATGGCCACCATTGATGGCGGTAAGGCCAACCGATATGACACATTTCCTACTCTGTCCAGAATTTCAAAGGGTCCAATAAATTTAGGTTGCAGCTTCCCACGCATACCAAATCTTGAAACTCCTTTAATTGGTGACGCCTTGAGGAATACATGTTCACCGACTGCAAATTCCAGATCCTTTCTTCTACTGTCTGCATAACTCTTCTGCCGATCATGGGCTGCCTTTAATCTCTGTCGAATTTGTTGAATCTTATCTGATGTTCCTTGTACCACATCTGGCCCGATTAGCTGCCTTTCACCAATTTCTTCCCAACACAGAGGAGATCTACAGGGTCTTCCATACAAAGCTTCAAACGGAGCCATGCCTATACTTGCATGATAACTGTTATTGTAGGCAAATTCTACCAATGGTAGATGTCGCTCCCAATCTCCTCCCCAGTCAAGAACACATGCTCTCAACATATCCTCCAAGGTGCGAATGGTCCTCTCAGACTGACCATCTGTCTGAGGATGGTATGCAGAGCTGAGCTTCAACTGGGACCCAAGAGCACTCTGCAGTCCTTGCCAGAATCGAGACGTGAAACGAGGGTCACGATCTGAAATAATAGACTTTGGCACACCATGCAATCTGATAATATTATCAACATAAAGGCGAGCTAAACTCTCCATGGATTGCTTCTTCTTCATTGCCAGAAAATGTGCAGTCTTCGAGAATCGATCCACGATCACCCAAATAGCATCTTTACCCTTTGATGATCGGGGCAAACTTGAGACGAAATCCATGGTGACATCTTCCCACTTCCACTGTGGTATTTCAATCTTCTGCATTAAACCTGACGGTCTCTGATTTTCAGCCTTAATTTGCTGACAAATCAAACACTTAGCTACAAAATCAGCCACATCCTTCTTCATACCCGGCCACCAAAATGACCGTTTCAAATCTTGGTACATTTTCTTACCACCGGGATGAATGGAGAACTTGGATCTATGGGCTTCTTCTAGCACTTCATCCTTCAATTCAGCCACATTAGGTACACACATTCTATGCTGAAATCTGACTACTCCATCCTCGTCTCGAGCGATACCTGCTTTACCAATCATACCTTGCGATTGAGGATCATTTAACTGAGCTTCCAACACTCGCTCCATAACAGCCGACCCAATGCATAATTGTGCAACAAAGGCTTGGCAAAGCTGAGACTCAACTGATATCATGGAACACGCAGCATCTTCCAACATCTTCCAATCTTGCTGCATTAAGGTCCGCTTTCTGCTAAGCGCATCGGCTACAACATTAGCCTTTCCAGGGTGATATAGCAGTTCAAAATCATAATCCTTCAAAAATTCAACCCATCGCCGTTGACGTAGGTTAAGCTCTTTCTGAGAAAATAGATACTTGAGACTCTGGTGGTCAGTGAAGACTTCAAATTTAACCCCATAAAGGTAATGTCTCCAAATTGTTAAGGCATGAACAACAGCAGCCAATTCCAAATCGTGCGTAGGGTAATTCTTCTCGTGCTCCTTCAATTGTCGAGAAGCATAGGCAACAACCCTGCCATCTTGCATGAGAACACATCCGATCCCGACCCTAGAAGCATCAGTGTAGATAGTGAACATATCACTGTTATTAGGTAGGATCAGAAGTGGTGCTGAAGTTAGACGGTCCTTCAATTCTTGAAAGCCTTGCTCACATTCCTGGCTCCAAATAAACTTTACTCCTTTTCTTGTTAGCTTAGTCAAGGGTGCAGCAATAGAAGCAAAACCCTTAATAAACTTTCTATAATAGCCTGCTAACCCGAGAAAACTCCGGATTTCAGTGGGAGTCTTCGGAGCTTCCCACTCGAGCACGGCTTGAACTTTAGCTGGATCAACTGCCACTCCACTACCAGATATTACGTGGCCAAGAAAGTGAACTTCTCTCAACCAGAATTCACACTTACTGAACTTCGCAAATAGCTTGTGTGCCCGAAGAGTTTCCAGAACAATCCTCAAGTGTTCCTTATGTGCAACTTCATCAGGTGAATAAATAAGAACATCATCAATGAATACAACCACAAAGCTATCCAAATAAGGTCTGAACACCCGATTCATTAAGTCCATAAATGCTGCAGGAGCATTAGTTAGACCAAAAGGTAGAACCTGGAATTCATAATGACCATATCTGGTTCTGAAGGCTGTCTTGGAAATATCCTCCTCCTTGATTCTGAGTTGATGATAGCCTGATCTCAAATCAATTTTTGAGAATACCGAAGCACCTTGCAGTTGATCGAATAGATCATCAATACGCGGCAAAGGGTAACGGTTCTTGACCGTCACCTGATTGAGCTTCCGGTAATCAATGCATAGACGAAGTGATCCATCCTTCTTTTTCACAAATAAGACTGGAGCTCCCCACGGTGAGACACTAGGTCGAATAAAACCCTTGTCTATAAGTTCCTGTAGTTGCTTCCTTAACTCCGCCAATTCAGCAGGTGCCATCCGATACGGGGCCTTAGATATCGGCGTGGTATCGGGCACAAGGTCAATAGAGAATTCAATCTCCCTTGCTGGCGGCAAACCTGGTAAATCCTCAGGAAAGACATCCGGAAAATCCCGAACTACCTCAATTTCTTCTAGCAATGGAGTCTGAGGTACCTGAGTTGAGGTCACCATCCATGTAAGGAAAGCATTACCACCCTTATTCAGCAACCGGGCTGCCTTCATGGCCGAGATTATAAACTTTTCCGACCTGATCCGGGGCAAAGGATGAAAGAACTCCTTTTTGCCAGGGATACGGAAGACCACTCTCTTCTTCCGGCAATCAATGAGAGCATAGTGTCTCTCAAGCCAGTCTAACCCGAGAATGATGTCATAATCCTTCATTTCTAGAAGGTAGAAGTGACCAGCTAATTCTTTATCTCCAATAACAATAGGCAAGGAAGGATAGCTCCTCCCAGTTGAAAGAATTCCAGCAGGGGTGTGCACTAGAAGAGGCACATCCAAACTTGATGGCATGATGCCCGATTCAGCAGATAATAACTTGGAAAAATGCCCAGATATAAAGGAGTGAGTAGCACCAGTGTCGAATAATGTTCTAGCATGGAAACCAGATACTAAGAGTGTACCTTCTGGCACATCTTCCGCTTGTTCCACATTCTCACTAGTAAGAGCGAATACCCGCGCCGGTGCTCGAGGACGTCCAGCTGTCTTCATAGGTGCAGCAGCAGCAGTTGCAGGTGGAGCTTGAGTTGGCGAGAATGATATCAACTTTGGACAATCTTTGATCTTGTGCTCCGCGCTGCCACATCGAAGACATTTCCCCGCTAACATCCAGCACTCTTTACTTCCATGCCATTTGCCGCAATGTTTGCATTCACTTTTGGTGTCAGATGCTGAACCTCCTGCTCCCTTGGCTTGCATAGGAGCCGGCCTTACAAGTGGTCGAGTAGGTGTCTGGAAAGAGGGTTTCTTCACATGGTCCCCTCGCTGGAAAGATGACGAAGGCCTCTTCAACAGAACCTTTTTCTCTTCCTGGTATTGCTCCATATCGCTTTCTTGTCGGCAAGCCGCACCGAGAGCTTCTTCCATCGAGTGGTGATTAAAGGCCACCAGTCTTGTCCTCAATGACGGTCGAAGACCCGACACAAATTTCTTTACCTTCCTTCGCTCATCAGCTACAATATGGGGTGCATATCGTGCCAGCTCAGCAAAACGAGCTTCATATTCCAGCACCGTCATGGATCCTTGGGTCAGAGTGAGAAATTCCTGCTCCATTTTGTCTTGGATATGCTCGGGGATGTACTTTGCTCGGAACAAGCGAACAAAGTCCTCCCATGGTACCTCCTTATCTCCATCCTCAAACTGATTTCGCAGCACCGACGACCACCAAACCTCTGCACGTTCTTCCAGCATGAAAGTTGCTAAGTTAGTCTTCTCCTCTTCATCACATCGAATACTCCGAAAGATCTTCTCCATGGCCCGCAGCCAATGCTCTGCCACTAAGGGTTGACTCTCCCCCTTAAAGGAAGGCGGGTTCAGCCTTCGAAACTTCTCCATGACTGACGGTCCTTCAGCCCTCCTCGGTGCCATCTCCTGATGCAGTTGGGCTTGGGCCTGAACTTGAGCTTGTAAATCCGCCTGCGCATTTGCCTGAGTTTGCATCACTTGCACTAATCCTTGCATAAAAGTGCCATAATCCACCAATGGCGGTGGTGGCGGCGGCGGAAACCCTTGTTGACCTGCCTCAGCTTCTCTCCTTGGTTCTTCATCCTGAGCGGAACGACGACGAGGTGCCATTACCTGAAAGAAAGTAATTGAGTTCGTCTACATTAGTAGCCTTCTTAGTGTTATCTACCAGTCAATTAACCATGTTTGGAATGTGAATCCTTGCTGATGATCTCATTTATGTAATCTCAACGTGAAGGGCTCTGATACCACTTCCTGTAGCGCCCCGCCCCGCACTCGGTACAGTATATAACTCCCTTCGATTACGAGGTGGACGCCACAGTGGGAAAATACCCAACAGTTGCCGGAGACAGGTTGAGTTTACACAAATTGAGCATACATTTTTTTTTCTTTATTTGCAGCGGAATAATAAAAGGTAATGTCCTCAGCAAGTCTAAATTACATTACTCCGATAGTCCAAATATGATAAAGCCTTACAAATTTGCAATACACATAATTGAGACATAGAGTTCACAATTTATTTAAAACATACAACAAAGGAATAACTATATCATAAATCACGCTTCCTCCACGAAGTCAGACTCAAATTCCACGTTTTCTCCAGATATATTACCTGAAATTTCAAGTGTAAGTCTACGAATAGACTTAGCAAGAATAACATTCAACACATCACTTGTACAAGTATAATGGGTTAAACTATCAATTTAAGGGACAGTTAATTAAATTGCAGAATTTAACATAAGATACGGTAAGGACTATGCTTGCAATAGAACATGACTAACTGTATTCTACGAGCTTAGTATGCAAGAAGAAACAATTTGCACAAGGGAAGTTAAAACAACTAGAAACTTATACAGTTATACTCATGTGGACTTACACAGTTATACTCATGTGGAAGTCTAACCTCAGAATATACACATATACAGGTACAATTTCAGTTACTGATCATATAACAGAAAGCCCAAAGGCCACAATTATTCTGAGGTAGACAGAAGTGCAAAGGACAGATGATAGAAACAGTAGACAGTAGGTAATAGAGGGAAGGACCCGGACACATTGCCCAAACTACTATTAGCTGGTCAGTAACCTCGAAAGGTTTAAACAGTCACCAAGTTACCTAGGCTTCGGTAACAAGGTCTTGATTACTGCGCAGAATCGGAGGAAGATATTTCCCCACCTCAAAAAGGATTTTACCCCCGTGCCCCGCGGGGTCAGAAGGCCTCCCCATACTGGGCATTTCTACAGTTTGGCCTCAGTACCATCTATAGTAGCATTGTCCATAATGGTCCATAAGAATTTCAGTAATAGGCTTATTCAATATGCAACAATTGTAAAAATAAAGGGTACATGAGAAGTGTAGAGTGTATGAATAAAACTGGAATATACACTAGTAAAATCATTGAGTAGAATATATATAAATGTATATTTCAGGATGATTTGCAACACTGAAATCATGGTAAATTTAGTGAGACTTGTAGGTTTATAGTGAATACATTACTACTAATTTGGTAAGAACACCCCATGGAAACAATGACTTTACAGCACCTTAGAAATATATTTATAACATAAAAATAAAAAGGAATTAGGTGAAGTGGTAGAAGTATAAGAGTTAGATATATGAGAGAGGAACATTTTTCACGAAGGACTCAGAGTGAAAATAGTTTTGTAAGGATCTCAAAAATGGCAAAAGGCAGAAACTGTCATCTCGGATGAACAGTAACCGTATATGACAGTCAGTGATTAATTTGGTGATAACTCAAAATATGTGGGGATTTTAAGAAAATAGTTAAAAGATAAAATAAAGCTAACTTAAATATGGACAACTTTCATGAAGAAAGTATTTTGAAATGAAGGCCACACGGATGTGTAAACAGGCTTGACACTATTAAGGCATATCAAGTATAATTAAGTTAAAACTGGGTTTTACATTCTACGTAATGGTAACAGTCACTATTCATCAGCATATTCTAAAATCTATAACTATTTATCTAAAGGGAATTTTGGAAAACTTATAACTACACATTTTATTAGTATCATGGGCCCCATCTAGGAAAAATATAAAATAAATAAATTTCCATAAAAATAAAATGTGACCCGAATTATGAATAGTAACAATAAAGCTACTAGATGTTAATCTTGTTAGAATCTAATAACCATATATAAGTGGTTAATGAGGGTTACAAAACTATGTTAAAAACACATAATCCATTAACTTTAACAAACTCTAACATGCTAAATCAACAAACTAATACTTTAACAAACTCTAACATGCTAAATCAACAAAACTAATACTTTAACAAACTCTACGTGCTAAATCAACAAAACTAATAAGGCAACATGCTATTAACAGGTTATATTAAGGCAACATGCTATTAACAGGTTGCGGAAAAGAAAACTACATTCCTAACAATCTAACCTATTTATCTAACTATCGTGGAGATCATGGAGGTAATCATTCCTTCTATTTCAAGCTTAAGCTACTATACTTATACAAGATAATTTGTTGAAAACCACACTTGCCTAGATTACACTCCAGAGCTGCAGAAGCGCCACTCCAGAGCCAGCAGATCTTCCCCTCCAAGAGCCTGGGTTTTCTCCACGGATGAACCCCCTACCCAGCCCCTCCTCTAGATTTTAAGATAAAAGACCAGCACTAATGGTTCGTGCACAGGCTGGCAGGGAGGAACAGAGACTACTATTGGGGGTCATTGTCTCCCAATAAAAATGCCTCTTTGTCTCCCATAATGCGTGGGATTACCCCACCCCATGACAAGGACAACTAGATCAACCCCTAGGTAAGTGGAAAACAGGGAATCTACCCTAGTAAACTTGGGTTTACGTTGGGTTTTACATCCTACGAATTAGATGAATTAGATAAAAGTCACTATTCATCAGCATATTCTAAAATCTATAACTATTTATCAAAAAGGAATTTGGGAAAACTTATAACTACATATTTTATTAGTATCATGGGCCCCATCTAGGAAAAATATAAAATAAATAAATTTCCACAAAAATAAAATGTGACCCGAATTATGAATAGTAACCTTTAAATATTAATGTGATTAACATACTTCAATTGATGATTTGATAAAATAAATGCTAAAATTAATGACTTAAATTTTAAATTATATTTCCTTTATTTCGATCAAATTAATGACTAACATTATAATAATTCACAATAAAGCTACTAGATATAATCTAACTCTAAATTAGCGAACTTAAATTCAATTAGGGTATTGACGAGCTTTTATTGGAAAAGGACAGACTAAATATGAGAGCTAAGTTAATTAAACAAGAATCTACTTAATAAGCCAAAGATGGAATAAGCATATTCATTTAACCATGGTGTAAAATCAAACATGCATTAATCTAGTTGATACATTTTAAACAAAATGATAAGGATTCCATTCCTAACCACATTCCAGGGTGCTTGATTACCCTATTAACATTTTTAATAATAACCTCATACAGATAAATTCTAACAAGGTTAATTATCTACTAATGGCACTTAACAATTACATTTATTCCAACTAGATCAATTTAGATATTTCTCAATCAAATTAGCTATTAACATGCAATGGAATCATGATAAAATTACTAACATAAATAAATTATGAACATGGCTCATTTAAAAGAAAGCCGACAATATCATCATTAATATATTTATAAATATGCCGATAGATATCAACATTAATATAAATATTTATAAATATGCATATTAAGTGAAATAAAAATTCCGGGTACTACAAGTTCTGTCCAGGTCTGGGACTGCAAGACAGGGAGTCGTTGTAAACGCTGCCACGCACTCCACCGAGCTCGAAAGTCATCGTGGCTAGTGCCGAAACGTCGCTGACAGACCCAGGTACGCTTGTAAATTTCTGTGGACGATCCCGACGTCGTCACCGGCTGGGGCGGACTCTGGATCAGGTTCCCTACGCTCTGGCTTGGACTGGTCCCAAGGTGCAGCAGCAGATGGATGTAGTCGCCACGTCCGCTCCCGAAGTTCAAACGTGGCGGGACCAAGATGATTACGACCGTGGGCGAGTCTTCTTCGAGCGGCATCTAGGGAAAGCACCAGACGATGTCGGGGCAGAGAGAGGGAGCCCGTTGAGTGAGGGGGGATCAGGTCAGGTCCTGAGTGGCCTGATCAACGCACCGAGGGGGGGGAGAAAATTGGAACAAGAAGCCCCGGACTCCAAACGAGGCCCCACCTATTGCGTTGCTTGGAGGACTGGTGGTACCTTGACCCGGTCATGCGGCGCACCCAAGAGAGTAAGGGTGAGGTCGTGGTAGCTTCTGCACTGTAGCTCTGTCTTCCAGTCAGGGCCACTGTTCGCAGTCGGGAAGAACGAGCCCGATACAAGGCACCACTACAAGTAGACATGCAAATAGAGGAGGTGACCGACGCACGGATGATGACTATGCAATGGCCCTAGGACCTAGGCTTGTAGAGACAAGTCTAAGACTTGCTCTGATACCACTTGATGTGACACCACTAGGGTGAATGCAGCAAAGGGATGGGGTCCGTGGACCTACCACACAAACACAGCCAATTTTAGAGCATGAGGTTGCGTAAATCGCCAATTCACCGATGCACACACACGAACCCGGGGTGACTCGGCGATGCCGAGTGGAGGTGGGAAGGGGGAGGGCGCCCCTAGGCCAAGCCCACATAATTGGGCCCATAAGCCACTCTATCCCATCAAGATGATCACAAACTTAGGTAAATGACGTAATATACTAGGGACTTGACTCAAAACAAAGGGAAAATTACATCAGAATGACTCAAATAAAAAGGGGAAAATACATCAAGATGACCCAAATAGCTAGCCCAAGTGTCGAAGCGGACCCGTCCAATCGTGGAGCTGCATCCTACTCGTCTCCGGGAGGGAGAGAGGTGCCGAGCCAGAGGGAATCATGGGTGATGTCCCCATCAGGGGAGCTTCAACCACGATAAATCATTCTTCACTCCTTACTCTCAGATTTACTTTGTGTCAACTTGAGTATTTGGTGTAAAACCAGAATCAGATCTGTATGTGTGTTGTTCGTGTTCGGAAACACGAACGTGTGCGTGTGTGTGTGGTAGCCCAGATCGGGTGCCGTGTGTCTGTGTTTGCTATTCTACACAGCGTGTGTGTGTGGCTCACTTCATTGTGAAGTCTTGATCCTCACGAGTGAGGGGTGGACGTAGGGGACACGGCAGTGTACCCAAACCACCTAAAAATCACGTGTGTCACTTGTGGTTTGTTCTTCCGCATCCATAGTCGAGTGAGCTTCACGGTGAGTTGAGCGTACACCAATTCCATTGTCAAACACCTACCGTTATCCACACGCATTCACAAGTGTGTCCATGTTCATGTGAGATCTAGTGCCTGTATGTTTAATTAACAAAGTTTCACTCGGAAAGAATTTTAATTGGCCAATTAATTCACCCCTCCCCTCTTGATTGCCGCCTTTCGGGACTCAACAATTGGTATCAGAGCTTTGGTCTCTATTTCACTCGACCACACGGTCGTAGAGCAGATCCCATTATATGGCAAGCAAGGGGATGATGCCCGAAGGGCATTCGATCCAAAGACTTTCTTCTTTGCACTTAGTTGTCCTTCGAGGCACGCTCCACGAGACCTTGCCCTGAATAGCGGGGAACTACGCTTTGCATGGGGGGATTCTGTTTCCTTTCTCCCCCTTTTGGGCGCGTCCAGGTGCGAGGACACGTCTTAGTCCTTGAATTCAAATTTAAAGCGTCGGGTGGCCTTTCTTCTCCCGTGCCTTACCCGCAAACGAGCCCGCCTTCCGCCGAAACTCGCTTGCCCCTTTTTCGTATTCCTCCTCTTTTGATTGATGGAGTTCGGTGGGCCCGATCATGGTGAAGGTGGAGAGGGACGAGGAACTCCTCGCCCGAGGAGGGACGCGCCAGAGCACGGAACGGCGTCTATGGAGGAGGAAGGGCCGCTTCGGGCCCCCGAGGGACCCGAGGGGCCCGATGTCGCGGAGGGAGGTGAACACGGTCTGGTAGGTGCTTGGTTTTCCCTCTCTTTGATCCATTTTGAGTTTTGAAGCAAGCCGTGCGAGGGGGGAAAGGGTTCGGCGAGTGTTGCACTTAAATGATGGATGCGTCCTAGACAGGGGACGCGTTCTTTTTGACTGATGTGGGACCCTTTTCTTGGTGCAGGACATGGCGAGGACCCTGGGCCTGGCCGATGAGTGGGCGAGTGCGGACGAGCCGAGCCGCGTCAGGAGGGAGAGTCGCGGCAAGGCGAGGCTCGAGGACTGGCACGTACGTCTCCCTGGACAGCAAGGGAGTGTATTGGTGCAGGACAGCGCCGACTTCCTGCGGCGGCAGAGAGAGAGTTATGCGGGGCTTCCCCAAGCTGGGGACACGCGTGGGGTCGGCGGCTCGCGCGCCCAACTATCAGAGGCTAGGCGGCAGCTGGCCGTCGCTCAGCATGAGCTGTCGCTTCTGGTAAGTTACGTGCCGTACTTTTATCTTCAGATTTTGGATTTTCACTGATGGCCGTTGTTTATTTTGTTCCAGTGTGCCCAGCAGACAGCGACGGCGGGGATGATTGGTGGCGCATCTTCCAGCTCCTCGGCCCCTTTTCTGGAGATTGCCTCCCTCCGGGAGCAACTTGCCGGTGCGGTGGCCCGCGCGACCCGGGCGGAAGAGGAGCGTGACGCCTGGGTGGCGACTGTAGCGGAGCTGCGGCATCGCGGTGAGGAGAGACCTTCTCCAGACATCCTGGAGTTAAGGGTTCTTCTGCAGATGATGAGGAGGGAGGCAGAGAGAGAGAAAATCGAGAGAAGGTCCGAGCGACAGCGGGATCAGACCGAGAGGAGGGCTTTGGAGGCCCAAGTGAGGGAGCTCCAACTGGGCCTTCAGGCCGTCGTGCAGAGGCTAGGAGGGATGGAGACGCGCTACGAGAGAGCGCGAGAGTTCGGGGAGCGACTCCGCCAGTCCGGTCGGTTTGCCGCTAGTGGCTTCTTCGCCACGCCAGGGGAGGAGCAGCGAGTCACTGCTGCGGAGCAGGCGCCAAGAGGCGAGGCAGGTGCTGCTGCACGAGGATCCCGGAGACTTCTGAGGGACCCTCACCTCGGGGGAGAGGAGAGGGACGCCTAGAGGGATGACCATGGAAATAATGGCAAGAGCTGGCGAGCTAGTGGACCCGCCACCTCTCTATGATTGTAGTGTTTGTGACAGCTTATGTAGAATTATGAATGGAATGATCTGATTTTCTGCTGCTTGTTTGTTCTCTTGTGCGTTCCTTCTTCCCTACACTTCTTCTCCTTTGCACTGTTCCCATGTGATGGGTCTGCCGAGACTCCACCCCAAGCAGAGAATCGCGTCTTGTTGTGACCATTTTCCACGGGAATCTGCCGTCGAAGTCAATAATGACGGCCCTAGTTCCTTCTCCCGGATGTTGCGTCAAATTTTGCGGACGTCCTCCAAAACATGATAGGGTATCCCTAGACAACAGAGGGTGCTAGTCGTCATATTCTTCGTCCAATCAATCACCCTGTGCGAGCGGTGAAGTGACACACGGGTCCGCATGGTAGGTGCCTCATCGCGAGGGCTACCATTAACAGGTGATGGAGGCAATCTTGGCCCGCACTCCTTCCATTTCTATAAATTCTTGTCCCTTTTATCCTCCCAGGTATATCGAGAGCTAACTCGAGGAGCACAAGTTTTCACGGGAGAGGAGGAGTTCAAAATTCCGAGAGTTGGATGGAGGGCGAATCTTCCCACTCCTCGAAGAGAAGCAGATCCAGTGGTAGTAGTTCCAGGAGGCTTTCGGACCTCGAAGGATATTTTAGCGAAAGGGCCCAATCACAACTCGTAAGCCAAGTTTTCTTGCCCCCCCTTTTTTTTCATTCTTTTTTTTTCTTCCTTTCTTTCTTACCAAACCTCCTCTCCATTCCCTGCATGCGTAGTGTGTGATGAAATCACAGATCTCATGGGAGTTGGTAGTGGCAGCATACCGAGGTCTCCCAGATTTTTAGAAGGCCAGGCTAGACGTGATGGGTTTCGGCACCTTTTTTAGAAGGCCAGGCTAGACCTGGTCCTGATCCAAGCGTTGTGTGAGAGATGGGACCCAGTGAGTTGGGCATTCCTGATACCCTGGGGGCACATGGTGCCCAACTTAGAGGATGTGGTCCGAATTATGAGTCTCAAGGTGGATGGCGAGGCAGTGACCGGAGTCACTTACGCGGACTACCGAGAAGGTGCCCAGAAGTTACTGGGTTTAGACCTAGATGGTCGGAAAAATAGGTCGGTAGCTAGGGCGTCCCTCATGGATGCATTAGGGCTCACCGACACTCGTCGGTGGGACGATGAATCCCCAGAAGAGTTCATGGAAAGGATGGAAATAGGATGCCGTGCCGTGTACTGCACAGATTTCGGCGACTGGGAAAGATGCAACATAGATTTGAGGAGATTTCTCCTCTTCCTTTTGGGGAGATTGGTACTGAGCTCGAAAGGGGACGGTATCCAATGTTGCTTCCTGGAGCTGCTGTCAGACCTTGAAAGAGTAGGGTATTATGCCTGGGGAGCCGCCATGCTGGCTCACTTGTTTGCAGGCCTATTTCAAGAAACGGATCGTGAGATGACTGTGAGTGGTTTCACACCATTCATCCAGGTATTTTTTTGGTTTTGCTTGTTTTGTATTTTTTTTTGTGTTTTTGCAAAGTACTGATGACCTGTGCCGAGTAGCTATGGAGCTATTATTACCTCCCTATGGGGAGAGCTCGGCATTGGTGACCCGTGATGGTGCCGTTAGCCAGGCGGTGGGAACCCATCATGAGTGCGGCACCCCTAACCTACCAACTGATGGTGCTAAGGCGGGAGCTACAGGAGTTCCCTGCAGCGATGGTAAACTGGAGGCCCTACTCAGACATGGTCGATGCCAACCAGCCGTGGGTTCTAGCAAGTCGTGCCCGGTTCGGACGGGAACTGTGGATGCACTGCCTGAATGAAATCGAGCCGCTTCGGCTACGATTAGTTATGAGGACTTTAGGACTGGCTCAAGAATGGGTGGATTCAGCTGCGCCACCTCGTGTCGGGAGAAAGACGCGGGGACCGGCGACCTGCATTGGCTGGCGCGTGCGATTCCCCGAACAGTATGAGGACTGGCAACGGGGTGGCACGATTGTAGAATCACAGGCGCGGGATAGCGAGGACTACTTGCGTCTATATAGGATAAAGTACGCAGAGCGGTTCCAACCCCGGGGACTTGTGGAGGTAGGTTTCCCCTTTTTCTCTTTTCTCCTTTCTTGGTTTTCTGGTGAAAAATGCTGACTCGTAAGGCTGCAGGATGTCCGTGATACCATGATAGCGAATTTACGAACTCGCTTGGCAGAGATGGAACAACAGTTGGGTGATGCCCGCGGAGCTACGAGCGCCTTGGTAGGTGTACAGTATGTTCCTAATTAAAACCCCAGATTCTAGATGTTGGCTGCTAATTCACGCGGTCGTAGCATGCCCAGATTGGCGCGGCCTCCCCAGCGATGGGAGTAGGTGGTGCCTCTTCCAGCTTATGGATTCCCACCTCAAAACTTGACTTGCTTCATGAGCAACTTGCTCATGCCACGCAGCGTGCTGCGGAGGCAGAAGGGATGCTCCGTATACAGGTAAAAGTTTCAGTGCTGAGTTCTCTTTGCTTACGCCTTATCGCGTACCAAGGCTGCGCAGAAGAAGGCTAGGATAGCATAACTGGAGAGGGAACTACGGCGTCATCCTGATGACGACTCCTCTAGGGATGCCGTAGAACTGAGGATCACTCTCCAGTTGGAGAGGGAAGACCGCGAGAGAGAACGTGCAGAGAGAGAAAGAGACGCAGAGAGAGAAAGAGCCAACAGATTGACTGAAAGGGAAGAACGAAGGGCCATGGAGGCCCAACTATTCGAACTCCGAATCAGCCTTGGTCTTGCTGAACAGTGGCTGAGAGATGGTGAGGAGCGCTACCGAAGAGCACGAGAGCGTGGCTTTCGTGTTGGTAGCTTCTCTGCTGCTTCCGTAGATCAACGCCAGGATGCGGGAATAGGAAGAGGAGTACAGAGCGGTAGGAGTACCGCTTTTCGTAGTTGGGTAGCACCTTTGAGAGCGTTTTACCCGGAGAGTAGTGGGACGAGTAATGCAGAGAGAGAGGGCGGAACTTGATGTAATTTTTTTGATTTTTTGGAATAAAACACAAGGTTTGGTTTGTCTGGTTTTCACCTTTGCTTCTGTTGCCTGAATCCCTACACACATCACTGAAACAAATAAATCAGAATTTCTGTTCTGACTTGGCCCCTTGCTCAATAAGTAAATGGTCACTGTGACTGTCCTTGATAACTGGTCAAGGGGCCAAGCCTTTATTTTAACGAAGGCAAGGGAAAGAAGTGGTGATGATAAATGCGATAGGCAAGCACACGAATGCAAGCGGTATTAAAGTGAGATGCTGTACGTAAATGCGATCATGTAAAATTGATTTGTTTTCTTTTTATATTTGGCTTCTTTGATGGATCAAATTACCCTTATTGAAAAAATAGAATGTATGTCTTTCTACGAGCCCAAGACTATGACGTGTGGCGCGTCATTTGCAAGGGTCTGTATACTCTGTCTCAAAATGAGGATGAGTGGGATGATGAGGATATAAAGAAGTGTTCAGTAAACTTTAAAGCCATGAATATAATGCAGTGTGTCATTCATCCTAATGAATACTCACGTATTTCCATGTGTTCTTCTGCGCAGGAGATGTGGAACAAGCTACGGTTAATCTACGAAGGAACATCAGAGGTAAAGGAAACCAAGGCAAATCTGTTAGTCCAGGATTATGAGTTGTTTATGATGAAACCAGAGGAGTCTATTTCTGATATGTTTACAAGATTGATGGAAATCATGAATGGATTAAAGGGCCTTGGTAAAGAGTATTCTAACAAGGAACTCATCAGAAAGGTACTAAGGTCCCTGTCACCATAGTGGCATACAAAGGCCACTGTAATCGAGGATTCAAAGGATCTTAGCACTTTGACTCAGGACGAGTTGATAGGCTCCTTGATGACTTACGAAATCAACATCAAAAGGAGCGAGGACGATCACAAGAAAAAGAAGGTAGTCACACCATTGGCCTTAAAGGTGAACCCACAAGAATCAGAAGGCAGTGACAATGATTCCACCAGCAACATCGAAGATGAGGAGCTGGTTGCCATGATCACAAGAAGAGTAAGAAGATTCGTCAAAGGAACAAGAAAGTTCGGTGGCCAATTTAGAAAAGGACCAAGGAAGCAACGACCTAACAGAGCTGAAAGTAGCAAGAAGGAAGAAGTTATTTGCGATGAATGCAAGAAACCCGGTCATATGCGGGGTGAGTGCCCCGATCTGATGAAAAAGTTCAAGAAAGGAAAGTTCAAGAAGCCAAAGACCATGGTGGCCACATGGAGTGATGAAGACGAGGAAGAGTCCGTGAATGGAGATGATTATGTTTCATGGCAAATGAAGATGACGCCAATGAGGTAAATTTTGAAACTGAATCTCTTACATGTGAACAATGGCAGATTACTTATGAATCTTTGTATGAAAAATGTAAAAAATTCAAATCTGAAAACAGAAGTCTGTTGTGCCTCTGTGATTTTGATGATAGCAAACACTATAAGTCACCATGTGTTTGCATGAAAGATTGAATGAAAGATTGAATGTTTATGCATATGCTCTTGCTTGCTGTGCATTGCTTAAGTCAGTGCTAGTGAATAATTGTTGTATGCATCACGAGTTTGATGAGCATTTCATGGGTATGCTTGTGCATGCATCACACTGAAGATGGTCAGTGCATTTTCTGTCTCGGTGCAAACTTTGCATACTTATATAGCATAGTCAGTGCATGTTTTACTTCGGTGCATATGTGCACTCGGTGCAATGTTGGTCGTGAACACAGCATACTTGGGTCGGTGCATATAGAAGATCGGTGCAAAGTTTTGCCTCGGTGCAAACCTTGTCTCGGTGCATATTGTGTTCATGCTTACATTAAGGTCAGTACAACCCTATTCATTCAGTAGAGCATCCGTGCATGTCTCATCTTATGTGACCGAGCATAAGGTCGGTGCAACCTTTGTTGGTGCACAGTGGATAGGTCGGTGCAAGGCATCCTTTGCATGCACCCAAGTCGGTGCATTCTCTTGGCTGCTCATACACAAGGTCGGTGCAGAATTCCAGTTTGTGTAGACTAAAGTCAGTGCAGATCTTTGTCAGTGCATTGATCTGTTTACGTATTTGAGTCCGTGCTCTTAGCAATATTAAGTCGGTGCAAGATTTGGTTTCAAAGGATCAACGTCGGTGCAATGCCTTTAGCACATCAGGTACGTCTGTGCAATATTTCTCATAGCATTCACTAAGTCGGTGCAACACTTGCACCAAGTAATTAGAGTCTGTGCATATCTCTAATACTCGCACACACGGAGTCCTTGCAAGGCTGCTCACGACCAGAGCAGGTCTGTGTAATACTTGCACATTGCATACACATAGCTAGTGCATCCGTTAGTCTTGTGCTGCAATTAAGTCTGTGCACATCTAGCTTATTCACCTATTGACTCCGTGCAGTCCTGTTTAACTCTCTACTATATGTATAACTGTCTTGAGCTGATATTTCTTTCTGACTGTATGACAGGTATTTTTTTGAGAGGAATAAGAATGGCACGTGATCCAAGAGTGGAGGAGGTGCCAGGATCGTGACACGTGGAAAGCATTGAGCTAGGATGCTGCCACGTGGGCCAAGGCATTTGGGCGGAATCGTGAAAAGCACACGCCCTACATCTGTTGCTCATATAAAAAGGAAGCCTCTCCTTCCTGAGAAAGTGACCGAAGCAGAAAGATCTAGAGCTAACACGATTTATAGAGGAAGAGGAAGAAAGAGAGAGAGCTTTTGAGAGCGGAGATCGAGAGAAGAAAAGAGAGAATAGAAGAGAGGGAAAAGAAGCAGAAGAAGAGGAAGAAAGAAAGAGAGTGAAGAAAGAGCTCGAGGAGAAGAAGATAGAAGAATTTCCTGAAAGATTAGTTCCACTGGACCTTGGATCAAATCCAGGCTAGTCAGCTCCCTGAGAGCGACATTGGTGCTATCATCGTATATAGCTTTCTGTCGCTATGATTTCTCATTTCTTATTTTTCTTTTACACTCTTTATTTCAAGCTGTTTGTCAGAAGAGCAAGCTGTATTGCTCAGCTGTAGCAGATGAGGAGTCCTCTGGACGGGTTAAGATGTAAGCCCCAGCGATAGCAGAGGTGGACTCCTCTGGACGGGTTAAGCTGTAAGCCCCAGCGGTTGAAGAGGGGGACTCCTCTGGTCGGTGAAGCTATAACGCCCAGCAGTCAAGCTGTGAGTCAGCGGATGGCTAAGCTGTATTGCCCAGCGGAAGCAAGGTGTGATGCTCAGTTGATGTTGGCAAGCTGTGAGGCCCAGCTGTTAAGCTGTGTATCAGCGGAATCCACACTCTAGTTGGAGTGTGGGGTGGACGTAGGTCAGTGGACCGAACCACCTTAAAATCTTTTGTCTATGTGGTTTTATTTTTTATCTGATTGTCGATAGATGAATGGCTAGGAGCGTTTCATTTGAGTATTCTATCCGAATGCTTTAAGGCACACGTTGTTCTTATTTGACTCTGTCTACGGACTAGACTTGGTTAGGTGTCTACATTTTAGCAGTCCAACTGATTGATCAAGTGCTTCTTTGAATCTCTTATTTGGAAGAGCTCAATTGATTTCTATTCCGTAACTCTGATTCCTTTAACTGTTAATTGGGCAAAGTTTTAAAGGGGAGATTCATTCACCCCCCTCTGAATCCATCGCACCAGCTCTAACAGTTGGTATCAGAGCGGGTGTCTGCATAGAGGGTTCAGCGACCTGCAGATCCGATCTGTAATTAGATTTGGTGCGATCTGAGTGATTCGTCTGCTTGCGTTAATTGATCTAATCTTTATTTAGATTTCTGATCTTGTCTAAGCATGAAATCCATAATCGATCTTCTGAGGTTTGAAGGTGTAGAGTTTTACAAGTGGTTTAATCAACTTAGAGAGTATGTGATGCATGTTAATCCAGATCTATGGATAATCATTGCATAGAGCTCTTATGATGTTCCAAAGGACAATTCCTTATGGAAAATCTCTGACCACATGAAATATGCAAGGAATCAGAAGGCCCTGGACCTAACTCTAAGGGCTATAAACACTGACAAGTTTCAATGCGTGCTTGAGTGTTACAGTGCATCAGAAGTTGTTAATATGGTTGCAGCTATCAAATGTCAAGATGCGGTAAAGTGTCTCATAGCAGTAGACGAAGATGAGGATTATATAGAGGAAACTTCGTCACAAGTAAATTCTGATACTGGTAATTTCTCTCTCGAAAACTTGATTATGTTGAATGAGCATCTAATTGAGAAGTACGATAAAATTAAATCTGAGAAAAAGTAACTAAGAAAAGAAATGTTGCATGAAATTAGAAGTATGAAGGTGGAAAATGAAAAACTGAAGTTTGAAAATGCAGAAGTTCAAAAAGATAATGAAAATCTCAAGGCTAGAATGAATGAAGTCAATAAGGAACCCGTACATATTTCTTCTGTAGAGTCAAGCTGCAACAAGTGCTCAATTCTGCGAGAACGTAATGAGGAACTCTACAGTGAAAATGAATGGCTGAATAAACAAATTGCTTCATTTAAAGAGGATCATGAAAATCTGCTTGGTGAGAAAATTAAATTGGAAGAAAGAGAAGTGGAACTAATTGAGAAACTGGAGTTGATGTCCAGTAATGAAAAATGTGATGAAGAAATTAAAAAATTGCATCAGGAAAATAAAGAACTGAAGGAACAAAATAAGAAACTCATGGTCTTGAACATTGTCGCATCTGAAAGATGGTTAACCCTTGAGAAAGAGAAAGCTGCAAATAAAGAAACTCAATCTGAGAAGGAACAAAAATTGAAACAATTGAATAATGCCGTATCTGAAAGGCTTCGTGCTTTAGAAAAAGAAAAAGCTGAGAGACTGTGCAATCTGGAACAAGAAGTTGAGAAACATAAAATTGTAAATAAGGTGCTAAGTGAGTGTCTTAATTGTAGTGAACAGGAGATTGCCAGTTATGAATTACACATTGCCTCCCTAGAAAATAAAATTCATGATCTGGAAAAATCACCATCCAAGTCTGCTGAAAATAAAGGAAAAATGATAGTTATCATGGAAGGCGAGGATGATGATTCAAGAAAGGTGATTAGTTACAATTCTGGTGTTAAGGAAATCATTAGAAACCAGCTATACACCACTTTTATGCAAAGCTCTGATGTAGCTGGTATCTCAAGTCAATCCCTAAAACAAAATAAAAATCTGAAAACACCTTCATCATCTGTCTTTCAATTTAAGGCTCAGAAAAATGAACAACAAAAAAAGTTGTGAACAAGGGTAAATAATTGAACAAGAATGGTAAGAAAAACAAGGTCAAAAATGTCCCTACTTGTGTCTTGAAATCTGCTAGCTCTGCTACATCTGATGGGTCAATGCATACTGCTCATGACTCATTTACTTATTCGTATGCATCTGATAAGAGTGTTTCATGCCATCATTGTGGCAAGGTAGGCCATGTAATGGATGTTTGCAATTTGATGGCTGAGGATGAGCACCTCTGTGAAACAATGCACTCTAAGAATTCATTTGTTAGAAACCATGCTACTAGGAAATCTGATGCTTCATGCTATTACTGTGGTAGGCGTGGTCATTTAATGAATGAGTGCTCTGTTGTGAAATTCGATGATAGGATGCATGCTAGATATTCTGCTAATCATCATGGCCCCAAAAGAAACACGTTTGCTTCAAACCAGCACATTATTTGTTTTAACTGTAACAAATGTCGTCACAAAGCCATTAAGTGCTGGTTTGGATCTACTTGGGGTAAAAATGATTCTAAATGTAAGCACATCAGGTGCTTCGAGTGTGGGAAGCATGGCCATACAGTCGAGGACTGTTGGTATGTTCAGGAAAATTCTGTTAATCCCTATTCTGTCAAATTCTCCGCAAAACGACCTGTGAACTTTTCATGCTTTAACTGTGGTAAGCCAGGTCACAAATTTGCAGAATGTTGGCTGATTAAGAATAAGAAACATAATGTCCATGTAAACAACAGAACATTTCATGCTCAGGTTCATAGGTCTCATGCTGCTGTTGATATGTATTATAGGACCAGAAAATCTGCTGTCTCATGTAGATATTGTGGTAAATACGGTCACTTCATGGCCAATTGTTATCTGATGGATTTTGATGACAATGTCACTAAGAAACTGTTCATAACTCCTGTTAGGGCTAATACAGGACCCAAGGCAGCTTGGGTTCCTGCAGGATCAAAATGATTACTTTGCTGCATGTGTGCCTTGGAATGAATAAAGAGGGGTCAATAAACCAAGGCACTCAAAAATTGAAAGACCCCATGATCCTGCTCTTCAGGTATATTCTGAGCACTTACTTCAAATTATGTCATCTGAAATCGTGAGTTTGAAAGGTTTGAATATCATGTTGATTTGGTCTGTGCTGAATTGAAATCATCTAAAAATTTGAATTGCACATAATGCTTATGGTAATCTTCTTTTGATTGAATTGCATGTCTGTTTCATGAACTTTCATCATAAAACCATGTGTTACATTTTCTTTGTATACCATGCACTTAATCAGGGGGAGTTTGACTACTTTCGCATGATGATCATACTTTGACCTATGTGTGCACATGTTCATTGAAGATATGTTGAATTCATTTCTCATCTGTATGCATTAATGTTTTGACATCTGTTTGTGCACATAGAGAAGGTTAGATACTCATGAGCATAGTCTGCACATTCATGATGCATATTTTGTCAAAACTCCCTGCATTCTATCATTGCAATTGTTGCATTTAAATCTTCATACATTACATATAGTCAGGGGGAGTTTTGTTATCCCTGCATAATGTTCATGACATTCATGTGCAGGAAATATCTCTAGGAGTGTCATTGCATATGCATGCATGTAGAGCAGTGTATTGCATATCATCAAATTTGAAAAATCTAAAAAGAAATGACTCATTGTATCTAGACCTAGGGGGAGTATTTGAGACGCATTAGTCTTTCATGATCTAAACCCTTTCATATCTAGTCACTCAAATCTTTCTCGAGTTGAACTAGACTTTATTGTTGTCAAGTTGATCTGTCTGTACTCCAGACTCAGCTATTGGTTTCTTGTAAATCTATCTGATACATATTGATCATACATGTTGCAAGCATGAGTTCCGTTTGTCTTACTCTCTATGCATGTTTGTCAAATGTCTCTTGCTGCTGAATGCTTTGTCCATGTTAAACGTACAGAGAAGTGAAGTAATATCAGTTTGTGTACCCTTTCACAAAATCGAAATCATCCTTAATAAAGAATCTTCTATTATACAGGTTTAAGAATGTTTGTTGATTTTAATTGGTTTAAGTCTTATGTATTCCTAAGTTTGAATTTGAAGGACCTGAAAATATCTGAATTAGTTTTTTTGAATAAACCTTAACTGACTGTCTCATGTAAGTTCATGTAAGATCTTCCGACATCTGAAAATTGAAACCTTGATTTACTTTGGTTGAAATGCATGTAACCTGTATTATTTTTAAACAAGTCACTTTGAAAATTAAAAGGGCAGCAACAGCAAAATCATTGTAAAAGAAATGAATATTGTGGCAGAGCAATAACTGAATTGCACTGAGAAACTGAACCCTCAATCAAAGAAATGGAGAGGAATTTATGTCATGAAGTGCTTCATGTTACCTCTGTTCATATGGTCAAATCTATAGGGCTGGTTTCACTTAGTAACTGGGGGTACTGGCGTCTGAAAAATGTGTACCCTTAATGTCAAAGGTGTAAATCATCTGTGTAGTTTTTGATCAGAGACAGATATGGTAGTTTATGCTTAGTAACTGGGGGTACTGGCGTCTAACCCACGTGTACCCTTAATGTCAAAGGTATAAATGACACCTGTCTGGTCACTAAGCTCAATGTTAAAAGCAAAAGTGAAAAAGACTTGCTGTAACCCTTGCAATTCAAAATTTACTGAGTGTTACTTTGTTTAACCTCAATACTCTTGACTGTTTTTCCTAAAGAAGTCAATGGAATTGATTGTGTAAGATGAAAGGAGTTTGAACTAGAATGTTATATGAGAAATTGGTTCATCTTTATTAAAAAGTTGCTTCAGATATGAGTATTGTATTTTATTGACAACCCTTGTGTACATCATTCTTAAACCATGCTTGTCAATCAAAGCCATTTCATAAGCTTTTATAATAGAGGATTCTGAAACTTTAAACATGGATATATGAATTGGATACCCCACTAAAAATCTTTTCTTCTCATGTACTTTGGCGTGGAGATCACACCTGCTCAGATTCTGCTCACTTGAAACTCATTGTGCTTATCTTCTACACTCTTTTACAGTCCACAAATCAAGTTGTGCTTCTGTTAATTTTTTCAATCTGTCATGATCCGAACTGCTATATCAATGTACCAGGTATCAGACTTCCAATCTCACTAATCCTGTGGTTGCTGATCGTTCATGATCCTCTTGTTGCATTCATGTTGTGTCATTAAGGGGGAGAATAGCTTTTCTATGCCTTCATGACTTAGTCAAAGGGGGAGTTCTTACTTCAATCATTTTCTACATGCTTGTATTTCTCTCTCAAACTATTTTATTTTTGCTGACGTCAAAGGGGGAGAATAATTTGCCATGAGAGTCAATGTTGACTCATAGTGATGCCATCATCAAAAAGGGGGAGATTATTGTGCCTCTGTGATTTTGATGATAGCAAACACTATAAGTCACCATGTGTTTGCATGAAAGATTGAATGAAAGATTGAATGTTTATGCATCTGCTCTTGCTTGCTGTGCATTGCTTAAGTTAGTGCTGGTGAATAATTGTTGTATGCATCACGAGTTTGATGAGCATTTCATGGGTATGCTTGTGCATGCATCACACTGAAGAAGGTCAGTGCATTTTCTGTCTCGGTGCAAACTTTGCATACTTATATAGCATAGTCAGTGCATGTTTTACTTCGGTGCATATGTGCACTCGGTGCAATGTTGGTCGTGAACACATCATACTTGGGTCGGTGCACATAAAAGATCGGCGAAAAGTTTTGCCTCGGTGCATATTGTGTTCATGCTTACATTAAGGTCAGTACAACCCTGTTCATTCAGTAGAGCATCCGTGCATGTCTCATCTTATGTGACCGAGCATAAGGTCAGTGCAACCTTTGTTGGTGCACGCTGGATAGGTCGGTGCAGGGCATCTTTTGCATGCACCCAAGTCGGTGCATTCTCTTGGCTACTCATACACAAGGTCGGTGCAGAATTCCAGTTTGTGTAGACTAAAGTCAGGGCATATCTTCGTCAGTGCATTGATCTGTTCGCGTATTTGAGTCCGTGCTCTTAGTAATATTAAGTCGGTGCAAGATTTGGTTTCAAAGGATCAACGTAGGTGCAATGCCTTTAGCACATCAGGTACGTCTATGCAATATTTCTCATAGCATTCACTGAGTCGGTGCAACACTTACACCAAGTAATTAGAGTCTGTGCATCCCTCTAATACTCACACACACGGAGTCCTTGCAAGGCTGCTCACGACCCGAGCAGGTCTGTGCAATGCTTGCACATTGCATACACATAGCTAGTGCATCCGTTAGTCTTGTGTTGCAATTAAGTCTGTGCACATCTGGCTTATTCACCTATTGACTCCATGCAGTCCTGTTTAACTCTCTACTATATGTATAACTGTCTCGAGCTGATATTTCTTTCTGACTGTATAACAGGTATTTTTTGAGAAGAATAAGAATGGCACGTGATCCAAGAGTGGAGGAGGTGCCAGGATCGTGACACGTGGGCCAAGGCATTTGGGCGGGAATCGTGAAAAGCACACGCCCTACAACTGTTGCTCATATAAAAAGGAAGCCTCTCCTTCCTAAGAAAGTGATCGAAGCAGAAAGATCTAGAGCTAGCACGATCCAGAGAGGAAGAGGAAGAAGGAGAGAGAGAGCTTTTGAGAGCAGAGATCGAGAGAAGAAAAGAGAGAATAGAAGAGAGGGAAAAGAAGCATAAGAAGAGGAAGAAAGAAAGAGAGTGAAGAAAGAACTCGAGGAGAAGAAGATAGAAGAATTTCCTGAAAGATTAGTTCCACAGGACCTTGGATCAAATCCATGTTAGTCAGCTCCATGAGAGCCACATTGGTGCTATCATCGTATATAGCTTTCTGTCACTATGATTTCTCATTTCTTGTTTTTCTTTTACACTCTTTATTTCAAGCTGTTTGTCAGCAGAGCAAGCTGTGTTGCTCAGCTGTAGCAGAGGAGGAGTCCTCTGGACGGGTTAAGCTGTAAGCCCCAGCGATAGCAGAGGTGGACTCCTCTGGACGGATTAAGCTGTAAGCCCCAACGGTTGCAGAGGGGGACTCCACTGGTCGGCGAAGCTGTAACGCCCAGCAGTCAAGCTGTGAGTCAGTGGATGGCTAAGCTGTATTGCCCAGCGGAAGTAAGCTATGATGCTCAGCTGATGTTGGCAAGCTGTGAGGCCCAGCTGTTAAGCTGTGTATCAGTGGAATCCACACTCTAGTTGGAGTGTAGGGTGGACGTAGGTCAGTGGACCGAACCACCTTAAAATCTATTGTCTCCGTGGTTTGATTTTTTATCTGATTGTCGATAGATGAATGGCTAGGAGCGTTTCATTTGAGTATTCTATCCGAATGCTTTAAGGCACACGCTGTTCTTATTTGACTCTGTCTACGGACTAGACTTGGTTAGGTGTCTACATTTTAGTAGTCCAACTGATTGATCAAGTGCTTCTTTGAATCTCTTATTTGGAAGTGCTCAATTGATTTCTATTCTGTAACTCTGATTGCTTTAAGTGTTAATTGGGCGAAGTTTTAAAGGGGAGATTCATTCACCCCCCTCTGAGTCCATCACACCAGCTCTAACAAAGTCTGAAAAAGAAAATTGATCATTTTGCGCATGCTGCAAAGTCTTGTGAGAACTGCCATGCTTCAAAATCTGAAACTGAAAAGTTGAAACATGAAAATGAAATTCTTGTGTCTAAAATTGAATTGTTTGAAGAAGAGAGTTCATGCATGCGAGAGGACCAAGCCACCTTTACCAAAATGCATGAAGACTTAAAAAGAGATTTAGAACAAGAAAAGTTGGAAAGAAGTGCATGCATTCAAGCCAAAGAAATGGCCGAAAATAAGATTCATTCATTAAAGCATGAAGTCAATGAGTTAAGGGATGCTATTGCCATTCTTGAAAAAGGAAAAATGTTACAATCTGAAACACACTCAACTCATTGGGCTCCCAACAGTTCATCCCGATCCTCGTCAAAAACACATGTGCATAATTCATTCTTGAATGTAGGAAGGAGGAGAAACAGGGCTAGAGCCATTACTTGTTTTTATTGTGGAAGGTTGGGCCATGACATGTATGATTGCAGAATTCTGAAATTTGATGATGAAAGTTTTGCTAGAATGAGAAATAGATCATACACATCTCATGTCTCTAACTGTCACGCCCCGAGCCTTTATTACAGCAGAAGACTCACTCGGGGAGCGCGAACAGCCGGCATGGTAAGCCTCTTGCGAGCAATAACGATCAGAGCGCGAGACAGTCACATGCATAAATACAATCACACAGTATTTAATCAAACTCCAACTTTATTTCATAAATGATCAAAGTATTCTTTTACAACAACCTTTTTATCATTCTACTAGACTCAAGAAAATAGGGAAATTACATTGACTCGATCTAAATAATATAGACTTCCTAAGTCTTCACTCTCATCTTGAAAATACTTTCATTCGCTCTCGGACCCGCTACTTGTATAACCCGAATCTAAATTCGAATCACTTCCATCTCCTGAAAAGATTGGAAATAGGTAATGAGCACACTTGCCCAGTAGGTATCTTCGCATCAACATGAAGGCACTATTAAAGTAATTAACATTTTTGCTCTAGAGAAATAAGGCAAAATCATGCGAATGCGATCAATCATGCGATTAAACTAAAGTAACAAGATAATCATATAAGATAGAATGAACTAGCATGAATATGACAAGAACATGAGATTGGCCTTTCATGAACAAGAATGTAACGAGAATGTACTAGCAAGCCACATAATCAACCCTCCAGCATCTTTTGCTTATGAGCAAGTGCTTCGTGAATTTCTGTGGAATATCAAGCAAGAAAGTCATGTATAAGAGTTAATCATGCTGCACTGTGTTGTGGATTTTCACTTCACGAGCCATGGATAATTCACATATTTATAAAGAAAGTACTCCCAGCGCAATGCGACGCCAGTAGCATCATACCCCATGGTTTATAAAATTGTATGTTTCCGACAATCAGCCGAGGGGACTAGCATAGAGCCCTTGAACACAATCAGTGCTCGATCGCATCTTCAAGTATAAATCAAGCTTATTTCCATGCATGAACTATAAAGTATGGCCAAGAATATAGCAAGTTCAAATTAATGAAATTCAATGAATGAACGCTTCAATTTTGAATATGAGGAAATCAAGAATGACATTAAACAATGTTATGCTCATAAAGTAAATTGGCAGCATAACGGTATATTTCTTAACTTCCCATTATATTAAGTTTCTTGATCAATTTTATAAGTTCTAGACTATCATTAGTTTATCTAGAACCTTGGAATATCAACCCTTGGGTCAAACCTTGGGTTAAGTACTTAAGAAATGTGACGGTCGTTTATTGGGCCGTTACATCATGTAACGCTCCAGTAGTGGGCCGTTACAATGATCCGAGTCCAGAACAATAAAAATAGACTCAGAGATAGGTGACGGTCATGCATTGGGCCGTTACATTATGTGACGGTTTTATATTGGGCCGTTACATGTGCCTGACGGTCCAACACAGAGCCGTTACATTACTGAAAATCAAAAAATATCGATGGTGTAATCTAATCAATGGGCTTTAATGGTACAACCAACTCGGCGTCCTAGTGGTAATCCAGGCTCGCGGAGAATTACGGAGGCCTTGAAACAAGATTTCCTAGTCCATTGGAAGGAATATCCAATAGAGAGGTCCTCATGTCCAAGAGTAGTGTTCCTATAGTGCAAAGTGAACTAATGGACAATATACCGGAGTATGACCCATGTACTTAAAGAAATGACTCTATAGATAGAGAGAACGTGTACCAACGTAAAACCATGATAAAATTCCGTTCATACAACATTGGAAAAATCATGTTTTAATTATAAACTATAGAGTTTTGGCTCATGAAATTAACATAACTTAAAATAACATGCAATACCTATCATGAACAATTAGATAACTGAAGAGTCACAAAACAGGTTAAAACTTAGCTATCTAAGTTTAATTATAAGTAAACTTAACTGGTTACTATTCTGTCATGAGTTGACAGAACACGGCGTTTAACGGTCTAACATGGGTGCGTCACAGTGTCTGTGATGGTCTATCGAGGGGCCGTTACAGTATGCAACGCTCCTGTCCAGATGCGTTAGAGATAACAGTGAAATAAAAATATAACAGAGTGTGTGACAGTCTGCGTAAGGCCGTTATATCACTGTGACGGTCCTACTATGATCCGTCAGAGAATCTGCTAACAGAAAATAGTATGAAATCCAAAAGATCAACTCACATCATGTCTTTAAATCAAACATCATGTAGTTTGAGACATGTTAATGAAGTGTAAGCCAACTACATGCATAGGTCTCAGTGAAACAGATAGATAATATCCTTTAATTTTCTACTTAGGCTAGGAGATGTATGCATGCATAGAACTATTAAAACATGAAATTCATGATCTATCATGCATGGAATTCAATCAAATCAGAGGGCTTTTAGTCCTATCAAGATGTTTTTGCCGTTCATGAGATGACCTACCTCTTAATTAGGCTTTAAACTTCCAATTAAGGTCTGAAAACCGAGCCCTAGTTCTCCTTTTCCTGTGACTTTTCAGCAACTTCATTGGGCTCTAACTCCACGACCTCTTGACCTGAAGACGTGAAATTTGGAGAGGAGTTACTCTAAAGTATTGTAAACAAATACTTCTAAATAACTTACCCAAGATTATGCCTCCTTACCTTGATTCCTTGCGAGCCAAAAGTAAGGGTCGCACAGTTCAGAACTAGGTCCTATTTATAGAGTTCTAGCTAGGGTTTGAGGATTTGATCGATTCTAGAGTCCTTAATTCATCAAAACCTGATCTCTAAGAGTCCCTAGTAACTTAACATGTCCTTCTAGTTAGGTCTCTTTTAGATAGGGTTCAAAAATTCTAATCTTTTTGAGAGTTCTTTGACTTACGGAACTCGCAGTATGTAACGGTCGTGCCTAGGCGCGTTACCTGGCTGTGACAGTCGCCCGATGGACCGTTACAGTCAACGTGTATGGAGTTCTAAGTTAATAAAACTCTTTTATTCGTTTATCCCTATAATTATCTTAGGTAAATAGTATTTATCTTATAAATCCGTGAATAAGCTAATTATCCTTCTAGAATATGGGCCAAACTTAATGGGCTTGGTCCATTAACCTTTTGGATAATCATTAATTATGCTAGGTTAACCATTTAACCCAATTGGGCCATATAATGACTCATTAAGCCTTTATAATTTTAAAAAAATTATTTTAATATTTAAAATTTATATATATAAATTCTGGGGCACTACACCCCACTTAGAAGAATTTGGTCCCCAAATTCAAATATATGGATTTCGGAGAGGGTACTTACAGTAAAATAATTCTGGAAACATCAAAGATACGATTCATTTCATTGGAACGCTGCCAGACGCACCTTTTCCTGATCAGTGCATTGGATAACATCAAAGATACGATTCATTTCATTGATCCAATTTTCGGCTTCATCCGGATTGGAAGAACCATAGAAACACGGAGGGTTTAAACTCTGGAAATTATGATGTAGATCGCCAGCCCGTGCTCCTGCGCCACCTTGCGCAATAGTTTGTAATGCCTGTGTAAGGTCGACAATTGTTTGTTGCATGCCATCCCAATCTACGCGATGAGCCATGATAGCAATAAGGTACCTGAGAGAGCAATAAGGTACCTGAGAGAAATATAACAACGTATTATTTCTCGTGAGACTGACAGAAAATCAATCTTAAAGCTAATAACTATCTCATCCCGGGCTCTACTCAATTCTCACGTGGGTATGAAATTTTCTTCCTTAGTTCATAGGTAAGGGTCCTTAAACCTTGGACTTATCCTATGACATGATTCTTTTCCCTAAGTCCTGAGACTTAGGCTCTGATACCAACTTAACTGTCACGTCCCGAGCCTTTATTACAGCGGAAGACTCACTCGGGGAGCGCGAACAGCCGGCATGGTTAGCCTCTTGCGAGTAATAACGATCAGAGCGCGAGACAATCACATGCATAAATCAATCACACAGTATTTAATCAAACTCCAACTTTATTTCATAAATGATCAAAGTATTCTTTTACAACAACCTTTTTATCATTCTACTAGACTCAAGAAAATAAAGAACTTACATTGACTCGATCTAAACAATATATACTTCCTAAGTCTTCACTCTCATCTTGAAAATACTTTCATTCGCTCTCGGACCCGCTACTTATATAACCCGAATCCGAATTCGAATCACTTCCATCTCCTGAAAAGATTGGAAATAGGTAATGAGCACACTTGCCCAGTAGGTTTCTTCGCATCAACATGAAGGCACTATTAAAGTAATTAACATTTTTGCTCTAGAGAAATAAGGTAAAATCATGCGAATGCGATCAATCATGCAATTAAACTAAAGTAACAAGATAATCATATAAGATAGAATGAACTAGCATGAATATGACAAGAACATGAGATTGGCCTTTCATGAACAAGAATGTAACGAGAATGTACTAGCAAGCCACATAATCAACACTCCAGCATCTTTTGCTTATGAGCAAGTGCTTCGTGAATTTCTGTGGAATATCAAGCAAGAAAGTCATGTATAAGAGTTAATCATGCTGCACCGTGTTGTGGAGTTTCACTTCATGAGCCGTGGATAATTCACATATTTATAAAGAAAGTACTCCCAGCGTAATGCGACGCCAGTAGCATCATATCCCATGATTTATAAAATAGTGTGTTTCCGACAATCAACCGAGGGGACTAGCATAAAGCCCTTGAACACAATCAGTGCTCGATCGCATCTTCAAGTATAAATCAAGCTTATTTCCACGCATGAACTATAAAGTATGGCCAAGAATATAGCAAGTTCAAATTAATGAAATTCAATGAATGAACGCTTCAATTTTGAATATGAGGAAATCAAGAATGACATTAAACAATGTTATGCTCATAAAGTAAATCGGCAGCATAACGGTATATTTCTTAACTTCCCATTATATTAAGTTTCTTGATCAATTTTATAAGTTCTAGACTATCATTAGTTCATCTAGAACCTTGGAATATCAACCCTTGGGTCAAACCTTGGGTTAAGTAGTTAAGAAATGTGACGGTCGTTTACTGGGCCGTTACATCATGTAACGCTCCAGTAGTGGGCCGTTACAATGATCCGAGTCCAGAACAATAAAAAAAGACTCAGAGATAGGTGACAGTCATGCATTGGGCCGTTACATTATGTGACGGTCTTCTATTGGGCCGTTACATGTGCCTGACGGTCCAACACAGAGCCGTTACATTACTGAAAATCAGAAAACATCGATGGTGTAATCTAATCAATGAGCTTTAATGGTACAACCAACTCGGCGTCCTAGTGGGAATCCCAGGCTCGCGGATAATTACGGAAGTCTTGAAACAAGATTTCCTAGTCCATTGGAAGGAATATCCAATAGAGAGGTCCTCATGTCCAAGAGTAGTGTTCCTATAGTGCAAAGTGAACTAATGGACAACATACCGGAGTATGACCCATGTACTTAAAGAAATGACTCTATAGATAAAGAGAACGTGTACCAACGTAAAACCGTGATAAAATTCCGTTCATACAACATTGGAAAAATCATGTTTTAATTATAAACTATAGAGTTTTGGCTCATGAAATTAACATAACTTAAAATAACATGCAATACCTATCATGACCAATTAGATAACTAAAGAGTCACATAACAGGTTAAAACTTAGCTATCTAGGTTTAATTATAAGTAAACTTAACTGGTTACTATTCTGTCATGAGTTGACAGAACACAGCGTCTAACGGTCTAACATGGGTGCGTCACAGTGTCTGTGACGGTCTATCGAGGGGCCGTTATAGTATGTAACGCTCCTGTCCATATGCATTAGAGATAACAGTGAAATAAAAATATAACAGAGTGTGTGACGGTCTGTCGTAAGGCCGTTATATCACTGTGATGGTCCTACTATGATCCGTCAGAGAATCTGCTAACAGAAAATAGTATGAAATCCATGAGATCAAATCACATCATGTCTGTAAATCAAACATCATGTAGTTTGAGACATGTTAATGAAGTGTAAGCCAACTACATGCATAGGTCTCAGTGAAATAGATAGATAATATCCTTTAATTTTCTACCTAGGCTAAGAGATGTATGCATGCATAGAACTATTAAAACATGAAATTCATGATCTATCATGCACGGAATTCAATCAAATCAGAGGGCTTTTAGTCCTATCAAGATGTTTTTGTCGTTCATGAGATGACCTACCAATTAAGGTCTGAAAATCGAGCCCTAGTTCTCCTTTTCCTGTGACTTTTCAGCAACTTCCTTGGGCTCTAACTCCACGACCTCTTGACCTAAAGACGTGAAATTTAGAAAGGAGTTAGTATAAAGTATTGTAAACAAATACTTCTAAATAATTTACTCGAGATTATGCCTCCTTACCTTGATTCCTTGCGAGCCAAAAGTAAGGGTCGCACAGTTCAGAACTAGGTCCTATTTATAGAGTTCTAGCTAGGGTTTGAGGATTAGATCGATTCTAGAGTCCTTAATTCATCAAAACCTGATCTCTAAGAGTCCCTAGTAACTTAACATGTCCTTCTAGTTAGGTCTCTTGTAGATAGGGTTCAAAAATTCTAATCTTTTTGGGAGTTCTTTGACTTACGGAACTCGCAGTATGTAACGGTCGTGCCTAGGCGCGTTACCTGGCTGTGACGGTCGCCCGATGGACCGTTACAGTCAACGTGTATGGAGTTCTAAGTTAATAAAAGTCTTTTATTCGTTTATCCCTATAATTGTCTTAGGTAAATAGTATTTATCTTATAAATCCGTGAATAAGCTAATTATCCTTCTAGAATATGGGCCAAACTTAATGGGCTTGGTCCATTAAACTTTTGGATAATCATTAATTATGCTAGGTTAACGATTTAACCCAATTGGGCCATATAATGACTCATTAAGCCTTTATAATTTTAAAAAAAATATTTTAATATTTAAAAATTATATATATAAATTTTGGGGCACTACACTAACCATCGTGGACCCAAGCTTGCTTGGGTACCAAAATCTGCATAAGTACTTGTGTTGTGCTTGCAGGTCTGCTTGAGAGCTCAAAAGAATAGATGGTACTTAGACAGCGGATGCTCTCGGCACATGACAGGAAATAAAGATTTGTTTGCGGACCTGCATGAAAAGAATGGTGGTACAGTAACATTTGGTGGTAAGGACAAAGGCAAAATTGTCGGAGAAGGTAAGATAGGTAAGAATCAAAATCGTGCCATTGAGAATGTCCTTCTTGTGAAAGGGTTGCATCATAATCTTCAAAGCATAAGTCAATTGTGTGACAAAGGATGCAAAGTGATTTTTGATTCTAACCACTGCACTGTTGTAAATAAAATATTCATGAGATAAAATTCATTGGTTTTGGGCATAATAATGTATATATGATAGATTTGGATGATGCCTCTCATGAGAACTTGTGTTTGGTTGCAAGGAATAATGATGATGCTTGGCTTTGGCATTGTCGACTTTGGCATGCTAGCTTTAATGTTTTGCTAAAACTGTCTCAAAATGATTTGGTAGTTGGTTTGCCTAAGTTGAAGGTTATTGATGAAAGAGTCTGTGGGGCATGCAGCATGGGTAAGCAAATAAGGACATCATTCAAGTGTAAGAATGATGTAACCACATCGAGGCCCCTTGAGTTAATCCACATTGACCTTTTTGGACCAAGCAGAACACATAGCTTGGGTGGTAAACTGTATGGATTTGTAAGTGTGGATGACTACTCAAGATTTTGCTGGGTATATTTCCTTTCCCATAAAAATGATACCCTGATGGAGTTTGAAGCATTTTGCAGGGTAGTTCAAAATGAAAAGGGGTGCTGCATCAAAGCCATGCGGAGCGATCATGGTAGGGAATTTGATAACAATGAGTTCAGCAACTTTTGCAGGGCTCAAGGCTATATGCACGACTTCTCCGCACCAAGAACCCCTGAAAAGAACAGAGTTGTTGAAAGGAAGAACATGACACTGATTGAGATGGCAAGAACCATGCTAAATGAGAATAACTTACCAAGGTACTTTTGGGATGAAGTGGTGAACACTGCCTGCTACATACTCAACCGTGCTATGGTAAGACCATTGTTAAAGAAAATCCCCTATGAGCTGTACCGAGGTAAGAAGCCAAACATCTCTTAATTTAGACCTTTTGGCTCTGTTTGCTGCATTCACAATAATAGTAAAGTAGACCTGGAAAAATTTGATCCCAAAAGTGACAAAGGTATATTTCTTGGGTACTCTCTTAGCTCAAGAGCTTATCGAGTGTATAACTTGAGAACTCTTGTAGTTGAGGAAAGCCCCCATGTCATTGTTGATGAATCATCTTCTAAAAACACTAATGAAAAATCTGTTTTGCAGGATGATGAATTAAATGACGGTGATAACGGGATGATGGAAGGAAAAACTAAAAAATAAGAAGTAAAAGAACCACAATAAGATGATGCAAATCCGGAAGATCAGTTGGAACAGCAGTTACCAAGGCAATGGACATTTGCTAAGGACCATCTGCCGGAGAATGTGATAGGCAATGTTGATGAAGGAATAAGAACACGAGTCTCTTTCAAGGAAGTTGAAAATACGGATTACATAGCCTTACTTTTCCAGTTTGAACCTCACTCTATAGAAGAGGCCTTGAAAGATGAGTCATGGATCATGGCTATGCAAGAAGAACTACACCAGTTCCAAAGTAACAAAGTGTGGTTCCTCATGCCATGTCCTAGAAACCACTCAGTGATCAGAACAAAGTGGGTTTTTCGAAACAAAACAAACGATCAAGGAGTGGTAACTAGGAACAAGGTCAGGCTAGTAGCTAAAGGCTATAGCCAAGAGCTTGGAATTGATTTTGATGAGTCTTTTGCTCCTGTAGCAAGACTCAAGATAGTGAGAGTTTTATTAGCATTTGCATGTTGTAACAATATTAAATTATTTCAAATGGATGTTAAGAGTGCATTTTTGAATAGCTATATCCAGGAGGACGTGCATGTGGAGCAATCTCTGGGGTTTGAAGACACTAAATATCCAGACCACGTGTACAAGCTAGACAAAGCACTCTATGGTCTGAAACAAGTACCACGGGTGTGGTATGAACGGTTAAGTGATTTCCTTATTCAAAATGGATTCAAACGAGATAATGTTGATCAAACTCTTTTTACAAAACTGAATGGTAAGGAAATCCTCATTGTTCAAGTGTATGTAGATCATATCATTTTTGGATCCACTAAAGATGCCTTAAGCAAAGATTTTGCTAAATTGATGCAAAGTGAATTTGAAATGAGTCTTATGGGAGAAATAACATTCTTCTTGGGATTGCAGGTCACACAGACGGTTGATGGTATGTTCATACACCAAAAGAAGTACGCTATGAAGTTGCTGAAGAAATTCAATTTAACATCAACCAAACCACAACCAACTCCCATGTCCACCTCAATAAAAATTGATCAAGATGAAATAGGTAAATCAGTGGATCAAAAACTTTTCAGAAGCATGATAGGTTCATTGTTGTACTTAACTGCTAGCCGGCCCGACATACAATTTGTTGTATGCTTATGTGCGAGATTTCAGTCCAATCCGAAAGAATCACACATGTCGGCCGTGAAACAGATTTTTAGATATATTATTGATTTAGTTAATTTAGGACTGTGGTTTCCACGTAATTTGAGCTTTGATTTAGTCGCTTATTTTGATGCCGATTATGGGGGTTATAAAGTGGATCGAAAAAGCACCAGCGGGTATTGCCAGTTTCTTGGGGGATGCGTGGTCTCATGGACCTCCAAGAAACAAAACTCAGGGGATCTATCAACCGCCGAAGCCGAATATGTGGCTGTTGGGAGTTGCGTTGCCCAGGTGTTATGGATCCAACAACAGATGATTGATTATGGCATTTCCTTCAAAAAACACTTCCATCTTGTGTGACAACGCTTCAGCCATAAACTTGTCAAAGAACCCAGTCCATCACTCTCGCACAAAGCATATTGAAATTAGATATCACTTTCTCAGGGATCATGTGAGCAAGGGTGATATAGAAATCAGGTTCATTGAAACAGACCAACAAATTGCCTAACATTTTCACCAAACCTCTAAGTGAAGAAAAATTCACAACATTCAGGTGAGAATTAGGGGTTTGTAAAATAGACTACTCTAAGTCATGATCATTTGCATAACTATGTATATACGTCAATGCATAGCATGCATTTGCATTAGTATGGTGCATAGTTGAATTTCCCTTTGTCATGCATGTGCATTATGTTACTTGAAAAACAAAATGAAAAATCAAATATGTGTGAAAAACCATGATTGTGTGTATTGCATGTCTTCTATTTATAGAATACAACCATGTCATTGTAATTTCTGTGGCCGATATTCCCTTGAGTTCTTTAAATACCAACAAGAGAGCAAAACCCCTCAAAATCTGAAATCCGGAGACGTTGGATAATGAACGTCTACTATGATCCTAGATTTTATTGAAACAAGTTCCACAATGCATTAACCCATAAAACAACTCCAATTCCTTGATTCCAACATGATATTCTCATTGGGGATTAGAGCCACATCATTTTTGACCTTCCCTTTCACTTAAACCATCTTTTTGGTGAAAAATAGAGAAAGGGTCGATTCCAAGGGTCAACCCCCGTGGAAGGGTCGACCCTCGCTTAAACGTATCTTGTCTGGGGCCGGGGTGACAGGGGTCGACCCATTGGGTCGACCCGTTACGGTCGGGTGGCCTACGCCGCGTCCGAACTGCCGCGAACAGGGTGAAAACCCCCATTTTTTCCCTCCACACCTCTTATAACCCCTCAAGCCCCCTTCTAGCCCTAGCCACCACTCCTTGCACACCCTCAAATCCCCTCTTGGCACCCACACTCTAAAGCCCTAGCCGTGGATCTCTCGGTGGCGTCCCGCGCACAACCTTCTTCCGAGCAGTTCCAACGCGTCTTCCTTGAGCTTCACTTCCACTGAGGTATGTTCTCGATGTGTGGAGGATCATAAATCCACGTGAATAGCCTTCCACTCTCATTGAACCATTCGATCTACACCCTCATCAATCGATTTCTTCGGTCTATGTTTAGATGGCCCCAAAGAGGCGTTCTTCTCGCAGTGGAGGGGAGTCGAGTGCGGCCATGGGACATCGTACTAGGGAGGCCGCCGACAGCTGAGGATCTGCGCCTTCGAGTAAGGTTTTGGACAGAAAGGTACTCCGACCTCGAGCGGTCGCATTGGCCAATCTTAACTGTCATCTCCCGAGTTTAGTGGATGTTCTTTGCAGTCAACCAAATTTGGATCTCTTCATGTCTGAACATAGACGCATTTATCTGACCTTGGTGCATCAGTTTTATAGCAACTTAATCATTTCTGGGGAACATCCGATTACTGTCGTAAATGGGAAATGCGTTATACTCTCCACAGAATTCTTAGGAGTGGCATTTAATCTCCCTCATGAAGGCTATACATTTGGAGATATTGTGGTTCCTGAAGAAACAGTTTATTAAATGATGACATCCGAAGAAAAAGGTGAAAATTCTCTTGCTGGTTAAATGCCAACCATTTTCCTCCCTTGCAGCGTATATTACATAGGATGATCACTACTATCCTGCTACCAAGAGGAGGTGGCCATGACAAAGTGATCGAGATTCACATGTTCTTATTTTACTATCTCTTGGGTGGTATTCCAGTTAATTTCCCAACCATGTTTTTAGCACATATGTGTAACCGCATGAAGCACGAAAACAGAACTCTTCCATATGCCGCCGCACTTACTGCTCTCTTTGCACACATGGATATAAACCTCTCCAAAGAATCTTCTCAAACCATTAGAGAGGCTGATATATATACCATTCATTCCATTTGTCATAATATGGGCTATGAAATGCGAGATGGCAACTTGGTCCGGACATTGAAAAGTGCTGCACATGAAATCAGTTCTGAGGAGGAGGATGATGATGCTGAAGCACAGGCCGGTGCGCAACACCCTCATATTCCTGTTGAGGAGATGCCTTCCGAGGCGGTTCAGCTGCTCATGGACCGTTTGGATACTATTGATGATCGTTTAGATAGTTATGGGGAGACAATGGAGGCTATGCAACATGCTCTCGCTGATCTGAAGCTATCTCATCAAGAGCACTCTCAGTATGTTACTGATTCTTTGGCAAATCAATCCCAAATGCTTGAAGAAGCCTTGGAGTATATTAGGCATCCGCCAAACTCACCGACTTCGGATGATGATTAGACGGCTATGCTCTTGCAGAATGGCACCTTCCTATCCCTTGTCACCCCCTCTTTTTGATGATGCCAAAGGGGGAGAAATATTGCAGGCTGTGCCCAGGCTATTCGGCTACGTATATGTTATTGTGTGATGTGTGCTTGCATGCATGTATGCTTACATCCTATTTTTGTCATTAGCACTGTTGCATGTTAGTTATGTTGCATTTCTGTTGCGTCTCATGCATTGCATCTTGTAATTTGTCCTCGAACTCAGACCTTGTTTACTTTTAACTTGTGTTGTCGGCAAAGTACTTTGGAACATATTTTTGCTCATCAATCTCACAAGGTTGGATGGTCTTGCGTTTCACTATTATAATGCTTCTTGAGCAGTTCATGTGATGCATGAAGAGTTGAACAATGCTTCTTGAGTTTTACTCATAATATGGAGGTTGAAGGTGGAATTCAATGTGAATGCTAAATCATTTTGAAGTCATATGCTTATGTAAAGCATATAGTATTTTGTCATCATCAAAAAGGGGGAGATTGTTGAACCCCCCCTTTGAGTAAATGCTTAAATGCGATGGCTTTTGATGATGACCAAACACTACATGTATTTATATTTCCTTTGAAGTGTTCTAGCATAAAAGGTATTGCAAAGCTCAACATTCCTGTTGAAGTCTTGGAGCTTCGAAGGTTAAAGAACAACCTCAATGGGTAAGCTTTTTAAACTCAAATTACAAGGCTACATCTAATTCACAAGTTATGTCTTTACAGGGCAAGGAACGTGCATAAGTGTTTAAGGAGCTCAAGGACGGTCGGTGAGATCCACTTCAACTTATTGGCCCTTGATCTTGTGGTTTGATGTTCATTATTTTTGATCTCAAGGATCATATTGGTTTGGGTCTTATCTTAGCTTAAATGCATTGGGTTTTTCTTATTCAAGTCTTAACAACATTCCCTCTCATGTTTAAAAAACCCAACTTGAAACCCCCTGACTTGTTCTTGGACTTCGTGGCCTTTTAATCAACTGTTTGGAAGTTCTGGAACAAGGGTCGACCCTTAGGTCCCCTGGTTCTGCAAAAACATGGGCTTTTGAACTCCATCTGAAAGGGTTGACCCATTGGGTCGACCCCTATGCTCTTTAATCCCGAAACAGAACTGGTTACTGAAAGGGTAGACCCATTGGGTCAACCCCCGGCCGCAAGGGTCGACCCAAGGGTCGACCCCTGATAGCATGGATTTTACACCTGGCGGGTTCCTTCACCACACCTGTAAAGGTCGACCCCAAGGGTCAACCCCTGTTAGCTTTATTTCCAACCCGCACAGACAACCCCCGAGGGTCGACCCCAACGGTCGACCCATTGGCCCAGAACTCATTAAACCTTCTCGAGGGCCGACCCCAAGGGTCGACCCTTTCAGATACGGTCCTGAGCCGTCTTCTTTGACTTGCGTGCACATGCACCAAAAGTCATACCAATCAAACCCAACATCCCTAAATCGTTCCAGGAATTGTGGATCTGGTCTCTAGGGTGTCTTTGAACACTCCAAACTCTTTATATACATCTTATTGAGGTATGAAACCCTAAGGGGAGTGAGAGATCTAAAGTGTGTTATTGTTCTAACCTTTGTGAGTGCAGGTTCGCAGAAGCAGCTCAAGGGACTTCTTACACCTTGTTCTGAATCTGAAAGTGAAGGGAAGAAGCTTGAATCAAGCCTCCACATCATCCCCAACAGCAAGCTGCGTGGGATATCAAAGCTGCAACCTTGTTTGTGCGACATAGCTTCATTCTTCCTCAAGGATCGATCTTCCTCCTGTAGAAGCATTCAATTACATTCAAGGAAGTGAAAGGGGGAGCTTCAACCACTATAAATCATTCTTCAGTCCTTACTCTCAGATTTACTTTGTGTCAACTTGAGTATTTGGTGTAAAACTTGAATCAGATCTATATGTGTGTTGTTCGTGTTCGGAAACACGAACGTGTGCGTGTGTGTGTGTGGTAGCCCAGATCGGGTGCCGCGTGTGTGTGTTTGCTGTTCTACACAGTGTGTGTGTGTGGCTCACTTCATAGTGAAGTCTTGATCCTCACAAGTGAGGGGTGGACGTAGGGGACACGGCAGTGTACCCAAACCACCTAAAAATCACGTGTGTCACTTGTGATTTGTTCTTCCGCATCCATAGTCAAGTGGGCTTCACGGTGAGTTGAGCGTACACCAATTCCATTGTCAAACACCTACCGTTATCCACACGCATTCACAAGTGTGTCCATGTTCATGTGAGATCTAGTGCCTGTATGTTTAATTAACAAAGTTTCACTCAGAAAGAATTTTAATTAGCCAATCAATTCACCCCTCCCCTCTTGATTGCCGCCTTTCGGGACTCAACACCCCTGATAGGTCATCCCTGGATCTTGGGGTTAACCCCATTATGGCCATGGCATGACCTTGTCCTGGGCCGATAAGCCGTTGAATTTAATTCATTTTGACCAGGTTTTAACCGCGTCCTCTCATTTCTCAAATATCAAATTTGCCATACCCTGGTATATATTGTCCTGATGATACACGAGTCTGCCTGGATACGGTCATACTCGGCCCACCTCATGGGCCCATATGTACGCACCGTAATGCTATGTGCAGTCTCAAAATAAAAAGATAACGACTCATCGACAGTCCTACGAGTGACAGGGATTGCCAAAGTCTTCCATAAATTTACAAATAAATGACCGAATAAACAATAAACAATAAAACTAAATACTAACACCTTGCATGCTTGCATGATCTGACTCTCTGGTATATCGAATGGTGATTAGCAGAAAGTTGGGTTACGCCCGGCCGGAGGCTTTCACTATGCGTGATGATGGTCCTCGGACCTAGGTTCTCCGCCCTGTACCAGGAGCCAGCCTAATAAATAAATACTACCATATTGTGTGCTTGCAGGCAATCACATCTTTTATACATTCCACGGGCCCTATGGCCTCTCTATTTTGGCGTTTAATCAAGGGTTTTCTCTCTTCTGGAGAGATGTAATTAACGTCGTAGCCTTTATGGTACGGCGGACTTTGGGTCCCGACACGATCACTTATAATCGTCTGGTTAGTCAGACGGTGCGCATAATAAACTCGTCACTCGGTGACTGGCACGCCCTACGTAAATAAACCTTTAATAAACAAACCAAATAAATTAATCATAATAAAATATTTTTAATAAAATCTATCTCCCACAAGCTGGCACGCCTGGTGGGACTCAACTTCCCTTCATCTTTTTGCCAAAATATTGGGACCATGGGGCCCCCACCCAACTATTTCAAATGCTAATTATTCATTCGTTTTGTTTCTCCTCTTTGTAGGTTGAAGTGATGGCGAGCAGACTGTCTGGACTTGTATTCAGTTCTCAAATCGTGGCTGACCATGCTGCATGTAGCTACCTTGCCTTACCTACCACCTTCGGTCGTTGGCTTCCCCAACTTCCTGGGAGTTGCATTCGTGAGTTTCCTGGACGTGGAGAGTTCTGAACCTGCGGAGCTGAAGAACAAAAAAGCTATGGCCCACCCAAGTAATGGCCAAATTAAGAAAACTCTGCTGAAGAGCCCGGTGGTCATGGGCTGCCATGTCCAGCATACTACTTGCCCGACTGCGGCACGCAAGAAGGAGCCCACTGGGGGCAACAAGAAGAGCTCCAGAGGAAGAGTCTCTGCTACTCCCCGAAGCCAGCTTTCAGCATCTGGGAAATCCTTGTTGATCGGGGGTGTCCGGATCTACTTTAGTGGCCGCGGCGCCGAAGTTCTGCCAGATCGGATCATCCCGACTGTGCCCAATCACAACACCTTCCAAGTGCTAGCAAGCCGGCGGGTGAATTTTAACGACAACAAGCAAGGGAGGCCAACCCCGAACTTGCCAAAGTTTAAGCAAATCTGGGTTCCCAAGCGGATCCGAGGCCCTGCACCATCCTCACAAGGCTTCAAAAGTTCCGTGGATGTTCCCAATAAAGGGGGCAAAGAGGCTATGCATGCGAAGGATGTCATGATTGCAGCTCCTCCGCACGCCATCAGGGTCTCCGCAAGACAAGCCCACATCTCCAAATTATCAAGGAATTACATTCAAGCTGCCGAATTGATATGGCTTTCACATATGCCGTCTGTCCGTGTCCAAGTGTTGTCTCCTGCCATTTCTCTAGAGTGTAGTCAGGAAGACATGACAAAGATGGTCTGGGAATATTTCCATAACCTCGGGAACCCTTCCCTAGGTCAACAAAGGTTGCTTCGTGCCATCAGGGCCGAAGTAGAAGAAAAAGGCAAAATGTCACCCATGAGAGCGAATGAAGAGGAGAAACAAGCTGAGGCTAGAAGCCTTGAAAAGCCTCCCCAAAATGAAAAGATGAAAAGAATTTCAATATCCGAAAAGCCAACTTTCTCCCATCGGGCCCGAAGGGGAATCAGAAAGCACAAAAAAGGAATGCAAGTTTTTACTTGCAATATGACAAGGGTGACGAGTACACCTGGTCCCCTGCCAAATGAACAAGAAGAGCTGGCCGAGATTGCTGGAAGAACAGACCCAGTGACAAGACGGGTCAAAGCTGAGGCTGAGCTACTGCAAGCCGCAAAGGGCAAGCAGGTTGCTGATGAAAGTATCGCTACTGCCATTACCAGAATAGTGGCGTTTGAACAAGAAGGAGCATCTCCGCCTCCTTCAATCGAAGGTTCTTTGGGTGAAACACCTGGGGGCATCAGTAATAAAACAACCATGGACCCCGCTATCCTGATGTTGCTACAAGGATACCAGCAGGAGATAAAACTACTGAAGAGAAAATTAAATGAAAAGACAGAACATGCTATGGCGCCCGATGAACTGGGGGCACGAGCTGAGCCGTCACGGGAAGGTTCCAACCCCGGGGGTGCTCCTTCACCGGTTGTTCTACAATCTACAGATCAAAATTGGGCTACTCCCCAGCATCATTCCCAATGGCTCCGGTCAGCACGGCCAATGCCCCTTCTGATGTAGTGGATGGCTCCCCTGTCAGAGCCTTTGCCACCCAATGCTACGGCTTCGGCCGCATTATTGATGCTACCCACCCACCTCTGCCCTCAACCGACAGATCCAGTTATGATGGACAAGTTGATGGTGGAGCAGATGATTGAAGCAGGGTTGGCAAAGAGGGGTGGTGATGACTACGCCCCCTTCGACATATATGAAGTGCCATATCCGGCCCACCATGCTGCCAAAAGGTTGCCGCCAGGTGTCAATAACCCCCCAAAATTTGACAAATACAACGGGCAGGGCTCCCCGAAAGAACACATTGCCCACTATATGATAGTCATGGGCGACTTGGCGGCGGACGAGTCGTACCTGCTCAAGTTCTTTGGCTCTTCATTGACATGACCTACCTTTGAATGGTACTCTGACCTGCCGGCCAGGTCTATCCACGACTGGCCAGACATGCAGCAGAAATTCAATGAAAGATTCCACATCATCGGGGCAGAGGTGACCGTGGCTGAGCTATTGGTGGCCAAGCAAAAAGATAATGAAACGGCTGCAGAATATATCAAGAGATGGGAGGATCTGAGCATGAGGTGCCGGCGGCCGCCGCATCCAAAAGATGCAATACAAATATGCAAACAAAATCTGAAGAAGGAGATTTTGGAAAAAGTGATCGGAATAGAAATCCGGTCATTTGACCGATTAAGTGATATTGCCACGGAGGTTGAAGATTTCTTCACAAGATTTCCCTCCATTTCTACCGACTCAAGTCATCGAGCCAGGTAGGTTAATAAACGACCGATGCTGAAATCGGTCCATGTTGTTAGCCTAAGGGCGAAAAGGCATAAATGGATGCACAATCCTCCTCTCAATGAACCTGTTGGACGTCGGGAGAGGCCTCCTCTGCAGAACAAAACAATGAAGCTCTATGCCTTCCCTCAGGACAAGACTCGAGCATTGTTCGAGTGGGCTGTCAAATATAGCAAAGTCATCCTTCCGAAGCCAAAGAGACCTGATGATGTCAAAAGAAGAGATGATCCTTATTTCTGCCCCTACCATCAAATCTTGGGGCACCCTATTGAAGATTACCAAATATTCAAAGACATCGCCCAAGGCTTAATAAAAAGAGAGGAGCTGTAAATGGGGGAGGACAGAGTTGATCTCCCACGCCCTCATGAAGTGCCTGCTACGGGGGCATCAATTAACATGATATCTATATGCCAACAACTGCCTGAAGAAATTCCAGAGGGTTGTGCCTAGCACACTCAAGAAGACTATATCCCGTCGCATGGAAGGGAGCAAAAGAATTGGCGAGCATCGCCAACAAAGAAAGGAACAAAATCGGCTTCTCGACCGGCACTGGAGACCCAAATTCCCGGCACCAAGGACCAGCCTACTCTGCCTCTTGCAGTCTCTGCCCACCTTCATGTTGCATCCCTACGGTTTTGATGATGTCTCACACTATAAATCAATCTGTATATTTCTAGATCAATTCATGCTTCATCATTTAAAACAGTGAAGTTCATGTGGCTATCAGTGCATCACTTAGCAAGTGCATACATCACTGCACATACCTTCCATCAAGTCTGTACAGCGAGAGTGGCCTTCATTCATGTGCATAGTCCAAGCATTCTCATAAAGTATATACATTGGCATATGCACACACACACACAACATAGTCTTGACAGAAGTGGGTCGACCCCCCCTTTCAGATGGGTCGACTCCCTCAAGATTCTCAAGTCTGTACATTGCCATCATGAATACACTACATTGTCAAGTCTGCACATCGGTTTCCAAAGTCTATACATCGCGTGCATCATTAAGTCTAGACATTGCACTGTAGCTTGCTTAGTTGAAGTCCATACATTGCTGATCGAATGTAAGTCTATACATTCCAACCTTTTCCTACGTTCGCTGCTTTAGCTACACGCCAAGTCTATACATTGTTCTTCGTCTCATGCATCATCTTCCAATGTCCATACAGCCATTCCCAAGTCTGAACATCCACCGTTTCTTTCAGCGTCCCACACTTTCAAGTCTATACATTGCCTTTGGGCATCCAAGTCTATACATTGGCAGCACTGTGCAAGTCTGTACATTGGCAGCGTGTCTGTGTTTCAAGCCATTCGTCAAGTCTATACATTGGCTTCGGTTCTTAAAGTATGTACATTGGCCTCAAGCTTCACAAGTCTACACATTATCTTCATGGCATCGCAAGTCTATACAGCCTGCATGCCTCATAACGCCAAGTCTATACATCGTGGGCTTCGGTTCTTCAAGTCTGTACATTCTTCAAGGGCTAAGTGTATACATCGTTCACAGCACACACGTTCAAAGTCTGAAGTCTGTACAGCCTTGGCATGTGCTTCGTAAAGTCTATACAATGCTCAAAGTCTGTACAACATGCTTTGTCATTCAAAATACAAAGTCTATACATAGCAGTGTTCAAGCTTTCAAAAGTTTGTACATTCCCTTCTGTAACGTTCATACATCAATTGTCAAGTCTGTACAGCGTTCGCTTAAAGTCCATACAGCAGTGTCTATACATTGGCTTGCTACTTCATACGTTTGCTAGTCTATACAGCCACATCATGTCTATACAGTCTTTTAAGCTTGAAATCTGACGCCCACCAGAAGTGGCGTCACTTCTCAAATAAACGCCTAGGAAAGAGGCGTCTTCTTTCATTATGCATACTTTGATAGACGCAGAGTCTATACATCTCCCACAGCAAGCATAACATGTCTGAACATCGGTTGCACAGCAACTAAGTATATACATTGTGTTGCATTACATGCATCACCTAAACTCTATACATTGCTAGTGTAGCTCAAGCCTTTACATCAAAGTCTATACACTGGTTATGTTGGTGCATCATAAAGTCTGTACACTGATGTCCTTTGTTTTCATGTCTATACATTCGTTTGCTTCATGAAATGCACTGAAGTCTACACTTTCCCCTCTAATATGTTAATGCAACACTCTGCAAGTCTATACACTAAGGTCGCATGAAGGCTTTCAAGTCTATACACTAAGGTCACTGAAAGGCATTCAAGTCTATACATTCTGACGTTGTATATACTTGCCTATATGCTGTTCTAAAGTCTATACACGCCTTGTTAGAAGTTTGAACTGAACTAATTCGATTCATTCCTTTTGTCTCTGCCTGCAGATGATTCAAGCTGATGATTGGACACATCATCCGAGGTGGTACCTGGCACGTGATCCGAGGTGCTCTATGGGTGGGAACCTGAAGGACACACGCCCAACATCTGCTATATATATGGAGCATCCTCTTTCAGTAGAAGCTTGATTGTGAAGGAAAGAGTAGAAGGCATTCTTGTGAGGCTGCACGATCCAGAAAAGAGAGAGAGCAGAGAATTCTATTTCATCCAGATCTGAGTGAAATATTGTTGAGAGAGAGAGAGAGCAGTGTCTGTGGCTTGAAGATTTGCTTCTTCGGAAGCTACATTGTTTCCTATTTTCAGAGAGGATTTTTGTTCTTTGATTTTCGTGTTTTTGTTTTTCATTTCATCTTCCTTATCGTATATTGTTACCCTCCTGTGATCGGAGGAAGGGAGGATTGATCCTCCAGTTTGCAAGTGACAGGGAGTCGCTTGTGGGTTCCCTCCTGGGTGGAGGAAGAGAGACCTCGGTCTCTAGTTTGCTAGTGACTGGTGTCACTGGTTGTGTCCCTCCGGTGTGGAGGAAGAGGGGAGGCTGTTCCCCTGGTCAAGCTGTGTGGCAGCATCCTGTTCGCAGACTGAGTCTGCAGGTTCTAGCCGTGGCTAGTGGAAGCCTTACTCTAGTTGGAGTGAGGGGTGGATGTAGATTGTGGACTACAATCGAATCACCTTAAAAATTCTTATCTCCATTTGTGGTTTGCTGTTATCGTTTGTGCTCTCCATCTGCTTGACATTGTGGTTGACTGTGGACAGCTCGTTCAATCGCTCTTACTCTTTCTGTCTTGGTTAGTGTCTGCGTTAGCAATACTATTTGTGCTGTTTCTGAAGGGTTTCAAACCGTTGAACTAATATTCCGCTGAAGTTTTTTAAATCGGGAGTGATCTATTCATCCCCCCCCCTTCTATATCACTCTTCGCTGCGCTAACATTTGGTATCAGAGCAGGTTTACATCATGTGGGCAAACGGTCAGGGAAATGCTAATGGTCCTCGAAGTTTCATGCCTGAAGGTCAATCCATTAGTCGCCCTCCATACTTTGATGGTAATAACTATCTCTTTTGGAAAAACAGGATGGAGGTGTTCATCTGGGCACAGAGTCACAAGCTGTGGAGGGTAATCACTACTGGGCCGTATGATCTGCCACCGAACGAGGACGCGTGGACAGATGATCATGTCAAGCTATCTTCACTCAACTGGACGGCGTTGAACATCATCCAGTGTGCTGTTCACCCAGATGAATATGCACGCATATCTGCCTACAAGACTGCCAAGCGAATGTGGGACGAGCTGCAACTAATCTACGAAGGTACAGCTCAAGTGAGAGCCTCGAAGGTAAATCTCTACACCTTTGAATATGAATTGTTTAAGATGAAACCAGAGGAGAACATTACTGAAATATATTCCAGGTTGTCCTTGATCATGAATACTCTTAAGGGGCTAGGGAAAGAGCTAGCTGAGGCAGATATAGTCAGGAAAATTCTTAGATCCCTATCCCCAGCATGGCACACTAAGGCCATCGTGATTGAAGAGTCAAAGGATCTGACGACTTTGACAGTGAATGAACTCATAGGATCCCTCATGACCTATGAGATGAATTTCAAAGGAGGTGGTGAAGGAAGTGACAGGAAGGCTAGGAATGTAGCTCTCAAGGCATTCCGTAACAAGAGTAGCAGTAGCAGCAGCAGCAGCAGCAGTAATGGTGAGTCCGATGGTTTTTCCGATCTCGACCAGAAGGAGCAGGCAATGCTCACTCGAGAGTTCAGTAAATTTTTAAGGAAAAGGGGGAAAACCTTTAGGAGGAAGAAGCCATACTCCTTTAGTAAGAATGTTGAATCTAGAAATCATAAGGACAGAAATAATAAGAGACTGACTTATTTTAATTGTAACAAACAGGGACACATGAAAGGGGAATGCCCAGATCTCTAGAAGAAGGGTCCCTACTTTCAGAAGAAGGGCTCAAAGGTGCAGAAAAAGAAGAAGCCACAGGCAATGGTCTGCACATGGAGCGATGAGGAAGAAGATCCGGAAAGCACTTCCTCAGAGGAGGATGAAGAAGGAATTTGCCTAATGGCAAACAGCGAAGAGGAGGTAACAAATGTTTTTGAAAATTTTTCTATTGATGACTGGGAAGATGCCTATGTTGAATTATTAGATAAGTTCAATTCACTTAGTAAAGAGCATAGGGTTCTGAAAAGAAAATTCAATACCACTGTTGAAGAACAAACTCAAATATGTGTAGAAAATCAGAAACTAAAAGAAGAATTGGAAGAAGTAACTTCCCTAAGAAAAGAAAATGAGAAGCTCAAGGGAGAAAACCAGGACAGTCAAAACCAGCTCAATGAACTCAAAATCAAAATTGAAGAAAGCCTGAATGAAAGTAGAGTGAATTTAGACAAATATGAAGCTGTTAAGAAAGTCAATGCTGAACTTCTAAAAAATTCTGAATCTCTTCAAAAAGAGCTGGAAGATAAACTGAAAGTTTTGGAAAAATTTGTCCAAGGAAAAACTAGTCTGGATGCTATACTAGGGACTAGGGTTAACTTCAATAAGGAGGGTCTAGGCTATGACCCAACTAACAAGAGACCCCTACAATTCAAAACCATCACCTTCTGCCCAGAGAAGGGAAAAGAAAAGTTGGACACACCATCCAGCTCAAACAGCAGTCAAGGAGCTCAATGTCAGAAAGAAACTTTAAAAACCAGTGCTGGTCAACCATTTAAAATGGGAATGAATTTTGTGAAGAACTTCACTAAGCCCACTCATCAGAATATAGATGGTAAATGGACCAAGTAAATGGATCAGGATAGAAAATGGAATTACTACAAACAGACGGGTCCAAACAGAAACTACTGGAGAAACAACTATCATTCTCAAAAATCTGTTAATCAACAAGCTTACAGGAGATATCCTAGGAATGGGAAGCCAAATGAATGGAATAGAACTTATTTCTCCAGACCAGCTGGACAGAACCCTGGCTATAAGTTCAATAAATCAGAAGTAAAGGTGCTAGAGAAAACCATACTGAAGTAAATCTGGATACCTAAACATTTGATTAGAGATTTGAATAATGTCTTTGGACCCAACTCATCTTGGGTTCCAAATCACTTTGCTTGATTTTATTTGTGTAGGTCGGCCTGGCAGCTGAAGACAACAAGTGGTACCTTGACAGTGGCTGCTCCAGGCACATGACAGGAGACCGATCCAAATTCAACAAGATAGAGATGAAGGTAGGGGGTCTGGTCAAGTTTGGAGGAAAGAACAGAGGTAAGATAATTGGAGTTGGCACAGTAGGTAAGTCTTCCACAAACTCCATTGAAAAAGTTCTACTTGTGGAAGGTCTTCAAGACAACCTGATCAGCATTAGTCATTTATGTGACAAGGGTCACAGGGTTGTGTTTGATGATAGTTCATGCAAAATTTTGAAATAAATTCTGATGTGGTTAAATTTGTAGCCAACAGGATTAATAATGTCTACATGGTAGACTTAGATGCAGAATCTGAATCAAATCTTTGTTTATCTGCTAATTCTGAAAATGATACTTTTGAATGGCATAGACGTCTAGGTCATGCTAGCTTCTCTACTTTAAATAAATTGGTCAAGCATGATTTCGTTAGAGGCATGCCTAGAATTAAATTAAATTCTATTTCAAAATCATGTGATGCCTGTGCTCTAGGCAAACAGACCAGGAATTCTTTCAAGCTAAGATCTGAGCCATTGTCCACTAGACCAATGGAACTTCTCCATATGGACCTCTTTGGTCCCACTAGAACTCAGAGTCTTAATGGGAATAGGTTTGGCTATGTGATTGTTGATGACCATTCTAGATATTCATGGATCTTTTTCTTAGCCAATAAAAGTGATGCTTTTCAAAAGTTTAATCAATTTTTCAATAAGGTCAAACAAGAAGGAAAACATAAAATTTGCTCTATTCAATCTGACCATGGAGGTGAGTTTGAAAACTCCGTGTTTTCTGATCTTTGTGAAAGAGAGGGACTAACACACAGGTTTTCTTCTCCCAGGACACCTGAACAGAATGGAATTATGGAGAGAAGAAATAGAACTATTGTGGAGATGGCCCGAACCATGCTGATTGAAAGTCAATTACCAAGGAAGTTTTGGGCAGAGGCGGCCAATTCAGCAACTTACATAATCAACAGGGCCATGGTAAGACCCATTCACAAGAAAACACCCTATGAGCTACTAAAAGGTAAGAAACCAAATTTGTTTCATTTCAGAATTTTTGGAGCTAAATGCTTTATTCATAACAATGACAAGAAAGATTTAGATAAGTTTGAAGCTAAAAGCTCCCCTGGAATATTCTTAGGATACTCTGAAGTGTCTAGGGCATATAGGGTCTTTAACAAAACAGACCAGAAGGTTGAAGAGTCTCCACACATCATTTTTAGTGAAAAGAAAGGTGTTTCTAACATTGAAAATTTTGACAGGGATTCCAATCATGATGGGGAATTTCTAGAGGACCAAGAAGAAGAAAAGACTCAGCCGAGTGGAACATCAAATCCTCCCAACCAGGAAGAACCAAGAGAAACAGGTGAGTCTTCAATAAATGTTAGATTTCTTAAAGACCATCCGATAGATAATGTCATAGGCAACCCTGAAGATCCTCTTCGGACTAGGTCTCATTTTAGGAATGTGAATAATGATGATCTAATTACTTTAGTCTCACAAATTGAACCCAAATCTGTAGAAGAGGCCTTGGCTGATCAAGCTTGGGTCAATGCTATGAGTGAGGAATTAGGTCAGTTCGAAAGAAATAATATCTGGGAGCTTGTCCCAAGACCAGATAGTGTTAATATCATAGGAACTAAGTGGGTGTTCAAAAACAAAATGAATGAAGATGGAATCATTTCCAGGAATAAGGCCAGACTAGTAGCCAAGGGTACTGTCAGGAATTTGGTGTAGACTTCGATGAATCCTATGCACATGTTGCTAGGATGGAGGCAATAAGAATATTGCTAGCATTTGCATGCTCTAAGAAAAAAAACTCCAGCAAATGGATGTGAAGAGTGCCTTTTTGAGTGGCATCATCAAGGAAGAAGTGTTTGTTGAACAACCCCCAGGTTTTCAGTTTTCTCCTCAATCTAACCAAGTTTTCAGGTTAAACAAAGCCTTGTATGGTCTAAAGCAAGCCCCTCAAGCTTGGTATGAAAGACTGACTGAATTTCTGATCAGCAAGGGCTGCAAGAGAGGTAAAGTTGATCAAACCTTATTTACCAAGAGTACAAATATCGATCTCATCATAGCTCAGGTATATGTAGATGACATTGTGTTTGGATCAACTAGCTGTGAATTATGTGCTGAATCCTCTAAAATGATGTCTGTTGAATTTGAGATGAGTTTGGTAGGTGAACTAAAATATTTTCTTGGCTTACAGATACAACAATTGGAGGATGGATGCTTCATCAACCAGACCAAATACACAATGGAACTATTCAAGAGGTTTGGTATGGAAAACCTGAAGCACATAACAACACCTATGAGTACCAACACCTCACTGGATGCTGATGAGATAGGTAAAGAAGTAAATGCCAAACTCTATCGAGGTATGATTGGTTTTTTACTCTACCTGACAGCTTCTAGACCTGATATACAGTTCAGTGTGGGTATGTGTGCAAGGTATCAATCTAGACCCACTGAAATACATTTAGCTGCAGTGAAAAGAATTTTTAGATATTTGTCAGCTACACCCTCACTTGGTCTATGGTTTCCTGCTTCATACTCACTAGATTTAATTGCATACACAGATGCAGATTATGCAGGTTGTAAACTAGACCGAAAAAGCACTAGTGGTCACTGTGAATTTTTTGGGTGGGTGTTTAGTTTCTTGGGGATCCAAGAAACAACACTCTGTGGCCCTCTCCACTGTAGAGGCTGAATATGTGGCTGCAGGGAGTTGTGGTACACAAGTCATATGGATTAAACACCAGCTTCAGGACTTCCAAGTAGACCTGGGGTGCACACCTATCTATTGTGATAATACCAGTGCCATCAATCTTGCCAAGAATCCTGTTTTGCATTCACGCACCAAACACATTGAGATAAGGCATCATTTCATAAGAGATGAGGTTTCTAAGAACAATTTTGAATTGATTCATGTAGGCACTGATAATCAGATTGCAGACATCTTCACTAAACCTCTGCATAATGAAAAATTCACTACACTGAGAAGAGAATTAGGCTTATACAAATTGTCTTAAATGTGAAGTCTGTTCTTTTTGTGAGGGGGAGTTCTGTATGTCTGATGGTTAGCTTTTTGTAATGCTATGTTTGAGGGGGAGCTGGTTGAGCTATGAAAGGGAGAGTTCTTTGACAGATTCAAAAAGATTGACCAGATGTGTGTCATTGCTGGTTTTCATGACTGATCTTGTGTGGTTCTCTTAGATAGTAGAATTTCACTAATCTCTTAAGTCTATAAGTCTGTGATACTAAAGTCCAGCAAGAATCTTCCCTCTGGTAGTCTATCAGAGATCTGAATTAATTGTTAAAGTTTATCTTCATACATTGTCAGTGATTACAGTTCAGGCCAAAACCTGTATGTCTTGATATCTGACCAAAACAACTAGAAATCTAGACTTCAAGATTCTCTTCAAGAAATAGTCCTTCTGGTATTGTTTTCAATCATTCCATCTTCTCTACACAAGGGTAATCTGAATTAACAAAGGTCTTGATTAGTTCACTGAGAAACTGGGAGCTTCATCAATGAAATGAAATTTTCTCCCATGTCATGAGGTGTCAAATGCTTAAAATGAATGAAAAGACATGACAGAGCAATGGTGGCTAGCTGGTGAGTAACTGGGGACTCTGGCCTCTAATCAAGGTGTTTCCTCTTGTCAAAAGCCACAGTTACTAACTCTATTCCTTTAAAAAAAAAAAGGAGGACGTAATGAGGTACTCACACTGAGTAACTGGGGATTCAGGCCTCTAATCAAGGTGTCTCCCTAATGTCAAAAGAGTGAATTACCAACTTACTCATTGGTCTTCTTAAAAATCATCTCAAACATCCCTTGTAGTTATGCAACTAATGGATTGCTTGTCCTCAATACCTTGAGAACACCTTCTCTGACTTTGTCTCTTGTTGTCTTTTGGGATAGTTGCCAGTTCAGCTAAATCATGCCATACTTGTTAACTCCTACTCTAAATCATACACTATGTATGTTGATAAACTTTTCTATCATTCTATTTCTCTACTGTTTACTAGAGTTCAAGAATCTTCACTTGAGTTTAGCACCTCACTTATTCTCTTAAGATTTGCTCGTGCCTTTCTACACTAAGATGTTAACTGCACTTCCTCCTCATGTCTCCAGCACTTTCATATATTCTGCATTTCCTTTTGCTGATGTCAAAGGGGGAGAGAGGTTTTGCAATATCTGTAAGTCATGAATTGCCATGAATATAGGGGGAGTTTTGTGAGTTTTGTTCATGAGCTGTGGGAGAGAATTCATGTCATGGAAATATCTGAGAATGAGTTGTGGGGAAGCTGAGAGTGAGTTGTGGGGAGTGGTTTTGGAGAAAGAAGTGTTTCAGCATCTGTATTTAATTTCTCTGCATGAGCTGGCCTTGAATTTGCTATGATTGTTAAAGCTACAGTTGATTTCCTTTAAGGCTTGATATTGCTTGATTCATAGTGTTGCCATCATCAAAAAGGGGGAGATTGTTGCATCCCTACGGTTTTGATGATGTCTCACACTATAAATCAATATGTCTATTTCTAGATCAATTCATGCTTCATCATTTAGGACAGTGAAGTTCAAGTGGCTATCAGTGCATCACTTAGCAAGTCCATACATCACTGCACATGCCTTCCATCAAGTCTGTACAACGAGAGTGGCCTTCATTCATGTGCATAGTCCAAGCTGTTGTGCATCCCTTGGTTTTGATGATGACAATAGGATATGTTTGACTAATCTAAGTTCTATCTTGTTTCTTAAAGCAAATGGTTTGGTTATTTTTGTAAAGATAGTGCATTGAATTAATGCCTATTTGATGATGACAAATATGCTTTTATATACATTTGGAACTTCAAGTCAAATCTTATAAGTTAAGCAAATTTCAGGTTCACTGAAATCCAAGTGGAATCAACAAATCAGTATAAGCGTGAAAGACTGTTTGTCGACCACTGAAGAAGTTATGGTCGACCAACGAACTCAACCAGAAAAGCATCAAGTCATCTGTCTTCTGGAAGCACCTTGGATGTCGACCATAGCCCCACCTCTGGTCGACCACAGGAAAAGACAGAACATCAGACAGAACCAATGGCCACCTGATATTTGCCCCTTGTCGACCAGCGACAAGGCTGTGGTCGACCACGGGGAACGCAGGTGTCAGCCAGAATGGAACAGCCGTCTGGACACAGCTCGTTGTCGACCAGAGACAGTGTCATGGTCGACCACGGGTTTTTATATCGTCCAAAACCGAACTCTAACCGAATTCTGTTTTGGTTCCTTAAAACCTGCAGATGGTTGTTGCAGGTTGTTGGGCTGCTCAGGAGATAAGCTTCCGCACGGGAATCAAGGAAACAATCTTGCTTAGAAGTGGTCAAACTCGTTCTAACGATTGGATTTAAACCGATCCCTGTTTTCTAGCAGATTGGCGCTCGATCTGAAAATTGAGCGGGAAGAACTTTATTCTTGAAAATAAAAAGAGCTGTATGAAGAATATAAGGCAACTAATCACGAACAAGGAAGTAGAGAGAGAGCACGGAATAGAAGCCAAGAAAGATACACACAGAAGAGGAAGAAGGAGCTCTCCACCAATCAAAAATCTGCAGAAAGGTTAAAGGCAATCTCGTTGCTGCAGAAGGAAGACTTAGCTCAAGACTGTGCGATCTCCAGCAGCAGAACAATCGAAGGCAACTGACTGGAAGATCAACAGGGAGTCTAGGCTTCTTCATAAGCGTGATCAAGTCCCAGGCTGAACACCTATTCTTCTACACACGTCAATATTCAGTCCTGTCTTTCATCACCTGTTCTTATCATCTTTTCATTTCTGATTACAATTATTGTCAAGCTGTGAGGCAGCAGAGTCAAGCTGTGTGTCAGCAGGTACAAGCTGTGTGTCAGCTGTGTTTTGGTTGAGATCAGAGATTCTCATAGTGAAGCCTTGCTTGAGTTAAGCAAGGGGTGGATGTAAGTCTCAGGAAGAGACTGAACCACCTAAAAACCTTCTGTCTTGTGGATGTGCTTGTGGTGTGTGTTGCTCCTTATAATTGCTAACGTATCTGACTTCAGGATTAATCTCAAAATCAATCATTTGCTTGAGGTTATTGCATTATAATTTAAAAAAGGGGGAAAGATCTATTCACCCCCCCTCTAGATCTATTCAGTCCGTATCCAACACGTGGTATCAGAGCTTGGTTCTCCAGATATGTGGTCTAACAACCAGGAGAGACCGGGCGGACTGAATTCTAAAAGCCTCATAGCTGAGGGGCACTCTGTAACTAGACCTCCATATTTTGATGGAACTGATTATTCTTATTGGAAAAATCGTATGCAGGTGTTCTTACGTGCGCAAGACCACGAGATGTGGAGGGTAGTGAGCCGCGGACCTTTTGAGCTACCGGAAGATGAAGAAACCTGGACCAGAGAACAGGTCAGGAAATCAACTGTCAACTGGGGAGCCATGAACGTGATGCAGTGCTCACTACACCCCACAGAATTCTCAAGAGTTTCCCAATGCGCAACAGCCAAAGAAATGTGGGATCGTCTAAAGGTAATCTACGAAGGTACTTCCGAGGTAAGAGAGACAAAAGCAAATATGCTAGTCTCAGAATATGAAATGTTTAGGATGAAAAATGATGAAAGTATTTCTGAGATGTATGCCAGATTAGTACAACTGACTAATGGCTTGAAGAGCTTAGGGAAGACATACAAAGAGCAGGAATTAGTGAGGAAGATTTTAAGGTCTCTCACATCGATGTGGCATACCAAGGCCACAGTCATTGAGGACTCAAAGGATCTCACAACAATGACAGTGGATGAGTTAGTAGGATCCCTGATGGCCTATGAGGTCAATCTGAAGAGAAAGGAAGATGAGGGCAAGAAAAAGAAGCAACTTGCCCTAAAGACTAAAACAAGCACCTCTGAGGTGTCTGACAATGATGACTCATCTAGCTCAGGTGAAGAATCTGGTGAGCTAGCCATGCTTACAAGAAAATTTAAAAAATTCCTGCGGAAGGAAGGTAAAGGATTCAGAAATCCAAAGGGCATGGTAAGGAAGTCATCCCAGTTTAAATCTGATAAACATAAGGCTCCTTCTAACAAACTCATTTGCTACAATTGCAGGCAGCCTGGACATATGAAGGCTGAATGTCCAGAAGCTCCTAAGAAATCAAGCTTCAAGTGGAAAGGCAAGAAACCCAAGGCGATGATTAGCACTTGGAGTGAGGAGGAAGAGAGCAGTGAAGAGGAAACAACTTCCGAGGAAGAAGAAGGAAAGCTCTGTCTGATGGCCAAGGGAGACAACAGTGATCTTGAGGTAAGTTCCCCATTTCAAGACTTCTCTAGTTCGGATTGGGAAGCAGTATATTCAGAATTGCTTGATACTTATGAAAGAATAAGAAAGGAAAATAAACATTTGAAGAAGAAGATCAGTCAACTGAATAAAGACAGCAATTCAATAGAAAACAAAACTGAACTAGAAATGGAAATCCAGTCACTGAAAAACAAGCTGAATCAAATGGACTTAGATGAAGAAAATCACAAGAGAATGTCCGAAGAGAATGAAATGCTAAAAAACGACATTGATGAGTTAAAACTAAGAGCTCAGGAATGCGAACAGAAAACAAAGCAAACTGAAGAAAAGAACAACTCCATTAAGGAAGAAAACAGTAAGCTTCTAAAAGAGATAGAAAGAATCCAAGGTGAATTGGAAGATAAACAGGAAGCTTTGGAAAAAATGACCAAGGGCCAAGACAACTTAAATGCCGTCTTAGGAATAAAAGTAAACTTTCAAAAAGAAGGGTTAGGGTATAATCCAACAGCTAAGAAAGAATTTCAAATAAGAACTCAAAGTAAACTTGGTGGACCTAAAGGAAAAGGCCCCTTGATAAATTTGTATCAAGACGAAAGAAATAATGAAGCCAGCTCCTCTAACCAGATTAATGTCAATCCAAAAGAGAGGAAATCTGAAGGAAAAGGGACAAATCCAAATCACTCTAATAATAATGGCCACATAAGGCAGAATCAGCAAATTTACAAAAGAAATCAGACAGATAAAACTTCAAATAATATTAACGAATACAAACCTGTAAAACCAGGTGTCGGGAAACATGCTGGTCGACAACAGACCCCTCCGATGTCGACCATGAACAGACCCGCAAACAAAACTCACAGGGTTAACCAGCTGAAAAAGAATGGAAATTGGAACCCAAAAATGTGGTTTCAGAATAGAAAATCAACTAATCCAAAGCCACCTAACCTGAACAATTTAAGCAATAAAAAATTAATCTGTTCCAATAAGATTTGGGTTCCCAAGGGGCTGCTACAGCAGTTTCATGATTTCACAAGCTATCTTGGACCCGGGTACCATTGGGGTCCAAAAGTTTCTGTGTAACTTGTGATGCAGGTGTGTCTGGCAGCTATACACAACAAGTGGTACTTAGATAGTGGCTGCTCAAGACATATGACAGGAGACAAGGCAAAATTCTCCGAGCTAAACTCAAAAGATGGAGGACATGTGACATTTGGAGGAAATAACAAAGGCAAGATCATTGGGAAAGGTAAGGTAGGTAAGACATCTACAAATTGCATTGAAGATGTACTGCTAGTGGATGGCCTGGAATATAATCTTCTAAGCATCAGTCAGCTATGCGACAAAGGCCATCAAGTAGTCTTTGATTCTAAGATTTGTAAAATTCTTGAACCAAATTCGGATAAAGTTAAGTTTATGGGCAAGAGAGTAAATAATGTCTACATGATAGACTTGGATGATCCAGCCCACTCCAACTTGTGCCTCACCGCCAAGAAGGAAGACCTGACTTGGTTGTGGCACCGAAGGCTAGGGCATGTTAGCTACAGGGTGCTGCACAAATTGGTTAAGAATAAAATGGTTTCTGGATTACCTGAAATCTCTTTTGCACAGAATGTCAAAGTGTGTGAAGCATGTACCCAAGGGAAACAAACAAGGAAATCTTTCAAAAATAGAACTATAGATCAGTCGTCTAGGCCATTAGAACTTGTACACATGGACTTATTTGGTCCTACAAGGACTACTAGTCTTAGTGGAAAAAGATATGGCTTTGTTCTAGTGGATGATTTTTCAAGATTTACCTGGGTAATGTTTTTATCACATAAAAACGATGCCTTTCATGAATTTCAGGATTTTTACAGAAGAATGAAGCAGGATGGTAAGTCCAAAGTGTGTTCAATAATATCTGATCATGGGGGAGAATTTGAAAATTCAGAGTTTGATGAATTCTGCAGGAACAAAGGAATAAATCACAGGTTCTCCTCACCAAGGACGCCAGAGCAAAATGGAGTGGTGGAGAGAAGGAATCGCACACTTGTTGAAATGGCCAGAACCTTGTTGGTTGAAGCCAATCTTCCAAGAAGATTTTGGGCTGAGGCGGTCAATACAGCATGTTATATTGTAAACAGGGCAATGGTAAGACCATCTAGTGCGAAAACTCCATATGAGGTGTTCAAAGGTAAGAAGCCATCTCTAGCTCATTTTAGGATCTTCGGTGTAAGGTGTTTTATTCATAACAATGACAAGAGATCATTGGACAAATTTGAACCAAAGAGTGACCCAGGAATCTTCTTGGGATACTCTGACCGATCAAGAGCCTATAGAGTCTACAACACCAAAGATCAGCTAGTTGAAGAATCCCCACATATCACATTTGATGAAAATAATGACTTTGACAAAACTGGACAGGTAGGCAAAGATGAAGATGGGGAATTTCTGGAAGGCAAAGAGGAACCAATGGAGACTGAAGCAGAACCAAAGCAAGGTGATTCCAATGATCAACCCGAAGGAGAGATCAGCCCAGGTAACAATTCTGAAAATCTGAGATTTCTCAGAGATCATCCTCTAGATAACATCATTGGAGGAATTAATGAACCGAGGAAAACTAGATCTCAGCTTAAAACAGTTGATGAATTAGATCAGCTAGCCCTTGTATCTCAAGTTGAGCCTAAAAATGTAGAGGAAGCTTTAAGAGATGAATCTTGGATAAATGCCATGCATGAAGAATTAAATCAATTTGAAAGAAATCAGGTTTGGAAACTTGTTCCCAGACCCTCATCTCATCCTGTTATTGGAACCAAATGGGTTTATAAAAATAAGCTTAATGAAGAAGGAGTTGTTATGAGGAACAAGGCTCGGTTGGTGGCTAAGGGGTATAACCAAGAATTTGGAGTTGATTTTGAAGAATCATATGCTCCAGTTGCAAGGTTAGAAGCCATTAGGATATTGTTAGCATTTGCGGCGTCCCATGGAATTAAATTGCAGCAAATGGATGTAAAAAGTGCCTTTCTAAATGGCATTGTAAAGGAAGAAGTCTTTGTGGAACAACCCCCTGGTTTTGAAAATGATGATCTTCCTAATCATGTCTTTAAACTGCATAAGGCTTTGTATGGTTTAAAGCAGGCTCCTAGGGCATGGTACGACAGACTGAGTTCATTCCTCACCAAAAAGGGCTACACAAGAGGTAAAATTGATCAAACATTATTCTCCAAGACCCAAGGTAAGAATATACTAATTGTGCAAATCTATGTGGATGATATTGTGTTTGGATCCACTGAAGCTTCATTATGTACTGAATTTGCAAATCTAATGACCAATGAGTTTGAAATGAGTTTAATGGGTGATTTACAGTTTTTTCTTGGATTGCAGATCGTACAATGTAGAGAAGGATACTTCATAAATCAATCCAAGTACATAAAGGAGATGCTGAAGAAGTTTGGCATGGAAAGCTGCAAACCAATTGAGTCACCCATGGGTACAAATGCAACATTGGAAGCTGATGTAAAAGGTAACATGGTAGATGCCAAGAAATACAGAGGTATGATCGGGTCCCTGCTATATCTAACTGCTTCAAGGCCAGATATTCAGTTTAGTGTATGCATGTGTGCTAGATATCAGTCTAGCCCTAGAGAATCACATTTAGGGGCTGTCAAGCGTATCCTTCGATATATTGCCGGCACCCAAGAATTGGGTTTATGGTATCCTACTTACTGCAAACTAGACTTGATTTCATATTCAGATGCTGATTATGCTGGTTGCAAAATTGATAGGAAGAGTACTAGTGGTTATTGTCAAATATTAGGTGGATGTTTAATATCATGGGCTTCTAAAAAACAGCATTCTGTGGCACTCTCCACTGCTGAGGCTGAGTATGTCGCAGTAGGGAACTGTGGTACACAGGTTTTGTGGATAAAACATCAACTCCAAGACTACAATGTAGATCTTGGATGTGCACCTATTTTCTGTGACAACACTAGTGCTATTAATTTGTCTAAAAACCCCATTCAACACTCTAGGACAAAACACATTGAGATCCGTCATCACTTTCTAAGAGATGAGGTCTCCAAAGGAAATTTCATGCTTCATTTTGTAGAAACTGAAAAACAACTGGCAGACATTTTCACAAAACCCCTTAACAATGACAGATTTTCAACTCTAAGAAGGGAGTTAGGAATTTGTAGAATTTCTCCTGAAAATTCTTGAAATAATCATATTCTTGTGTACACTGCATAGATTCTGTCATTTCTGTCTAAGTTATAGGTCTCTAGTATTGGTCAAGTTTTTGAGCTTGGAAGTCTTGTGTCGGGTGCTACTTCAGCAAGCTCTGCAGAACCCTGGTCTTTCTACGGATTACCTCCTGTGGTCGACCACAGACAAGGCGCTGGTCGACCAAGGCATCAGGACAGGAAATAGTTAGCTCTGGGACTTCGCAGCTGTCGACCACAGGCGATCCAATGGTCGACAACAGGTTTGTCAGAACGCAGTCTTCTTAACAGGCAGGTTCTGTGTCAGCACAGAGGTCGACCACAGGCCACTCCATGGTCGACAAAGGACCTGAAAAAGGGAAATTAGATCTAGTCAGGGTGCTGGCTTTGGTGGGAAATCTTCTGAACTTTTTGGACTCTGAGCTCAGTTTTGCTTTACTCATTCATCCTTATCCATACTTCCCATCCCTTGTGTCTCTATATCTCTTCATGGCCAACATTTTTTATCTTCAGCAAGGACTCATAAATTGAGGGGGAGAAAAAGTGTAAACTCATTCCTTGATAAAACATTGAAAAACCTAACCATATCCTTCAATAAAATCACCAAGGTAATCATTAAGAGTAGAGGTTGAGTGTAGTAATGAGAATTTGAACTGTACTACTGCAATAAATTCAAACCATAACTATGACTCTGTCACAAGATTTTGAGGACTTATGATTTTTAGTAATGAGACTGTTTCTCTACCTGTGTTTGTGCTGAACAGTAAAAATAAACTTAAATTTAACATGTATGTACATGGAATACGCCATAATTCTGCCTTCATGGTAGAGCAATGGATTGAGGTCTGAGAAACTACTGTTCTTCATCTCAAAGCAAAAAATTAGCTGAAAAATAGATGGGAGACCAGTGTGTCATGAAGATCCAATCTAACTCTGCTGATATTGATTGGGCATACTGAGTAACTGGTGATATTGGCGTCTGATAAACGTATATCCTCACGGATAAAAGGTGTGTCCCAGTCATTTGTGGAATGGTTAGGCATGCTAAGTAGCCGGGGTTTCTGGCGTGTACAAAGCGTGTCTCCTCGTGTAGAAAAGCATGTGATCAACCTGACCACAGCTCTCAAATGATTCAAAAAGAAAAATTTAAAGCATCACAAAGGCAGAGAAAATGGTTGACCTAAAGCATAGCATGCAAATACAAGTTTAAAAACACTGTTCAGCTAGCATAGTTAGTCCAATTATCTCTTGAAATATATTATAAGTTCAAGGAGCCATGTGAAAGAAATTGGATATGGGGAGTCAATTTATTGGTGCAATACTTTCAAATTCATTGAACTACAATACCCACTCTATTTGGTCACAAGGTGGTCTTTGCATAAGGGTGGAAAGGTTCCATAAGTGTTCTATTAAAGAAAGGGAGTACACTTTAATATCTTCCAAAAATTTGAGTTATGCTGATTAAATCCTGACCGCTCGTTTTCTGCATCGTGTTGGTTCACTATCCTAGTTTTTTTTTATGATCTTCTTTTTGCTGTTGACAAAGGGGGAGATAGGACTTTATGTGTCATTGTGTGTCTAGTTGTTGTGTGTCTAGATGTGAGTCTAGATTGTCAAGTTTACTTTGTCTACGTGTCCTCAGTGTCTTTATCCTTTTTTTTTGAGTCTCTCATGTAATTAGTGCTATTGTTTTTGAAAGACACATCAAACGAATTGTCTGAATGAAATCTGTGCTATGATAGCCTTGCATGCAATATCAAATGAATTTTATAATCTGTTGTTTGTCACAATGACTCATGGTTGTCATCATCAAAAAGGGGGAGAATGTTGTGCATCCCTTGGTTTTGATGATGACAATAGGATATGTTTGACTAATCTAAGTTCTATCTTGTTTCTTAAAGCAAATGGTTTGGTTATTTTTGTAAAGATAGTGCATTGAATTAATGCCCATTTGATGATGACAAATATGCTTTTATATACATTTGGAACTTCAAGTCAAATCTTATAAGTTAAGCAAATTTCAGGTTCACTGAAATCCAAGTGGAATCAACAAATCAGTATAAGCGTGAAAGACTGTTTGTCGACCACTGAAGAAGTTATGGTCGACCAACGAACTCAACCAGAAAAGCATCAAGTCATCTGTCTTCTGGAAGCACCTTGGATGTCGACCATAGCCCCACCTCTGGTCGACCACAGGAAAAGACAGAACATCAGACAGAACCAATGGCCACCTGATATTTGCCCCTTGTCGACCAGCGACAAGGCTGTGGTCGACCACGGGGAACGCAGGTGTCAGCCAGAATGGAACAGCCGTCTGGACACAGCTCGTTGTCGACCAGAGACAGTGTCATGGTCGACCACGGGTTTTTATATCGTCCAAAACCGAACTCTAACCGAATTCTGTTTTGGTTCCTTAAAACCTGCAGATGGTTGTTGCAGGTTGTTGGGCTGCTCAGGAGATAAGCTTCCGCACGGGAATCAAGGAAACAATCTTGCTTAGAAGTGGTCAAACTCGTTCTAACGATTGGATTTAAACCGATCCCTGTTTTCTAGCAGATTGGCGCTCGATCTAAAATTGAGCGGGAAGAACTTTATTCTTGAAAATAAAAAGAGCTGTATGAAGAATATAAGGCAACTAATCACGAACAAGGAAGTAGCGAGAGAGCACGGAATAGAAGCCAAGAAAGATACACACAGAAGAGGAAGAAGGAGCTCTCCACCAATCAAAAATCTGCAGAAAGGTTAAAGGCAATCTCGTTGCTGCAGAAGGAAGACTTAGCTCAAGACTGTGCGATCTCCAGCAGCAGAACAATCGAAGGCAACTGACTGGAAGATCAACAGGGAGTCTAGGCTTCTTCATAAGCGTGATCAAGTCCCAGGCTGAACACCTATTCTTCTACACACGTCAATATTCAGTCCTGTCTTTCATCACCTGTTCTTATCATCTTTTCATTTCTGATTACAATTATTGTCAAGCTGTGAGGCAGCAGAGTCAAGCTGTGTGTCAGCAGGTACAAGCTGTGTGTCAGCTGTGTTTTGGTTGAGATCAGAGATTCTCATAGTGAAGCCTTGCTTGAGTTAAGCAAGGGGTGGATGTAAGCCTCAGGAAGAGACTGAACCACCTAAAAACCTTCTGTCTTGTGGATGTGCTTGTGGTGTGTGTTGCTCCTTATAATTGCTAACGTATCTGACTTCAGGATTAATCTCAAAATCAATCATTTGCTTGAGGTTATTGCATTATAATTTAAAAAAGGGGGAAAGATCTATTCACCCCCCCTCTAGATCTATTCAGTCCGTATCCAACACAAGCATTCTCATAAAGTATATACATTGGCATATGCACACACACACACAGCATAGTCTGGACAGAAGTGGGTCGACCCCCCTTTCAGATGGGTCGACTCCCTCAAGATTCTCAAGTCTGTACATTGCCCTCATGAATACACTACATTGTCAAGTCTGCACATTGGTTTCCAAAGTCTATACATCGCGTGCATCATTAAGTCTAGACATTGCACTGTAGCTTGCTTAGTTGAAGTCCATACATTGCTGATCGAACGTAAGTCTATACATTCCAACCTTTTCCTACATTCGCTGCTTTAGCTACACGCCAAGTCTATACATTGTTCTTCGTCTCATGCATCATCTTCCAATGTCCATATAGCCATTCCCAAGTCTAAACATCCACCGTCTCTTTCAGCGTCTCACACTTGCAAGTCTATACATTGCCTTTGGGCATCCAAGTCTGTACATTGGTAGCACTGTGCAACTCTGTACATTGGCAGCGTGTCTGTGTTTCAAGCCATTCGTCAAGTCTATACATTGGCTTCGGTTCTTCAAGTCTGTACATTGGCCTCAAGCTTCACAAGTCTACACATTATCTTCATGGCATCGCAAGTCTATACAGCCTGCATGCCTCATAACGCCAAGTCTATACATCGTGGGCTTCGGTTCTTCAAGTCTGTACATCCTTCAAGGGCCAAGTGTATACATCGTTCACAGCACACACGTTCAAAGTCTGAAGTCTGTACAGCCTTGGCATATGCTTCGTAAAGTCTATACAACACTCAAAGTCTGTACAGCATGCTTTGTCGTTCAAAGTACAAAGTCTATACATAGCAGTGTTCAACCTTTCAAAAGTCTGTACATTCCCTTCTGTAACGTTCATACATCAATTGTCAAGTCTGTACAGCATTTGCTTAAAGTCCATACAGCAGTGTCTATACATTGGCTTGCTACTTCATACATTTGCTAGTCTATACAGCCACATCATGTCTATACAGTCTTTTAAGCTCGAAATCTGACGCCCACCAGAAGTGGCGTCACTTCTCAAATAAACGCCTAGGAAAGAGGCGACTTCTTCCATTCTGCATACTTTGATAGACGCAGGGTCTATACATCTCCCACAACAAGCATAACATGTCTGAACATCGGTTGCACAACAACTAAGTATATACACTGTGTTGCATTACATGCATCACCTAAACTCTATACATTGCTAGTGTAGCTCAAGCCTTTACATCAAAGTCTATACACTGGTTATGCTTGTGCATCACAAAGTCTGTACACTGATGTCCTTTGTTTTCATGTCTATACATTCGTTTGCTTCATGAACTGCACTGAAGTCTACACTTTCCCCTCTGATATGTTAATGCAACACTCTACAAGTCTATACACTAAGGTAGAATGAAGACTTTTAAGTCTATACACTAAGGTCGTTGAAAGGCTTTCAAGTCTATACATTCTGACGTTGTATATACTTGCCTATATGCTGTTCTAAAGTCTATACACGTCTTGTTAGAAGCTTGAACTGAACTAATTCGATTCATTCCTTTTGTCTCTGCCTGCAGATGATTCAAGCTGATGATTGGACACGTCATCCGAGGTGGTACCTGGCACGTGATCCGAGGTGCTCTATGGGCGGGAACCTGAAGGACACACGCCCAACATCTGCTATATATATGGAGCATCCTCTTTCAGTAGAAGCTTGATCGTGAAGGAAAGAGTAGAAGGCATTCTTGTGAGGCTGCACGATCCAGAAAAGAGAGAGAGCAGAGAATTCTATTTCATCCAGATCTGAGTGAAATATTGTTGAGAGAGAGAGAGAGAGCAGTGTCTGTGGCTTGAAGATTTGCTTCTTCGGAAGCTACATTGTTTCTTATTTTTAGAGAGGATTTTTGTTCTTTGATTTTCGTGTTTTCATTTTTCATTTCATCTTCCTTATCGTATATTGTTACCCTCCTGTGATTGGAGGAAGGGAGGATTGATCCTCCAGTTTGCAAGTGACAGGGAGTCGCTTGTGGGTTCCCTCCTGGGTGGAGGAAGAGAGACATCGGTCTCTAGTTTGCTAGTGACTGGTGTCACTGGTTGTGTCCCTCCGGTGTGGAGCAAGAGGGGAGGTTGTTCCCCTGGTCAAGCTGTGTGGCAGCATCCTGTTCGCAAACTGAGTCTGCAGGTTCTAGCCGTGGCTAGTGGAAGCCCTACTCTAGTTGGAGTGAGGGGTGGATGTAGATTGTGGACTACAATCGAACCACCTTAAAAATTCTTGTCTCCATTTGTGGTTTGCTGATATCGTTTGTGCTCTCCATCTGCTTGACATTGTGGTTGACTGTGGACAGCTCGTTCAATCGCTCTTACTCTTTCTATCTTGGTTAGTGTCTGCGTTAGTAATACTATTTGTGCTATTTCTGAAGGGTTTCAAACCGTTGAACTAATATTCCGCTGAAGTTTTTTAAATCGGGAGTGATCTATTCATCCCCCCCCCTTCTATATCACTCTTCGCTGTGCTAACACTTCAAACAGCCTCTCCAATCGCTATCAAAAGGTCAACTGACAATAAAAAGAAGAAACAGACCTCGTTACGGGTATATGAAGAGGCTAGCTCAGCCATGGAGCGGCCACAAGATATTATAAGTGGGCATGATAAGCATGAACAGCCCAAGAGCCTGCATGTGCAGCTCAGGAAGCATGCCCCTCAAAGACGTAATGAATCTCATCAGCCAATAAAAAGAACTAAAGAAAATGCAAGGGTGTTCAATGCACCGAGCAACCCACTGTGGGGGCAGATGCCGGCCATATGGAAGAAGGAAAAGAATAATACAAAGGCTAAAATAAGATATGTTGCTCTCTCCTGTAACATGCTGTCAGCACCATCCAGTATGGCTCAAGCTGTTGATGAGGAAGATGAATAAATTTACTTTATACCAAAGGGAGCAAATCAGGCTAAAGCTCTTGCCTCCCACCATGTTGCCGGATCCGGGGGAATATCAAGACACCCGTCAGCCAACAAGGGAGCACAATACCACGTTCCTCCTCCATTCGAAGGCATAAAACCCAGGGATTCCATCTCAATGAAACTGGACGCGTCCAGCAACAATGACAGGATGCCACTAACCCCAATCAAATCGGAGGTAGAAGGCAGCACTCCCGGCCCCTCCTGGAAAGACCCGGCCATGGCTGCGCTACTGCACCAGAAACAACAACAGATTGAAATGCTACAAAGGTGGCGAAATGAAATGAATCTAAGTCCAACTATGCCGCAATTGGCAGGACGCTTACATGAGGCGACATAAGGTAGTGCTAGCTCACTTGAAGCTTCAGCGTGGCCAGCCATGCCCCGAATAGTACATGATCTTACAGGGGGCATCCTCACTCAACCACTCTAACGTACAATCCCCCGGGAATGTTAGGGGGCAACTAAAGCATCTTCGAAGATGGTGCTAATGAGACTGCGCATGCAGTTGGACAAGCCAAGGGCAGAACGAACAATGACTGTGAACATGGCCGAAGGGGAAGTCACCGAGGCCGAATTACAAGCAGCCAAAAAAAATGATAATGAGTCTGTCATGGACTACATAAGAAGGTGGAGGAATCTCTGTGAAAAGTGTTGGCATCCGCCTAATTATGGGGATTCTGTTAAAATCTGCAAAGATAATTTGAGAATAGAAATTCTATGATGGGTCATTAGCATTGAAGTCATGACCTTTGAATAACTAGGTGACATCGCAGCCAATGCTGAAGCAGTTTTTGCAAGGCTCTGCCCGACTTCGATAGCCCCGAACCAAAAGAATGAGCCAACCGGCAAACACCTAGCCCAAGAAGAAATATGTGCCTCAAATTTTGAAACCTTCGAGCAACAGAAGAAGAAAATGAAAGAGACATCTTCTGCCTGATAGTTCACACGGTGGGTGAGCTAGAAGGGGGGGATGAATAGATCACCCCTAAATTCAATCTAATTTGAAGACCTTCAGAAATGCATTAGGGGACCTCCTCAAGACTAGCCACGAAACAACCAGAATGACAGATGCTCAATGAGACAAAGAACTAAGTAGTGCAAAGATCAAACACCTAGCAACCTGAAAACTGTATCATAGACAAAATTAAACCACACCAAAGGAATAGAATATTTTTAAGGTGGTTCGATTACGATCTGCAATCTACGTCCACCCCTTCCTCCTCTGGAATAAGGCTCCCTTGCACTGAGCAAATTTGAAACCGCAGACTCAGTCTCCTACACCTGCTGCCATACAGCTTGCCCCGAGGAACAATCTCCTCGATCTTCCTATGACCGGAAGAACCCCTGGAGGACCAACCTCCCTTCCTTTGCACACCACAAAGGGAACCCTGTGAATTGCACCCAGCAACTCACGAACCAGAGGATCAATCCTTTCTTCCTCCAAACACGATGGAGGGAAAAATGGAGAACCTCTCCCTTCCTCTAAGAGGACTTAGAGGGTAACAAAAATAGTATAGAAGGAATGAATGAAACAACTCAAAAATGAAAGAATAAAAGACAAAAGACAGTCACTCAAAAACAGCGATAATGTAGCTTCTAGGGAAGCACTCTTTCAAGCTCAAAATAAAAGGTGATCACTCAGACACTTCCATTTCTAGATAGGCTCTTCTCTCAAATAGGGAAATTTCAGCACACGTAGTGACTTCAGATGCTCTCTCTTTGTCTGTCTTCAGCAGCCCCTTCTTGCAGTCTTCAACCTCCTTTTTATAACCAGATGATAGCTCGTGGGTAACACAATTACCGCCCAGTTCGTTACGTAGATCTGATCCCTTTTTGATTCCACGTGTCGGAACCATGGTGCTGTAGCAGTCCACGTGGCAGAATCATCCTTTCTGTTCCTTGCCTCAGGTCACGAGCCCTTAAACCTAGTACTTTGATTTCCACATGGAGTATGCTCACAGGTTGTCCAGCACATTCTCGACCAATTGACTGGCCTGCGTGCAACAACACACGTTCCACCGACTGAAATATGCATCGAGATGGAGACTGCACCAACTTCAAGTACCCTGATGCAAAGATTGCACAGACTTTGGTGCGCATATGAGAAGGTATGCACAAACATTATTGCACAAGGCAAAACAATGCACCGACTTGATTAACACAGAACAAAAACTACACTGACTAAATATGTGTAAGAATAATGCGAGACTTGCACAGACTTAGAATGCAGCATTCTTCAATCATGCACAGACATTAGACCCATAAACCTCTTATGTACATACTTACCAAGAAGTGTTCACAGACTTTATGTGCCCGATGCGAGAGTTTCACCGACTTGATTGCGTGCAACAACAATTATTGCACCGATTTGCTGTGCCTATATCTCAACATGCACAGACTTAGTCGCGTGCCTCAACGAAGGTTGCACCGACTAAACTAATGCATAAACATACATTGCAACGAGTTAGTCGCGTGCAGCAACTAAGGTTGCACCGACTTGATGCTTGCATGCACAAACCCTATTCAGATGAAACGCAGCATATGCACAGACTCAATACAGAATGAACTAAGTATGCACGGACTTTACCACCCAAAAGTTGACTCTTTCAGAGTAAGACCAGAGAGTGCAGTATATGAAGAATGTATAAAGATAGACTATCATGATTGACTTATGGTGTATGACATCATCAAAATCGTAGGAGTGCAACAGTCTCCCCCTTTTTGATGATGGCAACACTATGAGTCAATTTATGTCAATGCAGTCAAAATTGAGTAAATTGAGTGTTCAAGCAGTGAACAATCATGCATGCTTTATTACACACTAGCTCCTGCCAAAGACAAAACACTCTCCCCGTCATTGACTCTCCCTCCTGACTCTCTCCCTCAGTCAAAATTGAGTAAATTGAGTGATCAAGCAGTGAACAATCATGCATGCTTTATTACACACTAGCTCCTGCCAAAGACAAAACACTCTCCCCATCATTGACTCTCCCTCCAGACTCTCTCCCTCTAAAAACTCTCCCCCTTTGACATCATCAAAAGGAGATGAAAGAGATATGCAGCTGCGGGATTAGTGAAAGAAAGATGCAGTATCTTTACAGTGAGAATGACCCATGATCATATCTTAAACAATTAAGTAAGGCACTAAAGCAAGCGTAGATTCTTCAGATCAAGTAATCAAGAAAGACCTAGAGTGAGAGTGAAGTTTATCTTCGTACAGAGGAGATGATGAGGAATCAAGGGTGTTGTGCCCCTTGTGCCTTGATGATATAGTGTAGTTTTGATGATAGCAAACACTATGAGTCATGTGAGATTAGAATATATAGATGTTCTGCATGCAATCTCTACTTACATGGTTCAATGCATAGTTTTATTTTTTAGTATACATAGTCTGTGCATACTTTGTTTACGCATTGAAAGTCGATGTGTGTACATTGCATCTGTCGGGACTATACATCGCTGCATGCTATCAAGTCTGTACAACCTCCGTTGTTTCATTCGACCAAGTCAGTACACTCGACCAAGTCAGTGCAAGCACTACTCATCCATTAGCTCAATTCACAGCTAAGTCAGTAAAGTCCATATTCTTCATGCATGTACATAGTCAGTGCATCTTTTTGCATCATTGTGCTTCTCGCATACACATAGTCGATGCATCCTTAGTTGTTGCATGTAACTAAGTCGAAGCAAGTGTCAACCATGCGAGAGTTGAGTCGATGCAACTCCTGTTGCTACAGGCGATTAAGTCCGTGCATTTGTGCATCTTTCACAACAAAGTCTGTACACTCTTCAGTAGCAAGTCGATACATCTCTTGCTCCATGAAAACAAAGTCTGTACACTCTTCAGTAGCAAGTCGATACATCTCTTGCTCCATGAAAACAAAGTCTGTACATTCTTCAGTAGCAAGTCGATGCATCTTTTGCTCCATGCACACAAAGTCTGTATATTCTCAATGCCATGTCCGTGCATTCATCTTCATTGTACATACTTTCTTATATGCATACTGCATTATATGCATCAAGTCTGTACATGTCTCGATGCCATGTCCGTGCATTCATCCTCATTGTACATACTTTCCTATATGCACACTGCATTATGTGCATCAAGTATGTAAGGCTTTGATCAAATTTTGAACTAACTCAGTGCATCCTTTTCTCTTCTCTTTTAGATCAATTCAAGTTGGTAACTAGTCTGACCTGACAGAATATCTGTTCGAAGAGCTTAAGAAGGGCACGTGATCCAAGAATAGAGGAAGTGCCAGGATCGTGACACGTGTATTACAGCAGGCTGAAATGCTGCCACATGGTCAAGGCGCTAGGGCGGGAATTCGTGAAAAACACACGCCCATCTATCTGCTGCTGCTATAAAAGGGGGACCTCTCCATCCAGAGAACAGTGATTGTGAAAAGAGGATTGTGAAGTGTGGTGATTGTGAAAAAGCCTTAGAAGAGCAGAAGCAGAAAGAGCATGCACGATCCAGAGAGAAGAGAAAGAGAGAAGAAGAGAAGGAGAGAGAAAAGGAGAGAGAGTAGCAGAGAAGAAAAGAAACGAAGAAGAAGAAGAAAGATAGAGAGAGAGATAGAGAGTTAGAGGAGAATAAGAGAAGCTTCATCTGAAGATCTGTCCCTATTGGCATCTGGATCATATCCAATCCAGTCTGCTCCATGGGAGCCACATCTGTGTTGATGTCGTTTACAGCTTTCAGTTGCTGTGTTTTCTTATCTCTTATTTTTCATTTGAACCTTTATTCAAGCTGTTAGTCAGCGGAGCAAGCTGTGTTGCTCATCGGTTGCAGAGGAGGATTCCTCTGGTCAGCTAAGCTGTATTGCCCAACGGATCAAGCTGTTACGCAGCGGATGGCTAAGGTGTATTGCCCAGGGGAAGCAAGCGGTGATGCTCAGCTGGTTGTAGGCAAGCTGTGAGGCCCAGCGGTTTAAGCTATGTATCAACGGAAGTCACACTCGGGTTTGAGTGTGGGGTGGACGTAGGTCTGCAGACTGAACCACCTAAAAACTCCCTTGTCTACTGTGGTTTGATTGCCTTATTTGACTCGCTAGATGTATGCATAGACCGATCTGTTTCTTCAGTCTAGTGGAAATTTGATTTGCACACTATACACTTGATTTCTGTTCTATGAGAACCAATTTGTTTAGATAAACTGAGTATTCTATGTAGCTTGCATAGCTTGCATAGGGTAGATCTAGAGATTAATTCATCTGATCTATTTCTCGTTGTTTGAAGTGAGGACCCAAGTCTATCGATGCTCCATTTTGCTTTAATTCTGCATCTCTGATTGTTATAGATTTTAATTGGGAGAAAGTTTTTAAGAGGGATTCATTCCCCCCCCCCTCTGAATCCATCGCACCGGTACTAACAAAGGGTGAACATATATGTCAAGAGAGAGCTGATCAAAACTATAGTAATTAGACTGCAAGAGATTTATTCTCAGAAAAGGTTCTTGAGGTATTGAGGACAAATAGTCCATAGACTAGCAACAACACCAAGGGATTTGACTGAACTATATTTTTCTTTAACGAGCAGTATAGAGATCAATAAGTAATTTGGTAGATCACATCCTTGACATTAAGGAGACACCTTGATCAGAGGCCGGACTCCCCAGTTACTCAATGTGGGAACCGTATTACCTCTCTTTTAGAGAACAGAGTTAGTAACTGTGGGTTTTTACGTGAGGAGATACCTTGATCAGAGGCTAGACTCCCTAGTTACTCACCACTTTATTACCATTGCTCTGTCATGATTAAAATTTTTGCACTTCTTAAACAGAGATAATCTGACACCTCATGACTTAGGAGAATTTTCATTTCGTTGATGAAACCCCCATTTTCTTAGAATCAGACCATTGCTCTGAACAGATAATTTTTTGTTTTTATCCCCTTATATTTTTTATATGAATTGTTTGAAAACAATACCTACCAGAAGCACTGATTCTTAAAGAATGTGTTCCTTGAAGTCTAGGTTTCAAGTTTTTAGCAGATATCATGACATACAAGTTTAGCTTGTTCCATGATCATGAAATATGTAGAGAGATATACTTCTAACACCTTGTCCAAGTCTCTGCTAAGTTACTAGATAAAAGATTCTAGCTGAGCTTTAGTTGTTCAGACTTAAGGATTTAAGACAAGTATGGGATTCTACTTGATGTGAATGAGCTGAATTAAGTCTTTCATGAGAAACAACAGCAACATACATCTCTCAAATACTTTTGAATCAGTCAACCTTCACATACTTACCAGCTCCCCCTCACAAAATGCAAGAATTTCTAAAGCAAAAACTTCTTCACAGAGACAACTCCCCCTCACTCAATGAACTGATATTGAATTATGACACATGCAGTATATGCAATTGCACAGACTCCTCAGCTTAACAGCTCTCATATAGACAGAACTCCCCCTCACATTATGACATGATATGCAGACATAAGGAAAAACATTTTATTCATGGAAGCAAAATATTTTATTAAAAAAATAGTGTAAATGCTGAAAACAAAAACATGAAGGCATTTTATTCATGGAGCTAAGATTTAAAAATACTTAACTCTCACCTCAAAGTTGTAAATTTGTCATTATCCAGTGGCTTAGTGAAAATGTCAGCTATTTTGTTTGCAGTGCCTACATGGATTAATTCAAAAGTTCCTTTGGAAACTTCATCTCTAATAAAATGATGTCTGATTTCTATGTGTTTGGTTCGAGAATGCAAAACAAGATTCTTGGCTAGATTGATGGCACTTGAATTGTCACAATATATAGGTGTGCTCCCCAGGTCTACTTGATAGTCCTGAAGTTGGTGTTTGATCCATATGACTTGTGTACCACAACTCCCTGCAGCTACGTACTCAGCCTCTGCAGTAGAGAGATCCACAGAGTGTTACTTCTTGGAACCCCAAGAGACTAAACACCCACCTAGAAATTCACAATGTCCACTAGTGCTTTTTCTATCTAGCTTACACCCGGCATAATCTGCATCCGTATATGCAATAAGATCTAAAGTGTGAGATGCAGGAAACCATAAACCTAGGGTGTGTGTTGTAGATAAGTATCTGAAAATTCTTTTCACATCTGCTAAGTGTAATTCAGTGGGTTTAGATTGGTACCTAGCACACATTCCTACACTGAACTGTATATCAGGTCTCGAGGCAGTCAAATAGAGCAAGGATCTAATCATACCTCGGTATAGCTTTGCATCAACTTCTTTACCTGATTCGTCTGCATCCAATGAAGTGTTTGTACCCATTGGTGTTGTGATGTGCTTCAGATTGTTCATGCCAAACCTCTTGAGGATGTCCAGTGTGTATTTGGTCTGGTTAATGAAGCATCCATCCTCCAGCTGTTGTACCTGCAAGCCAAGAAAATACTTCAATTCACCTACCAGGCTCATCTCAAACTCAGCAGACATCAAATGAGAAAATTCATTGCATAGTTCAGTACTTGTTGAACCGAAGACAATGTCATTTACATATACCTGAGAGGATGTCCAGTGTGTATTTGGTCTGGTTAATGAAGCATCCATCCTCCAGCTGTTGTACCTGCAAGCCAAGAAAATACTTCAATTCACCTACCAGGCTCATCTCAAACTCAGCAGACATCAAATGAGAAAATTCATTGCATAGTTCAGTACTTGTTGAACTGAAGACAATGTCATTTACATATACCTGAGAGGATGTCCAGTGTGTATTTGGTCTGGTTAATGAAGCATCCATCCTTCAGCTGTTGTACCTGCAAGCCAAGAAAATACTTCAATTCACCTACCAGGCTCATCTCAAACTCAGCAGACATCAAATGAGAAAATTCATTGCATAGTTCAGTACTTGTTGAACCGAAGACAATGTCATTTACATATACCTGAACTATGATGAGGTCTTTATTCGAACTTTTGGTAAACAGACTTTGATCCACCTTACCTCTGTGATAGCCCTTGCTGATCAGAAATTCTGGCAACCTCTCATACCAGGCTCGAGGGGCCTGCTTTAGACCGTACAAGGCTTTATTTAACCTGAAAACTTGCTTAGGTTGAGGAGAAAATTGAAATCCGGGAGGTTGTTCTACAAAAACTTCTTCTTTGATAACACCATTTAAAATGCACTTTTAACATCCATTTGTTGAAGTTTTATGTTTTTAGAACTTGCAAAAGCCAATAGGATTCTTATTGTTTCTATCCTAGCAACAGGTGCATAGGATTCATCAAAATCAACTCCAAATTCCTGACAGTAGCCCTTGGCTACTAGTCTGGCTTTATTTCGTGAAATAATTCCATCCTCATTCATTTTATTCTTAAAGACCCATTTAGTTCACATGACATTTATATTTTCTGGTCTCGGAACTAGCTTCGAGACATTATTTCTTTCAAATTGACCTAACTCCTCACACATAGCATTAACCCATGATGCATCATTTAAAGCTTCTTCAACAGACTTGGGCTCAATTTGTGAAACTAAAGCGACTAGGTCTTGATTATGAACATTTCTAAGATAAGACCTTGTCCTAGGGGGATCTCTTAAGTTGCCTATAATGTTATCTATGGGATGATCTTTCAAATATCTCACATTGATTGAAGACTCACCTGCTTCATCTGATCTTACTTGATTGGGAGCACTTGATGCTTCTGGTGGTTCAGCTTCTTCATTCTTCTTGTCCTCTATGAATTCTCCATCATCTTTCGTGCACCTGTCATCATCATCCACTTTAGTGTCATTGTTCATTTCATCAAATATGACATGAGGTGATTCTTCTACTGTATGATCTGTACTATTGAAAACCCTATATGCCCTAGTTGTTTCAGAGTAACCTAGAAAGATTCTTGGATTACTCCTTGCATCAAATTTGTCTAGGTCCTTTTTATTGTTGTTATGAATGAAGTATTTTGAACCAAAGATCTTAAAATATAAAACATTTGGCTTCTTACCTTTCAAGAGTTCATAGGGAGTTTTCTTATGGATGGGTCTTACCAAGGCTCTGTTGATGATGTAACAAGCGGTATTAGCTACCTCTGCCCAAAAACTTCTGGGAAGTTGACTCTCCATGAGCATAGTTCTTGCCATCTCAATGATTGTGCGGTTTCTTCTCTCCACTATGCCATTCTGCTCCAGAGTCCTAGGAGAAGCAAATCTGTTAGTTAGTCCTTCATTATTACAGAATTCAGAAAATATAGAGTTCTCAAATTCTCCTCCATGATCAGATTGAATCATGGAAATGCTGTGAGCTCCTTCTTGTTTGAGTTTATTGAAGAGATGTTCAAACTTCTGAAAAGCTTCATTTTTATTTGCTAAGAAAAATAACCAAGAATATCTAGTGAAATCATCTACAATTACAAACCCAAATCTCTTCCCATTTAGACTTTGAGTCATGGTTGAGCCAAAGAGATCCATATGCAAGAGCTCCATTGGCTTGGAAGACAAGGGCTCAGATCTGAGCTTAAATGATTTACGGGTTTGTTTGCCTAGAACACAGGCATCACAGGTTTTAGAAATGGAGCTGAATTTAATCCTAGGCATGCCTCTAACTAAGTCATGTTTTACCGGTTTATTCAATGAAGAGAAGCTAGCATGACCTAACCGTCTATGCCAAATAAAATCATTATTTTCAAGATCAGTAGACAGATAAAGATTTAACTCAGATTTTTCATCTAAATCCACATTGTAGACATTATTGACTCCATTAGCTACAAACTTCACACTGTCAGAATTTATTTCCAAAATTTTACAATAGTTGTTAGCAAACACAACTCTGTGACCCTTGTCACATAGCTGACTAATACTAATCAAGTTGTGTTGAATACCTTCCACAAGCAAAACCTTCTCAATAGTGTTTGAGGTAGACTTACCAACTGTTCCTGTTCCGATAATCATACCTCTGTTCTTCCCTCCAAATTTGACCAGACCCCCTACCTTCATTTCCAGCTTACTGAATTTGGATCGGTCGCCTGTCATGTTCCTGGAGCAGCCGATGTCTAAATACCACTTGTTGTTCTCAGCTGCTAGGCTAACCTGCAAAGTAACAAATCAAGCAGAATGGTTTGGAACCCAAGATAGATTGGGTCCAAAGACATTGTTCAACTCTTTAATCAAATATTTTGGAATGCAAAATTGTTTCAAATTATTCATCTTTTGTACCTTGTGTACAATTTTGTTGAGATTGTAACTAGGATTGTGTTCACCTGGTCTAATGGAATGGAACTTGTTCCTGTTGTTAAACTGTTCATTCCTTGGGTGTTCATTGTACCCAGACTATCTAGGGGGGTCGAATTTATTAGAGTATTTCTGTGGATAAACATGACTTTCCCAATTTGTTTTGTACTGCCCCATTTTGTTATAGAAGTTTGAGTTTCTGTTCTGACTCTCATGCCTTGACTTGTTAGCATTCTTGTTCGGGTGAATGGGCATTGGAACTTGCTTAGCAAAGTTCAATCTTGGTTTAGGTTGTTGTTCAGCAAGGTTTGTTGGATTCTTCTTTAGTTGCTGGACATTTTGAACATTATTGGAACTGGATGGTGTGTCCAGTTTTTATTTTTCTTTTTCTGGACAGAATGTCACAGTCTTGAGCTCAAATGGTTTCTTGTTTGTTGGGTTATAGCCTAAACCCTCTTTATTGAAATTTACCCTAGCACCTAACATGGCATCCAAATTTATTTTTCCTTGAACAAATTTTTCTAAGGTGCTTTGTTTGTCTTCCAATTCCTTCTGCAATTTTTCATAATTTTCCTGAAATTCAGAATTGACCTTCCTAATTGCTTCATATTTTTCAGTGATTAAACTGTTTTCACTTTGACTTTCCTAAAGTTTTAACTTGAAGTCATCAAGATGTTTCTGAATTTCGTTGTTTTCATACTTAAGGTTCTCATTTTCCTTCTTGAGAAGATTCATTTCAGCTAACTCTTCCTTGACCTTTAGATTTTCCTTGTTTGTTTGAGTCTGCTCTTCAGTGATAGCATTAAGTTTTCTCTTTAAGACCTTATGCTCTTTACTTAACACATTAAACTTATCTAAAAGCTCAGCATAGGCGTCTTCCCAATCATCAATTGAAAAATTCTCAAAGATATTTGTTACCTCTTCGTCACTGTTAGCCATCAGGCAGATTCCTTGGTCTTCTTCTTCTGATGAGTTGGCCTTGGGGTCTTCTTCCTCGTCACTTCACGTGCAGACCATAGCTTGAGGTTTCTTCTTTTGCACCTTGAAGCCTTTCTTCTGGAGGTCGGGGTAATCCCCTTTCATGTGTCCAGGTCTTCTGCAATGAAAACATGTAATCTTCTTAGTGCCCCTATTTTTATCATTGCTAGAATCAAAATTCTTACCAGAAGGATACGACCCTTTTCTTCTAAATGTTTTTCTCTTCGTTCTCAGAAACTTCCGGAACCGACGAGTGAGCATAGATTGCTCCTCTTGATCAAGGTCTGACAATCCGTCAGACTCCCCACTGCTACTGCCGCTACTGCTGCTACTGTTACCACGGGACACCTTGAGGGTAATGTTCTTGCCCTTCTTATCACTTGCTTCACCATTTCTTTTGAAGTTCATTTCATAGGTCATTAAGGACCCTATCAGTTCAGTGACTGTCATTTTCGACAGATCCCTAGACTCCTCTATCACTATGGCCTTAGTGTGCCATGCGGGGGATAGTGACCTAAGAATTTTCCTGACAATGTCCCCTTCTGAAACTTGTTTCCCAAGCCCATTAAGACTGTTAGTTATCAATGACAATCTGGCATACATTTCTATGATAGTCTCCTCATATTTCATTTTGAACAATTCATATTCAGAGGTGAGCATATTTACCTTAGTGGCCTTCACTTGGGATGTACCTTCGTAGATTAGCTCTAATTCATCCCACATTTTCTTGGCTGTCTTGCAAGCTGAGATTCGGGAACATTCATCAGGATGAACTGCACATTGAATGATGTTCAGGGCCGACCAGTTAATGGTTGAAAGTTTGACGTGATCCTCCGTCCATGCATCTTCATTTGGTGGAAGATCATAAGGCCCTGTGGTGATCACTCTCCAGAGCTTGTGGCTCTGTGCTCTCATAAACACCTCCATCCTATTTTTTCAGTAAAAATAGTTATTACCATCAAAGAAAGGAGGGCGACTAATAGATTGTTCCTCAGCCATGAAGCTTCGAGGACCACTAGATCCAGAATTACCCTGGCCGTTGGACCACATGATGGGTAACCTTCTCTGATAGCAAGTGATAGTTCACACGGTGGGTGAGCTAGAAGGGGGGGATGAATAGATCACCCCCAAATTCAATCTAATTCGAAGACCGACTAGAAAATTTAGAAATGCATTAGGGGACCTTCTCAAGACTAGCCACGAAACAACCAGAAGGACAGATGCTCAATGAGACCAAGAACTAAGTAGTGCAAAGATCAAACACCTGGCGAGCTGAAAATAGTATCACAGACAAAATCAAACCACACCAAAGGAACAGAAGATTTTTAAGGTGGTTCGATTGCGATCTGCAATCTACGTCCACCCCTTACTCCTCTGGAGTAAGGCTTCCTTGCACTGAGCAAATTTGAAACCGCAGACTCAGTCTGTAACACCTGCTGCCATACAGCTTGCCTCGAGGAACAATTTCCTCGATCTTCCTATGACCGGAAGAACCCCTGGAGGACCAACCTCCCTTCCTTTGCACACCACAAAGGGAACCCTGTGAATTGTACCCAGCAACTCACAAACCAGAGGATCAATCCTTTCTTCCTCCAAACACGATGGAGGGAAAAATGGAGAACCTCTCCCTTCCTCTAAGAGGACTTAGAGGGTAACAAAAATAGTATAGAAGGAATGAATGAAACAACTCAAAAATGAAAGAATAAAAGACAAAAGATAGCCACTCAAAAATAGCGATAATGTAGCTTCCAGGGAAGCAGTCTTTCAAGCTCAAAATAAAAGATGATCACTCAGACACTTCCATTTCTAGACAAGCTCTTCTCTCGAATAGGGAAATTTCATCACACGTAGTGGCTTCAGATGCTCTCTCTTCGTTTGTCTTCAGCAGCCCCTTCTTGCAGTCTTCAACCTCCTTTTTATAACCAGATGATAGCTCGTGGGTAACACAATTCCCGCCCAGTTCTTTACACAGATCTGATCCCTTTTTGATTCCACGTGTCGGAACCATGGTGCTGTAGCAGTCCATGTGGCAGAATCATCCTTTCTGTTCCTTGCCTTGGGTCACGAGCCCTTAAACCTGGTACTTTGATTTCACGTAGAGTATGCTCACAGGTTGTCCAGCACATGCTCGACCAATTGACTGGCCTGCGTGCAACAACACACGTTGCACCGACTGAAATATGCTTCGAGATGGAGACTGCACCAACTTCAAGTACCCTGATGCAAAGATTGCACAGACTTTGGTGCGCATATGAGAAGGTATGCACAGACATTATTTCACAAGGCAAAACAATGCACCGACTTGATTAGCACAGAACAAAAACTGCACTAACTCAATATGCGTAAGAACAATGCGAGACTTGCACAGACTTAGAATGCAGCGTTCTTCAATCATGCACAGACATTAGACCCATAAACCTCTTATGTACAGACTTACCAATAAGTGTTCACAGACTTTATGTGCCCGATGCGAGAGTTTCACCGACTTGATTGCGTGCAACAACAATTATTGCACCGATTTGCTGTGCCTAGATCTCAACATGCACAGACTTAGTCGCGTGCCTCAACGAAGGTTGCACCGACTAAACTAATGCATAAACATACATTGCAACGAGTTAGTCGCGTGCAGCAACTAAGGTTGCACCGACTTGATGCTTGCATGCACAAACCCTATTCAGATGAAACGCAGCATATGCACAGACTCAATACAGAATGAACTAAGTATGCACGGACTTTACCACCCAAAAGTTGACTCTTTCAGAGTAAGACCAGAGAGTGCAGTATATGAAGAATGTATAAAGATAGACTATCATGATTGACTTATGGTGTATGACATCATCAAAATCGTAGGAGTGCAACAGTCTCCCCCTTTTTGATGATGGCAACACTATGAGTCAATTTATGTCAATGCAGTCAAAATTGAGTAAATTGAGTGTTCAAGCAGTGAACAATCATGCATGCTTTATTACACACTAGCTCCTGCCAAAGACAAAACACTCTCCCCGTCATTGACTCTCCCTCCTGACTCTCTCCCTCAGTCAAAATTGAGTAAATTGAGTGATCAAGCAGTGAACAATCATGCATGCTTTATTACACACTAGCTCCTGCCAAAGACAAAACACTCTCCCCATCATTGACTCTCCCTCCAGACTCTCTCCCTCTAAAAACTCTCCCCCTTTGACATCATCAAAAGGAGATGAAAGAGATATGCAGCTGCGGGATTAGTGAAAGAAAGATGCAGTATCTTTACAGTGAGAATGACCCATGATCATATCTTAAACAATTAAGTAAGGCACTAAAGCAAGCGTAGATTCTTCAGATCAAGTAATCAAGAAAGACCTAGAGTGAGAGTGAAGTTTATCTTCGTACAGAGGAGATGATGAGGAATCAAGGGTGTTGTGCCCCTTGTGCCTTGATGATATAGTGTAGTTTTGATGATAGCAAACACTATGAGTCATGTGAGATTAGAATATATAGATGTTCTGCATGCAATCTCTACTTACATGGTTCAATGCATAGTTTTATTTTTCAGTATACATAGTCTGTGCATACTTTGTTTACGCATTGAAAGTCGATGTGTGTACATTGCATCTGTCGGGACTATACATCGCTGCATGCTATCAAGTCTGTACAACCTCCGTTGTTTCATTCGACCAAGTCAGTACACTCGACCAAGTCAGTGCAAGCACTACTCATCCATTAGCTCAATTCACAGCTAAGTCAGTAAAGTCCATATTCTTCATGCATGTACATAGTCAGTGCATCTTTTTGCATCATTGTGCTTCTCGCATACACATAGTCGATGCATCCTTAGTTGTTGCATGTAACTAAGTCGAAGCAAGTGTCAACCATGCGAGAGTTGAGTCGATGCAACTCCTGTTGCTACAGGCGATTAAGTCCGTGCATTTGTGCATCTTTCACAACAAAGTCTGTACACTCTTCAGTAGCAAGTCGATACATCTCTTGCTCCATGAAAACAAAGTCTGTACACTCTTCAGTAGCAAGTCGATACATCTCTTGCTCCATGAAAACAAAGTCTGTACATTCTTCAGTAGCAAGTCGATGCATCTTTTGCTCCATGCACACAAAGTCTGTATATTCTCAATGCCATGTCTGTGCATTCATCTTCATTGTACATACTTTCTTATATGCATACTGCATTATATGCATCAAGTCTGTACATGTCTCGATGCCATGTCCGTGCATTCATCCTCATTGTACATACTTTCCTATATGCACACTGCATTATGTGCATCAAGTATGTAAGGCTTTGATCAAATTTTGAACTAACTCAGTGCATCCTTTTCTCTTCTCTTTTAGATCAATTCAAGTTGGTAACTAGTCTGACCTGACAGAATATCTGTTCGAAGAGCTTAAGAAGGGCACGTGATCCAAGAATAGAGGAAGTGCCAGGATCGTGACACGTGTATTACAGCAGGCTGAAATGCTGCCACATGGTCAAGGCGCTAGGGCGGGAATTCGTGGAAAACACACGCCCATCTATCTGCTGCTGCTATAAAAGGGGGACCTCTCCATCCAGAGAACAGTGATTGTGAAAAGAGGATTGTGAAGTGTGGTGATTGTGAAAAAGCCTTAGAAGAGCAGAAGCAGAAAGAGCATGCACGATCCAGAGAGAAGAGAAAGAGAGAAGAAGAGAAGGAGAGAGAAAAGGAGAGAGAGTAGCAGAGAAGAAAAGAAACGAAGAAGAAGAAGAAAGATAGAGAGAGAGATAGAGAGTTAGAGGAGAATAAGAGAAGCTTCATCTGAAGATCTGTCCCTATTGGCATCTGGATCATATCTTATAAAACCTCTTATGCACAGACTTACTAAGAAGTGTGCATAGACTTTATGTGCCCGATGCGAGAGTTGCACCGACTTCATTGCGTCTGTAATATCCCGGACCTTTCAGATCCCTCTTCGTGGGTCCCGGATCTGATTTTTTGGAGCGTCCGGCTCTGTTGTGTTCGAAATTTTATTTCGGACATCTTTCATGTTCGGATCGGCGCGATCCGGAGTTGTTTCGGAGGCCCGGGAGCATTCCGCGGCTTTTCCATGCGTGTTTTCCGATTTCCAATGTGTGTTTCGGCAATTCTTCTGAACCTCGTGCGGGTGACCCGGGTCGTTCACCTGGGCACGAGTGGTACCGTTGCGATCGGTGCATTCCGAGGATTCCGGAAACGTATTTTTCTATTTTTCGGTATTTTCTGGATTTTCCGGATTTTCTATAAATACCCCCCTATTTTCTCTCTCTTCCCCACCTTCTCTTTCTTCTTCTTCTTCCTCCTCCGTTTCTCCCCACCGCGACCCCCCTTTCTCCCTCTCTTCCTCCCGTTCGAGCACGGCGAGCTCCCTTCCGGCTGCTCACGGCGGCGGGGCGACGGCGCGAGGGCGTGGGTGACGGCGAGGTGATCTCGTGGGCGTGCGGTGAGCGTGGGAAGCGTGAAGAGGCGAGGTTTTCTAAAGCGTTCTTCGCGATTCACGGACGATCCGGTGGAGCATTCGCTGCATTGACGTAGGGTGACGTTCCCTAGCTCCTTGCTGTTCTTTTCCGTGGTTTATAGGCCGTGGGGAGGCCGAGAGAGGCTTGATTGAGCATGGTTGGGGTTTTTCCATGTTTGGGGAGAGCTCGCCCGATCTATGGATTTGATGCATGATTTCACGTTTTGATGGCCTAGAATCATGCTAGGGGTCCCCAGGGGTCTTCCCCTTTGATTTCCCCCTCTCCGGTGGAGGCATGGGGGCGTGGTTGAGGTTTTTGTGCTTTCCCGCCGTTTTCACCGTCGGGTGCGTGTGACGGTCCTTCCAGGGACCGTTACATGATGTGACGCACCTCGAGGGGGCCGTCACATGCCCTTTTGTTAGCCTTTGGGGGTCAGGGACTGTGACGGTCCCACGATAGACCGCCACTTCTAAGTGACGTGCCCGGGCTGGGCCGTCAGGGGCTTTCCGACCGTTGGTTTCTGACCGTTGGGGGTCTGCGTGTGTAACGCACCAGGGTGAGCGCGTTACATCCGCGTGACGCGTTGGGGCGAGCGCGTTACTTCCTGGGTCATCCCAGGTGTGAGGGGAGCGTAACGCGCTGGGCCAGGCGCGTTACATTCGTGTAACGCGCTGGACCAGGCGCGTTACTCCCTACGTTCCTCAGGCCGTGTAACGGCCTGCGTTAGACCGCCAGGTGTGTGTAATGGTCTCGTCTAGACCGTTACATACTTGTGACAGTCCCGGGGTGGACCGTCGGGCATTTGGTTGCCCCGAGAGGGTTGCAACCCTGTTTTTAGTCTGACTGTGGTCGCCGTGCGATGGGGCCGGTGCGTGGGGTTGTCCCCGTGCGTCGTCGGATATGGGCGTCGTTTTCCGTGACTTGAGAGTCTACTCCTTCAGTGACCCTCCACTAGTCGTAGCCTACCAGTACGCGGTACCGGTCGCACCAGGGAGTGGTGTACGGGCTTACCCTGAGGATGGTTTTAGACTAGTTTCCGTCGGACCCCTCGTCGTTAGCCAAAGTCCGACTACGGGGGAAATCAGTCAGAGGACCAGACCTAGGACGCATGGTCTGTGTGTGCACACGTGGTTGGGGGCGGTTGGACCCACGTCGATGGGCATGACCCCAGCTAGTCACTTGTTTGTGGTTACTTGTGCGGTGTTCGTGCCTTGTGTAGGCACTACCACGTCAGGCAGTTCACCTGCGGTGCGGTGTAAGTCGTCAGGGGACGCTACCGACTATGCTTCTAGTGGGAGGTACTCCTGTCGAGTACGGAGTGTCAGACTGTCAGCTCGTGTGTTTGGCCTTCGGGTTTGCCAGGTCGACCGTTGAGTTTCAGTTGTCTCACCGTGGCACGTGTGTCGGTTTACGTGCCGTAGGACCCTTATTTTGTAGAGTGCAGGGCTTTCCTTTCCGAGGTACTCTCCTACCGCTAGCGTAGTGGTTTCCCATTTTACGAGGCAGGGTTTGAGTGATCCCTACTGAGTCTTGTTATGAGACTCATTCCCTGCGTGTTTTCACCATGTTTCAGGTGAGGCACCGCCCCAGGGGAGCGCGTCTAGGGCGCAGCGTGGTGCGGGTGCCCAGAGGTAGTGCTAGAGGTCAGAGCCGGGGTATGTCCCGTGTAGCTGTACTTTTCTTTCTTGTCTCTGTACTAGTCGTGGACTACTGTTGTTATTTTATTGTTATCTTGTGGACCATGTAAAATACTAATTTATTTCCTGCTTAATACTATAATTGTTTAACTTCTGCAATTACTTGTGATACTTGTGTAGTTCCCACACCATCCTTCTAACCCTTCCGAGTCTTCGGGCTCGTGGGTGGCGGTGCGAGTCTTGGGTTATCGGGCCTTCCCGGTAATCAGATTCTCGGGTCGTTACAGCTGGTATCAGAGCGCGGTTGTGGAATTATGCGAGAATCATAGGCAATTGTAGTGGTCCACTAGTCCACAGCGATGATGTACAGTTGACACTGGCATTGGACATCGCGCGTTTTCTTGACCTTGCCGTTTTTGTGTTTTCTGTCTTTTGCTTCAGGAGCGAGCATGGCGCCGAGGAGGAGCACTCGCTCTCAGCAGGGGCAGTCAGCTGGAGGTCAGGAGATCCAGCAGGGGGTCCAGAGGGACCAGGAGGAGCAGAGCAGAGTGTCACCAGGGGCCACCGAGGCAGTGGATACTGCGAGTCTTCCGGGGGCCGAGGATTTCTTCCGTGGCATGTACCAACTTATGTCTCAGCAGTTCGGCGGAGAGGCTGCTGAGGGCTCGTCAGCTAGGGGTGGGCCAGGCCGAGCAGTGGGGGACTTTCTGCAGTTCCATCCACCGTACTTCAGCGGCCAGGCAGACCCTGATGCGGCTCGTGATTGGCTTGACGAGATGGAGCGGGTGTTCAGTTCTGCGAAGAGTGCTGCCGAGGACAGAGTAGTGTTGGCTTTCAACCAGTTGCAGGGTACGGCTCGGAAGTGGTGGTCTTCGAGTGAAAGACGTCTTTTCAGCTTCGTCCACTTGAGCAGGTCGAGTGGGATGACTTCGTCAGTGCTTTCGAGCGTACGTACTGTCCAGACTATGTTTCTACGCAGCGGATGCATGAGTTTCTGGAGCTGGTGCAGGGTGACATGTCCGTGTTGCAGTACAGGGGCCGGTTTGTCGAGCTGGGTCGATATGCACCTCACATCATGGAGCATGAGAGGGTGAAGACCGCGCAGTTTGTCCAGGGCTTGAGGTAGGAACTGAGGCACCATCTGATCGCGAACGGGGTCACTGATCTAGAGACGGCGTCTCGTGTTGCGGCTTCCTTGGAGATGGATATGCAGAGGACCCGAGGTCCGATCAGCAAGGGCAGTCTTTGTCAAGTCACAGCCAGCAGTCGGCTACCCAGCAGCAGGGTTCCTTCCAGCACGCGATGAGTGGTTCAGGAGTGTCGGCATAGGCAGCGTCGGTGACAGGATCTGTGTCTTTTGGCTCGAAGGTCAAGAAGTTCTTCGGGAAGAGTTTTCAGAAGAAGAAGTCCAAGGATCAGGGGCAAGCTTCATCGGGTAGTGTACAGTAGCCGATTCCCTTGCAGCGTCAGGGATCAGTGGGTGGATGGCGAGTGTCGTGTCCATGGTGTAGCGTGTTTCACCCAGGCAGGCAGTGCACGGTGCCGATCATCTGTTTTCGGTGTGACCAGCCAGGGCATATGACGCGTGACTGTCCTCAGAGGCAGTAGCAGTAGCAGTTTCCTCGAAAGTAGCAGGTTCCCCAACAGCAGAGGCAGCAGCAGCAGCAGTAGGGACAGTATCCGCCGCTACCCAGGTCAGCTAGCGTGGGAGGCAGGCAGAGAGCTCGGGGCCAGATCACGCACATGACCAGGGCAGAGGTAGTGGCATCGCAGCTCGTGGAAGGTACCATTCAGATTTTGGGTTGTGCGGCTCGGGTTTTGTTTGATTCTGGCGCGTCTCATTCGTTTATTTTGGAAGATTTCGCGCTGAGCATCGAGGAGCCGGTGACCCAGTAGTCCTGTGACTTGGCAGTGGAGTTACCTTCGGGTGATTTTATGATCACTCTGTATTGCTTCGATCAGGTTCTGATTTGGATTGATGGGCGGAGTATGCCAGGCAGGTTGTATGTGTTGCAGCTTCGGGATTACGACGTGATTCTAGGCATGGATTGGCTCGAGACTCATGGAGCGGTGGTGGATTGTGGAATGAAGAGGGTCTACTTCCAGCATCCGAGCAAGCGGACCTTCTATTTCCAAGGTATCCGTTCCACCTCTTCTCGATTCCTTATCTCTGCTATTCGAGCCCGTCGGTTGCTTGATTCTGGTTGTCAGGGTTTTCTCACGTCCGTGGTTGTGACTGAACGGATGGAGCCGGATGTCGAGGACATTCCGGTGGTGTGCGAGTTTCCCGACATTTTTACCGAGGAATTGCCTGGGTTACCTCCCCTGCGGGAGATCGATTTTGTGATCGAGGTCGTGCCTGGTACGGGACCTTTGGCGAAGGCTCCCTACCGTATGGCCCCCGCTGAGTTGAGGGAGTTGAGGGCGCAGTTGTAGAGCTGTTGGCCAAGGGGTATGTTCGTCCTAGCTTTTCCCCTTGGGGTGCGCCCGTGTTGTTTGTGAAGAAGAAGGACGGTAGTCTGCGGCTATGCATTGACTATCGGCAGCTGAATGAAGTGACCATTAAGAACAAGTATCCGTTGCCTCAGATTGATGATTTGTTCGACCAGCTTCAGTCTACACGAGTGTTCTCGCGGATTGATTTGCGGTCCGGTTACTATCAGCTGAGGATTCGCGAGTCCGATGTGGAGAAGACTGCATTCAGTACGAGGTACGGGCATTATGAGTTTCTGGGGATGCCGTTCGGGCTCACCAATAGCCCTACAGCTTTCATGGACTTGATACAGAGGGTGTTCCGTCTGTATTTGGACCAGTTCGTGGTCATTTTCATGGACGACATCCTTGTTTATTCGCGGTCTGCTGAGGAGCACGCGTACCATTTAGGTGTAGTGCTGCAGACATTGCGAGATCACCAGTTATATGCTAAGCTCAGCAAGTGCGAGTTCTGGCTCTGCGAGGTGCACTTTATGGGACACGTGATTTCTGGTGATGGCATTTTCGTGGACCCCGCCAAGGTCGAGGCAGTAATGCAGTGGCCGAGGCCGAGGTCTGTGACGGAGATCCGGAGTTTCTTGGGGCTTGCGGGCTATTATCGCCGGTTTATCCAGGATTTTTCTCGCATTGCGGCCCCGGTGACTAGGCTCACGCGGAAGGATGTGCCTTTCGTCTGGTCTGAGGAGTGTGAGCAGAGCTTCAGGGAACTGAAGAGATTGCTCACCTCGGCCCCGATGTGGGTTTTACCTTCTGGATCGGGAGGTTTCGTGGTGTGTACAGATGCTTCCAGCGTTGGATTGGGTGCTCTGTTGATGCAGCATGGTAGAGTGGTGGCTTATGCATCTCGGCAGCTAAAGCCCCACGAGGAGAACTACCCTACCCATGACCTTGAGTTGGCGGTGGTGATCTTCGCGCTGAAGATCTGGAGGCGTTATCTGTATGGCGAGAAGTTCGAGGTGTTTACTGACCATCAGAGTTTGAGGTATGTGTTTACCCAGAGGGACCTGAACCTCAGGCAAAGGCGTTGGATGGAGTTCATGAAGGATTATGACTTCACCCTGTCTTATCAGCCAGGCAGGATGAATGTCGTCACTGATGCCTTGAGTCAGAAGGTTGCGGTCAGTGCCTTGATGTTGAGGAAGTGGAGGCTCTGGGAATAAGTGCCCGAAGTATCCTTCAGGCTCAAGATTCCCCAGGAGCCAGGGTTGGCAGTGCTTACGAGTCTGACTGTCACTCCTGCTATCCATCGTCAGGTGACAGAGGCTAAGTATGCGGACCCCGAGTTGCCCCGGATTCTGGCGATGGCCGATGTGGAGCTCGACGAGGACGGTGCTGTGAGGTTTCGTGGCAGGCTGTACATCCCAGCGGAGGAGCAGATTCGTCGTGCGGTGTCGCGCGAGGCTCATGGGAGCAGGTACACCGTACACCCAGGTGCGACAAAGATGTATCGGAACTTGCGGAGACAGTTCTGGTGGCCTGGCATGAAGAGAGATGTCGCAGAATTTGTGGTCAGGTGCCTAATCTGTCAGCAGGTGAAGGCGGAGCATCAGCGACCAGGAGGTACTCTCCAGCCCTTGGATGTTCCTGCGTGGAAGTGGGACCACGTGACCACGGATTTTATGGTGGGGTTGCTGAGGACCCCGAGTGGGCAAGACAGTATTTGGTTGCCGGTGGATAGGCTGACGATGGTGACTCGGTTGTTACCGGTTAAAGTCAGCTGGGGCGTGTCCAAGTTGGCTCGTCTTTATGTGGAGCGGATCGTTCCGTTGCATGGGATTTCCCATTTCGATCGTGTCGGGCCGAGATCCGCGCTTCACTTCTGGATTCTGGAGGAGTTTCTAGCGAGCTCTTGGCATAGAGTTGGCTTTTAGCTCTGCGTATCATCCTCAGTCTGATGGTCAGTCTGAGAGGACCATCCAGACTTTGGAGGACATGCTGAGATCCTACTGCCTAGAGTGGCAGGGGAGTTGGATTCATCACCTACCGATGGTGGAGTTTGCCTACAACAACAGCTTTCATTCGAGCATCGGCATGGCTCCTTATGAGGCTTTGTATGGGCGTCCTTGTCGGACTCCACTTGATTGGTTTGAAGTTGGTGAGTGGGTTTTGACGGGACCAGAGTTGGTGCAGCAATGCGTGGACGTTGTGCACGTGGTTCGTCAGAACATGTTGGCGACCTAGAGTCGGTAGAAGAGCTATGCTGACCGTAGGAGGCAGCCCCTCGAGTTCGCCATGGGCAATCATGTGTTCTTGAGAGTTTCTATGATGAAGGGGGTGATGCGTTTTGGACGGCGTGGGAAGCTGAGTCTCCGCTATATTGGTCCTTTTGTAATTGTGGAACGCATCGGTGAGGTCGCTTATCGGTTGCAGTTACCCCCTGAGTTGGCGTCGGTGCATGACGTGTTCCACGTCTCGATGTTGCAAAAGTATATGCCTGATGACTCTCATGTGCTTGAGATTTCTGTTTGGCCCGAGGTGACTCCAGATCTTTCTCTCCCAGAGTTTCCGATCCGCGTGGAGGATAGACGAGAGCAGCACCTACGGAACAAGGTCATCCCCTTGGTCAAGGTGGTGTGGCAGCGACACTCTGGTGGTGAGGCTTCTTAGGAGCGTGAAGACAAGATGCGTCAGTAGTTCCTGTACCTGTTTGAGTGAGTCTTCTTCTTCTTTCCCCTTGGGTTGTTCTCAATTTCGAGGATGAAATTCCTTTAAGGGGGGAGGGCTATAATATTCCGGACCTTTCGTATCCCTCTTCGTGGGTCACGGATCTGGTTTTTCAGAGCGTCTGACTCCGTTGTGTCTGAAATTTTGTTTCGGACATCTTTTGTGTTCGGATCGGCGCGATCCGGAGTTGTTTCGGAGGCCCGGGAGCATTCCGTAGCTTTTCCACGCGTATTTTCCGATTTCTGGTGTGTGTTTCGGCAATTCCTTCGGAACCTCGCTGTGGGTGACCCGGGTCGTTCACCTGGGCACGAGTGGTACCGTTACGATCGGTGCGTTCCGAGGATTCCGAAAACGTATTTTTCTATTTTTCGGTATTTTCAGATTTTCTGGATTTTCTATAAATACCCCCCTATTTTCTCTCTCTTCCCCACCTTCTCTTTCTTCTTCTTCTTCCTCCTCCATTTCTCCCCACCGCGACCCCCCTTTCTCCCTCTCTTCCTCCCGTTCGAGCGCGGCGAGCTCCCTTCTGGCTGCTCACGGCGGCGGGGCGACGGCGCGAGGGCGTGGGTAACGGCGAGGTGATCTCGTGGGCGTGCGGTGAGCGTGGGAAGCGTGAAGAGGCGAGGTTTTCTAAAGCGTTCTTCACGATTCACGGACGATCTGGCGGAGCATTCGCTCCATTGACGTAGGGTGACGTTCCCTAGCTCCTTGCCGTTCTTTTCCGGTTTATAGGCCGTGGGGAGGTCGAGAGAGGCTTGATTGAGCATGGTTGGGGTTTTTCCATGTTTGGGGAGAGCTCGCCCGATCTATGGATTTGATGCATGATTTCACGTTTTGATGGCCTAGAATCATGCTAGGGGTCCCCAGGGGTCTTCCCCTTTGATTTCCCCCTCTCCGGTGGAGGCATGGGGGCGTGGTTGAGGTTTTTGGGCTTTCCCGCGTTTTCGCCGTCGGGTGCGTGTGACGGTCCTTCCAGGGACCGTTACATGATGTGAGGTGCCTCGAGGGGGCCGTCACATGCCCTTTTGTTAGCCTTTGGGGGTCAGGGACTGTGACGGTCCCACGATAGACCACCACTTCTAAGTGACGCGCCCGGGCTGGGCCGTCAGGGGCTTTCCGACCGTTGGTTTTCGACCGTTGGGGGTCTGCGTGTGTAACGCACCAGGGCGAGCGCGTTACATCCGTGTGACGCGCTGGGGCGAGCACGTTACTTCCTGGGTCATCCCAGGTGTGAGGGGCGTGTAACGCGCTGGGCCAGGCACGTTACATTCGTGTAACGCGCTGAACCAGGCGCGTTACTCCCTGCGTTCCTTAGGCGGTGTAACAGCCTGCGTTAGACCGCCAGGTGTGTGTAACGGTCTCGCCTAGACCGTTACAGCCTTGTGACGGTCCCGGGGTGGACCGTCGGGCGTTTGGTTGCCCGAGAGGGATGCAACCCTGTTTTTAGTCCGACTGTGGTCGCCGTGCGACGGGGCCAGTGTGTGGGGTGGTCCCCGTGCGTCGTCGGATGCGTGCGTCATTTTCCGTGACTTGAGAGTCTACTCCTTCAGTGACCCTCCACTAGTTGTAGCCTACCAGTATGCGGTACCGATCACACGAGGGAGTGGTGTACGGGCTTACGCTGAGCACGGTTTTAGACTGGTTTCCGTCGGGCCCCTCGTCGTTAGCCAGAGTCCGGCTACGAGGGAAAATCGGTCAGAGGACCAGACCTACGACGCATGGTCTGTGTGTGCACACGTGGTTGGGGGCGGTTGGACCAACGTCGACGGGCGTGACCCCAGCTAGTCACTTGTTCGTGGTTACTTGTGCGGTGTTCGTGCCTTGGGTAGGCGCTACCACGTCAGGCAGCTCACCTGCGGTACGGTGTAAGTCGTCAGGGGACGGATGAGGACATCTCACGACACTCCCTTTGGCTCGGGTCGCCTGCACACTCTTGATGTGGATTGACTATGATCTACACTTGTTATCTTCATTTCCTAAGTTTCATCTTATGTATTTTCCTTTTATTGAGTCCTATCTTATGTACTTTCTTTTATTGAGTCATGTTGTTCTAGTCTATTTCTCTTATTTTGTTTAATTGGGCCTTAGTACCTTAGTTTGGGCCTAATGGATTGAGTCTAGGACTTGTTGGGTCTTTTGTCTTAATGTCAGGGTCATTTTAGTCATGTAAAAAGTGGTTGCCTATAAATAGGCCCCATCTCTCTCCATGTAATCACTTTTGCATGAATATTGAAATAGCATTTCCACCTCCCTCTCATTATCTCTCTCATTTTCTCTCTTTCTCTCTCCCATCAAGCAAGGGGTGAACCCCTCTCTCTCTCCTCTTCTCCCACATACCTCTTAACTCCCCTCCCTTCATTTAAGGCCCCTCCCAACCACCCACCACCTCATTAATTCCCCTTAGTCCCAAGAAAGCTCCCACCAATCCCTATCCCACCCTCCAACCACCACCTACCCCATTCCCTTCCCCAAGCACCTTTCTACCTCCCCTAGGCTGAAGGGACTTCCCCCAAGGCCACAAATTCGAATTTCCCTCCCCTTGGGCTGTGCCCTTTCATCTCCCCCACCCCCTAATCTCCCTAGTTCGCCCCCCACCTTCCCATACACCAGCCAAGTTCGCCCCCCTCCCCCTTGGTCCCTCCCTTGCTCACTCAAGAGGCCACCATCTCCTCCACTCCACCCACCCCTCTCCAGCCCCATTTCACCCTCCCCACCTTCTTCTCCCTAGCCTTCACAACCCCTAAACACCTCACATCTCCCTCCCATAGCCACTAGACACACCTTCCACCCCTTACTCTCTTGGCCACCCCCTTCCCCACACCCTCTTCTTCACTTCATTCTGTCTCTGTTTCAGGCAGCAGAGTTGCAGTGACTTGCAGAGGCAGCCACGACCTTCTCTCAAGGATTCAGGTGGCAAGGCTTATATTTCTGGAATCGTCTGCGAGTCGGCTTTCCAACGGTGGTGGTCTTGCCGGCTTCCGAGGTCGGAGCTGTTCGTAGGAGCAGATCTCGTCCGACTGCGCTTGCTGTCCCTGTCTGAAGACCTGAAGCTGAAAGCTGAAGCCACCACGACCAGCTCGGGACAGGTTTGGGCGCCATTTTCGGAGGGCAGGAACTATGTCCAGTTAGATTTCACCTCCAAGAAGAAGGAACTCAATCAGACACCGGAGCTCCCAGTTACAATTTTCTTCGCCGGAGTGTTCAGTCTGCCCCCTATGGGTCCAGGTTTGACCTGTCCCCACTTATCCGGCCACCATTCTCTTCTCCGACCTCCGATTGGGGCCCCGTCAACTCCTGCTCGACGCTACTCCGACCACGATCGCGCCACCAGCAGTCTTGTCTCAATTGGAGTTCAGGAGAGTCCGCAGCACCTTCTGCAACAGACTACACTAGTTCTGCACCAGCCAGATACAGAACGTTGCTGTCCTGTTCCAGTCGCCGGCCCGATCTGCCCCGAGTTTCAGAGCTTCCTCAAAAATTCATACATCATCCTCTATCAGTTGGGGAACTTTTGGCACCGGTTTCATCAAGATCTGAGTTCCGTGGAGTCCGGGGCAGCGTCATCACCGACACCCTGTCCAGCGAACCTGAAGATTGGCAGAACCGGCGGAGCTCGGAGAGTCGGGTTTTCTTGCATCATTTCCCACCCCGCTTGGCCGGCTGAAGGCCCCTCCCTGCGTGGAGGTAGTTTTGAGTTGTAATATGTTTAACCCCCACCCCAAGATCACCCCTCCTGCGAGAGGCGTAGTGCTGTACTTCTTTTAACTTTCAGGTCAAGCGTCATCGCCGCAGCGTTCGGGTATTTACCCACGCTTCCCGGCGCGCCCTCGTCTCCGAGCGGGATCGGTGTCTTCACACCGATCAGGTGAGCCTCTGATACTACCCTTGATTACCTTTATTCTGCAAGTTTAGTATTGCTTCGCATGCCCGTCGGACGGTGAGAAGAGAGCCCGATCACGTTTGCCACTTCAAGTGCGTCCACCGCGGATCGAGAGTGAGTGCCACCAAAACCCCGCCCTGCGGGCCAGCCGCCCACGAAGTTGGGTAACCCAGATCCTTAGGGGTCAGCCAAAGCCCGCTAAGACTTTAGAATTGATTGGGTTCCCCCTCGGACCCTTGCCATCATCCCCGGTCACCATCGGGAGATCATATGTGCCATGCGCGTGAGCCGCTAGTATAAGTTCATTGTTCACTCTTGTATGCTTGCGGGTCTAGGTCATAGGCTCATCATTTCAAACTTAGTCAACCTTGGGCTGTTTCACATCAAGTGGTATCAGAGCAAGTCATTGACTTGTTCTCACAAGTCAAGTCCATGGGCACGCTTGCATTAGAGTTCTCATCGGATCGCTCCATGCATTATCCACCTCCCATTGTCATTGAGTCTACGGACCAAAAGGCCCCAATTCTCATCATATCCCAAGCATACCTACCTAATGGGAGCCCCACAGAAATTGACTTCATCGACATGGTAGAAGATAATTGGGTATCCCCCGAAATTGTAGCCACCCTCTCTACGACCGGACAAATTGTGCACAACGGAGACCAAGTCTTCGTTGAATTCCATAAATGGTTTGGAAAGACCAAATACTTTGATGGAGCATGGTGTCAAATTGGTACTTTGGAAGACCCTTGCATAATCCTAGGGAAATAATGGCTTGATGAACGGAATACCACCTTCCACCCATTGCGTTGGTCTTGCCTAGTTCATCCCCCACATCTCCCGGGAGCCTATGGTTTCAACAACCTTTTGTTCCCTCACCCACCGAAGCCCCATACCCGGCCACCATGCCCTCTCAACCCACTTCAAAGAATGAATGAGGTCATGAGTGAACATGAGGAGAACCCGACCCACAAGATCAAATCCCCGGGATTGGACACCAACCCAAAGCCCTTCCCCACCTTTAAGGAAATCCATACTCCTATCAATAAGGAGGAAGGACATCAACTCATCCCCGTCCAAACAAACACATACCTCCCCAAACCACTCAATCTCACCCAAAACGTGGTGACCATAGGAGAACTCATCATCAAATGGCTCAAGCAAAATCCCATCCCTCATGCCTTGTACTTTCAAACCCCAACCATGGAACACCCTTTCCAAATAGCACCCGTTAACTCCTATCACACCGCATTCCAATCCTACTATGAGGTAAATGGTTGGGATGATCTCCTCAAGGGTTTAGAATGGCAACTAAAGTTGACTTGCTTATTGACCTTAGGAGCGGCCCACCCAAGAAGACTTAGTCTCATCCACCCATGTGATGGTTCTATCACCTCAGTCTTCACCATTGGTTGCTACACTAGTGACCTCCTTCTCATTCTCCCCATGGATGAAGAACCCATCATGGTTCACTCCACTCCCATTAAGATCCCAAGTACCTTGATCGACTGGCCCACTAAAGACCTTGGTCCAATTACCTTGGGGAAGGATGACCCATCGTACGTAGACCATGTGAACATAGAGTTCCTTCCTCTAGGAAGCCCTGTCCATGACCCCTTTAATCCCTTCCAATGGGAGCCTAGTTACCCATGTGACACACCCACCTTACCCACAACTCACCTTTCCCTACCCCAACCAACCATGTTGGACCAAGATCACCTCTTCCAAGACTCGGGCCACACAAAGGGAACCATCGCCATAGACAACATATGCCTAGGAAGCAAGGAAGAGCCCCTCTCCATAATGCCCACCTTCCTAGATCCTTTTGACCCTTTCACATGGAAGTTCAAAGGTCATCCCACATCTATGCACATGGAAGTCACCTTTGGGATAAATATGCATGTGTCTAGGCTTACCACACCATTTGACATGATTCATAAGTTGGGTACATTCATTCACATCACCCATATGTCAAGTAGGAAGCATAAGTGGATCATATTCGGATATATTGGCCCACCTTCATTCATCATAAGTCTTAAGCATGAGAGGAGCATACATGGATGTCCGGGCCCCCCGACATTTGTCACACCCATGCATAAAAGGTTAATCTATGGATGTCCCGGCCCTCCTAAGTCTGTCACAGTCTTCATGGCATCAAAGTGTGATCGGTCCACATTTGGCTGCCCAGGTCCACCTTTGCACACCATACTTTTCACACCAACATCGCATCATAGTACATGGCATACGCATTCTCGCAAGCATGTAGGAAAGAGCAATGAGGCTTACAAAAGGCAGGTAGATGCTCGACGGCGCCACTGCGAGTTCCAAGTGGGAGACTCGGTGATGGTGAGGACGGAGCGGCTCCTTCCGGGGCTTGCCTCTAAGTTGAGGGCACGGGGTTCGGGACCCTATCGAGTTCTAAGATGACTTGGAAGTAACGCTTATGACCTTGACTTACCTGAGAGTTATGGGGTACACCCTACCTTCAATGTGGCGGACTTGGTATCCTACAAGGGCCCCGCGGTGGGACCCAGTGAGTAGCTCGAGCCTTTACCCCCCCTTGAGAGAGACACTCCCGGTGGGACTCCACTTCCTAGCTTGAGAGACCGACGAGAGCAGATAGAGGTAATACTGGATGAGCAGAGTATCATTACTAGGCACAAGGTGTATCAGCGCTACCTGGTTAGGTGGAAGAACCGTCCCCCGACAGAGGATACTTGGGTGAGTCGGGAGGACCTACTGCGCTTGGACCCCGATATTCTGGAGCGTTACTACAGCCAGGCGGACCCATACTCGACAGGGTCGAGTTCTCCCCACCTCGGGGGATTTGATGAGGACATCTCACAACACTCCCTTTGGCTCGGGTCGCCTGCACACTCTTGATGTGGATTGACTATGATCTACACTTGTTATCTTCATTTCCTAAGTTTCATCTTATGTATTTTCCTTTTATTGAGTCCTATCTTATGTACTTTCTTTTATTGAGTCATGTTGTTCTAGTCTATTTCTCTTATTTTATTTAATTGGGCCTTAGTACCTTAGTTTGGGCCTAATGGATTGAGTCTAGGACTTGTTGGGTCTTTTGTCTTAATGTCAGGGTCATTTTGGTCATGTAAAGAGTGGTTGCCTATAAATAGGCCCCATCTCTCTCCATGTAATCACTTTTGCATGAATATTGAAATAGCATTTCCACCTCCCTCTCATTATCTCTCTCATTTTCTCTCTTTCTCTCTCCCATCAAGCAAGGGGCGAACCCCTCTCTCTCTCCTCTTCTCCCACCTACCTCTTAACTCCCCTCCCCTCATTTAAGGCCCCTCCCAACCACCCACCACCTCATTAATTCCCCTTAGTCCCAAGAAAGCTCCCACCAATCCCTATCCCACCCTCCAACCACCACCTACCCCATTCCCTTCCCCAAGCACCTTTCTACCTCCCCTAGGCTGAAGGGACTTCCCCCAAGGCCCCAAATTTGAATTTCCCTCCCCTTGGGCTGTGCCCTTTCATCTCCCCCACCCCCTAATCTCCCTAGTTCGCCCCCCACCTTCCCATACACCAGCCAAGTTCGCCCCCCCTCCCCCTTGGTCCCTCCCTTGCTCACTCAAGAGGCCACCATCTCCTCCACTCCACCCACCCCTCTCCAGCCCCATTTCGCCCTCCCCACCTTCTTCTCCCTAGCCTTCACAACCCCTAAACACCTCACATCTCCCTCCCATAGCCACTAGACACACCTTCCACCCCTTACTCTCTTGGCCACCCCCTTCCCCACACCCTCTTCTTCACTTCATTCCGTCTCTGTTTCAGGCAGCAGAGTTGCAGTGACTTGCAGAGGCAGCCACAACCTTCTCTCAAGGATTCAGGTGGCAAGGCTTATATTTCTGGAATTTTCTGCGAGTCGGCTTTCCAACGGTGGTGGTCTCGCCGGCTTCCGAGGTCGGAGCTGTTCGTAGGAGCAGATCTCGTCTGACTGCGCTTGCTGTCCCTGTCTGAAGACCTGAAGCTGAAAGCTGAAGCCACCACGACCAGCTCGGGACAGGTTTGGATGCCATTTTCGGAGGGCAGGAACTACGTCCAGTTAGCTTTCACCTACAAGAAGAAGAAACTCAATCGGCCACCGGAGCTCCCAGTTACAATTTTCTTCGCCGGAGTGTGCAGTCTGCCCCCTGTGGGTCCAGGTTTGACCTGTCCCCACTTATCCGGCCACCACTCTCTTCTCTGACCTCCGATTGGGGCCCCGTCAACTCCTGCTCGAAGCTACTCCGACCACGATCGCTTCACCACCAGTCTCATCTGAATTGGAGTTCAGGAGAGTCCGCAGTGCCTTCTGCAACAGACTGCACCAGTTCTGCACCAGCTAGATACAGAACGTTGCTGTCCTGTTCCAGTCGCCGGCCCTGATCTGCCCCAAGTTTCAGAGCTTCCCAAAAATTCATACATCATCCTCGGTCAGTTGGGGAACTTTTGGCACCGGTTTCATCAAGATCTGAGTTCCGTGGAGTCCGGGGCAGCATCATCACCGACACCCTGTCCAGCGAACCTGAAGATTGGCAGAACCGGCGGAGCTCGGAGAGTCGGGTTTTCTTGCATCATTCCCTACCCCGCTTGGCCGGCTGAAGGCCCCTCCCTGCGTGGAGGTAGTTTTGGGTTGTAATATGTTTAACCCCCACTCCAAGATCACCCCTCCTACGAGAGGCGTAGTGCTGTACTTCTTTTAACTTTCAGGTCAAGCGTCATCGCCGCAGCGTTCGGGTATTTACCCACGCTTCCCGGCGCGCCCTCGTCTCCGAGCGGGATCGGTGTCTTCACACCGATCAGGTGAGCCTCTGATACTACCCTTGGTTGCCTTTATTCTGCAAGTTTAGTATTGCTTCGCATGCCCGTCGGACGGTGAGAAGAGAGCCCGATCACGTTTGCCACTTCAAGTGCGTCCACCGCGGACCGAGAGTGATTGCCACCAAAACCCCGCCCTGCGGGCCAGTCGCCCACGAAGTTGGGTAACCCAGATCCTTAGGGGTCAGCCAAAGCCCGCTAAGACTTTAGAATTGATTGGGTTACCTCTCGGACCCTTGCCATCATCCCCGGTCACCATCGGGAGATCATATGTGCCATGCACGTGAGCCGCTAGTATAAGTTCATTGTTCACTCTTGTATGCTTGCGGGTCTAGGTCCTAGGCTCATCATTTCAAACTTAGTCAACCTTGGGCTGTTTCACATCAGGGACGCTACCGACTGTGCTTCTAGTGGGAAGTACTCCTTCGAGTACGGAGTGTCAGACTGTCAGCTCGTATGTTTGGCCTTCGGGTTTGCCGGGCCGATCGTTGAGTTTCGATTGTCTCACCGTGGCATGTGTGTCGGTTTACATGCCGTAGGACCTTTGTTTTGTAGAGTGCAGGGCTTTCCTTTCCGAGGTACTCTCCTACTGCTAGCGTAGTGGTTTCCCGTTTTACGAGATAGGGTTCGAGTGATCCCTACTGAGTCTTGTTCCGAGACTCATTTCCTGCGTGTTTTCACCGTGTTTCAGGTGAGGCGCCGCCCCAGGGGAGCGCGTCTGGGACGCAGCGTGGTGCGGGTGCCCAGAGGTAGTGCCAGAGGTCAGAGCCAGGGTATGCCCCGTGTAGCTGTACTTTTCTTTCTTGTCTCTGTACTAGTCGTGGACTACTGTTGTTATTTTATTGTTATCTTGTGGACCATGTAAAATGCTAATTTATTTCTAGCTTAATACTATAACTGTTTAATTTCTGTAATTACTTGTGATACTTGTGTAGTTCCCACACCATCCTTCTAACCCTTCCGAGTCTTCGGGCTCGTGGGTGGCGGTGCGAGTCTCGGGTTATCGGGCCTTCCCGGTAATCAGATTCTCGAGTCGTTACAGCGTGCAACAACGATTATTGCACCGACTTGCTGTGCCTAGATCTCAACATGCACAGACTTAGTCGCGTGCCTCAACGAAGGTTGCACCGACTAAACTAATGCATAAACAGACATTGCAACAAGTTAGTCGCGTGCAGCAACTAAGGTTGCACCGACTTGCTGCTTGCATGCACAGACCCTATTCAGATGAAACGCAGCATATGCACGGACTCAATACAGAATGAACTAAGTATGCACGGACTTTACCACCCAAAAGTCAACTCTTTCAGAGTAAGACCAGAGAGTGCAATATATGAAGAATGTTTAAAGATAGACTATCATGATTGACTTATGGTGTACGACATCATCAAAACCATAGGAGTGCAACACTACCCAGCCAGCAAAACAAGGGCCCTCATTAAGGGATAAAATGATGAAACCATACTCCTTTTCGAAGGACAAGACTAGGGCTCTTTTTGAGTGGGCCCGTGAATGCATCAAAGTGGTGCTTCCGGAGCCGAAGAAACCAGGCGATGCCGAAAGAAAAGACGATCCACGCTTTTGTCCTTATCACCAAATGTTGGGGCATCCCATTGAGGATTGCTACGTGTTCAAGGACGTTATTGAAGGCCTGATCAAAAAAGGCGAACTGTAGATGGGCGAGTATAAGGTGGACCCATCGCGCCCTCACCAGATACCCGTTTGGAAGAGAACTGGCCCGCACGGCGTCACCGCTTCAGTTGCTCCTCACAAATCCAGCTGAAGCCAATGTCTAGCATGCTCGCATAGCTTGAATGTAGATGCTTGCCAACAAAAAGAAGAATGGCAAATGACACAAGATATGCCCACAAAATAGAGAAAAAAAAGAGAAGAAAAGGGCCTGTTCTGGGGCAGGCACCCAAAAAAAAAAGAAGAAAAGAAAAAAAATGAGCAAAAAAAAGAGGGCAAATGACATTTGCCTCTACAGACATTGGGCTCCACCTACTGAATCATCTCTCAGAAAGTTGGATCCTTCCAAAAAAAAGGAGAAAAAAAGAGAAAAAAACATAAAATAAAATGAAGGAGGCCTTGATGGCTGCATCTACCAAGGAAGATATCACTCCCCTCCTGTCTTGGTCCGTGCCAAATAACAAACTACCATTGTGGGGTTGGTATGGTGGAGCGAACCACTTATCCCCTCTCTGAGGGGATGAGCGCTCTCCTATGCACCCACCTTGGTCTGTTTAAAGACAAATGGATGAAGGGTGACGACTCTGCACTGCATTGCACTGTAAGCACCATCCGAGCTATCCATTCAAAAAGAAGAAGAAGAAGAAGAATGAATGGAAAAGAAAAAGAAGAAAGGAAATTATGAGGTCAACAAGGCCTCCCCATCTGCCCCAGAGGCAGAAGGCTCCCTAGTAGCATTGCATGGTGAATGCCCAAGGGATAATAAAATGACTACGCCATCTGCGGAGGTGGGAAGACCCAACAGTTGCAGCCTCTAAGAAAGAAGGGCCAAGAGGATGACACTTGGCGGAAGCACCGGAGGCCCGAACCGAAGCTATTCGGAGCATCTCCTGAAGAAATTAATCACGAAAGAAGATAGTTATCGATCTGATGCATAGCTGTCACCGAATGTCCCTAGGGGGACTATGTGATCAACAGTCCCACCGATGCTAAAGAGCCTTCATTGGTCACTAGGCCTCTCGCTCCAAATACGGGTCCAAACCCCACCGGGGAATGAAAAGAACAAGTCATGTCGGGTTGTCTGCACCCTTGGCTCCTTTCTCCTCATCAAGCCAACAAATAAACACATTTCGGCTTCTACTGGCCTGTCTCAGTACCCCTTGGTCCCGCGGGATTCATGGTGCCTTGTCATCCTCCCATCCTACGGGGGTGCTCCCCACTTGGTCCATCGGGATTAACCCTCCACCCTTGATCTGAGACCTATGCTCCCAGTCAATGCACTCTCATAGCCTTTCGGCATTCAGCCGCAATAATGCCATATTTGTCCCACGGACTCTCCTATCACTGCCGGTTCAGATTCCTTGCCCAATATCGGGCCAATAAAATATCATTTTCCTTGGCATAAGGTGCTTTGCCCTTGTCGAGCTCAATAATTCGCCCATCAGTCCCGCCATGCTGTGTCCATAAAGTTTTCCCTTGGTCAGAGGCGCTCCGCCCTAGCCGAACTTGAAAATTACCTTCTGTCCCATCGGGCTGGGTCCACAAAGTCTTTTCCTTGGCCTGAGGCACTCCACCGTCGCCAAGCCCCAAAATTACCCTTTGGCCCACTGGGCAGAATTCATAAACTCCTTTTCCCTAGCCTGAGGCACTCCGCCCTTGTCAGGCCCGCCAGGCTCTTGGACATCAATCCCTAGCCCCACTAGTAGAATAAACAGTCAAATTCATCAATAGTCCCACCGGCCAAAATATCCCGCATCGCAGATGAGACTACGTCAGGGAGCCCAACAGAAAAATAAATAAATAACAAAAAATAATAATAAAAGGAAACGAAAAGAAGAAAGAAATGAATAAAAAATGATGAAAATGAATGAAGAAAGGAAAATGATGATTTAAACTAAGCTTAATGAATCAACAAACTCAATAGACCTAGTAAAATCAATAAATTCAATTAAATCAATCAATACAATGACCTCAATATAAAAAAACCTTAATAAACCAAATAAACTCAACAAAACTCAATAAACCCAATAAACTAAGCAAGATCAATAAACTCAACAAATCAATAAACCTAACAAACCAAATAAACTCAATAAATCAATAAACCCAACGAACCTAATAGAGTCAATAAATCAATAAACCCAAAGCACTCAATAAACCTAATAAACTCAATAAAACCAATGAAATCAATCGAATCAACAAAATCCAACAAACCTAATAAACCCATCAAAATCAACCCAATGAATCAATAAACCTAATAAACCAAATAAATCCCAACGAACTCAACCAACAAACTTAATAAACCCAACAAGCTAAACTTAACCAATAAGTCCAATGAACTTAACAAACTCAATAAAACTGATAAATCTTATAAATCCAATAAACTCAATAAACTTAATAAGGTCCAATAAACCCAACCAATCCAATAGATCAAACAAACCAATAAACTCAATAAATCAATAAACTCAACAAATCCTATAAAACCAATAAACTCAATAAACTTAACAAATTCAATAAATCCAACCAGTCCAAACAAATAAACCAACAAAAAGATTCCTTCACTTTGTCTCAGACTATCTGTCTGAGCAAGGTTTGCTGATCCCGACATATCCAAGGGTCAACATCCATATTCGGTCCTGGCTTAGACGTCACGTCTTCGCCAAGTTGGTCGGCTTCGACATGACGTCGGGTTGACATCTTCATCTACACATTCTACCCTTGTTTCAGACCTTCCGTCTGAGCGAGGTTGGTTGACTCTGACATTTTTTCGGGTTGACAATGATATCTAGCCCTGGGTCTGGGCCTCTCATATGTCTGCATTCTAGTCAATCCTCGCCCCAAATCTTCTATCGGGGTAGGGCCCATTGACTTTGACGTTCCGTCGGGTCAACACCTATCCTATGTTCTCCCTTGGCTCAGGCCTCAGGCCTCTGCCAAGTTCGTTAGCTATGACAGGATGTTGAGTCGACACCTATTTTATATTCGACCCTTGGCTTAGGCCTCAGGCCTCTGCCAAGTTCATTGGCTTCGACAGGACATCGAGTCGACACCCATTCTGCCCTTGGTTTAAGCCTCACGCCACTACCAAGTTCGTTGACTTCGACACGACGTCAGGTCAACATCCATATTCAATATTTTTCCATTGGCTTAGACCTCACGTCTCTGCCAAGTTCGTTGACTTCGACAGGATGTCGAGTCAACACCTATCCTATATGCTTCCCTTGGCTTGGGCCTCACGCCTCTGTCAAGTTCGTTGGCTTCGACATGACGTCGAGTCAACACCTATTCTACATTATGCTCTTGGCTTAGACCTCACGTCTCTGCCAAGTTCGTTGGCTCCGACAGGGCATCGAGTCAACACATATCCTATATTCTTCCCTTGGCTTAGTCCTTACGCCTCTGCCAAGTTCGTTGGCCTCGACAGGATGTTAAGTCAACATTTATACCCTATATCCTACCCTTGGCTTAGGCCTCACGCCTTCGCCAAGTTCATTGACTTCGACATGACGTCGAGTCAACACTTATCCTACATTATACCCTTGGCTTAGGCCTCACGCCTCTGCTGAGTACGTTGACTCCGGCACGACGTCGGGTCAACTTCCATATCCAACATTCTTTCCTTGGCCTAGGCCTCACGCCTTTCCCAAGTTGGTTGACTTTGTCAAGTCTGTCAAGTCAACAACCATATTCTGCCCTGTCCCAGACCCTTTGTCTCTTCTAGGTTGGTCATTTTCAACATAACGTCAAGATAACAACAATTTTTTATGTCTACCCTTGTCTTGGATATGCCGTCTAACTAAGGTTTGTTGCCTCTGACATTCCGTTGGGTCAACATTCATCTTTCACCTTTGGTCCGGACCTTCCATCCGACCATACAATAAAAGGACCCTTTTACCTCTGACGCGGACCTTTCGTCCAGTCAGTCAACAAAAAGACCCCTTGACCTTTGGTCCGGACCTTTCGTCCGACCATACAACAAGACCCTCTTTACCTCTGGTGTAGACTTTTCATCCAGTCAGTCAACAAAAAGACTTTTTTTTACCTCTGGCGCGGACCTTTCGTCCAGTCAGTCAACAAAAAGACCCCTTGACCTTTGTTCCGGACCTTCCGTTCGACCATACAACAAAAAGACCCTTTTACCTCTAGCTCGGACCTTTCGTCCAGTTAGTCAACAAAAAGACCCTTTTACCCCTGGCTCAGACCTTTTATCCAGCCAGACAATAAAAATACCCCTTTACCTTTGGCTTGGGCCTTCTGCCTAGCCAGGAAACAAAAGATCCTTTCTACTTGTGACTCTACCCTTCCATCCAGTTGAAGAACAAAAAGACTCTTTCTATCTACGGCGTCATGACTTTATGTCTAAGCCGTTAAATACTCTTGTCTGGCGTCATGGCTCTCCGCCTAAGATGATAAATATTTTATCTTGGCGTCATGGCCTTCCGCCTAAGCCAAGTTGTACGGCGTCATGACTTTATGTCTAAGCCATTAAATACTCTTGTCTGGCGTCATGGCCTTCCACCTAAGCCGGTAAATATTCTACCTTGACGTCATGGCCTTCCGCCTAAACCAAGTTGTACGGCGTCATGACTTTATGTCTAAGCCATTAAATACTCTTGTCCGGCGTCATGACTTTCCGCCTAAGCCGATAAATATTCTGCCTTGACGTCATGGCCTTCTGCCTAAGCCAAGTTGTACGGCGTCATGACTTTATGTCTAAGCCGTTAAATACTCTTGTCCGGCGTCATCATTTTCTGCCTAAGCCGGTAAATATTCTGCCTTGGCGTCATGGCCTTCCGCCTAGGCCAAGTTGTACGGCGTCATGACTTTACGTCTAGACCGTTAAATATTCTCGTCCGGCGTCATGGCTTTCCGCCTAAGCCGGTAAATATTCTGCCTTGGCGTCATGGCCTTCCGCCTAAGCCAAGTTGTACGGCGTCATGACTTTATGTCTAAGCCATTAAATACTCTTGTCCGGTGTCATGGCTCTCCGCCTAAGCCGGTAAATATTCTACCTTGGCGTTATGGCCTTCCGCCTAAGTCAAGTTGTACGGCGTCATGACTTTATGTCTAAGCCGTTAAATACTCTTGTCCGGCTTCATGGCTTTCCGCCTAAGCCGGTAAATATTCTACTTTGGCGTCATGGCCTTCCGCCTAAGCCAAGTTGTACGGTGTCATGACTTTATGTCTAAGCCGTTAAATACTCTTGTCCGGCGTCATGGCTTTCCGCCTAAGCCGGTAAATATTCTACCTTGGCATCATGGCCTTCCGTCTAAGCCAAGTTGTACGGCGTCATGACTTTATGTCTAAGCCGTTAAATACTTTTGTCCGGTGTCATGGCTTTCCGCCTAAGCCGGTAAATATTCTGGCTTGACGTCATGGCCTTTTGCCTAAGACAAGTTGTACGGCGTCATAACTTTATGTCTAAGCCGTTAAATATTTTTGTCCGGCGTCACGGCTTTTCACCTAAGCCGGTAGATATTCTGCCTTGGTGTCATGCCCTTTCGCCTAAGCCAAGTTGTATGGCGTCATGACTTTATGTCTAAGCCGTTAAATATTCTTGTCCGGCGTCACGGCTTTCTGCCTAAGTCAGTAGATATTCTGCCTTGACGTCATGGCCTTCCGCCTAAGCCAAGTTGTACGACGTCATGACTTTATGTCTAAGCCGTTGAATATTCTCCCTTGGCGTCACGACCTTACGTCTAAGTCAAGCCATTCGGCGTCATGACCTTCAGTCTAAGCCGACAAACCTCCTACTATTGGTCGGAATCACAGTCCGAACCAATGAACGAAAAGACCCCTCCCTTGGTTTCACACCAACTCCTGATCCCTCTCGGGATTTACAACAACATATAGCATCTTCTCCCCCTTGCCGTGGCATCATCCACCTACCCCTCAAACTGTCGACCTGCGGGTGTGCCTGTTAAGCCCCATAAAAAAAAGAAAAAGAAAAAGAAAAAGAAGAAAAAAAGATAAGAAAAAGAAAGAAAAAGAGAAAGAAAAAAAGAAGAAAAAAATGACAGAAAAATGAGAGAAAATAAAAAAAGAACAAAAAGAACAAAAATGAGCATAACATGGTTTGCTTGATTGCTTGCCTCATGTGCATGTTTGCTTGCAATGTAGTATTGATACACTTCCTTCAAATTTCTAAGGCCATATTTCGTTGCTAATTAACGCTGCCCTGGTTCAGGATATGTGTGTGTCACGGCACATACTAAGGATGAAAAGCCAATTCTCGGTGAGTGCATACGGCTAGGAGAAGAGTCGTAGCTATATTGCTAGCATAACTCACAGGATACACCCTAGGCGAAGCTCCCACACCTCGCACGTAATATGAGCAATGATCCTTAGCCATAGGGAGGTCATCAATTTTTCTTAACAGTTCATGGATGCTTAAATCTCTACACTCGCGTAAAAGGTGACCGTGAGGAAAAAGGTGCCTACCCCCTTAAAAATAATAATAATAATGATAATGATAAGTGGAATGTGAATCCAAGTAGCCAAGAATCCCCACTGAAAAAAATGAGGAGACTCGCGCGAAAACAGTGCAGCAAACTCCACAATTAAAATAAGGATGAATCCTAGTAGCCAGGAATCCCCATTGAGACACATGAGGAGACTCGCGTCAAACGGTGAAATCCATCATAAAACCATAATATAGGATGAATCCTAGTAGCCAGGAATCCCCATTGAGACATATGAGGAGACTCGCATCAAAAGGTGAAATCCACAATAATATCATAATAAAGGACGAATCCTAGTGGTCGGGAATCTCCATTGAGACACAGGAGGAAACTCGCGTCGAACGGTGAAATCTAAAATTAAGAAATAAACAAGGGGGTTGTGCAAAGCTACCAAAAGCCGAGAGCCCCGAATGTATGTGTAGGCGATAAAGTAATCCTCTAGTGTTACTTAGAACGTCTGCACGTCCCTATGTCTAGGGTTCACTACCCATATAATTGCACTTTCACACTATGGAGGAATAATCCTGGGTGTGGATCGTGATTTATGCTACGCATATATTCTACGCGGCGTCCCCTTTACGTATGCACATCTCCCTTAGTTATGTTTCGTGAGCCGCACTCTGTCCGTGAATCATGGGCGATGTCCTTATCCTATCCCTGTTATAGGGAACTATGCTATATATATCTATTCTGTGCTTGCGGACGATGAATGCCTGCGTGCTTGGATGAGACTATAAAAAAAAGATAATAAAAAATAAATGAATGATGATAAATGGAAATGGAATAAATAAAAAGAATGAATAATAAAAAGACATATGCAATATTTTCAGACGGGCTATGGGCTACACCCGCACGTCCCGCTCTTTTATCCCTCTTTCGCGACACCCGCGGGTGGGGTGCATTTGTTGACGTTGAAAATATTTCTAATTTTTCTACTTCGACAGGTTTCAAGCTCTAACCGAGTGCTCCTATGCCGGCAGAGAAGAAAAGAAAGAAAAGAAGAAAAAGAATGGTGGAAGTCGAACAAGAGATGAGACCAAAGAAAAGAAGAAAAGAAAAGATGCACGGCTCTAACGGACAACCGCTAAAGCAGGACCCGGGAGCTCAGAAGAATATTCGGGACCATCCCCGAAGGAGCAATCAAAAAGCTACAAATACAAGTGAAGCCGGCCCGGCAGCACAAATCACAGTGCCGAAGGACATGGCGGCGGGAAGCCCGAGTGTCTGAACCAAAGGCACAAACGGTTCCGGAATTGGCCATTCAGCAACCCGAAGGCTTTACCAATACTTCTCGTTGCGGTTTTACGAAGCCGCGATGAGATGAAGGATCAGGACAACTCCTAGAGCCAGTCCGAGGTCCACAGTCCGACTCACACCCAAGCAAACGTGACGGAACAAGCTTATCCGGCACGCCCCCATTACCGGGGCGCTCCACTTCCCGGCGCCCCCTTACCCGGCGCGCAAAGTAAGGGGAGGCCCTTATTCGGTGTGCTCCACTTCCCGGCGCCCCCTTACCTGACGTACAAAAGCAACGGCGGGCACTTATTCGGCGTGCTTTCTCCACGCCGGGTTGAGTCGCGCCAATCACTTGCTATTTAAGCCAGTCATCTGCGAAGAAGAGGCGGTGGAAGACAGACGGAGGGCCAATCGTCCGAGAGCGAGGAAGCTTGGGGAACAAGAAAGGGTAATTCCTGAGAGGGAGCCAGAGAGTCACCATCTCCTCGGTCTTCTCGTTCGTCTGCCTGAAAGAGCCTGGTACCGGGGAAGAAGAGGTCCCTCTTCGATACTCTGTTTCCGAAGTGAAAGGGTTAGGTGGGTTTCGGTGACTTCTCTCAGCCATCCCCTGCTACTTCCTTTTGTTAAGATCTCCGTAAATGTATGTAGGCGGAGGGGCGATGATATGAGCCCATCTCCTTCTTATCTTCCCTTTTTTTTCTTCTCTTCTGTAGTCAGGATTCATTCCCATCTGTGTAACCGGTGGCCGGCCTCTGAGCGACAACGCCATGCCGTGCCTATGTGTATGTTGTATTGGCCCCTCTTTGGTAATATAATGACGTAGCAGCATAATAATATCCCTGCGTATCCCCTTTTCTTCTGCTATATTCCTCTTTGCTTTAATCGAGCACCGCCATTCTTTTGGGTTTATATGTTAGCCCATAACATGCCCTAAGCTTTCCAAAGGGCTATATCGATATCACCCCCTCCCCGGGGTCGTGTTTTGGTGTCTCGGTCATATCGGAGTGGTTTCCTAAGCTTGGAACCCTTTATTCTACTCGCCAGAGGTTTACAATCCCTCCTCCGCTGACTATCGGGATCGACCTGCTTACTATCTCTCCATTCACGACCATGAACCGGAGGGGGTACAGCTATCCCTACAACCTGGAAATAGCGTACCTAATATCGTGGCCATCTTCTCGAATGCCACCTACCAACTGTTCGAGCATTTGTTCTATATGATACTCTGCATGCCATCCCTTTCTGTGAGCTCCGTGGCTCATGTGCTCATAGCTAACCCTTGAATGCTAACCTGCTAACCCATATGTGTATATAATTAATTATGATTGATCCATTGGTTGAGTGCATTTTTTGCATATGCATTACACGCAACTGTTCTTCTTGAAGACTCCAGTGACCGGGGAGAGGGGACATTCCCCCATGAGTCACCAGTGGGTCAAAGGGTTATGCCCACTCATGGCATGCATCCCTATGGACCGCCCGAAGGTCAACATCAACAGGGCTTATGGCCCAACATTAAATCCACTGCCCTTAAGGGGACTAGTGGTGACCATAGGTTGTGTGCCCCTCGTAGGTTAGCCCTCAGGATTTCCTCCCTCATTGGTCATCCCTTCCAATCATATTCTGGCCCATGGAACATTGGTGCCCCTTGTAGGCTAGCTCTCGCGGTCTTCCATCCATTCGGGTCTGCCAGCCGCCGTTGTGCCACCCGATATTAAGGAGCTTACTCCATTATGTGGGTATGCCTCCGCTTTCCCCCTGCAATCCTCTGGAGATAGGGAGATGCTGCCAAAATTTTACCAGGATTAATTGATGGATTGCCCTCATAATTCTGGCCTAATGAGACATGTTTCCAAGACAATAAACTTCCATGCTCGAGTATGAACCTCACACGAGTCTCAACCTTGTCCTAAGGGCACCCTGGACTTCGATTCACTCATCAATCAACTCAATGCATCTTAATAAACTAAATAAACTCAAAAATACCACAACAATCAACTTACCCGGCGCGGTCCTAATCCGGCATGCCCTAATACGACGTGGTACCCCCCCCCCCCGTGCCGGATTAACCTTACACTCATTCTCACAATTTTTAAACGGTCGCCATCCGGCGCGCCCAAATCCGACGCGCCCTTGGCGGGGCGCGCCGGTTAAGGCCTTTTTCCCCACCGCGCCGTTTTAATCCCTATACCTACACTACCCTGCACCGTTTTAGCACTACACCTACGCTACTCCGCGCCGTTTTAACACTATACCTATGTTCAACCACGCCAGATTTGAATAAACTATTCCCCATGCCGGTCTAACCGCAACCGCGCTGTTTTAAGGCTCTGTTTCTCACGCTGTTTTAAATGATCACTCTCCGAGTGAATATTAAACCGCCTTAATGGCGAATACTATCCCGATTTGAATAACCCATGGACACATGGAAACCCTTTGTAGGCTAGCCCTAGGGGACCGTCCATTCTGGTGTTTGTCGGATTTGCGATTAAAGGCCCGTGGGACATCGGTACCCCTCGTAGGCTCGCCCTCAGGGTCTCCGTCCATTTGGGTCCGCCGGTCGCCGTGTTTGGCTTCCCGGCATTTGGGAGTCCGTCATCAAGGGCGGATCTCCAATTATCCCCCGCAACCCTTCGGGCCTAGGAGAGATGCTCCGGATTTTTGCCAAGACATTTTGACCATTCGCAAGATGGGAATATAAAATAATAATAATAATAATAATATAATAACAGTAACAAAACAAAATAAATAAATAATGGCCAAATAAATGACAAAATAATAAGAATAAGAATAGAAGTAATAAATGAATAATAAAATAAGAATAATAAATGATAATGATAAAAGAATACTAAATGAGCCATAATCAAACAAATGCTAATAAAAAAATGTGTATCCATGCAATGTAAAAAAAATAAAATAAGTGAAACAATAAAAAATGAGTGATGAGAAATGCACAATAAATAAATGATGGTTAAATAATAATAATAATAATAATAATAATAATAATAATAATAATAATAATAAAGGGATAAAAGTGATGAATAAACAACAAAGAAAATAATGAATGAATAAATGCCAAATAAATGTTAATAAAAAAATGCATGCATCCAATATAAAATAAAATAAGAAAATAAAACAAAAGAAACAAATAACTAATAAATAAATCGCATTCATGCATTTAAAAAAATAATAACAAGAACAAATGAAGAATAATGAACATGACTGTGTCCACTCCGGAGCTCTCACCTCCTCTAGACCTTAGGCATGGGAATATTGATGACCCCCTGACAGGTCATCCCTGGATCTCGGGGTTAACCCCATTATGGCCACGACATGACCTTGTCCTGGGCCGATAAGCCATTGAATTTAATTCATTTTTACTGGGTTTTAACCGCGTCCTCGATCTCATTTCTCAAATATCAAATTTGCCATACCCTGGCATACATTGTCCCGATGATACACGAGGCTGCCCGGATACGGCCATACTCGGCCCACCTCATGGGCCCATATGTACGCACCGTAATGCTATGCGCAGTCTCAAAATAAAAAGATAACAACTCATCAACAGCCCAGCGAGTGACAGGGATTGTCAAAGTCTTCCATAAATTTACAAATAAATGACCGAATAAACAATAAACAATAAAAATAAATACTAACACCTTGCATGATTGCATGATCTTACTCTCTGGTATATCAAATGGTGATTAGCAGAAAGTCGGGTTACGCCCGGCCGGAGACTTTCACTATGCGTGATGATGGTCCTCAGACCTAGGTTCTCCGCCCTGTACCGAGAGCCAGCCTAATAAATAAATACTACCATACTGTGTGCTTGCATGCAATCACATCTTTTATACATTCCACGAGCCCCATGGCCTCTCTATTTTGGCGATTAATCAATGGTTTTCTCTCTTCTTGAGAGATGTAATTAACGCTGTAGCCTTTATCGTACGGCGGGTTTTGGGTCCCGACACGATCACCTATAATCGTCTGGTTAGTCAGACGGTGCGCATAATAAACTCGTCACTCAGTGACTGGCACGTCCTACGAAAATAAGCCTTTAATAAATAAACCAAATAAACCAATCATAATAAAATATTTTTAATAAAATCTATCTCCCACACCAGGTCTCTGGCCGCCTTGGAACCTGGGCGGCCAAGTTGGCCGCCACCTGTTTTGGCCCCGCGGGTCCGCCAAGCACAAAACAGGCGCAGTGAGCAGCTAGAAATGAAAAATAAAATAAGAAAAGGCTATTTACTGAAAAATAAATGCAGTAAACTTCAATCTAAAGACTCATAGTGAGCAATAGGGTCCCACCGTGATCGCCAGAAGGTTGTAGGTGCCGGAAGGTCAGGCAAGCGTGGGTGCCTCTCTCCGATGTGGTACTGGGCCTACAGTGCATATATTAGAAAGATAAAAATGGGGTGATCGCTAGAGACTTATACTTGAGCCTCACAGGGATAAGATGATCGCAATGCCTTGGAAATGGGGGAATGTGGGTTCTTCCTGTCCTCGCTCTCGGCCGGCAAAGAACGGGGAGCACTGCGAGTCGGTGATGAAGTTCTTGCAAATTAACCAGCAAACAGAAGAAAGTAGACCATTAGACTGAGAAAATGCAATATATGCTCATAGAAGTAAAGAAAACATGCAAATGGGGTCAATCGTACCGGGAAGGGGGGTGGGAAGGGGGATGGCTGAGACTTTCGACCATCCGCCTTCCCTATGTTTTGGGAGAAAACCTCTTTAGTTAGGATCTAGGAAAAGCTAGTATGTGTGCAATGCAGTAAAACAAACGAACACGCAACAAGATAGGGAACAAAGTAAGAAAGACGGGGTTGCCCGTCGACCAACAGAAGGCGACCAACTGTGTGGCCATTCAAAGGTGATGTGACACCACCTTGGAGTGATAGCTAAAATATCGATGCACCTTGGACCTAAACAAGCAAGCACAATTTGCAAGAAAGTCGGACCGATATCGGCGGCCACTCACCCGACACTCACCCAAAACCCAGGGTAACTCGGCAATGCCGAGTCAAGGTTGTGAGGGCTGGACCCTTGCTGGTAGAGGGCCAACAAGGCCAAGGTTCTTAAAAGGGGTATGAAGGCCCAATTCAAGGGCCGGCTGGGTGCCAAGGGCACGGGATCCACTCTCTCTCTCCACGGTGGTCACTCGAAGCAATGGAGCTTGCGGGACCGAGCACTCACTCTTACGGGCCAGCAGAGCTATGAGCTAATATTGAAAGAGTAAGGTGCCCAAATATGAGCAAGGGATAGAGCACTTACTCGACCGATTTGAAGAAACCGGTCCCGTTCGGAGACATGGACGAGAGGGGAAGCGTGGGTTCCCCACACGCTACGCCGGTGAAACTTTGACCTATTTTAAAATTTTACACCACTACTCCCCATGCAAGGGGGTTAAACAAGGGGAGGGGAAGCCAATCTTACATCCAAACGCTACCTCCCACAGGGAGGGGTTGTAAGCCGGCTAGGCGGGGAGGGGGAAGTTGAACTAGGAACTAATCGGAAGGAGGTGGCTAGTTTTGTCCGCTCTCTGTAACAGGGGATAGACAGTTGATGTCGACGCTGCTGCGGCCTCTCCCAAACTCCGTTGTCGATGAAACTAGTGGCAAAACCTCTTGGGTTGGTCCAGGAGGACGTCCAAATTTTGGGGGAATTTCTGGTTGACGGCGTTGGTCGGGGCAGAGGCGCGAACAGGGTCTCTATTCGTTGGTTCTGGTAGCTTCTGCACCTCTGCAGCAGGAAGATGAGGCCGCCACGGACGCTTCTGAGCTCTGATTCAGGCGTGGATGGAGTCGTTGGATTTGTGGTTGAGTCCTCTTCGATCGGAGACCAACGGGGATGCCGGAGGAGGTCAGAGCAGATGGTGAGGACCTGAATAGTGCCGGGGTATCAGACTGGTTTTAGAGGAAGCTAATCAGCGCACCGGAGGGAGAAAATTTGGAACTCACAGCTTTGGATTCCGAACGGAGTGCCGCTTCTTGGTGGTGGCAGGAGACTTGTAGTAGAAGGTCCCAGCTGAGCCCCGCTTCAAGAAATTCAGGTAATTGGCCATGGGAGTTACTGCAAGCAGCCTCTGGAAGACTGTCAGGAAGAAGTTGCGCAGTCCGGCGACGACGGCTCCTCCGGGCAGCCACAAGCTTAGACGGGGATGAGACCACCACCGTTGAGAAGAGGATTTGGAAACGCTTTCGACAGTGCCTTTTGTACTTCCAGGAGCATCGGGATGATGTCGTGGCCGGCTCTGCAAGTTGCTGGTTCTCTGCAACACTCTCAGCTGCGAGCAGATCCGTCGGTGTAGCTCCAAGTGGGCATAAGAAGAGGGTGAGGAGTTGTAGAATGGTGAAGGGGAATGGAGGACTGGTGGGAGGGGTTGTGAGGGAGGTGTGGAAGGTTGCTAGGGTAGGGTTGGAGGTGGAGGAAGAGAGAGAGATGCAGGATAGGGGGCTGCTGGTCTCTGCACTAGGTGTAGAGGGATGGGTGGTGGAGGATGCTCAAGGGAGGATGAAGGGGGTGAATGGGGTGGCCAAACCTAGTTGGATCCCTATTTGGGGCTGCCTAGGGTATGGGGAAGGAGAGAGTGGAGGGAAGAATTTCAAAATTCTCTTGGGAGTTGGGGGATTGCATGGGGAAGAGGGAGGATTGTGTTGGGAAGGTCAAGATCCTCCTAGGGAGGGAGAAGATTTGGTGGGGAGTGGTGGAGGGGTAATGATGGCACCTAGGGAAGTGTTGGTGGGGAGTGGTGGAGGGGTAATGATGACACCTAGGGAAGTGGAAAGGTGGTGGAGGTGGCAGCTTGGGTGGAGGATGAGGTGGAGGAGAGAGAAGGAATTTGAATTTGGGGGAGAGGGGGGGAAGAGAGAGAGAGGGAGTGGGGGGATTCTCTCCCTAGGGCTTCACACCCCACTAATGATTCTCTCCACAAGAAACTTGAAATTTGGAATCAAAATAGGCCAATTTCATTAGCTTCCTCAAATGGGGTTGGGGTCCTATTTATAGGGACCCAACCTTTTACATGACCAAACTACCCATGGCTTTACATGTAATGACAAAAGCTATCCAATTAAGCCAACCAAGGGGATAATGACTCAAACATAGGGAAATAAATCAAAGACCTAGGGAAACGACTCAAATAAAAGGGACAATACATCAACTGACTCAAATTGAAAGCTCAAAATGGATAATTGGGCCCACATAGAGTGATGCCCGAGCTCACACAACTCCGGAGTGTGACGACAACCCGAGCCAGAGGGAGTCGTGGGTGATGCCTCCATTAAATCCCCTAGGCTGCGAAGAGCTCGACTCCATCGAGTAAGGGTCCATCCTGCTATGGTACTGCTCGAGAAGGTCGGGATCCAGCCGCTGGAGATCTTCCCGACTCACCCACGAATCCTCCGAAGGAGGCCGATCCTTCCACCTGACGAGATAGAGCTCATACGCCTTGCTCCTGGTGGCAGTGACCTGTTCATCCAATATTCACTCAATTTGCTCACGCTGTGCTCTCCGGGCTAGTGGACTCTTCTCACGGGTGGGTGCTCACTCAATGGGGAGAGTAGGCTCAATATCTTCACTAGGGACCACCGTATGACCTTTATATGGAATTAGGTCGGACACGTTGAATGTGGGGATCACTCCGTACTCCTCGGGAAGATCTAACTCATAGGCATTAGTGCTAATGCGTCTCAAAACCTGGAAGGGACCAGCCCCACGAGGCCTCAATTTGGAGATGGCTCTCGACGAGAGCCTCTCCGTCCTCACCATCACAAAGTCACCCACATGGAATTCTTGGTGACGCCGATGAGAGTTAGCCTGCCTTTTATAAGTCTCATTCTTCTTGCCGATGTGCTTACGGATTTCTTCATGCAACTCTCTAATGTGTTGGGCAAATGACTCAGCTGACATAGACACTCTAGCATGCTGGGGAAGGGGAATGAGATCTGAAGGTTTCCTTGGCTTGTACCCATGCACAGCTTCAAATGGACTCATCCCTATGGACTTGTTAACAGAGTTGTTATATGCAAATTCAGCCTGAGGTAGAATGAGATCTCAATTCCCTAGACGATCCTCAACAAGACACCTAAGGAGGTTCCCTAGACTCCGATTGACAACTTCGGTTTGGCCATCAGTTTGAGGGTGGTAGGCTGTGAGAATTTGAGGATGGTACCCATCAAGTGCCAAAGGGTCTTCCAAAAGTAGCTGGTGAACTTGACATCCCTATCGGAGACTATGGTTTTGGGTAACCCGTGGAGGCGAACAACCTCATCAAAGAACAGCCTGGCCACTCGGGAAGCATATGAGGTTTTGGAGCATGGGATGAAATGGGCCATCTTAGAAAATATGTCAACTACCACAAAGATCGAGTCATGTTTCCTTTGAGTCCTGGGTAGGCCTAACACAAAGTCCATGCTTAAGTCTTGCCATGGACGGTCGGGGATGGGGAGAGGGGTATGAAGGCCAGTGTTTTGCTTCACCTGTTTGGCCGAAGCCAATGTGCGGCATTGGCCCACTATCTTGGCCACGTCTCTCTTAAGACTTGGCCAAAATAATTGACCCTCAACTAGAGCAATAGTTTTATGAACCCCAAAATGACCAGCTAGACCCCCTGCATGTAATTCCCAAACCAAGAAATCACGGAGTGAGGTCCGTGGAATGCAAAGCTTTGGCCCTTTGAAGAGGAACACATCCTCTAAGATAAAACCCTCATGCTCCCGACTAGAGTGGGTGGTCAAGGTGGAATAGATGTGCCCAAAGTCAGGGAAGTCAGGGTACTCATCCTTGAGCCTCTCAAACCCGGTAACCTCCACATGGATGGTAGACAACAAAGAGATCCTCCTACTAAGTGCATCCGCTGTGCGGTTCTCACTTCCTACCTTATGTTTGATTACAAAGGTGTAGGATTGGATGTACTCAACCCAGCGGGCATGTCGGGCATTCAACTTTTGCTGGGAGTTAAGGTATTTTAGGGTCTCATGGTCGGAAAAGATGACAAATTCTTTGGGCAACAAGTAGTGCCTCCAATGTCGGAGGGACTGAACCATGGCATAGAACTCCTTGTCATAAGTGGAGTACCTCGTCCTAGCATCACATAGCTTCTCACTGAAGAAGGCCACTGGGTGCCCTTCTTGGCTAAGGATCCCCCCTATTCCTATCCCGGATGCATCACATGTGACTTCGAAGACTTTGGAGAAATCGGGTAGGCATAGGACCGGGGCTTGGGTCATCCTCTCTTTTAGCTCTTGGAAGGCTTTGGAGGCTGGTTTGGTCCACACAAAGGTCTCCTTTTTGAGACAATTAGTGATGGGGGCGGTGATGGTGCTGAACCCCCGGATAAATCTCCTATAGAATGTGGCCAACCCGTGGAAGCTTCGGACCTCATGGAGGGTGTGGGGTTCTGGCCAATCAAGGATAGCTTGGACCTTCTCGGGGTCCATGGAGACGCCCTTGGTAGAAATCACAAATCCTAGGAAGGTTATGGAGGTGGTCATGAAGTGACACTTTCCTAGGTTGGCAAATAGACTCTCATGCCGAAGGACGGTGCAAATTTGCCTAAGGTGGTCAAGGTGGGCCTCTTGGGACTGACTATATATGAGAATGTCATCAAAATAAACCACTAGAAAGACCCCAATGTAAGGCCGAAGGACCTCCGTCATAAGACGCATGAAAGTACTTGGGGCATTTGAGAGCCCAAAAGTCATGACTAACCATTCACAAAGACCATCTTTGGTCTTGAAGGTCGTTTTCCACTCATCTCCGGGCCTAATTCTAACTTGGTGGTAGCCACTCTTAAGGTCGATCTTGGAGAAAATAGTGGCTCTAGCTAGCATGTCATCAAGCCTAGGGATGGGGAACCTATACTTGACAGTGATTTTGTTAATGGCTTGACTATCCACACACATCTGCCATGATCCATCCTTCTTGGGGGTGAGAAGGGCCGAGACGACACATGGACTTTTGATAACGCGGATGAAAACCTTCCTAATAAGTTCCTCTATTTGCCTCCGAAGCTCGGCATGTTCCGTGGGATTGAGGCGATAATGAGGAAGGTTTGGAAGGGTGGCTCCTGGCACTAGATCAATTGCGTGTTGTACATCATGCATGGGAGGGAGTTGGTCCGGGAGCTCCTCCAGGAGCACATCATGAAACTCTTCTAGGAGAGGCCGGATTTCTATGGGTTAGGGGTTGGAGGGTGTGGGCTCTCCTAGGCAAATGACCACCGCACATAGAGGTGTCCCTTGAGCTATCTCCTCCTCAAGCTCTCTTTTGGTGATAAGATGAAGACCCTTGGTCAACCCCGAAGTCATAACTTGGTTGGGGTTTTGTGTAAGAGGTTGTGTTGGGGGGGCGAAGTTCCCCGAGGCTTGGGGTGTAGTGGGGTGATGTCCTTGAGGGAGTGTGTCCCTCTTAGGCATAGGACGAGGTGGGGAGGGATTAAGACGGATAGTCTTTCCCTCATGCTCAAAGGTGCATGTGTTGGTCCTACCCAAAATAGTGACATCCACATCATAAAGCTAAGGTCTCCCTAATAGGATGCTTCCTACCTCCATGGGGATAACATCACACCATATTTGGCTATGGTAGGAAGAGAAGGTGAGGGGCACTAGGCAGCGAGTGTTGACCGGGATGGAATTATTGTTGATCCATGAGACCCGGTAGGGACTTGGGTGGGGAGTGATAGTAAGTCCAAGGAGCTTAACGGTGTCGGGGGACACCGCATTGACACAACTCCCATTATCTAGGATCACTTTCCTCGCATGACCCCCTATCTTAACAAAGGTGTGAAAGATTGAGGTTCGACGCCACTCCTCCTCTTGGAGTTTGGTGAGGGTACATCTAATCACTCCTAGATAGGAGTCCGTGGATGTCATGGTGTGGTCTAGACCCGGCTCATGGTATTGGGCCTCGTACTCTTCCTCCCAATCTAGTGAGGCTTCATGGACCTCAATCATGCTCTCAAGTTCCCCTTGGGGTGGGGGAGCTTCTTCCTCCACTAGCAAACTAGGAAACCTCTAGATGGACATTGTCCCACGAAGTGACCAAATCCTTGGCATCTATAGCATTGTTGGCGCCCACTACCCGGGGTGGTCCCTCCTACATTTGGGCCCTTGGGACTCTCTTCCCTCCGTGGAGGAGGGTGGCTAGGGGCGGCTTTGGTGGGAGTGATGGTGGTAGGGGGGTTGTAAGGCCGCAATGGGGCATTCCCACTTGGGCTAGGGGCCTTCATGTGGGGGGGCGGATTGGATCGGGGCCCCATGTTTTTTGGATCGGCCGGTCGGGGAGGAGCAAACCGAGGGATCCTAGAGAATCTTTCAACATCCCTAGCTATTTGGTAGGCTTGCTCAATGTTGTCAACATCTCTCATGAAAAGTTCTCTCTTGATATGATTTTGGAGCCCATTTCTAAAGCGAGACAAGGTAACGGCTGGGTCCTCATGAACTCCACACTTCAAAAGATAGGAGTCAAATTTCTTAATATATTCAACCACGGTCTTCCCTTCTTGGGTGAGGCTTTGCCATTCATCTAAGAGCATTTGGTGGTAGGATAGGGGTAGGTACTTGTTTCTAAGTTGGTTCTTCATACCTTCCCAAGTGTCAATAGGCTCTTCCCATCTAACCCTTCTTAATCCCTCTTGATTTAGCCAATAAGTCTTGGCTAATTTGGTGAGGTGCATCTTGGCCAATCTCACCCTCCTTTGGTCGGACATAGAGTACCATTCAAAGTACTGGTCCATGGCGGTCTCCCATTCTAAGTAGGCACTTGGTTCATGGGAACCGTCAAAGTTTGGGGCTTCTACCTTGATCATCCTTAAGAGAGGGTCATCCAGGTCGTCCCGTGGACGCCTTTCATTACGTTGATGGTGGCGAGGCCTCTCATAGTCATGGTAGGGGTCAGCATTCAAATCCTCCCTATCAATTTCAGCATGAGGAGGGTGGGCTCTTGGACCATTGTTCCTTGGGTGGGGCTCATGCTCTTCTAGCCGAGCAAGCCGAGTGGAAAGGGACTCTAGTTGGGCAAGGATGGTGGCAAGGGTAGCATCCACCCGTTCATTTGGCCTTGGGGTTCCTCCCTATGGAGATCTTGGTTGATTTGGGGATTGGGATCCATGGGCGGACCCGAAGAAGATGGATCGGGTCGATATACGGCTCCACTACGGGTGGACATATAAGGGAGGGGAATGACTTGATGGATGGACGACTCAATGCAATGGTCCTAGGACTTAGACTTGATAGAGACAAGTCTAAACTTGCTTTGATACCAATTGATGTGACACCACCTTGTAGTGATAGCCACAAGACCGATGCACCTTGGACCTAAACAAGCAACCACAATTTGTTAGAAAGTCGGACCGATATTGGCGGCCACTCACCCGACACTCACCCAAAACCCGGGGTAACTCGGCGATGCCGAGTCGAGGTTGTGAGGGCTGGACCCTTGCTGGTATAGGGCCAGCAAGGCCAAGGTTCTTCCAAGGGGTACGAAGGCCCAATTCAAGGGCCGACCGGGTGCCAAGGGCACGGGATCCACTCTCTCTCTCTCCACGGTGGTCACTCGAAGCAATGGAGCTTGCGGGACCGAGCACTCACTCTCACGGGCCAGCGGAGCTATGAGATAATATTGAAAGAGCAAGGTGCCCAAATATGAGCAAGGGATAGAGCACTTACTCAACCGGTTTGAAGAAACCGGTCCCGTTTGGAGACGTGGGCGAGCGGGGAAGCGTGGATTCCCCACACGCTGTGCCGGTGAAGCTTTGACATGTTTTAAAGATTTACACCACTACTCCCCATGCAAGGGGGTTGAACAAGGGGAGGGGAAGCCAATCTTACATCCAAACACTACCTCCCATAGGGAGGGGCTGTAAGCCGGCCAGGCGGGGAGGGGGAAGTTGAACTAGGAACTAATCGGAAGGAGGTTGCCAGTTCTGTCCGCTCTCTAGAACAGGGGATAGACAATTGATGTCGACGCTGCTGCGGCCTCTCCCAAACTCCATTATCGACGAAACTAGTGGCAAAACCTCCTGGGTTGGTCTAGGAGGACGTCTGAATTTTGGGGGGAATTTCTGGTTGACGGCGTTGGTCGGGGCAGAGGCGCAAATAGGGTCTCTGTTCGCTGGTTCTGGTAACTTCTGCACCTCTACAATAGGAAGATGAGGTTGCCACGGACGCTTCCGAGCTCTGATTCAGGTGTGGATGGAATTGTTGGATTCGTGGTTGAGTTCTCTTCGATCGGAGACCAGCGGGGATGCTGGAGGAGGTCGAAATAGATGGTGAGGACCTGAACAGTGCCGGGGTATCAGACTGGTTTCAGAGGAAACTAATCAGCGCACTGGAGGGAGAAAATTTGAAACTCACAGCTTCGGATGCCGAACGGAGTGCCGCTTCTTGGTGGTGGCATGAGACTTGTAGTAGAAGGTCCCAACGGAGCCCCGCTTCAATAAATTCAGGTAATTGGCCATGGGAGTCTCTCCAAGCAGCTTCTGGAAGACTATCAGAAGAAGTTACGTAGTCCGGAGACGACGGCTCCTCCGGGCAGCCACGAGCTCAGACAGGGACGAGACCACCACCGTTGTGAAGAGGATTGGGAAACGCTTCCGACGGTGCCTTTTGTGCTTCCAGGAGCACCCGGATGACGTCGTGGCTGGCTCCTCCGGCCTGCCAGTTTGATGCCCCAAAGGGCTGCCGGATGGGGACCAATTAGCGGCTGCCGGCTCAACGCCTACGGGGGCTGATGGTTGATGCGGACGAAGCTGCTGGTTAGAAGCCATAAAGGGCCTACCGGATGGGGAGGTTGGAGCCCTGCCGGACGGGGCTTGCGACAGCCCTATCGGATGGAGCCCCGGGCCGCCAGATACAACCGCTGTCGCCAGTTCACTAAGGAGCTTCCGGGCGGCCTTCGGTGCAACCGGTTGGGCAAGGGGCGGCTGGTTAAAGGGGTCTACCGGATGGGCAGGCACCCTGTTGGCTCTCTCCCCTTTCTTCTAATTTCATTCTTCTTTCGTTATTTTTTCTTCTTTTGTTTTGTTCTTCCCTTAATATTCAAGCTTCTGCGGCCCGGTCTATGGATGTATGTCTTCGGGGGTGTTCTAGACTCCTTTGATTTCGGGTTTATTTCGTCCCTGAGGATGTGAATTCGCGGTGGCTCGGCGCCACTGGCAACCAGTTTCTTAGGACGTCTCGAGTCCGCCGTTTGTATTGTTCGCTGTCGAGCCTCCAGAGCCGAAGGTTCAGTGGTGCGTTTATTCAAGGGAGCCTCGACTTCCTGTAACTTTAATTCATCTGTCCAGACGCAGGGTTGATGTCACATGAAAAGTATTCTTTGGGGTTTGGCCATCTAGGCCCTCTTCTTGTACTTCTTCACTACTGAGCCGTTAGGATCGACCTTGTAGTAGTACGTTTTAGGGACGCTTTGTCTTCCCGCAATTCAAGACGTATTGCGGTATATTTTGGATGTCAAATTTTACATGCCCACAATATATTACGTGTTTTTCTGGCTATGGTGGATCCCGACAGAGGTGTCGTGGGCATTCCGGTGGTGATTTCGAGTTGTGGCTCCCGTTAGTGAAGATGGAGCTTCCCCGATAGAGGTGTCACATGTTTTCCCCGATAGCGTAGTTGTTGTTTACCATTGGTTCAGCAGTTCTGATGGGGTGATTGAGGTTTCCCCGTACTTGTAAAAGTAGCATAGAGTCTGGTTTCCTCCGCTACTGTTGGTACTAGTATTGTTGTTACTACTGTTGCTCCTATTGTTATTGCTGCTGTTGATCACCGATGTTTCATGGTGGGGATCTGCGGGATCCCTATTAAGCCAATGAGATGAGACTCACCCATTCCTTTCAAGTGTAGCGGCTCCTCCTCGAGATTGGAGGATCGACACAGGGGTTCGTAGTTGCCAGCTTGCCAGAGCCGGGGGCATGCCCGACGATTGAGTACACTTTCTTTCCTGTAGAATGTACTTTGTGGACTGGACTCTGTAGTTAATTTATTAATTAAAAATATAAATATATCTCTTATTATTTAAACAGTTAATTATGTAGTTATTTCTTGCATTATTTTGAATTCATAATGTACCTCTACAACACCAAAATAACCCGTTCGAGCCTCTTAGCTTGTGGGTGGTGGGCCAGGATTTGAATGGTATCCGGGTCTTCCCGATATCCAGATCTTGGGTCGTTACACCTGATCCATAAAGGCCTCTACCTGTCTTAGGGATTGAAGCGAAGGAAGGGAGAAAGCCTCAAATCATACCAGGGTTGGTTCCACATTGGGGTTCTCTAGATTCATCATGTAGACATCTCAACGATAGTAACTCCAATACTCGACAGAACCACCGACCTCGGCCTCTGTGGTTCCTTGGCCAAGAAGCCTCCCACCTCCTTCCCTGAGCTAATGGACAAAGCTCAGAGATACAACAACAAAGAAGACATCCTCTCCACCCATGTAGGAGAAAACCTACTCCAGTAGGGGTGGTGGAGGCCCACCGATGGACATGATGACAAGTGTTCCCTATGGAATCACTAGAGAAATGATCGACGACATCTACGAGAGGACTTCCTTCACCTTACCATTTCCCACAGCCAGATCTTGATGGAGATTCATGACAAACTCTACCTTACGATGTCCACTCGGATGCCCGACAATCCCAACCATCGGGACAAGATCAAGTACTGTGAGTTCCATCAATACCATGATCACACCATCTACAAGTGCACTGCCCTTTGTCGAAAGATCTAGAGACTAACTTGACAAGGATCGAAGGAAGCACACACACTCACTCACTCACTCATAGAGCATCCATGGAGCCAGCGATGGCTATCGTCGCCCTTGGTCAAGCTACTGCTACCTCCATGGCAGCGTCGATGATCTATTTACCTGGCCAGGGTGAGGAGCTTGGAGGTGGCGTCTACAGCCTGGAAGGGGAGGTGTAGCCAGGCCATCGCCATGGCCACCTTCATCCACCGTGCTTGCCACCACACCCTTGTATGCTTCTTCCCCTTCTTCTCTAGGTGGCATGCACATCGGGTAGCGGAGGCCGAATCTAATGGGAGCACAATCAATGCGGCCCCTCATGGGCACCTGCTATCGTGGCCAATGCCCATGGGTAGATGAGGCAGTGGGGAAGCAGTGGTGTTGTGACAATATTTGGGGTTGGTACAGTTGGCGGTAGTGCTTCTGCAGAAGGTATAGAGACGGTGGCGATGGTCGTTGGCATGAGGCCTAGTGGTGGTGACATTGTACAAGCTAGCAGTGGGCGGCACGCACAAAAATGCCTTTAGGCGGCTGTGAACATAAAAGCGTTGCAGCGGCGGTCATGTGACAAGAGTAGCAACGGCTGATGCAGTAGGAGGCGGCTCCTATGCAGGGCTCATCGGTAGGAGGTAGCTCTTGGGCAGGGCTATGGGCGTCGTGGGCAGGCCTAGTCGGAAGGCTACAAACAGCGGGCTGCAGAGAAGCGACTGGAACCAGTGGCAACAGCAAGGAGGTTGCTCTGGCTGGTGGCACAGGACACCGGCAGTAGCTGTGCGACAGTAACTATGGCGGCCAGTATAGCAGGAGTTGGCCGCAGGGTGACTATGCAGAGGGGCGACTGACTAGGCACTGGGCGTGCGCAGTGGAGTTGCTAGGATCATAGTGACCCTCTCTCTCTCTCTCTCTCTCTCTCTCACACTCACACACACACACGCGTACACACACAACACAAGGGCATTTTTGGCATTTCACATGCCCCAATATTTCGTGACATATTACTTCAAATATTTGTCTCACATTGAAGGCTTGGAACTATAGGGATATAATTGTAACAATACATGTTATATGAAGGGTATATGTGTCAATACGACAAAGATAGAGGTTTATAAGTAAATACAAAATTTTATAGGGGTATTATTGAAAAACCCAAAATTATAAGTATTTATCTGGAATGAGTAAGATTTTAGGGACTAATATGTAAAAAAATCCCTCTAATTTTAAAGGGAAAGTTCAATCTAATTTGATGTATATATATAGGTACGGGTGATTGGGTGGGCAATAAAAAGTAAAATTGCCACCGTTGGAAATGTATGCAAAATATTCCAAATTTAAAGTGGGCAAAGACGTCCTACATATGTTTCCATTAGCAACCTGCTCTTTCAAAGCTGACTACGGCGTGAGAGGTTTCGCAATTCAGGAGGGGTAGGTAACGATCGTTTTCCCTGGATCTATTAATAGATCCTTAATTATATATGTTCCGTTTCCACCTTGCCCACGCATTAATTTCTAGCAAGATTTCTTTCACTTCAGGCTTTCTGCATCCTTCGTTGTACTCCCCGCATCCATGTCTTGTGCATGCTCAGCATTAATCAGTCTCTCAGGAACACAAACCGCGGCAACAGTGCGTGAACCATGCACGCTGAAGATTAGTCTCTCTAAATTCAATCCCTTACAACGAGGAATCAAGAGAATCAAAAACCCCTCGAGAATTGAACACGTTTTTGAACACTTTTTTATTCCCTGCGAGCAACGTCTTGTCCGCGAACTTCTGACCACCACAAAAAATAAGTGATTTTCAAAGAGCCATCCAACATGAGAGCATTCAGAAATCACACTCATGTACTTGCAAGAACAAAATCTCCTTCGAGAACACTGAAGGCATGCCATGTTGAGACCATCCTAATCAACCACGTTTCGAGAGGGATCCTTGATTTATATTAGGGATGTCAAAAATATCTGTAAATCTGATTACTCGTATCACCCGATCCGTGATGGGTCGGATAATACTTAAATAAACGAATATAGATTTAGTCTCGGATATGTTAAAAATATCCATTTTATATTTGAATAGGGTATGAAGTTAATACATCCGAATCTATACCCAATCCGAACCCATTCTTGATAACTTATTGTGCATGTTAGGCCTATACTTTTGGCATAAACTCAACCCTTTGCCCTCCTTATTGTGTTTGTGAGTTTGACCTTCTTTCTAAAATTTTAAGGACGTTTTTATAAAATATAAAAATTACTTTGGTAATAAAATTATTGATCGGACTTCTCTTTTTCCATTTATCATAAATCTCACGTTCCCTTAGATGTGGACATGGACTCGTGCTTTACAGAGGAATACGGATATCCGCAAATATATCTATATCCATAACGGATATACATGTATCCATACCTGCAAAAATAATAAGATACTATCCGGATATAGTATTTATAAAATGTTCAGGGATAAGATATGGTATTGATCTACCTGAGCTGAATCTTATCTATTTACATCCTTAATTTTGACCCAAGACTTGCTTGTTTCATCATAAGATATCGTAAAACTCTGTAATCGTTTGGTTTTACAGTGTTTTTCGATTGCATGTTAATTAAAACATTATAAACGGGGATTGTCCAACTCCACGTGAGATTAATATTTTTCTTGTTTTGATTTACGATCTATAACCGTCGAAAATCAAAATCGGAGAAGAAATTAGTTAAAAGTATAACAAATTAACAGAAGACTTTGTTTTATTTTACGATTATTCAAACAAAACACTCTTAATTTTAAAGCCAAAGAGACAGATCGAGCCAAACAACACCTTATGAAAAGGATTTGAGGGTAAGCGTTATCAGAAGGTGTAGCTCACCACATGACCTTGTAGTGTTACTTGTCAAGGGAGTAGGATCGTGGGTTGTCGTTGCGATGGACCCTTGAATGTGAACTCTTCTTCGGGAGGAGTCAGTGGGCGGCTGAGTACACACAGATATGTACAGATCCACAACCCTTGTGGGCCGGGGCCAACTGGTGCTGGTGGCCACATTAATGGTGACACGCCCGTATGAGATCAATTGGGCCTCATCAGTGACGTGGCATCTTCGGGCAGACAACGAAACCCAGATCCATTGGTACTGGCCACGGGGAAACGAAGCAGTGGATCGATGCAACCGTATAGGATTCCGTGATAGACGACAGCATCACCCAGCTAACTCACAGAGAGAGAGAGAGAGAGAGAGGGTGGCGAGTGGGGGGAGCAATACTGCGAATAGCATGGATGAAAACTACAAGGTTAGGTTGCCCTTGTCACTTTGTGTCCGACACATATCTGTCAATATGTCTACGGGAAGAGAAAAAGAAGGTACAGCTATAACTGTAGATTTGCTACCATGCATGGCCCATGAGATAGAGAAATGAGAGAGGCGTGGGGTACATGGGGACCTGTGATGATAATAACAAGGCCAGCTTGCCCAGAGGCCTCTCCCTCACCACGTCCACTTGAAGAGAGAGAGAGAGAGAGAGAGAGAGAGAGACTTACTTTTGGCAACTATGTTGGTAGACCTACTGTCGGCAATGAGAGAGAGAGAGAGAGAGTTGAAAGCTGAACAATACCGTGCTCTGTGCCTGCACTGGCATGCAATATGGTGAAACAGAAACAATAATTAGTCAGAGCAAACAGCAGCATTGGCATCTTCCTCCTCCTCCAACAGTAGCCGCGCGCTCTGCCTCCGAAGTACCACGGGCAGGGCACGCCTGTCCGATGAGATGAACTCGACTGCTACGAGCAAGAGAAGGATGGCATTCTCCATCTAACCCATCAAATAAAAATCTTCACATGCATGCATGACATCTTCCCAAATACATATTTAAGAAGATAGGTTTACTTAAACGGCTATTGCTTTATGAAAAATTTTGAAATATATATATATATATATATATATATATATATATATATATGTCTATTAAGTTCTGAAATTCTTTTGGAAACTTTTAAAAGATCACTGGAACGACTGCATAAGCTTCGTCAGATAGGAAAAGAGTGAAAGCTTCCATCCCATCTACATTTGTGTTGGTGGGGGTGGAGATCGGGTAATTGGGTCCTCTGTGGATCTTCGTGGGCCCCCAGTTTTCTATGCGTATCGTCCTCACTTTCCGTCTGGCCCATCACTTTTTTGGATTGTGCAGCTCACGGACGGTGGACCCCAAATTACTCAAGTTTGTGGCGTGGGCCCATCAAGCATGTTAAGAGGCGTTGCGCCATTGTGGGGAGTACCGACTGTTGGGGCTGCACGACTGGTGCATCGTGTGTGCGCGCGTGTGGGTGGGTGGGTGGGTGTGCGTGTGTGCGTGTGCGTGTGTGTGTGTGTGTGAGAGAGAGAGAGAGAGAGAATCACCTGTTTAGGTTAGGAGAGAGAGCATTAGCAACCCAAAATTTTCCTTCGATTTTTCACGTCTACCCAAGTTTCATCCATAAAGAATCTATTGATCCTCCATATTCACATTTTTGTTTATATAACCTTTGAAAACAGAATAATCTTATATAAAGGTGGCATAGATTAGCGCATCAATTACTGTTAAGAGAGTAAAGGAATAAGAATTACATGATCCAACAGATCGAGCAGCGAAAAGTACAGATTAATTGAATCTGATTAATCAGATATGCAGGTTAAGATTCCCGCAATGATGACCTACGGTATTGGCTATACATGCAATCACTGCAACAACTATGCGACAGAAGCTGATGTTGAGAAGAAGATATACACATATACATACATACATATATATATATATATATACATACATATATATATGTATATTATCACGTCGACAGGCTTTAAAGACTGACCAAACTTGCTGACAGAGACGCCTAAATGCCGAGAGAAAACGGTGGGGGAGAAGAGGATAAAGCTAATAAGACTGGGAAGGGTATACATGGGACTTGAGATGGCAAACCCCCAGAACCCACCCACTTCCATTCTCTCGTGCCTGCAAATCGGGCCCATCAAATCAGACACCCTATTTTTTCTTTTGTTTTTTCTACGTACTGTTTAGGATATTAAAGAAATGATGGGCCTTGGTGGGCTGCGTGTGAGTGTGATGGGTTAGCCTCCACACTGATGCATCATCATGTGGCAGGGGACTAAAACTGGGCCCTACTCTCATCAGTGGCCTTCAAGTGCATCCACCACTTGGGGCATGGGAAAGGGGCCGTTGGGCCCTGCTTTTTAATGATTCATGACAAAAAAATGGCAAATGTTCTTGGTTGGTTGGATGCTAGGTTTTGGAAAGGCCACTCTTTTGGGGGTTCCCAACACGTACCCCCACCAACAAGTGAAGGTCTAGATGGACCTGATAGAGAAAGGGCACCAATTCAGTAGCTAGCTAGCTGGTACTCTTTTTTTTCTTCTTCTTCTGATGAACTTAAATATTCTAACACAGTGAATAAGAGTAAAAGTTACAAAACCACATGGGGAAGCAGATGATTAACTCTAAAAGACTAATTCTTCCTATACGTATTTGTGTTCCACTGGTATTTCAAAAAGAATCAGGATACAAACCAAACCGTGGGAACCTAGCCAGACGTGGCTTAAAGGATGTCACAACTGCTTCAATGGGAATATGATTTAGCTAGACGTCTCCCACTAGTATGGCGTAGTCGATACCCTCCCCTTTTGCAAGGGAGGTAATCTTGAATTCAATACTCAGATTTTTTTCTCCCCGTTATCTTTTTTAAAAAAAAATAAAATTTACTTATCAAAAAAAAATATGATTGACTTTTATTTGTTAATGATGCCAGAGAACATACACCTGTACGTGGGAGCAATATATATATAACAATTGGAAGTCAGCTTGTCATATATAGTTAATTCACGACATCGTAATTAAGATAGCTAGAAAGTAGAAAATGCTGGAGGTACCGAATGTAGACTATATATGATCGACTGAGTGACCAGAATCATGTTCCCATTGCATGTTAAACATTTAATTAATTAATTAACTTCACAGTTTCGGAGGTCAGATGTGGGAATCGATCGAGACCTCCAAGTCAAAGAGATCGCCCGTACGTGTCCACACCCATGCATATTATAACAACGCGGTCAAACTGGAGGGAACCCTTGGAGTCACCCCCCGCCGTACGTGGATTGTGATTCGTAGGTCGACTGTACTGGGCACGAAGACTGAAGAGCACGGCAGGATTATATAAATATATCAAGATTTGACGTAACGATTATATACGTACGTACTGTATGTATTGGAACGTAAAAGTTATAAATCATTACGTAGTACGTAATTGATACAGTAGTTACATCCGTTTGAAGATTATATATTTTATTTTATGTTCAATGGACTATGATAGTTAAATTGGTCGGGGTGTTCTCTTATAATGATTCATCTTGAATTCGAAATTCATTAGTAATATTTTTTTTAATTTTTATTTCTTTTTAAGAAAAGAGTCAAAAATATATGTCATTTGTGAGATTCTCACAATTATCGTATCGTATCAATAAAATATCGATATAATTAGTACGATCGAACTATCAAACCTTAATATATATACATAGCTACACGAGTGAAATATATTAAGAAAAAAGAACGAGAAGGAACACAAGGGCCGGGCGGCTAAGCAACCGATCATCGAGCCCACTCATCGGCCACAACATCAAGATTTTGGTGTCTGGCCGTCCTTCCTGATTGAGTTAATTTCCTAGGCTGAGAGAAGGAATTAATCAATCATCTTTTTATATTATCCTTCCTTCCTTCTTTAAATAGTGCATGGTTGGGGGAGGTCGATCGGGGAGTTCTGGGAAGAAGACATGCAGGAGACAAGTTGACTTGTCATTCGTTCGAAAGAAAATGCACGTTGAAAAAGTGAAATTAATTAATACGTGATATACATACGAAACAGTTGTCTCGGATCAGAAAGTGGATTACATGATGTATGGACATGCTTGTGTTGAGCTGTCGTTGACACGATACAACTGGCCAATAATAAGAGGGCATTGCAATTTCAATGACTTATTTGGTGCTCTGACGTATGAGAGTTTCCACACCTTCCGCCCCCCCTCCCACACAATATATATATATATATATCGATACGTCCGAGCAAGACCACCAACATCTAGAAGAATTTTAAAAAAATTCAACTCTAAGATTTGGAAGCCAAATGCTAATTAATACGAACGTACGGACTAGCTTCCCAAGTCCCACAAATTGACTAACGTATCCAGATGTTCAGCATGTTTTTCTCACAAAATTGATGGGCGCAGGAAGTGATCCACGTTCATCAAATGTTTCAACATGGTTCGTCACCGATTCTGCTTTAGGCAAATTCTGAAGTCTCCTCTCGTTCTTTCGCGAAGATGAAAAAAAAATGTTTTTAGTTGGGACTCTTGACTTTATTTATATATTCATTTGAACAAATTATGGAAGCTGAGTTATTTAAACTTGTGAGTTCTTTAGACATTATTCTTAAAGAGGGTAAAATCAATATGGTCCACGCGCAGTCTGTTGACGCCAGGCTCATGTTGACTCAAAGTCTGCGACGTACATGACGGGCCCCCGATAGTTGCGGCCCTTGTCAGGCGGCCCAATAGGGCCGGCCATCGGATTCCCCAGTTCACGAGGGGCATCAACTCAGACATATCAGATGTCGGATGACCCTCCGACGACCGAACGTTACTCCCGCTATCATCGGCCTTAACTCCAGTAAAGACGAGCACGTCCCACGGGTGCCGTAAGACTCGCATAAAGGCCGTCTGACTCCGGAGGAATAGATACTCAATGGGAAACTCGATCCCCACGATTGCAGGGAGACGTTACTCCATGACTCACACCCTTCCCTGTTAAGGGATAAGCCTCCACTGCTAGGACAACCTCTATAAATAGACATTCGATAAGGGACAGAGGGATGGTGGTGGGGACACCGGGTCCACTACCGGGCCCACTACTCGGAGCCGACGCCGCACCGTCCCGACTGCACCGAGCTTATGGCTCGGAGACTCGATTGAAGACCCGGCATACTGAGTAGATATACTTGTGTGTATTTATATCTTTGAGTATTGAGTATTTGTACGTGTGTAAAATACATGTTTTACTACATGTATTCACTTTTGTTTTATTAGGCAAAGCTGGTCAAAGTTATTTATATTTTAATTTTGTTAAACCCACAAAGTCATTAGTTGGTTGGTGGGTTTGTCTTGTTAGGCTAGGGTATAAACATAATTAGTGGAAGTTAGAGGGTCTTGTTGTTATAACTTTCTTTCCTATATAAGGAGGCTAAGGTGTGTTACGTATGATATGAATGAATGAAAGAATGAATGAATTGATGTTTTGTGTAAGAACTTTCCCCTCTTGCCTTTCCCTTCTCTCTCTTCTCTTTTGTGAGGATTGAGCGTCGCCCGGTGTGAGACCGTCCGGCGTGAGGCCGAGCTGTGTGAGATAGCAGTTATCCGTTTCCGTCCTGTTCGTGATATCGGAGTGCCGTCGATCCATTTTCACGTCGCCGCCGCGTCAGATTTGGTATCAGAGCCCAACAACGGCGTCTCCGACGACCAGACGCCGTCTCTCTTTCTCTCTCTAGGTTGTTAGAATTGAAATAAAAAAAAGAAAAGAGTTATTGAGTTCTGTTGGGTAAAAGGAAGAAAGAGAAGAAAAAAATATATATACACAGCAAATCACGGCCGAGAGAGGAAAATAGAAAAAAAAATATTCAGAGAAAAATAAGTTTTAAGCACCGAAACCCCCCTCTGTGTTTCTCTCTTAATCTCTCTCCCCCTGTTAATCTCTTTCTCTCCCTCTTCCTGTTACTCTCTATCTCTCTCTCTCCAGCGAACCACTATCTCCCGTGAATCTCTCTCTCTCTCTTTCCATCTCTCTCCCGCCCATCGCACTGAGAAAAAAAGAAAAACATTAGAAAAAAAAAGGGTGTTCGCAGGGGCCGGGCATCGTCGCCCGTGCCCTCCTTCAAAAAAAATTTGGGCCGCAACGGCCTTTTCCCCACAGCGCGCCGCCGCCAGCAGCCGGGCGCTACGACCGCCCATGGCCGCGCACCCCCCCCCCTCCGCGCCTGTCGTCGGGCGCCACAGCGCCCGCCCTCGCCGCTGGGCCCCGGGCCCGGCCTTCGCGCCAGGCCCCGCTCGAGCCTGCCTCCCTGCGCCCAGGCCCGCGCCCCTGCGCGCTCGGCCGTCTGGCCCCCCGCTCAGCCGCCCAGTCCTGCGCCCAGGCGCGCCCGCTCCGGCCCCCGCCTGCGCCCGAGGCTGCTGCCACCGCGCCCGTGCGCCGCCCCGTGCCCCGCGCCTCCGCGCCCCCGTGCGCCCGCCCTGCCAGGCGCTTGGGCCTGCCACCGCCGCACCCGGCCTGCGCCTGGCCTGCGCCCGGCCCGCGCCTGGCCGCTCCCTGCCGCCTTCGCCCCCAAGCCCGCAGGCGCCCCGCGATTGGCCCAGACGCGCACGTGCCCGGCCCGCCACGGCCACTGCTGCGTCGAGCCCACGCCCTGGCCATTTGGCCGCCCCACCGTTTGGTCAAACCGGCTGCACGTGTTGAAATTCCCCCCCCCCCCCCCACAATGCACAGAAGAGTTTGAAAGAAAGAGAAAGTTCGAAAAGAAAAAAAAGTGAAGAGGTCAACAAAAGTAGGTGAAGTTTGAAAGGAGAAAGAAAAGTAAAAAAAAGGAGATTGAAAAAAAAATGTTAAATATATATAATATATATATTGTTATATATATCTATATATATATATATATCTATATATATTATTTGATTAAAAAAAGAGTTGAATATATATATTTATATATATCTTTTAACTTATTGAGGTAGCACCCGAAGTTCACAATTACGACTCGATCAACGGTTGAGTCGTCCGATCGCTGACACATAGTCCGTAATTCACGGAGTGTGAGTGCCCCTAAGTCTCCCTGTGCGGAGAACGTTTGGACTGATTTGTTCCCCTGCGCGGGAAATTTTAAGCGATTTTGTAATAATTAAATCCTCCATGCGTGGAGTGAATTTTTGTAACTGGGGAAGCTTCTTCAACGCCGTGCGGCCACGCACGTCCCCGCTCGCCTTCGTCTCCGGTCGGAGTTAGACTTTTCAATCTAGCTAGGTACGTGCTCCAAATCACTTGCTTATTTAGTATCCTTATCATTTGCCGCGCGATGAGGTGAGCGAGAGCCCGATCCATGCAGCCAGTCTCCTGAGTGCATCGTTGTGGACGGTAAGAGAGAGCTTGTATGTACCCATCCTTTAAGGCCCTAGGCTGTCATATTAGGGCACCCTAATTGTCAGGAGGTAGTCCCACAACTACTTCACCTTCGGGCAAGCAACTCTCCCTGACCGGTCCCTTCAAATTGGCCCTTTGCCAATTAGCCAAATTCGAGTCTATAGCTTGCTAATTTTCGGTTCTAGAATTGCATCATTTAGGTTCGAGGTCGTGTATGTCACGTTGGTCCAGGAATTCATCCGGCCGTCTAGAGCGCCCTTCAACTCTACAATGCCACATGGATCAGAAGAGCGTGAGTGCTATGTTGGCTCAGCTCGAGCATAATCTTCTAACCCATTTTGAAGAATCCATAGGCCAACTTCGAGCCGAGCTAGATGAGAGGATCCGAGCCTTAGAGGATCGACTGAAGGGAGAGGAAGGAAGAGTGAATGGCCATGGCGATCCCGTAGCCAATCCTAGGGAGGACAGAGAGCAAGCCCTCCCGAATCAGGCTCCCCAAGGTAGAGAGCAAGAGGCCCGTACGCCTCGAGAGAGGGACCACGATGATGAGGATATTATCTTACGGAACGTCAAGATTGACGCTCCGAGTTTTGATGGGTCCCTCAACCCCGCTACATATCTTGATTGAGAGACCGGGATGGACCAATATTTTGATTGGCATCGCCGCATGACCCCTGCTACAAGGGTGAGGTTTGCCAAAATGAAACTCCTGGGTCAAGCCAAGACCTACTGGTGCAACATCGAGAATCTCCTAGCAAGGAGACGAGAGGAGCCTATAGGCACGTGGGAAGAAATGAAGGAGAAATTGAGGGAGAAGTATCTGCCACCTTCCTACCATCAGCGTCTTTTAGACCAATGGCAGAAACTCACCCAAGATGGAAAGTCCGTGGACGAGTACATCGCCAAATTTGATGACTTCTTCCTTCGGAGTCGAGTCATGGAGGATGCCTCCGTCACCCTCTCACGGTTTAGGGCTGGCCTACACGAGAGTATTCAGCGGGAATTATTCTTGCGGGAGGTTAACACCCTCGAGCACGCCTATCAGGTTGCTCGGGACGTCGAGCGATTTCAAAAGGTGGTCCCACCTAGGGTCCCCACCTACCGCCAACCCGAGTCTCGAAACCCCATGGTCCGCTACTCTGAGAGGCCTGGCCCCTCCACCTCCTACGTCCCTACTGCGACCCCACTTAGGGCCGTTGCCCCTACTGCTCCTTTCCCAAGGAACCCTTTACCTCCACCCGTTGCTGTGCCTAGACTGGAGTATACTCCACCAGTTGAGAGGAGAGATGACAAGGGAAAAGGGGTCATCCCTAGCACCTTCCAACCAGCCCCTATGTAATATCCCGGACCTTTCGGATCTTTTCTTCGTGGGTCCCGGATCTGATTTTCGGAGCGTCCGGCTCCGTTGTGTCCGAAATTTCGTTTCGGACATCTTTCATGTTCGGATCGGCGTGATCCGGAGTTGTTTCGGAGGCCCGGAGGCGTTCCGCGACTTTTCCGCGTGTGTTTTCTGATTCCCGGTGTGTGTTTCGGCTTTTCCTTCGGAAGCTCGCTGCGGGCAAACCGGGCGGTTCCCCCAGGCACGAGTGGTACCGTTGCGATCGGTGCGTTCCGAGGATTCCAGAAATGTATTTTTCTATTTTTCGGTATTTTTCTGAAAATTCGGATTTTCTATAAAGCCCTAATTCCTTTTCTTTTTATTTTCTCCTTTCTCTTTCTTCTTCTTCCTCTTCCTCCGTTTCTTCCCACCGTGACACCCTCCTCTCTCCCTCTCTCCCATTCGGGCGCGGCGAACCCCTCTCCGGCTACGGACGGCGGCGGGGCGACGGCGCGGACGCGTGGGTGACGGCGAGGCGATCTCGTGGGCGTGCGGCGTGCGTGGGAAGCGTGGGGAGTTTGTGAAGTTTGAAGCGTTCTTCGTGATTCGTGATTGATTCGGCGGAGCATTTGCTCCATTGAGGTAGGGTGACGTTCCTTAGCCTCATGCCGATCTTTTCCGCGATTTATAGGCCGCGGGGAGGCCGAGAGGGGATCGTTTGAGCGTTTTTGGGTTTTTCCATGATTTGGGGAGAGCTCGCCCGATCTATGGATTTGATGCATGATTTCGTGTTTTGATGGCCTAGAATCATGCTAGGGGTCCCCAGGGGTCTTCCCCTTTGTTTTCCCCCTCTCCTATGGAGGCATGGGGGCGTGGTTAGAATGTTTGGGCGTTCTTACCGTTTTCGGCCACGGACTGAGAACGCGCTATACTCCAGTAGCGCGTTCTTGGAGGTCGCGCTGCCCCGACCGAGTGCGTTCATCAGAGAAGATGAATAGTAGGGCGGTTCGTGTCGCGCTATGGGGTCCTAGCGCGATTATCCTTGTCGCGCTAGGAGGACCTAGCGCGATGGTCCTTGTCGCGCTAGGGTTCCCTAGCGCGATCTTCCCTGTCGCGCTAGGGAGACCTAGCGCGATCTTCCCTGTTGCGCTAGGGTTCCCTAGCGCGTTCCTCCGTGTCGCGCTAGGTATCCCTAGCGCGATTTGGCTGTTGTTGGGTGTTCCCCTTGGGCCGTGTGTGCGTCCCGGGCACCCCGTGGAGTTCCGTGACCGTGTCTTTGGTGTCCGGAGGTTCCGTTTGCCTTGGTTATGAGTTTGGCTGTGGGCAGTGAGTCCTTTTTTCTCCGACCGTGGCCCCGTTGACGGAGCTAGTGCGTGGGGTGATTCCCACATGTTGTCGGACTCGGACGTCGTTTTCCGTTGACTCGAGAGTCTACTCCTTCAGTGACCCTCCACTAGTCGTAGCCCACCAGTACGAGGTGCTGGTCTCACCTGGGAGTGGTGTACGGGCACCCACCTTTCGAGACGGTTTGTGGACCGGTTCCCGTAGGCTCCTCGTCTTAGCCAGAGTCCGGCTGCGGGGGAAAACCGGTCAGAGGACCAGACCTAGTGACGCAAGGTCTGTGTGTGCATACGTGGTTGGGGGCGGTTGGACCCACGTCGACGGGCGTGACCCCAGCTAGTTACTTGTTTGTGGTTATTTGTACGGTGTTCGCGCCTCGGGTAGGACCTACCACGTCAGGCGGTTCACCTGCGGTGCGGTGTAAGACGTCAGGAGACGCTACCGGCTGTGCTTCTAGTGGGTGGTACTCCTGTCGAGTACGGAGTGACAGACTGTCAGTCTCTGTGTCTTTGACCTTCGGGTTTTTGGTCGTGTTGACCGGTGAGTTCGGTTGTTTCACCTTGGCGCGTGTGTCGGTTCTTGCGCCGTGAGATTAGTGCTAGTGGCTTTACCGAGGTTGGGTCTTGTTGTGCGGTACCCGCGATCGGATGGTCGGGGTTGCACCTTGGACAGCGTGTCCAGGTCGGCTGTGTCTGGGGGACAGGCCTCTACGGCATGGTTGCCGTGTGTTCTTACTTCGGTAGGTGGTACTAGTGTGGTTCGGTAGCTTCGACTGTGTGATCGAGGTCTGCCTTCTGACAGTAGGAGTAGCTGTAGTGCCGAGTTTTGACCGGCCACCGGGTTGCTGTTCTTGCTATAGTTGTAGCGTCCTTTCCGCTACCGCCGTTGTTTCCGGTTGGGGTTCCACGGGATCCCTGGTGAGTCTCTGTTTTGGAGACTCATTCCCTGCTTTTCAGGTGTGACGGTTCTTCCTCGTGGTTCGAGGGTGCGGAGCGGAGGTTCTCAGTTACCAGCTTGCCGGGCCGAGTGTTCACTTGGCATGTGGTACGTTTTACTGCTTTAGACTGTACTTTCTGTTGGACTGGACTCTGTTGTTGCTGTCGTTGTTCTTTCTTTCAGCTTGTTGTTGTTGGTTGTCCTGCTTTATTTCCTATTTCTTTGTGCCTCCACACTCCTTTTAGGCCTTCCGAGCCCTCCCGGCTCGTGGGCGGCTGTGCGAGTCTCGGGTTATCGGGCCTTCCCGGTAATCGGATTCTCGGGTCGTTACAGCTGGTATCAGAATGTGGATGTTGGTGCAGCAATGTGTGGATGTTGTCGGGCCTCCTGATTGGTTTGAGGTGGGTGAGCGCGTTTTGACGGGACCGGAGTTGGTGCAGCAATGTGTGGATGTTGTGCACTTGGTTCATCAGAACATGTTGGCGGCCCAGAGTCGGCAGAAGAGCTATGCTGACCGTAGGAGGCAACCCCTCGAGTTCGCCGTGGGCGATCATGTGTTCTTGAGAGTTTCTCCGATGAAGGGGGTGATGCGTTTTGGACGGCGTGGGAAGCTGAGTCCCCGCTACATTGGTCCTTTCGCGATTGTGGAACGCATCGGTGAGGTTGCTTACCGGTTGCAGTTACCTCCTGAGTTGGCGTCGGTGCATGACGTGTTCCACGTCTCGATGTTGCGGAAGTATATGCCCGATGACTCTCATGTGCTCGAGTTTTCTGTTTAGCCTGAGGTGACTCCAGATCTTTCTCTCCCAGAGTTTCCGATCCGTGTGGAGGATAGGCGAGAGCAGCGCCTGCGGAAAAAGGTCATTCCCTTGGTAAAGGTCGTGTGGCAACGACACTCTGGTGGTGAGGCTTTGTGGGAACGTGAGGAAGAGATACGTCAGCAGTTCCCGTATCTGTTTGAGTGAGTCTTCCTCTTCTTTCCCCTTGGGTTGTTCTCAATTTCGAGGACGAAATTCCTTAAGGGGGGAGGGCTGTAATATCCCGGACCTTTCGGATCTTTTTCTTCGTGGGTCCCGGATCTGGTTTTCGGAGCGTCCGGCTCCGTTGTGTCCGAAATTTCGTTTCGGACATCTTTCGTGTTCGGATCGGCGTGATCCGGAGTTGTTTCGGAGGCCCGGAGGCGTTCCGCGGCTTTTCCGCGTGTGTTTTCCGATTCCCCGGTGTGTGTTTCGGCTTTTCCTTCGGAAGCTCGCTGCGGGCGAACCGGGCGGTTCCCCCAGGCACGAGTGGTACCGTTGCGATCGGTGCGTTCCGAGGATTCCAGAAATGTATTTTTCTATTTTTCGGTATTTTTTCGAAAATTCGGATTTTCTATAAAGCCTAATTCCTTTTCTTTTCTTTTTCCCTTTTCTCTTTCTTCTTCCTCTTCCTCGTCTCTCGCGACCGTGAGCCCCTCCTCTCTCCCTCTCTCCCATTCGGACGCGGCGAGCCCCTCTCCGGCTACGGACGGCGGCGGGGCGACGGCGCGGCGCGTGGGTGACGGCGAGGACGATCTCGTGGGCGTGCGGCGTGCGTGGGAGCGTGGGGAGTTCGTGAAGCTTTGAGCGTTCTTCGTGATTCGTGATTGATTCGGCGGAGCATTTGCTCCATTGAGGTAGGGTGACGTTCCTTAGCCTCATGCCGATCTTTTCCGCGATTTATAGGCCGCGGGGAGGCCGAGAGGGGATCGTTTGAGCGTTTTTGGGTTTTTCCATGATTTGGGGAGAGCTCGCCCGATCTATGGATTCATGCATGATTTCGTATTTTGATGGCCTAGAATCATGCTAGGGGTCCCCAGGGGTCTTCCCCTTTGTTTTCCCCCTCTCTTATGGAGGCATGGGGGCGTGGTTAGAATTTTTGGGCGTTCTTACCATTTTCGGCCGCGGACTGAGAACGCGCTATACTCCAGTAGCGCGTTCTTGGAGGTCGCGCTGCCCCGACCGAGCGCGTTCATCGGAGAAGATGAACAGGAGGCGGTTCCTGTCGCGCTATGGGGTCATAGCGCGATCATCCTTGTCGCGCTAGGAGGACCTAGCGCGATGGTCCTTGTCGCGCTAGGGTTCCCTAGCGCGATGGCCCCTGTCGCGCTAGGGAGACCTAGCGCGATCTTCCCTGTCGCGCTAGGGTTCCCTAGCGCGTTCCTCCGTGTCGCGCTAGGTATCCCTAGCGCGATCTGGCTGTTGTTGGGTGTTCCCCTTGGGCCGTGTATGCATCCCGGGCACCCCGTGGAGTTCCGTGACCGTGTCTTTGGTGTCCGGAGGTTCCGTTTGCCTTGGTTATGAGTTTGGCTGTGGGTGGTGAGTCCGTTTTTCTCCGACCGTGGCCCTGTTGACGGAGCTAGTGCGTGGGGTGATTCCCACATGTTGTCGGACTCGGACGTCGTTTTCCGTTGACTCGAGAGTCTACTCCTTCAGTGACCCTCCACTAGTCGTAGCCCACCAGTACGAGGTGCTGGTCTCACCTGGGAGTGGTGTACGGGCACCCACCTTTCGAGATGGTTTGTGGACCGGTTCCCGTAGGCTCCTCGTCTTAGCCAGAGTCCGGCTGCGGGGGAAAACCGGTCAGAGGACCAGACCTAGTGACGCAAGGTCTGTGTGTGCACACGTGGTTGGGGGCGGTTGGACCCACGTCGACGGGCGTGACCCCAGCTAGTTACTTGTTTGTGGTTATTTGTACGGTGTTCGCGCCTCGGGTAGGACCTACCACGTCAGGCGGTTCACCTGCGGTGCGGTGTAAGACGTCAGGGGACGCTACCGGCTGTGCTTCTAGTGGGTGGTACTCCTGTCGAGTACGGAGTGACAGACTGTCAGTCTCTGTGTCTTTGACCTTCGGGTTTTTGGTCGTGTTGACCGGTGAGTTCGGTTGTTTCACCTTGGCGCGTGTGTCGGTTCTTGCGCCGTGAGATTAGTGCTAGTGGCTTTACCGAGGTTGGGTCTTGTTGTGCGGTACCTGCGATCGGATGGTCGGGGTTGCACCTTGGACAGCGTGTCCTGGTCGGCTGTGTCTGGGGGACAGGCCTCTACGGCATGGTTGCCGTGTGTTCTTACTTCGGTAGGTGGTACTAGCGTGGTTCGGTAGCTTCGACTGTGTGATCGAGGTCTACCTTCTGGCAGTAGGAGTAGCTGTAGTGCCGAGTTTTGACCGGCCACCGGGTTGCTGTTCCTGCTGTAGTTGTAGCGTCCTTTCCGCTACCGCCGTTGTTTCCGGTTGGGGTTCCGCGGGATCCCTGCTGAGTCTCTGTTTTGGAGACTCATTCCCTGCTTTTCAGGTGTGGCGGTTCTTCCTCGTGGTTCGAGGGTCCGGAGCGGAGGTTCTCAGTTGCCAGCTTGCCGGGCCGAGTGTTCACTTGGCATGTGGTACGTTTTACTGCTTTAGACTGTACTTTCTGTTGGACTGGACTCTGTTGTTACTGTCGTTGTTCTTTCTTTCAGCTTGTTGTTGTTGGTTGTCCTGCTTTATTTCCTATTTCTTTGTGCCTCCACACTCCTTTTAGCCCTTCCGAGCCCTCCCGGCTCGTGGGCGGCGGTGCGAGTCTCGGGTTATCGGGCCTTCCCGGTAATCGGATTCTCGGGTCGTTACACCCTATCTCGGGAGTTCGATGCTTCAGGTGTCATAACCTAGGGCATATTGCCACCAATTGCCCCACCCGAGCCTTGGTCATCACCGACCCCCAGTCCATGGAGCTTCCACCTCAGGAAGGAGAAACCCTTGAGAGATATGAGCCTGACCCTGATCTCATTGCCCAATTTGAGGAATTAGATACAAGATATGATGGAACGCATGTCGAGTACATGCAAGTGGGGGGAAATTGCCAAAAGTTCAAACCAGGGAAGACTAGGTGTAGTTCGCTGCATCCTCGCACACCCACAGGAGGACGACTGGCGTCGAACCTCCATCTTCCAAACCTACATCATGGTCAAAACTCAACCCTGCAAGGTGATCTTTGACAACGGGAGCTGTATCAATGCAGTCTCTTCAGACTTTATATCCTGTCTAGGTCTACCTACCCATCCTCATCCAAGGCCATACAACGTGGCTTGGGTTGACGACACGTCTATCCCAGTCACCACTACATGTGTCATTCCCATCCAGTTCCAGTCCTACCAAGGGCAAATCCTATGCGATGTAGTGCCTATGAAGGTCGGGAGCATCATCCTAGGACGGCCATGGATCTACGATGTAGACCTTACTACATTCGGTCGGTCCAATGAGTGTTCCTTCTCCCACAATGGGAAGAGGATTCAGTTGCTCCCAACACCCCCAAAGGTGGCCACGGGAAAGAGTCCTACCTCCACACCCGCTGCATCCCCCAAAATTCAAGAGAATGCCCCAACCCCACCAAAGGGAAGCTTCCCATTCCCTCCTCTCCTACACCTGTCATATCCATCCCTAAGGCCCCTAAGGTTGACCATGACCCGATTAGGCGCCTTAACTTCATATGTGTTCGTGAGATGAATAGAGAGGTTGCCGAGGGTGCCCCTGTTTGGGCTGTTGTCGTCACAATTACCCCTGAGGAGTCCCAAGTCTCCATCCCACCTGAAGTCCAGGCAATCCTGCAGGACTTCCAAGATATCTTCCTGGAAGACTTGCCTTCAACACTCCCTCCCATACGTGATGTTCAACACGCCATTGATCTTGTCCCTGGGTCCACCCTACCCAACCTTCCCCACTACAGGTTGAACCCCAAGGAGCATGCTGAGCTCCAAAGGATTGTCGAGGACCTTATCCACAAAGGTTTCCTCAGGGTAAGTAAGAGCCCATGTGCGGTCCCTACCTTACTCACACCCAAGAAGGATGGCACCTAGCGATGTGTGTTGACAACCGCGCCATCAATAAGATCACTGTCAAGTATAGGTTTCCCATTCCCCGTCTTGATGACATGCTTGACATGATGAGTGGAGCCACTATCTTTTCCAAGATTGACTTGAAAAGTGGCTACCACCAGGTCCGGATTCGACCAGGGGACGAGTGGAAGACAGCCTTCAAAACCAAAGAAGGTCTGTATGAGTGGCTCGTCATGCCGTTTGGGCTATCCAATGCCCCCAGCACATTCATGCGGCTTATGATGGAAATCCTTCGACCCCTCATTGGTCGCTTTGTTGTCGTCTACTTTGACGACATTCTCATCTATAGCCACAGCCCTCAAGACCACATCCATCATTTGAGAGAAGTCTGCGAGACTTTGAGAAGAGAAACCCTGTTCGCCAATCTCAAGAAATGTGAATTCATGACAGACCGAGTCACTTTCCTTGGATTTGTGGTTTCTAGTCAAGGAGTGTCTGTGGACCCATCAAAGGTCCGAGCTATAGTAGACTGGCTGGAGCCCCAGAATATCCATGACGTTCGTAGTTTCCATGGGCTAGCCACCTTCTACAGACGCTTCATTCAGGGTTTTAGCACCATTATGGCACCCATTACGGATTGCATCTGTAAGGGGAATTTTGAGTGGACCAAAGCCGCCTCCCAGGCTTTTCTTGCCATAAAGGAGCTTATGACCAAAGCCCCTGTCCTCCGCCTACCAGACTTTTCCAAAGTCTTTGAGGTTTCTTGTGATGCATCTGGCGTAGGAATAGGTGGAGTGCTTAGCCAGGAAAGCCACCCTGTGGCTTATTTCAGCGAGAAGCTTTCTGATGCAAAGCTTCGATACTCCACCTATGATAAGGAGTTTTATGCCGTGGTCCAAGCTCTCAAACACTGGAGACACTATCTCTTACCACAAGAGTTCGTCTTATACTCGGACCACGAGGCTTTGAAATTCCTTAGCTCTCAGAAGGGCTTAAACCCAAGGCATGGTCGGTGGGTAGAATTCCTCCAGTCCTTCACCTTTGTCCTAAAACATAAGGCTGGAAAGGACAATAAGGTGGCCGACGCCTTGAGTCGAAGGGTCTCCCTTCTTTCCACTGTTCGGGTAGAGGTCACGGGATTTGACCGCATAAAGGAACTCTATGTAGAGTGTCCGGATTTTGGCCCTGCCTATTCTGCTCTGTCTGCTGGACCCTCGATAGCCTTTTCAGACTATCTACTCCATGATGGTTTTCTATTTCGAGGGCAGCAACTCTGTGTCCCGAGGACTTCTGTTCGGGACTTCCTGATTTGGGAAATACATGCTGGAGGTCTTGCTGGTCACTTTGGCCGCAACAAGACCATCCATTCTGTGGAGGAGCACTTCTATTGGCCTGGCCTGAAGAGAGATGTGGCCAAGATTGTAGCCCAGTGTAGGACATGCACGATGGCGAAACAGGTCAAACAGAACACTGGCCTCTACACTCCTCTCCCCGTTCCTGATCGACCATGGGTTGATGTGAGCATGAATTTTATCCTTAGTTTACCTCGCACTGCTCACAAGCACGATTCCATCTTTGTTGTCGTTGATAGGTTCTCTAAGATGGCCCACTTCATTGCATGTTCCAAAACATCTGATGCATCTAGAGTAGCCCATTTATTCTTTGATGAAGTCGTGCGTTTGCATGGTCTCCCCTAAACCATCGTGTCTGACCGAGATGTCCGGTTCACTAGCTATTTTTGGAAGACACTATGGCACCTAGTTGGCACCAAACTGAAGTTTTTCACTGCCTATCATCCCCAAACTGATGGGCAAACTGAGGTCGTCAATAGGAGTTTAGGGAATCTGTTGAGATGTCTTGTAGGGGAACATTCTGGCACTTGGGATCTTCTTTTGCCTAGAGCCGAATTTGCATACAACAGTTCGGTCAATCGGTCCATAGGTATGAGTCCATTTGAGGTCGTGCATGGATACAAACCTAGGAAACCTGTGGATCTCATTCCCCTTCCCCTCGAGTCTAGGATATCCAAGTCAGCTGAGGAGTTTGCACAGCATGTCAAAAGTCTGCATGAGTCAATTAGCAAGCAAATCAACCTTAGTAATGAGACTTATAAAAAATTGGCTGATTCGCATAGGCGTCACCATGAATTTCAAGAAGGTGACTTGGTTATGGTACGGGTCTGACCCGAACGACTCCCCTCGGGAGCCGTTAAAAAGTTGCAAGCCCGTAGTGATGGACCCTTCCCAATTCTGCGGAAGATTGACTACAATGCTTATGTTGTGGACTTACCTCCCGAATATGGGATTAGCTCGACCTTTAATGTGGCAGACCTAGTGGCCTACAAGGAACCCACATCGATTCCTAGTGACCCTTTCGAGTCTTCTCCTCCCATTGAGAGTGAGCCCACCTCTGTGCGTCCCACAGCCTCGAGAGTACCGCGCGAGCACATTGAGATGATACTGGATGAGCAGGTGACCACTACACGGAGCAGGGTGTACCAGCGCTACCTTGTCCGCTGGCGGGACCGTCCACCTTCTGATGATTCCTGGATCAGCCGGGAAGATCTCCAGCGCCTCGATCCAGATCTGCTGGAGCACTACCACAGCAGTGTCCCCCCTTACTCGACGGAGTCGAGTTCCAGCCGCCCCGGGAGGGTTGGTGGGGACACCGGGTCCACTACCGGGCCCACTACTCGGAGCCGACGCCGCACCACCCCGACTGCACCGAGCTTATGGCTCGGAGACTCGATTGAAGACCCTGCATACTGAGTAGATATACTTGTGTGTATTTATATCTTTGAGTATTGAGTATTTGTACGTGTAAAATACATGTTTTACTACATGTATTCACTTTTATTTTATTAGGCAAAGCTGGTCAAAGTTATTTGTATTTTAATTTTGTTAAACCCACAAAGTCATTAGTGGGTTGGTGGGTTTGTCTTGTTAGGCTATGGTATAAACATAATTAGTGGAAGTTAGAGGGTCTTGTTGTTATAGCTTTCTTTCCTATATAAGGAGGCTAAGTTGTGTTACGTATGATATGAATGAATGAAAGAATGAATGAATTGATGTTTTGTATAAGAGCTTTCCCCTCTTGCCTTTCCCTTCTCTCTCTTCTCTTTTGTGAGGATTGAGCGTCGCCCGGTGTGAGACCGTCCGACGTGAGGCCGAGCTGTGTGAGATAGCAGTTATCCGTTCCCGTCCTGTTCGTGATATCGGAGTGCCGTCGATCCATTTCCACGTCGCCGTCGCGTCAGATGGACACAGTGAGATAGACTCTTACGCACCCTACGATAGACTGATAGTTACAGAGGGCGCCTTCTACATAGGAGAGCCTTGGTCCGCTTTCGAACACCCTTCCAGTCTAGTGAGCACTCTCCGAGCACCCGCTGGGCGTGGCGAGCACTCATTCGGAAGTCCGATCCTCACTCCAGGCTTCAATCGGCTCTCATCTCTCTCTCTCTCTCCCCCATCCTCCCTTGATCCTCACCTAACAAGGTTATGACTTAAATATTGGGGGATTGTCTCTTGAAATAACGCCTATGACTCTTTTTGACGCTGTTCTCTAGTGTTTGTAGACTTCCACGGGTGACTAAATAATCTTCCTCAATAAATAAATATTAAAAATATGATAAAAAATTCGAGAGACTATTTTCTCGTCTCTACAATTTTCTATCTCACACGTGCATAGTTTACCTTTCTTGACCGATTGATCCAACTGATGAAAGACAACCCCCCCCCATTCTTACTCAGTTAACCCACAGAGATCGCTATATATCCACCAGTGAGGAAATCAGGCAGGGGATCGAATAATTGGATTTACTTTGCAACTATATATTGCCCTTGTGCTTTGAAACACACACACACACACACACACACACACACACACACACACACACACACACACACATATATATATATATATATATATCCTCATCATATCAAATGTTGATGTTCCCTGTCGGGTGCTTGTCATCCAACGGTATGTGTTCATATCGTATAAGGGGTTGCAAGTCCATCCATCCTCATCTCTGATCTAATAATTGTGATGTGTTCAATCAACAAAGACATCAGAGAAGCTGACAATTACCATATATAACATCTTCTTTGTTAAGATACATCACCGACTAATAATTAATATACACTGGAGGGTACCCACACTATATATCTTCTTCGAGTGATGGTACATATATACGTTCGGTTCAAGATCTAATAAATTAACCCCACAGCTATCTATATAAAAGATTGATATATTTGTTGGCCATGAATGAATGATGGCCAATAATCTGTCGGACTCGGATATTGAGACAGTGCGGGTACGCCCATCTGAACTCCACAGGACCACAACATGGCCGAGGATCGATATTGATGCACGGAGGCTCTGGTCTTTTTCCCTTACCACCTTTCCTTGGCCTTCGTGTGTTTTTCTTCCCTTCTTTTACATGTATCACCGACAGATATATATATATATATATATATATATATATATCTCGAGTATCTTCCCCATCATACTATTCCCGATCGATATTGATGCACGGTGGCTCTGGTCTTTTTCCCTTGCCACCTTTCCTTCGTGTGTTTTTCTTCCCTTCTTTCACATGTGTCACCGACAGATATATATATATATATATATATATATCGATCGAGTATCTTCCCCATCATACTATTCCTACTTCTTACACAATTAGGTAGGAACTGCCGGTCATAATTAAAAGACTGCTTCTGAGACTGCAAGCTGATGGAGAAGTCCCCACCCCAAACTGCCAGAAGGATGCAGCATTCAAAGTGGGTAAGCAGAAGGTCACCGCGTTTTTGTACGTACGTAGCTGCTCGTGAGGGCCACCCAGAAGATGTCATTTCAGAGATCTATAAGTCATAGAGCATCTAGACATCATTGCTGCAGCCCCACCCACATTCACCCCCCATGGTGTCCCTTCAACCTGTTCCAGGAGAAGGTGGGGTAGCAGTTTTAATTTATCTTCTTTCCCTAAAAGCCTATCCGGTGCGTTTCACTTCAAAGAAGATTTTTCTTTTTTTTAAAAAAAAAAACCGCCATCAACACCGAAATCGACGTGGAGTGTCTCTTTTTTTTATTTTTTTTGAGTGATCTGGGCACTACCAGCAAATTAGAACATTAATGTGATCTAGTAATTATGTGGACGTACGTACAGATGTCCCACTAAAATAATGGGGGCATCAAAACAGCTGAGGTGATCACTACTTTCGACAAAGCCATTCCACAAATTAAGTACTTCCACGACAAAATAAACATTAAGGCATCTTTGACAAATATCCTATGGCAAAAAAAATGTCAAACAAGTTACAACTTCACCAAACAAATTAAGCTTTTGAAGGGAAAAAAATAAGACAATAATAGTTTGGCGGATCATTAATTAGTTTAATTTCCCCCATGCGAGGCACCCCATGGAAAGCCCACCATGATGAGGTCCACCCAATTCCAAGCTTATCTCGTGATGTTCGATCTCTTCTGTACTCTTTATTTTCGGAAACGAGAAAAGAGAGAGGAGGAGGTCATTGTTTGCCCATGGCGCGTGACGGAGAATATGCCGCCGCAGTGGGGAACACGCCAACTTGCTCCCTCATCTCTAGACTTAAATTCAGGGCCACCGCTCCGTACAGCAGGTGTGCCGAAAAGCAAGTAAACTGTGAGGGTGACATGATACGTTGAAACTCTCCTTCATGAAAGCCACCCACAATTCTTCTGAAAAGTTTGTTCGTACTATATATATATATATATATACATATATGTATATCATGGTGGAATTAGCTCGCTGTTCGATTCCTTTTTAATTCTTACTATAGTGGATGACTCACATTTCTCACATCTAATTCTTCGGATGGCAAATGGAGTGGGGTCGGTGCATGTAAACCCCACTTCTATCATCCCATCGATCGCCATCATAAAAGTGGCCCGCCGGTGCCGGCAATACTGCATTAACAGGCTACTTCTAGCTCTTTCTAATTAACGTGTTATGTGGGACACTTGTCCCTCGGCCAATTTCCAACATGCTCACCCACTTGATGTGTAGGGTCAGATAGCTAGATATACGTCAGGATCCAAATATCAGGAAAATCAAGGGTCTTTCCTCGTTAGATATATATTTTTTCTATATCCGGAGTAGAGAACTCGAGACGTCCTCCGCTTTGAAAAGAGATCTGAAGGTCTCCACTCCGTCACTGGTACGAGAGACGGTTCGAGTTATTATTATTAATTATTATGATTATTTAATGCAAAATATTAATTCTTTACGTATCTTAACGTTGAAAATATTGTCCAATATCCTAATTAATGTACAAATGTGATATGGCGTTGGCTGATGCGATATCATAGTGCTTGCCGCTTTTGCTCTTATTTTAACTTCACATGATGCAATTTACAAATTATTTTGTTTATAAATTAACGTAGCATATATAAATATTTAAGCATTAGAGCAGCTGACTACTGAATTTGAGGAGATGGAAGAAGCTGATTAAACAAAAACGGAGGGGAAAAGAACAAAAGGAAGGTGCATGTGAGATATTTCCTTTTTATTTTTTTTTTAGAAGTACTCCCTGCATGAGAAGAACGAACAAAAAAAAAGCTCGGAAAAGAATTCTATCAAAGGGATCGAGATAATTAACCCCTGAAAGCTAAATTAAAGGACCCAGTTGGATATAATTATATATATAATGACGGGAATTAAACTGGAACTAAAGTTGAAGTAACATCCATATGCGTACTAGACTGCCCTCTGAAAAGCTAGGTAAAAGATGCATAGAAAGAAAGACAAGTCAAGAGGTGATCATGTCGTGCCACGCCAGTAGCCTCTAATTGCTTGCCAGAACCATGGGTCCCTAGCTTCCCCCTCCTCCTCCTTGGCACTTCTCGATCGTGCCAGCCATTTCCCTCTCGTCCGGCGCCCACCCTTCATCAAATTTAAGAAACGAAGCTGTGGAGGAAGCTCGCAAGGGCAGCACCTTGTAAACAACGGGCACCGCAAAATAGTAGTATGTGTGTGTGTGTGTGTGTGTGTGTGTCTGTGTGTGCCCGAATCCAACCGTACCCATGTCTCCACCCCGGTGTCTATCCATCTTCCCCTTCCCATTTGTCCACCCACCACACCACCCCGTTCTCATCAGCATGTCTGCATGCATCCGTTGAGATGGATCCCGTTAATTTGCCTGTGGAATACTACTGCAGTAATTAAGAAGGGCCGGTGAGATGAATGCACAGAGAAAGAATGGATGAGCAATGGTTTGAGGAGAAGCACGAGGCGTTGGTTCCCACGTGTGTGGACGAATGTTCACCTTGAAAGATTCACAGTATATGTACAGGCACATAAGAAGAAAAAATAAGAAAAAAATTGTGGTTCGCGCGGTTCAATATAATTAACCTGCGACCACGAGAACCAAACCAAATCAAGGAGATCCGGTATGTATGGTAGAATATTTTTGCTGTTACAGTTGGGATTGGGACAGTACGTACGTGCGTACTTATCCATCATCGATCTATTTGCTCACCCATATACCCATCTTTTCTCTCCCTTAAATTTAGAATTACATTTGAACTTATAGTCAGAGAACTACACGAACGAGATTATCTATAGTCCCATTCCACTCAAGTCATTTAATTATCCAACGTTAATCATAGGGGATGTAATATATACGTGGAACAAAGATGAATGATCTAAAGAAGCATGCAGTACTTTAAGGAATATTAGACTTCTTTTTTCCATGTCCCACATCTTTGTTTCACCATCAACCCAAGGGAGTGACTCGTAGGAAAGAGGAAGATGGATACGACTACTACCATGGCAGGAGAAGCAACCCAAAGACGAAGAGAGGTTGAGCCTGGGTTGGCTGGAGCATACGTCACAGTGGCCCTCCCCACACGAACGCTGATCCACCTGCTCACATCATGCTTCGATAGAAAGCAACATGAGGTGAACGAATGTCTGAGTCTAGCTAGTTAAGCCAACTCAATATTGCCCTCTCTCTCTCTCTCTCTCTCTCTCTCTTACACACACGCATACATGCATTTTTAGGGGGAGGGCATGCATCTGATAGGTGATGCAAAACAATTAAACGTCTATATATGTCGGCTGTCCACTGATCGATGACACCTTGGAAATTGTACGTACACCTTGGATTGATATTATAATAGAAAGTTTTGCCTTGGGCTAACGATTTTAGGACTCACCGGATGCTTTACGCAGCAACAAAGACAGATTGATCAGCTGTGAAGAAGATCACGTGTTCTAATTAAATTGCATGACCAGATTTCATTAGGCTCAATTTGTTTTTCGAGTGGGTTAAAGGTGGATACGTCACCTTAGATGACTCACCCCTAATCTATCTTGGATGACTAGTTTCATCTTTTTTTTATAAATTTATAAAATTTAATTTTATCTTTAATTGACTCAAATTAAAGAAAAAAAATCAAACATGAGTAACTCATCTCATCTCGATTAACTTACCCTTATTTCTTTATCAAAGTGGTCCTTAAGACTACTTTGCTAATCAAACAGGGTTAACGTAAGCTACCCATAGAGATCGATTAATACACTAACCGACCCTGATTAATCTCACTGTATGTGAGGAGAGCAGTGGGACCCACCAACTCTCTCTCTCTCGTTCTCTCTACCCACTATCAAACAGGTCCTTGCAGATTAAAATTAATCGGCTGGCTTCAAACGTAAAAAAAAGGCATGCAGTTTAAAATTAGAATCGAGAATTCCTTGCTTGTGTCTGCATGTTTTACTTCTCTCTCGGTCTCGATCGAGAAATAAGAGGGGGAGAAATTTAAAAGAGAAAAAAGTAGATATAAAAGAATGTGTCTAAATCTTAACAAAGTAAAAAACAAAAAAACAAAAGATCATTACAGAGCAAGGCGGCCACATCTCTATCTCATCGTCGATTCCAGTCATCCATGGCGGCCGTTGACGGACAGGGCCACCCGAGGGAGAGGGAATGGAGAGATGATCACGCGAAGAAGACGTGGAGGGTGGCGTTGATGGCGGCCTTGCAGAGGGGGCAGGCGGCGACGCGGGGCTCGCACTTGTCGCACAGGCACAGGTGCCTGCATGGCAGCACCAGCACCGACACCTCCCCCTCCGAGCACACCCTGCACTTCCCCTGCTTCCCCCTTCTTCCTTCCTCCGCTGCCACCTCCGCTCCAGGGTCCCCGTGGTAGAAGCACGGCTGCGTCTCCTCCGGGACTCTGGGTGTTGTAGATGTCACGCTGCCGCTGTCTCCATAACCCTCCTCCAAGTCCACGGCGCCGGCCGGGTTGGCGTTCTTCAACAGGACCTGCTCGAGGCGGGCGCGGAGGCTGGAGGCGATGGCTTCGCTGTTGCGCGCGACATTGAGCCACATCTCGTTCTCGGCCACCATTTGCCGGACCTTATCCTCGAGCTCCGCGTTCCTGCGTTTGGCGGACTCTAGCTCCATCACTTTCTGCCGCAGATGGCGGAGGACGCCGTGCTGCATCGCCGAGAGCAGAGCCCGGCAGTGGCGCTCCTGCATCTGCTCCAGCTCTGAACCCAGCCTCTTGTTCTGTTAACAGAGAGAATCGGAATCAGTATTATATCGGCATGTTAAAATTAAGGAAGCGGGAGGCTAGCTATACATATATGGTAGATTACCGAGTAAGATTAATATTTCTCATCGGCCGGAGAGGGAAGCAATCTGGACCGGGGCGGGGGGGGTACCTGGAGGCGGATGAGGTCGTCAATGTCGACGCTCTGGTGGTGCAGCTGCAAAACCAGCTGGTGCGTGAGCAGTGAGGACGTCGCCGGCGAAGGTACTGCCACGTCCGGCAGTGTTGGCGCTTCAACCGGAGGCCTGCCGGTGGTGGACGCCACCGCCGAGTCACACGACCGGCTAATATTTTTGTAGGGCGCATGCGATCCCCCGGAAAGTAGTGCTCCCCACGAGGCGCCGTGGATGTTCCCCGGCCCGACCTGGTCTCCAGCGACGACGCCGTCCATCCCACGGAGCGGCTGGTGGTGATTATACTGCAGGGGATGAAGGAAGCCCGTCTGGTACTGGTGCACGCCGCGTTTACGTTTGCCAGAGGCGGCGTTGTAGGTGAGCTCGCTCCCGGGGTCGCCACTGTGCATGGTTGTAGAGTTGAAGGCCTCCGGCTGCAGCTTGGGCCCGGCAGAAGGGAGCCGGGATCCAAGTGGGAGCACACCGCCGCCCTGGAGGCGAGAGGCCACCTTGGGATTAAGGCCATGCTCCGGGGAGAGGATGGCCGTGCTCGTCGGCGCCGTGGGTGTGGCCGAGGGATACTGCGCCTCCACCGCCATCCCTTATCAAGGGGGTCTTGTTCTTTCTCAACAATATTTGGTGAAACCTCCTCTCCTTTGTTGCTGGCTGGAAGGGTGGAGACAGAGAGGGAGGGGGGGCGGGGAGAGTGGTGATGAAAAGGTTTAGAAATTAAGGATCCAAGGAGAAGAGGAAGGCCTCTCTCTCTCTCTCTCTCTCTCTCTCTCTCTCTATATATATATATATATATATATATATATATATATATAGGTGTATATTTGGCAGTGGGATGATGGTGTGCTGCCTGGTGGCGGAGGTGTCAATAATATCGTACATACAGAATACTCTACAGAGGAAAGGGGTGATGTGTGCGACAGGACGAGGAACTAGGTCGGGAAATCGGGCTTCTTGTTGAACAGGCGATCCAACTTCTCGGAGGGTTTTTATATATATATATATATATTATATTATATAATATAAAGGTGAGTGATGCTCTTTTACTTTCATGTGTTTCTATGTATCGAGTATAATTTGGTCGTCTGGGGCCGGGGGTGGTGTGGGGTTTAGCGCGGGGACGTGCTGAATTGAGAGCTCGGAGCATGACAAACTTGACCGGCCAACAAGGCCAGTTGTTGTTGGGCAGCAAGGTTACGACCCGAGCGGTACATATCAGGATGTCATGGGATAAGTTCACAGACGGATTCGACTCAACTTGATGTGGGCATATTCGAGCTCTTTTTTTATTTGATCTAGGTTGGATTCTTGTGTAGCCTAAATTCAGACCACCATGCGATAAAATATTCGGTGGATTCGAGGAGTGGGAGCAGAGGACAGGGTGCAGCTCGGATGTGGCTGCCCGTGCGATTAATTAATCGGATCCTATCAAGGATCGAATCAAGCCATCAGATGAAGCATACAGAGAGATGCCCCGAACATAGATTCAACATAGTTTTCTTTATGAAACATAAAGGTTAATTTTCCATTCAACCATATCATCTCGTCAATCACAGCATTCTGGACGTGTATCATGAGATTCTGGAGTAACAGAACAGGATCCCTTTTACAAAGCAGAGTATGCCAAGAAAGCATATGGGCAATGCCACTACATCTTCTTAGGAGTGGATTGTGTATGTGTAGAGTGAAGATTACAAAAGGATTCACATTCCTGAATGATGGTTTGAGGCTTCCAAGGGAGTTTTCTCCTGCCCAGGATTGCACTAAAGACTATTCACATTCCTGAACGATGGTTCTGTTTGATCGAAGAGCCAGGTTTTGCCGGACTAAAACTCGCCCCTATAAAAAAGGGCGTACCCAGTGCACGAGGCTCCCGCCAACGCGGGGTCTGGGGAGGGATGATGTACGCAGCTTTACCCTGGCCGAGAGAGATCATTTCCTTGATTCGACGAACCCACGACCCCCTCCAAGTCACGGAGGAGGCAACCTTACCGTTGCTCTAGACGAAAACTCACCTCTAAGAAACTATATAAACTTACCGCTCCATGGTCACCTGCAACTGCCCCCATCAACATTTATTTTTACTCTACCCTGAGAGGGAGGTCGCCATTTTGGAATGTTTGCTGTCTTCTGGATTGGCATCTCCTTTGATATGGTGGGCCAGTAATGATATGCATTAGTTGTCAATCTAACAATCTTTTGAGGATGATACTTCTTCTCATTCGATAATGTTTCATTTCTGGCCTTCCAAATTTGCAAATGATGGCGAAACAAAACCTCAAGTGCTTCCTGTGTTGCTCATCATGAGCAAATGGAGAGTTGCACCATTAACTAAGCTTTTCGTCGAAAGGCTTACAACCCTTACCAGAATGATAGTTTAGTGGCAAGGACAACCATTTTATTCTGGCTCTATCACAATGAAACATCATGTGAGACATTGTCTCCTTTTCTTTTCCATTGATTTGGCATTTACCATCCACATGTGAGAGTCTTTTGGCAATGATCCGTTGGACTGGAATGGCCCCATATATATATGGAGAGCCTTCCCTATGAAATGAAGAACCTTTGATGGCACAAGGCATCCAAGTAATCTTCCACACCTTGTCAAATATTGTAGAGGAAGAGGGGGGAGTCCTAGTAGCACTAATCCATCTGTTTGCAGATTTGGAAGAGAACATACCATTCTAAGTGAAGTAATATTCTGTGTATCGGATTCGATGCATAAAGTGACGTAAACTTGTAATATGTGTTCTCGTTGGACAAAAAAAATGAAAGGATGATTTTCAGATAGAAAAGAACTCCCCGCGTCATATATTTTTGCATATTAAATACGGAACACGTTTCACGTGAAAGCACAAGAATAAAATCATTTGTCAGGATAAAATATTTTATTATAAGAATGGAACATTTTATTTGACTACATAAATAAACTAATGAAATATTTTATAGAAATGAAACATTTTGTTACATGAACTGGTGGGGACACCGGGTCTCCTACCGGGCCCACTACTCGGAGCCGAAGCCGCACCGTCCCGACTGCACCGAACTTGTGGCTCGGAGACTCGTTTGAAGACTCGGCGTCCTGAATACCTATTATACGTATTTGTGTATCTGTGTGTACGGTGATATTTATATTATTAAACCACCATATCTTATTTTATTTTTACCAAGTCAAAGTATTATATTTTATTAAGTTCCAAGTCAAATATTAGTTGGTGAGGTTCGTTTTATTAGGCTAAGGACATAAGAGCAATTAGGAGAATGTTAAAGGTATAAGTGTTATGGCCTTCCCTATATATAAAGGGGGCTAGGGTGTTATGTTTCATACATGAATGAATGAAGATTTTGTAATCACGTAAGAGCTCTCCCTCTTGCTTTTCCCCCTTCCCTCTTAGCTTCTTGTGAGTTTTTGAGAGATTAACCAGTGTGAGACCGTCCGGCGTGAGGTTGAGCTGCGCGAGGCAGTAACTATCACGTCATGTCCGCGTCTCGGAGCTGCCGTCGATCCGTCCTCCGACGCCGTCCGCGTCAAATTTGGTATCAGAGCCCAACAACGGCGCCCCCATCAACCCCACCGTCGGCATCGTCTCCCCTCCTCAATTTTTGTTAGTGATATATATATATATATATAGAGGAAGAATCTCTTGCGGTTGAGAGAAAAGAGAGTGAAAAAAAAAGAGAAAAAAAAGGAGAAGAGATCTCGGCTGAGAAAGAAAACAGAAAAAGAAACAAGAAAAAAAAGTGTTACGCCCCTTCTTGCATCGTCGCCCGTGCTCGGGGTTTGAAAGCCTGGCGACCACAACGGTCGCCTGCGCCCCACCACGCCTGCGGCTGCCAGTGGCGGTCGGCGCCATAGCCCGCGGCCGTCGCCGCCTGCTGCGCGACCACGAGCGCCTGGCCATGCGCCCAAGCGCCAGCGGCCGCCCGAGCCCGACTGCGCCCCCGCCACCGCACAGCGCCCGCGCGCCTACGCCCGCACGTCCACACCCGCGCCCGCTTCGGCCTGTGCCCACGACGCCCTGCGCCCGTGCCGGCTAGCGCTCGGCCGCGCTCGCCCTGCGCGCTCGCCTCGTGCCCACGCCTACGCACCGGACCGCCCCCGCGAGGACGCCAGAGAGCCCAGCGCATGCGTCAACCGCCTTAGCGCGTTGACCGTGCCTGCCCTGCCTTCGCACGCGGCCGCCTGCCAGCGTGATTGGCGGAGTAGTGGAGTGTATATATATATATATATATATTGGAAAAAGTCAAAAAAAAAGAGGTTTGAAGATTGAATATATAAATAAATATATATATATATATAAGGAGAGTTGTTGGAAGAATTAAATATATATATATATATTATATATCAGGGATATAATATATATATATATATATATATATAGCATTTGGTTGAATTATTGGTTGTGGCATCCAAGTCCACAACGACGGCTCGACCGGCGCCCGAGTCGCCCGGTCGCTGACACACAGTCCGTAATTTACGGAGTGTGAGTGCCCCTGATTCTCCCTGCGCGGAGAAATTTCGGATCAATTTGTTCCCCTACGCGAGAAAATTTTAAATTAAGCGATTTTTGTAATAATTACACCCTCCCTGCGTGGAGTGAATTTATTATAACCGTTCAAACTTCGTCGACGCCGTGCAGGCACGCACGTCCCCGCTCGCATTCGTCTCCGGTCGGAGCTGGACTTTTCAGTCTAGCTAGGTACGTGCTCCCCTCACTTGCTTATTTAGTATCTTTTCAATTACCGCGTGAAGCGAGAGAGAGCCTGATCCATGCAGCCCGTCTACTGAGTGCATCGCTGTGGATGCAGAGAGAGAGCTTGTATGCGCCCATCCTTAGACCTTAGAACTGCCGCATTAGAGCACCCTAATTATCATGAGGTAGTTCCACAACTACTTCGCCTACATATGAGTAACTCTCCCTGACCGGTCCCTCCGAATTGACCCTTTACATATTAGCCAACAAATTGGGTCTAAGCCTTGCTAATCTTCGGTCGCAGGATTGCATCATTTAAGTCCGAGCTCGTGCATGCCACGCTGGTCTAGGAATCCATCAGGCCGTCTAGAGCGCCCTTCAACATCACAATCACTCATGGATCAAAAGAGTGTGAGTGTTATGTTAGTCCAGCTCGAGCATAACATCATGGCCCACTTTGAAGAATCCATAGGCCAATTACGAGCGAAGCTAGATGAGAGGATCCAGGCTTTAGAGGAACGACTGAAGGGAGAGGAAGAAAAAGTGAATGGCCGCGGCGATCCCGTAGCCAATCCTAGGGAAGAGAGAGACCAAGCCCGCCCGAATCAGGCTCCCCAAGGTAGAGAGCAAGAGGCTCGTGCGCCTCAAGGGAGAGACCACGACGATGAGGATATCATCCCACGGAACGTCAAGATTGATGCTCCGAGTTTTGATGGGTCCCTAAACCCCGCTACATACCTTGATTGGGAGACCGGGATAGATCAATTTTTTGACTGGCATCACCGCATGACCCCTGCCACAAGGGTACGGTTTGCCAAAATGAAACTCCTAGGTCAAGCCAAAACCTACTGATGTAACATTGAAAATCTCCTAGCAAGGAGACGAGAGGAGCCCATAAGCACGTGGGAAGAAATGAAGGAGAAATTAAGGGAGAAGTGTAACGACCCGAGAATCCGATTACCGGGAAGGCCCTATAACCCGAGACTCGCACCGCCACCCACGAGCCCGAAGACTCGGAAGGGTTAAAATGATGGTGTGGAAACTACACAAGTATCACAAATAATTGCAGAAATTAAACAGTTATAATATTAAGCAAGAAATAAATTAACATTTTACATGGTCCACAATAGAAATTAACAACAATAACAATAGTCCACGACTAGTACAGAGACAAGGAAGAAAAGTACAGCTACACGAGGCATACCCCGGCTCTGACCTCTGGCACTACCTCTGGGTACCCACACCACGCTGCACCCCAGACGCGCTCCCCTGGGGCGGCGCCTCACCTGAAACACGGTGAAAACACGCAGGGAATGAGTCTCGGAACAAGACTCAGTAGGGATCACTCGAACCCTACCTCGTAAAACGAGAAATCACTACACTAGCGGTAGGAGAGTACCTCGGAAAGGAGAGCCCTGTACTCTACAAGACAAAGGTCCCATGGCATGTAAACCGACACCCGTGCCACGGTAAGGAGACCGAAGCTCAACGGCCAACCCGACAAAACCCGAAGGTCGGAAACACACGACTGACAATCTGTCACTCCGTACTAGACAGGAGTACCACCCACTAGATGCACAGCCGGTAGCGTCCCCTGACGTCTTACACCGCACCGCAGGTGAACCGCCTGACGTGGTAGGTCCTACCCGAGGCGCATACACCGTACAAGTAACCACAAACAAGTGACTAGCTGGGGTCACGCCCGTCGACGTGGGTCCAACCGCCCCCAACCACGTGTGCACACACAGACCACGCGTCCCTGGTCTGGCCCTCTGACCGGTTTTCCCCTCAACCGAACTCTGGCTGCAAGACGTGGGGCCCAACGGTAACCGGTCCACAAACCGTCTCTAAAGGTCGGCCCGTACACCACTCCCTGGTGCGACCAGCACACGCGTACTGGTAGGCTACGACTAGTGGAGGGTCACTCAAGGAGTAGACTCTCAAGTCACGGAAAACAACGTCGCAACCACAGGTACGAAGGACGCTCCTTGTACCCACACTAACGCACGGTGACGCAAACCGAAGTCACCACCTCCCGGGACCCCACGGCACCCCCACGTGTAGCCCCCACATGATGCCCCGCATCAGTCGGACTATGGGTCAGCACAGGGATCGAGACTAGCTCGTCCGGGACTTGAATTGGCAAGGAAAAGGAGTCGCGGTCACCGGAGGACCGCCTCCAGTAGTCGCGGTCGACCCAGGACCGCTACCACCTAGTCGCGGCCCTCCAGGGACCGCGACCACCCTGGTGCGCGAAAAGTGAACGCGGTCGCCTGATGACCGTCTTCACCTGATAGCGGTCTCCAGGAGACCGCGACCAGACTCCAACGGTCAAAAAACCGTCTCGAAGACCGTGCCAGACCCCATGGTGAAAGCGGTCGCCCCCTGACCGCCACTAGCAGTCGCGGTCAGTCGCGAGACCGCGACCGCCTGTCGACAGAACAGGCCCCAACGGTCGAAAACCCTGGTGAAGGCGGTCCCCACCCGACCGCTACCAGTGAACGCGGCCACTGGTAGACCGCTATCATCTCAGAAAACTGAGAACAGCGAGAAACGGCCAAAAACACCATCCACGCCCCCATACCTCCATCGAGAGGGGGAAATCAAAGGGGAAGACCCTCGGGGACCCCTAGCATGATTCTAGGCCATCAAAACGCGAATTCATGCATCAAATCCATAGATCAGGCGACTCTCCCCAAAATATGGAAAAACCCCAAGCATGCTCAAACAAGCCCCTCTCGGCCTCCCCTCGGCCTATAAATCACGAAAAAGATCGGCAAGAGGCTAAGGAACGTCACCCTACCTTAATGGAGCGAATGCTCCGCCGAATCACCCGCGAATCGCGAAGAACGCTTTTAGAAACCTTGCCTCCCCACGCTTCCCACGCTTGCCGCACGCCCGCACGATCGTCTCGACGTCACCCACATCCTCGCCGCGTCGCACCGCCGCCGTCTGCAGCCGAAACGGTGGTCGCCGCGCTCGAACGGGAGAGAGGGAGAGAGAGGAGGGCGGCCACAGTTGGGGAAGGAAGGAGGAAGAAGAAGAAGAAAGAGATGGAAGAAAAGAAAAAAGAAAAGAAATAGGATTATATAGAAAATCTGATTTTTCGGAAGAATACCGAAAAATAGAAATATACATTTCCGGAATCCTCGGAACGCACCGATCACAACGGTACCACTCGTGCCTGGGGGAACCGCCCGGTTCACCCGCAGCGAGCTTCCGAAGAAAAAGCCGAAACACACACCGGGAATCGGAAAACACACGCGGAAAAGCCGCGAACTCCTCCGGGCCTCCGAAGCAACTCCGGATCGCGCCGATCCGAACACGAAAGATGTCCGAAATGAAATTTCGGACACAACAACGCCGACGCTCCGAAAACCAGATCCGGGACCCACGAAGAAGGATCCGAAAGGTCCGGGATATTACAAGAAGTATATGCCACCCTCCTACCATCAATGTCTTTTAGATCAATGGCAGAAACTCACCTAAGATGGAAAGTCTGTAAATGAGTACATCGCTAAATTTGATGAATTCTTCCTTCGAAGTCGAGTCATGGAGGATGCTTCTATCACCCTCTCACGGTTTAGGGCTGGCCTACACGAGAGCATACAGCGGGAGCTATTCCTACGAGAGGGTAACACCCTCGAGCATGCTTATCAGGTTGCTTGAGATGTCGAGCGGTTTCAAAGGGTGGTCCCACCTCGGGTTTCCACCTACTGCCAGCCTGAACCCTGAAACCCCATAGTCCGCTACTCTGAGAGACCTGGCCCCTCCACTTCCTATGTCCCTACTGCTATCCCACTTAGGGCCGTTGCCCCTACTTTTCCTTTCCAAAGGAGCCCCTTGTCTGCACCCGCTGCTGTGCCTAGGCTGGAGTATACTCCGCTAACTGATAGGAGAGATGAAAAGGGAAAGGGAGTCATCCCTAGCACCTCCCAACCAATCCATGTCTCGGGAATTCGCTGCTTTAGGTGCCATAATCTAGGGCATGTTGCCACTAATTACCCCACCCGAGCCTTAGTTATCACCGACCCCCAGCCTGTGGAGCTTCCACCTCAGGAAGGAGAAGCCATTGAGAGGTATGAGGCTGATCCTGACCTCATTGCCCAGTTTGAGAAAATGGATGCAGGGTATGATGGAACGCATGTCGAGTACATGCAAGTGGGAGATATTGCCGAGTGCTCTAATCAGAGAAGATTGGGTGTAGTTCGCTGCATCTTAACACACCCCCAGGAGGACGACTGGCGTCAAGCCTCCATCTTCTAAACCTATATCGTGCTGAAGTCTCAACCCTGCAAGGTGATCTTTGACAACGGGAGCTGTATCAATGCAGTCTCTTCAGACTTTATCTCCCGTCTAGGTCTACCTACCCACCCTCATCCTAGGCCATACAACGTGGCTTGGGTTGACAACACTTCTATCCCAGTCACCACTATATATGTCATTCCCATCCAATTCCAGTCCTACCAAGGACAGATCTTATGCGATGTAGTGCCAATGAAGGTCGGTAGCATCATCCTAGGACGACTGTGGATCACTGATGTAAACCTTACTACATTCGGTCGATCCAATCAGTGTTCCTTCTCACACAATGGGAAGAAGATACAGCTGTACCCGGTACCCCCAAAGGTGACCCCGGGAAAGAGTTCCACCTCCACCCCCACTGGAACCCCCAAGGTTCAAGAGAGTCCTCGAACCCCCACTAAAGGAAAACTTCCCATTCCCTCTTCCCCCGCACCTATCACGCCCGTTCCTAAGGCCCCTAAGGTTGGTTATGACCCGGTTAGACGCATTAACTTCACAGGTGTCCGTGAGCTGAATAGGGAGGTTATCGAGGGTGCCCCTGTTTGGACTGTTATCGTCACCATCACACCTGAGGAGTCCCGAGTCTCTATCCCACCTGAAGTCCAGGCAATCCTGCATGACTTCCAGTACATCTTCCCTGAAGACTTGCCCTCACAACTCCCTCCCATGCATGATGTACAACACGCCATTGATCTTGTCCCCGGGCCCACCCTACCCAACCTTCCCCATTACCGACTGAACCCCAAGGAGCATGCTGAGCTCCAAAGAATTATCGAGGACCTTATCCAAAAGGGTTTCCTCAGGGTGAGCAAGAGCCCATGTACTGTCCCTGCTGTGCTCACACCCAAGAAAGAGGGCACCTGGCGGATATGTGTTGACAGCCGCGCTATCAATAAAATCACTATCAAGCATAGATTTCCAATTCTCCGTCTTGATGACATGCTTGACATGATGAGTGGAGCCACCATCTTTTCTAAGATTAATTTAAAAGTGGCTACCACCAGGTCTAAATCCGATCAAGGGATGAGTGGAAGATGTGAGCGACGTCACGCGGATGCGGCGGCGAGCAGAGCGCGCGGGCTCGTTTTGCTGTGACACAGAAAGAAGGAGAGAAGTAGAGAAACCACCACGAGAGATTGCTCCGGCGGGGTGTGTAGAGTAGATACAGCGTAATAAAATATGGGGATTAAATGGCCATAGCGGGAAATGACTCCACGACCTCGGGGGATGGGAATGGTGCAGAATTTAAGTGACAGAAAATTAAACGGCCATAGCGGGAAGTGACTCGCCGCGGCCTCGAAAATATGAGAAGATATGAGGATAACACAAGATATAAATGATAGAAATTTAAACAGCCATTGCAGAAAGTGACTCGCCGTGGCCTCAAAGATATCGAAGATATGAGAATATCACAGGATATAAATTACAGAAATTTAAATAGCCATAGCGGGAAGTGACTCGCCGCGGCCTCGAAGATATGAGAATAACACAGGATATAAATGACAGAAGTTTAAACAGCCATAGCGGGAAGTGACTCGCCGCGGCCTCGAAGATATAGAAGATATGAGAATAACACAGGATATAAATGGCAGAAATTTAAACAGCCATAGCGGGAAGTGACTCGCCGCGGCCTCGAAGATATGAAAGATATGAGAATAACATAGGACATAAATGGCAGAAATTTAAACAGTCATAGCGGGAAGTGACTCGCCGCGGCCTCGAGAATATCAGAGAAATGAGAATAACACAGGATATAAATGACAGAAATTTAAACAGCCATAGCGGGAAGTGACTCGCCGCGGCCTCGAGGATATGATGCGATCGCTAGGGGCCGGAGACTCCAAAATAATAAGAGTGATCGCGTTTACCTCAAAAGCGGAAAATGGCAGGTTACTTCTTCCTCTCCCTTCGGCCGGGCGACGGAGAGGGCCTTCCTTGGTTACTCTTGCAAGAAAAGGAAACAGACAGATAGCAAATGAATCAAAAAAATGACAGTGTAGTATTAGTCTCTTGTGATTGAAATGGTAAAATCATAACGAGACACACACCTGGTTGGTGTTATTTTAAAACCCCTCTCGGACACGAGTAGGAGGAAAATGCTATGATGAATGGAAGATCATGCAGACGTGCATAAAATAGATCTCTCTTATAAAGTGAGATGACGGATGACGGTATGATGCATGCGACAGAAATGACAAAAGAGAGTGGGAGAGAATGGCTTATTGAAGAGGCTGATGGCGGGATCCGGCGGAGCTTCTGCAGCGCGGGGATGACGTGGAAGCATGGCGGACGGAGTAGCATTTCTCTCACGAGCGCGGGAACACGGGAAGCCGGCAGAACCTCCTCCTACAAAACCCACAGGTTAGAAAGGGGATCCGGCAGAGTTTCCCTCTCCTCTTTCAGATCTGAAGCTCTGAATCCTCGGTTTCGAGGGAGGGGGGTTGTAATGAATCGGATTTTTTTTTTGGATATTTTTCGGATCATTTTAGTGGGTCTCGGAGCGTATTTTGTGTTTTACACGTATTTTTCCCTGATGCGCCTTCGGAAATCTGTGCAGGGCAAACCGTGGCGTTCTCCAACTCCGGGACTGTACCTCTACGTTGTGTTCCTCCCGAGGATCCCGGAGGTAATTTTACATAATTTTTTGAATTTCTAGAATTTTTGGGTTTTTCTATATACATTAATTCTTTCTCTCTCTCCCCTCTCATTTCTATCTTCCCTCCCTCTCTCTTCTCTCACGCTCTCTTTCTCCCCTCTCTTCTCCGGCGGCCGACGGAGCGAGGCGGGGGCGAGGTGGAGGCGGCGTGGGTGAGGATGTGGGCGAGGACAGGCGAGGATCGAGGCGGTGGAGGCGAGGCGAAGCTTGGTGGCGCGATCGCGAGCTGGCGAGGGTTTCGCGGTGATTTCTTCGTGGATCGGCATCCACGGCGTGTCGTTTCTTCGGTGGAGGTAGGGTGATAGACCCCCAGCTCGTGCATTCCCTTTCGCGCGAGTTTTGTAGGCCGTGGTGAGCCGAGCGGGCGTATTTGGAGATTTTTGGGAAAAATCTATGTTTTTGGGATTGAGCGTCGATCCACCGTTTCATTACGTTTTTGGCCGATCCGAGGCCATAGATGCATGCTAGGGACTATTTGGGGGCTTCCCCCTTGTTTTTCCCCTCTCCCGTGGAGGTATGTGGGCGTGGTGAAGTTTTTGGGTCGTTTCCCACCGTAGCGTTCTCTGGACGGTGTGACGGTCGTTCCAGTGACCGTCACAGTGTGTAACGCGCCTGGGCAGGTGCGTTACGCCCCCTTTATTTTGAGTGTTTGCGTTCATGGGCCTGACGGTCCCAAGATAGACCGCCACAGGGCTGTGACGCCCTGGTGTTAGACCGTCACAGTGTTTCGATCGTGGTTTATGACCGTTGGGGGTCACGAGTCTCTGACGCGCCTAGGTAGGACCGTCAGAGCACTGTGACGCCCCTGAATGGGAGCGTTAGAGCTGACACAACCCAGTCTTCTGACGCGCCAGTGTTGGTCCGTCAGAGACTGTGATGCCCCGAGTGGAGTGCGTCACAGCCGGTTTCTTCTTGCCTTCTGACGCACTATGTTGGGTGCGTCAGGGCATGTGACGCACCAGGGTTGGCGCGTCACAGCCGGTGTTGCCCCTCTCGCGTAACGCTCCTGTGTTGGACCGTTAGAGTGCTGTGACGGCCGAGGCTTGGACCGTTACAGTTTGTGACGGCCCAAGGTTAGACCGCTGTTTGCGACGGGATCCATCCGACCATCTCGTCGTTTTGTTTCATGTGTATATGTACATATGTACATGTGTACGTGTCTTATTTCACGTGTCGATCAACCAATTAACTAACTGATAATTAACTGACTAATTGACGACGTGGGCGTGCCAGTCACATGAGTGACAATTTTATGATGCGCTCATTCTGACCCGTGTCGGGCGAATGTGAGGTTCGGTCGGGACCAGCAGTCCGCCATACCATAAAGGCTATGGCATTAATTACATCCCCCACGAGGAGGGAACACCTTTGATTAATTGCCGAGATATCGGGCTGTCGAAGCCGGATTAAAAAGAGCTACATGATGATCATGACGAAGACATGCAGGATGCACATGTTTATCGTGTAGAAGATGCATAGTTCATGGAATTATGGATCCTCGGTACGTGGCGAAGGACGTAGGTCCGAAGACCACCGCCGCGCACAGCGAAGACTTCTGACCAGACGTAATCCGGCTTTTCTGTCAACGCCATTTGATCTACTCGAGGATGTATGCATGGATGCACACATGACGTTCATAACTATATTAAGCATGATAACGGAATTGTGGAAGCAAATGGCGATCAACCATGTTTATTACTCCTCATCGAGAAGAAGGAAGAAGGCAGCACAAATATGATAGTGAAAGCAAAGTGCTAACGGATATGGTAATGAAGATATGATATCAATATAGTTCGGGCTCGCTAGGCCCTTCTTTTATTCAATTTATTACCAGCTATGGCTTGTTGGCATCGACCCCGAGAGATGAAAATTGCCTTTGGACAAATGAGCGATTTAAACGGCAACATGCTTCAAAACCGGCGCAACCATGTGAGAGGTGACTCATACGGCGCGATAAAACATCAGTATCGACGGCTAATACGGCGCGGCCCCATAACCGGCTAAAACGGCGCGCAAGAGGATGGGGCGCGCCCGCTTGGGGCGCGCCGGAAAGTCGCAAGGAAAATTTTTTTGATTATGAGTGTGGGGTTAACCCGGCGCGGGGGGGTACCGCGCCGGTTTAAGGCGCGCCGGTTAAGACCGCGCCGTATTAACCCTATTTTGTTAATTTTTGAACATTTTTCAAGTTTATTAAGCTCCCATAGAACATTTTAGAGTTGTTTAGGCCAATTGATTGTTTAATTGGAGCCCATGACCTTCTAGGAATGAGGGAGCAAGTCAGTGCGAGGTTCATACTCAAGCACTGAGGTAACTAAGTCCAGAACGAGCGTTTCATTAAGGCTTATTCAATCTTAATCTGTCCAAAATTGGACAGCATCTCCCCTGAACCTGAAGAGTTGCAGGGGAGAAGCGGGGTCATGCTCACCTGTGGAACAAGCCCCTAAATCGCCGGTGTACACGGAGGCACCCAGCAAACCCCATCGGATAGGATGCCCCGAGGACTAGCCTACGAGGGGCACCAAGGCTCAGTAAGGGGAAAGATAGAGAGATGGGGTCATTGATGATGGGAGCATCACCCCGAGGGCTAGCCTGCGAGGGGTGGACAACCCACAGCTTTTGACTCATCCCGTGGAGGAACCGACCACCAAGAGGGTGAAGCTCCGAGGGCTGGCCTACGAGGAGCATACATCTCTCGGCCTCGATTGGGTCTCAGATTGTCGGGGCTGAGCCTGTTAGGCTAAGACCCCTGTTGCTATCTGCTATGGCCTTGGGGAAACATCTACCATTGAGGGGTAGAGTTCTCGATCGCCCAGCAGCTGTGCGAAGTAACGGGGAATGTCCCCCTCCCCGGACGATTAAGACGAAATAAAGGAATCTCGGAACGGTTCACATGACTATAATGCAGAGGGGTAATCAATTCACAGGCGAGACGAGCCAAACATAGAGGCATATGCTCGAACAGTTACGGCGCAGTGTTAAATCGATGCATCTTGCAATCCCAAGAACGACTCCCACCTCACGAGCCACAGGGCAACAGGAAGAGAGGAATCGAGGTGAGTTAGTCCCTTGACAATACGGTAGAAAGAAGCATACGCAGAAGCGCAGCTCTGTCCACGGAGGGTATGCGGAGACCCTTAAATCAGACACGAGCACGGTCAAAAAGGGAAAACCCCGGGGAGGGGTGTTTCTGTAGCCCACGGTGCCTCGGGGCATGATTGGGGCTTTGGGGAAACCAGGATCAAAGAAAACGCACAGAAGACCTTAAACATACACATCGATGTAGATAGAGAAGTAGACAGAAGTTTCAAATCACTCATTCGACCTGCTGGTCCAGACATTCAAATACACCTTGCCATCCCAGAAACAGGAATGGACCACTCATTTACACGTTAAGAATCCGGCGCCGGCATCATTGCTCGGTCGCCGTTCATTATTCGCAGGGGAAAATAAACAGTAAAGAAAAGAAATCGCAGAGGAGGGGAGGGGTCGGCTCATATCATTGACATCCCTCCCCTCTCTTGCTTACAGTTGGTAGATGGAGGCTCCGAAAGAGGAAAATTCACGAAAAGCAAAGAGAGATAGACGCCGGCGCCCACCTGTTCTCAAAACAGAGTATCGGCCCGCTTCTCCTTCTCCGGCTCCGGAGGACTTCAACCAGAACAGAGGAAGACGGCCGTAGGAGGACGCTCGGACAGAAACTCCTCTTTCACGAAAGCTCTCTCTCCTCCCGAAGGCCTCTCTCGAAAGACACTCTTCTTAACCTTCTGTCTACCCCTTCCTTCTGCTTCTCAGCCCTTCTTCTGCTTCTTCTTTTTTGCCCCTTTTCTCTTTGTTTCGAATAGCCATCTGTATATATACATGATCGAGCCCCAAGCCTCATACGGCGTGAAGAACTGCGCGCCGGGAAAGGCTTCATGGGCCTTTGCGCGCCGGAATAGCCAGGCCCTGGATGGGGTTCAGCGCGCCGGGATAGAGGGCATCAAGTGAGGGGCGCGCCGGTTTAGGGCGCGCCGGGCTAATGCTCCTCGTACGCTTCGAGCCAGTTGATGAGTCCGGGGATGATTCCGGGGGTCACCGTGAACATTTATCTTGCCAATGCTCCTCGAAACTTCGACGAGATGTCTTGTAGAAGCTCCCAGGTTGACGTACGGCCATTCTCGAGACTCCAGATAGCTTTGATTTGATCATACGGGCTTTCCGCTGACACGGCCTTCGGCTATATGATTCATGCTGCTGGCTCGGTCTGGCTCGTGCCCAAAGCTCCTTAGGGGGTGGCGTAACACCAGGGATAGTTCCGCCTGAGCTGGGTGATCATTCGGCCACTAATGGGCCCATTTTGGCAGGGCCGTACCCGTGCCGGGTGATCGGGATCTTCTGCCGACAGAGCTTTCGGTCCTCCGTCTCGGAGAGCCGGGGGAACTCCTTCATCTTCGGGAGAACCTCTTCATATGGTGGGGGAACCACCGGATAGACCGTCGTCCTTGATCGGACAACGGGTGTAGTGTATGCGGCATGACAAAGTCGATGCCGGTTCATTGGGCAGGCTTGGTCGCACTGCCGGTTGGTTGACGAGTTTGTCTCGGCTCTCCTGAGGTGAAGTCCTCGTGTCCACATGGAGTGACTCGAGGCTCTGTCAGCTTGAGAGGTCTTCAATATGTTGATCTTTATCGGCTTCCGTACTTCGGGGGGCCGGGTCATTCGTCCTTATGGCTTGGTCACCGACGATCATATTTTGAGTGCCAACAAATGCCCCCCAGACGTGGGTGTTGTGAGCAAGGCACGAGTGTAGCAAGGCCGACGGATGAATTTCATCCGGACTGACCCCTTCTTTGATTGGCGGGCGCCTGGGATGGCCCTTAATTCGGCACGGGCGTTAACCCGGCATCGTTTAGATGTTAGTACGGCGCGGCCTGTGACCCTTGGGCTTTTAATCCGGCGCGGCCGTTGACGTTCATGCTTTGACCCGGCGCGCCTTTCGCTTAAAGGGTTGTTAATCCGGCGCGCTAAATAGCGCGCCGGTTTAGCGATGGGGGACTCCCCCTATTTATCTGCTCTCCTCTTTGTTTTTTTCTTCATTGCCCTTCATTCGCACCAACTCTTCCTCTCTCTTCCCTTTCTTCTCTCCCTTTGGCGCCGAGAGCGGCGATTTCTTCCTTCGGGTGAGTGGAGGTGCTGTCAATTTGGGTCTCGAAACCCATTCTTTGGACCCCGGGAGGCTTCTAGCAGGGCTTGCCCTCGGAGCTATTCCCCCGGGTGTTCCTCTGGCCTCGGTGTAATGCCGATGGCTGCCTTTTAGGGACCGTTCCTCAGTGGACGCGTTCCCGCTTTTCTTTGGCAATTCCTTGTGCTGGGGAGACTCTGCCGAAATTTTGTCAGAAGTTCGCCTTTGATTAGCCATTTTCTGACTTTGCTTTTGTTTGGTATGCCTCTTTTTGCAGCTATCATGGCATCCAGCTCTTCTTCTCGTGCCGTAGTGACATGGGAGAACGTCAATTCCCTCGACTGGGGGCACGGCCGGGTGGCCATAGTTGCGGAGTCTTCGGATTCAGAGACAGACACTGTGGACACCAGCCGTCTCCTTATCCTCGGGGGTGACTCCTTTCATTATAACAGAGAGGGCGTGACCAGGAGGGATTATCCCAAGGACAAGCACCTAATGTCCCTTCTTCAACGCTTCAACCTTCAGGGGAAGAGGGATGTGTTCGCCGTTCGGAAGGTCGAGCAGGCCTTGCTGGTGGAGAGAGACAGCCTGGCCGAATGTGTGATGCGGGGAAGACCCATCTATCTCCCCGGGGAGGTCAGGAAATGGAGCGCTGTGCTGGGGCTGCAAGACCTGGCTCCGACAGACGGGTTGCTGACTAGAGCTCCCGAGTTCGTACCCGCTCGGTGGAATGACTCCGCGGGCAGAGTGGATCGGGAGAAACTGATCTTTGGTCTATTCCTTGCCCCGTTGAGATGGGGATATAGAGACGAATCGTTCTTGCTGGATTGCTTGGCGGTTCGCTTCAAGCACCAGATATCGGTGGGGTGGTTTGCTGAACTGAAAGTTACAGACGCTCATGCATTCAGGCTCGGAGCAGTAGAGTTCACAGACTACGTGCTGCAGCATTACGCTCCTTTTCTGACCAGGGCCGGCGTATATCACAGCGTGTACGCTTCGATGTACCGGTACCCAATCTCACGGGGCTTGTGTTGTGGAATGATCGAGGTATTTTGCCCCGAATATAACACTTTCTACACTTCAGAAGGGGAGACCTCTTTAGACTTGTGGAGTCTATCGCAGCTCAGCGGCCTACCCATTGACGGGGAGCCGTATGAAGAAGTCTGCTGGCCTGACTGGTTGAAAGACCAGACCGACAGTGACGGTCGGTATTTGGCGGGCTACGCCTATCGGTATCTGATGAAGGCGTATCGCACCCTCTTTCATTCATCGCACGACACGAGGGAAGCTCGGAAGCCGGGCGAGAAGCGAAGAGTGCGGATGGGCGCCTGGCTTCAATATTTCTTCCAGGGGAAGAATAAGTATGAAGATTTTCCTCTAATAGCGCCCGTGGCCCAGAAGCGGAAGAAGAGGGTGCGACGCCAGGCCGCTTCATCATCTTCTTCGAAAGGAGGGCAGGGAGAAAACCCGAACCCTACTGGTGTTGATGCAGTCACTCACTGTGATGCATATCTGGTTTATTGGCTTTGTTCGTTCGCTCTTCCTCAAGGTGACGAGAGCGTGATTAGGGCGGAGGCCATTTACCCGGCCTGTCTTATGGCTTGGGGCATCAAGCTGTCCCTTTGCCCAGTGGCTTTGTGCCTCATTTACAAGATGTTGGGAGACTTGCATAAGACGCGTCTCCCCAGAACCCTTCGGACGGTTGGTCCGTTACATTTCTTTAATGCTTGGGTCTGCACCCTGTTTCCGGAGGCAGCTCCTCGGGCATTACAAGCGGTTCCTCTGGTCCCGCGTATGATAGAGTTTGCGAGTGCTAAGCCATCTTTACTTGCGGAGCAACTCTACGCCATTCGGGGTAAATTGGCCCGCATTCCCATGGATTCGCCTGGGGTTCTTCATTTCTGGAGCTTAGCTGCCCATTCGAGCCCGCTGACGAACAGGACGAGGCAGTGCAAGCTGTTTGAGACTGAGGAGTACATCCATCCGATTTCCAAGGCCAAATATACCAAGCCTATTCTGGAGCCGGAGTTGATTGATTGGGCACTGGCCATCAGACCTAGTGTCCTTGTATTTCGCAAGAGCGGCATTCTGTGGTTGGAGCCGTATTACCCGTTCCGCTTCAGCCGGAACTTTGGCTACGACCAGCAGATTCCACATTCCTCTTCACAATTTACATTGCCCAACAGGCATAGGGCCGGGCAAGTCTCAAATGATGACGCCCGAATATGGTGGGACTTTTTCCATCGTCACGAAGACGTTTCTTTTCGGGTGCCCGCCCCTGCGCGCTTCCCTCGCGTCACGCCTGAGTACGTCAAATGGTGGAATGCGCGGACGGAATTTTACAGGAACTCCCGGAGAGAGTGCTGGGCTGTGGCGGAGCACAGGTTTTTAGCTTCCCAGCCGAAGCCAGTTCTTGACATTGAAGCCTCTTATCTGAAGAAGTTGAAGTCTTGGACCAATACAGAAGTGAAGGCCTACATGGAGGCCCGCAAGATTGTGAAAAGCCGCAGGATGAAAGTTGAACCGAAGATGCCCCCGATCAACAAGGATGATTATGTGAAGGCCCTTCGGGGTTTATGCCGGGTAAGCAGCGAGAGGGTGATTCTCCAGCAACTCCCTTTACCGGTAGAGGAGCCCATCGCGGCTGTGGCCGACTGGCGTCCCGAGGTGGATAGGTTGCATCCCTATCGGACTTTCATTCGCAGGGAAGACAGGCGGGATGCCTTGTACGACAACACTCCCTGGCTATTTGCACTCCTTCGGTCGCATGGCCTGTCGGTGGGTGGTCCGAGTGAAGCCATCCTGGACCATCCTCTTCAGATTTCATTCAAATATGCAGACAGGTGGGGGCTGGACCATCTGAGCCTGTATTATCTCCTATCCTCTCGGGGTCATGAGGATCTGGCACTGCTGGCCGAACCGAGCGAAAAGATTGGAGATCTATGCTGGCTTATTCGCGAGGCGGCTTCGAGGGACAAAACGCCATCGCTATTTTATTGGCCTCTCTTTCCCTTTTATACGGGACCGGCAAGTATGTTTCATTTCTTCTTTCAGACCTTTTGGCCGGCTTCTTCTTTTCATTGTGGTGTGTCATTCTCACCTTTGTGCATGTGCAGTCCGACCGACTTCGGAGGAGACCCGACACTTTAGGGAACTGATCATAAAGGCCAAAAGGCCAACATATTTTGAAGTTCCTGAGCCTGCTCCGACCACGACGCCTCTGCCTCCTGGGGATTCGAGGAAGAGGACTCGGTCCCAGCTGAGAGAAGCCGTCGGGAAGGCGAAAGCGGCGGTGACCCGGGTGACACGGGCACGCCGAAAGAAAGCTGCAGAGAAGGAGTCGGCAACCGTCCTTCCTTCGGTTGTATCTTTTGAAGAGTTTGAAGCTTCCCGCGCACAAGGGCTAGAGGCTGAAGGTAGGCTCCTTTTCTCTTCGAAGTGCATTGGCTTGTTTTGACTGCCTCGGCTAGCCCATGATGACGGTTGCTGACACAGTCGCCGCGGTCGTCGGGCTGGAGGCGACGGTAGATGTAGCGGCTAGGGACGGGGCAGAGGGAGTCCCTACTGCTCCCGTCGAAAGGGATCTGCCCTCTCCAACACCCAGGCAGGAGATGGAAGGTAATCTATAGTTTAATCGTGATAGCACCACAAATCGTTATGTCTTTAGCTAGCTTGACCCCTTCTTGCCGTAAATTGCAGTTGATATACAACCGTCATTGCTTCCGGGCTCGGAGGGTATAGAGGAGGCGATCCCCTCGGGGCAGGGTGGACCTGCTCTTGAGGTATCATCTATTGTTGCCCCTGGCGCGGAGAGCACCGGGGAAGTTCCCGCCGAGGGTGATGCTCCTGCTGGCGAGGCTCCTGCTCCGACGGCGGAGCGTCCTGAGAGAGCGGAGGGGGCCTCTTCCTCTGAGCAGGTAGATTATAGTGGCGGCTCCAGTGACGAGGAGCTCTCACTGATTGATCTCGAGACCGATGACGCCGGGGCATCCTCGGCCTATGAAAGTGATTATCTGACTTTCAGCCCGGCCCGGTTGTCGTGGGGCGGTCCCGAGCCGTCATTATCGCTTGAGAGTGAAGGGGCCGGTGCTGGGGGAACTGCTCTTAAAGATTTGAGCTTAGTACCCGCTGAGGTAAGGACCTGCCCAGGGTCGGTGTCCGCTGTTCTTCTTTATCTTCCTTCCAGCCTCGTTGTTTTTTTAATGTATATATATTTCTGATGCAGGCTGAGGTGGCGCTGCCAGCCATGACGGTGCAGATACCACTCCCGGCTCTGGGAACGGGCCGTGCAATTCTTCCGTCCGTCTTGCGGCCTATCACATTGCGATACCCCAAGGACTATGCGGCGGCAATGGTTCCAATCGGAACCGGAGCACTTGTGGAAGTTGGTAGTTCGGCGGCAACCGGGGATTCTCAGCCAATGGAGGCTGCACAGCAATCGACTCTGGAAAAGAGTGGTCATCCTGAAATAGAAGCCGGAGAGATCATTGAAGAGCAGATGTCTTCGGCTCTCGATGTTTCTGTTGCACCTCCATCCCAGGGGACAGGAAAAGAGATTGCTGTCATTGAGGCTCCGGCCACCGTATCCGCCAGCGCGCTTGTTCTTCACAGTAGTGGACTGCAGCTCATGCCATCGTCATCTTCCGGGACGGCCGATGACATATGGGCTACCGTGGATAGCAAAGTGGAATTTGAACTGCCTGAGACGTCGCCACTTGGTCTTCAATCTTCAAGTGACTTTGTGTGGCAGTTTCTGGGGACCCTCCAGCAGACCGTAACGGCCAGCAGGGATTTAACTTATGTTCAGTTGAGGGGCTTGATAGAGCATCTATCCCGCTCGCTGTTGGCCTTTGGTTGTCCCATGGACGACTGGACTCCACGGGTGATCCTGCTCCTGAAGTATGTAAACAGGAGGGAATTTCTAGGCCGGGAAGCAGCTGACCAGCTGGCGGCCATATCATTGGAGCGGGCTGAAAGCCGGGCGGCTCTCATTTCTCTGTAAGAGACCGCGGCGAGGATGAGGGATGAAGCCGAGGCCTCTTTACAACGCCGAAGCTCCCTGACGACCCGGATGGCGGCATTGCAGGCCGAACTTTCAAGGGTAGAGGCTGAACTTGAAGAAGTAGATCGCCTGGGAGTCCAGAAGGCGGAGGATGCAGAGATGGCCGAGGGACAAGCTGCTTCCCTCGAGGAGAAGTTATCTGAGCTGGAGGCCGCCGAGTTCGATTGCAAGAACTGACTCGCCATCCTTCCCTGGGTATTCCTACACTGGAGGACATCTTCCGACGCCCTCTGCCGTAGTCTCTTTTTTTTTATTTGCTCCCTTTTTGACGCACTTCATGTACTCTGGGGGATGGCCCGTGTAACATGTACCTTTTACTTCATAGTAATGGAAAATCTCCATTGTGCTTTTTGAATGAAGACTCCATCTTGTCACTACTCTTTTCTCTTCCATTCGCCCGTTGTTTCTAATCCGAGCGTATGAGTCACTAGGGCAGGAGAGCGCTCACGCCTTCAGCAAAGGGGTGAGGTGTTCGCTCCACCGTGCCGTGACTTTTCTCGAGACTAACGACGGCCTATGCCAGCCGAGAGTTCGGTGGACTCAAAAAGGTATATCCAAACTGACGGGTAAGCGGTCCTGCCGAGGATGGCAAGAACGGGATAGGGTAGCGACCGATCTTGCCTGGTGACAAGGGTTGAAAAGGGTAGACGGTCTTGCCGATGGTGACAAAAACCGAAAAGGGTAGCGACCGGTCTTGCCGATGGTGACAAGGGTTGAAAAGGGTAGACGGTATTACCGATGGTGACAAAAATTGAAAAGGGTAGCGACCGATCTTGCCGATGGTGACAAGGGTCGAAAGGGGTAGACGGTCTCGCCGATGGTGACAAAAACTGAAAAGGGTAGCGACCGGTCTTGCCGATGGTGACAAGGGTCGAAAAGGGTAGACGGTATTGCCGATGGTGACAAAAACCGAAAAGGGTAGCGACCGATCTTGCCGATGGTGACAAGGGTCGAAAAGGGTAGACGGTATTGCTGATGGTGACAAAAACTGGGTAGGGTAGTGACCGGTCTTGCCGATGGTGACAAGGGTCGAAAAGGGTAGACGGTCTCGCCGATGGTGACAAAAATCGAAAAGGGTAGCGACCGGTCTTGCCGATGGTGACAAGGGTCGAAAAGGGTAGACGGTATTGCCGATGGTGATAAAAACTGAAAAGGGAAGGGTAGACAGTATTGCCGATGGTAACAAAAACCGGGTAGGGTAGTGACCGGTCTTGCCGATGGTGACAAGGGTCGAAAAGGGTAGACGGTCTCGCCGATGGTGACAAAAACCGAAAAGGGTAGCGACCGATCTTGCCGATGGTGACAAGGGTCGAAAAGGGTAGACGGTCTTGCCGATGGTGACAAAAACCGAAAAGGGTAGACAATAGATGTATATAGGCGGGATATCGGATGAAGACTCCGCCTCGACCTCGAAAGGGGTCTTCCGGACAGAGAATGAATCATCACTATTCATCATTCAATTTTTTTTTATTCACATTACTGACCTAAGCGCCCTTTCGGGTTTTCGCCGAGGCCAGCCCCCTCTTACTTTTGCCCGCGCGCCCTTTCGGGTTTTTACGGGGCGGGGTACCCGATTTTACCTGCGACGCCCTTTCGGGTTTTCGCCACAGCTGGGTTATAGCCATTTTTGCACTTGTCCTGATATAGGAACAAGTCTGGAGGGGTATCTCTATTTTTAACCCCATTTTCTTTTTTCTTTTTTTTGTATAGGATACAGAAGAACTGGACCGTGAAAATGTTGACAGACCTTGTCGATGATGACAAGGATTGAACCCTGCTTCGGTTCGTTGACACCGGCTAGATGTCGAAGCAAAGGATATGGTCTATTAACAAGGATGTAAGATTCGAGTTAGGGATAAAGATCGACCGATCTCGCCGATGATGACGAGGGTCAAACACATGTTTATTAACCAGCATAGGTTATCGCCGAAACAAAGGTGGGTTTATTAGCAAGGACGGAAGGTCCAAGCTTAGGGGTAGGGATTGACCGATCTCGTCGATGATGACGACGGTCGATCATGGGTTTATTCATCAGCATGGGTCACATGCCGAAGCAAAGATGGGATTATCAACAGGGACGTAAGGTCCAAGTGAAGGGTAGAGATCGCCCGATCTTGCCGATGATGACGAGGGTCGAACATGGGTTTATTCAAGGATTTCCGGTGGGACTTTTGAGGGTTGTCCGTTGTGGAGTTTTATCAGGTGGCGAACAGAAGAGGAATTTAGAAATTACCACTTTACTGACCTAAGCGCCCTTTCGGGTTTTCGCCGAAGCCAGCCCCCTCTTGCTTTTGCCCACGCGCCCTTTCGGGTTTTCACGTGGCTGGGTACCCAATTTTGCCTGCGGCGCCCTTTCGGGTTTCGCCACAGCTGGGTTATAGCCATTTTTGCACGTGTCCTAATATAGGAGCAAGTCTGGCGGGGTATCTCTATTTTTAACCCCATTTTCTTTCTTTTCTTTTTTTTATTGATATGTATAGGGTGGCAGGTCGAAGTGTGATGTTCGACTCCTGGTCGACAGTAGATGGCCCGTAGTGGCAACAATGTGAGAATGCCAGCTAGAACACAAAATCTCCAGCCGACTCGGGTTTATTCGTTAGCGGGAAGATAATGCTAACGCAAGGAAGGGCTTTCGTGCCAGTCCGAACGCAAGGCTTGTAATGGCGGCGTGGCGTATTCTTTTGGAAGCTTGACCAGGGCGGAATGCCACTAGACCAAGGAGAGGGTAGCTTGGTTAGGGCGGAATGCCACTAGACCAAGGAGAGGGTAGCTTGGTTAGGGCGGAGTGCCACTAAACTAAGGAAAAGGTAGCTCGATTAGGGCGGAGTGCCACTAAACAAAGAAAAGATAGCTCAGTTAGGGCGGAGTGCCACTAAACCAAGGAGAAGGTAGCTAGGTTAGGGCGGAGTGCCACTAAACCAAGGAAAAGTAGCTCTGTTAGGGCGGAGTGCCACTAAACCAAGGTAAGGGTAGCTCGGTTAGGGCGGAGTGCCACTAAACCAAGAAAAGATAGCTTGGTTAGGGCGGAGTGCCGCTAAACCAAGGAAAGGGTAGCTCGGTTAGGGCGGAGTGCCACTAAACCAAGGAGAAGGTAGCTCGGTTAGGGCGGAGTGCCACTAAACCAAGGAGAAGGTAGCTCGGTCAGGGCGGAATGCCACTGGACCAAGGAAAGGTAGCTTGGTTAGGGCTGAGTGCCACTAAACCTCCACTAAACCAAGGAGAAGTAGCTCGGTCAGGGCGGAATGCCACTAGATCAAGGAAAGGTAGCTTGGTTAGGGCGGAGTGCCACTAAACCAAGGAGAAGTAGCTCGGTCAGGGCGGAGTGCCACTAAACCAAGGAGAAGTAGCTTGGTCTGGGCGGAATGCCACTGGACCAAGGGAAGGTAGCTTGGTTAGGGCGGAGTGCCACTAAACCAAGGAGAGGGTAGCTTCGACCGATCACTCGGGACATGTCGGCTGCGCTGCATGATACAACTTAATGTGTTTTCCGTTGAGGGGAGAGAACTGAATGACTCCTTTGTGGTCTACAAGGACGTAGGCACCCCCTTCATATACTCGGCGGACGATATACGGCCCGACCTAGTTTTCGACCAGCTTCCCTTTAGGGTTGGAGGCCATCACTTGTTTTCTTTTGACCATTACCAGGTCTCCTTTCTTGAATTCTCGACCCTTGACTAGCTTGTCAAAAGCACGGGCCATGCGAGCTTGGTAGAGCTGGATGTTTTGCTGCGCCCGGAGGCGTTTTCCTTCGAGCTCAGCGAGCTCTTCCAATCTTCTTTCTGCATTGGTCTGCTCATCATTGACTAGTCCGTGCTGGATGGCAACTCGCAATGAAGGAACTTCAAGTTCAATTGGCACCACAGCTTCTGACCCGTAGACAAGGGAGAAGGGGGAACAGCCGGTTGGGGTCTTGTAGACAGTACGATAGGCCCAAAGTGCTTCGTACATCTTTTCTTCCCAATCTTTTTTATTAGACTTGACAGTCTTTGCCAGCAATGTGCATAAAGTCTTGTTAAAGGCCTCTGCAAGTCCATTGGCTTGAGGGTTGTAGGGGGGACGATGTCCTCCAGTCGATTTTGTATTTGTCGGCCAGCCGATAAACCTTCTGGTTCCTAAAGTGACTGCCATTATCAGAGATGATTCAGCTGGGGATCCCGAACCGAAATATTACATTCTGCCGGAAGAATCTTGCAACTAGTTCTCCCGTTACATCTCTTAGTGCCACTGCCTCCGCCCATCTGGAGAAGTAGTCTGTAGCTGCCAAGATGTATCTGCACCCTGATGAAGATGCTGGTAGCGGCCCTACTACATCCGTGCCCCCCTGAGCAAACGGCCAGCTTGGTAGGGTGGGATGCAATGGCACTGGAGGTCTCCTTGCCACATTAGCATGTTCTTGACACTTCTGACAAGCTTTGGCAAACCTGCAGCAATCGTCAAATATAGTGGGCCAATAGTAACCCAGTTTCTTTATCTCAATTTTCATCTTCGGGCCAGCCTGGTGTGCTCCAGCTGATCCTGCATGGACCTCCTGCATCACCTGTCCTGCTTCTGCTGAAGACAAGCAACGGAGTAGGACTTTCCTTCGGGCATCTGCCATAATCCAGAATAAGGTCCCGCTTCTCATCTCGTAAGAATCCTTGATCCTCAGGAGCTTCATTCTCTGTTCATTTTCTTTTGGAAGTTGCTGGTGTTGAAACCAGCGTAGGAGATGCTCTCGCCAATCGGGCTGCTGAACCCCTTCGATGACTGCTACTTCCATCTCTTGTTCATCGGTCAGGACCTCTGTCACGCTGGGGACCTGTCGACGGTTGATCACTGTTATATTCAGGCTTGTGTCTGGCGGGACCGCCAATGAACTGGCCAGCTTAGCGAGGGCGTCCGCCTGAGCATTCTGACCTCGATTGATGTGCTTAATGCTGATGAAGTAAAAATTTGACATCAGGCGAGTTGCCAACTGGTGATAGGGGAGGAGCTCTTGCTTTCGTACATCGAACTCTCCTTCTAGCAGTTTTATAACTAGCATGGAGTCTCCGAATGCTTCCAGCATCTGAATTCCCATGGACAGAGCAATTTGCAACCCGATTATCAGGGCTTCATATTCTGCTTCATTGTTTGTGCATTGCTTGTTTATGGAACAGGACGTATGCACCACTTCTCCTTCTGGGGATTTCAGGACTATGCCTGCTCCTGCTCTGACCCTGGCTGACCCGGTGGCAGAGGTGTCAATTCTGGAAGCGCCATCAAAGTATAGTTGCCATAAGGAGGGCTGTACTTGCACGGCTTCTAAGGTTTCATCTTCAGGAAGCTCTGGCTCCAACGGGCAATTCCGGGCACTGGGTGCTCTGCGAAGAAGTCTGCAATAGCTTGGCCCTTGACGGCCTTGCGCGGCATGTAGGAGATATCAAACTCCATAAGGATTACCGCCCATTTGCCCAAGTGGCCTTTGAGTGCCGGTTGAGACATAATGTACTTCAGGGGATCCTCTTTGGATACCAAGCTGATTTCATGCGACAACATATAGTGTCGGAGCTTTTTAACTATGAAGACCAGCGCCAGATAGATCTTCTCAATATAAGTATATTTCTCTTCAGTTCTGACCAGTCTCCGACTGAGGTAATAGAGGGCTTGTTCTTTCCCTTCTTCATTATTCTGGGCCAGCATTGCCCCCAGAGAATTATGTGTAGCTGCTATATACAGTATCAATGGTCGTCCTTTCACCGGTGCGCCCAACACTGGAGGAGTTTTCAGGTAGTCTTTTAGCTTGTCGAAGGCTGCCTGGTAATCTTCATCCCACTAAAAGGGGACATCTTTCATCATCAACTTGTGAAAAGGCTGGCATCGCCCTGACAAATATGAAATGAAACACCGGATATAAGCCAAACGGCCCTGTAGTGATCTCAGCTCGGAGATGTTCCTTGGCGGAGGTAACCCCTGAATCGCCTTGATCTTTGCGGGGTCTATCTCGATTCCCCGATATCGGACGATGAAGCCCAAGAATTTTCCGCTCGACACTCCGAACGCACATTTCATAGGGTTCATTTTTAGCTCATGCTGCCTCAGCCTCTGAAAAACAATCCGGAGGTCTTGCAGATGATCTTCTTTTCTTCTGGTTTTGACCACCAGGTCATCTATGTAGCACTCGACCTTGTGGTAGAGCAGTTCATCAAAGATCTTGGTCATTGCGCGCTGATAGGTTGCGCCAGCATTCTTTAGTCCGAATGATATTCTCTTGTAATGATAAATGCCTTTAGGAGTTCGGAAAGCAGTATGGACTTGGTCATGCTCCGCAATCCAAATCTGATTGTAGCCGGAAGACCCGTCCATGAATGATAGGGCCTCATGGCCGGTTGTAGCATCAATCATGACCTCGGTTATCGGCACCGGGAAGTCATCTTTGGGGCAGACTTTATTTAGATCCCAGAAGTCGACACATATCCGGATCTGTCCATTCTTCTTTTTCACGGGGACGATATTTGCCAGCCACGTGGTGTACTGATTTTCTTCAACAAATCCCACGTCAATGAGCTTGTCGACTTCAGCACAAATTTGGGTGATGAGCTCTGGCCTCATGCGCCGCGGTGGTTGCTTTACCGGCTCGGCGTCAGGGCTAATTGCCAACTCATGTCGCGAGACAGCGGGGCTTAGACCTGGCATCTCTTTGTAAGTCCAGGCGAAGCAATCCCGGTATTCTAGCAGTAGTTGAATGTACAGCTCTCGTTCTTCTGGAGATAATTGGGTGCTGAGGAAGGTAGGCCTAGGGTCCTTCTCATTTCCAAGGTTGACTTCTATTAGTTCATCGACTGTGGCTTGGCCTCCATCTTCTATCTCCAGAGGTGCCGGTTGGAGGTCAACGAAGTCTGGAACGCCATCTTGAGGGTCGAGCACCTCGACTTCCTCGTCAGACACCGCCAGAGCTTCCTGAGGTTTCTTGATTTCTTGTGCCAGCGGCTGAGTGGATTGTTCTATTAGCAAATCCATTATCGTCGCATCTTCCAAGGATGAGAGAGCAGCCTTGGTGTTTGCAGATGAGATTCCAGCCATGACGGGCTGGTAACTATTTACTGCCAGGCTCGGACAGCATGCTGATTTTGCAGCAGAAGTTGAGGAAGTTTCACCTTCTGGGACAGTTGTATCTTCCGCAGAAGTTGCTTTTTCTTCCCTGGTAGCTGGCTCCCCTTGATTGGAGTTGACCAAGGCCTCCCTGATTGGCAGAAAGGGTGTCGAAGTTGTCATTAGTATGACCTCTATGGAGGGAGAGACTCCTGCTCCTTGACTATCTTCGGCTTCGCTGCTGCTAGCCGTATCAAATGCGGCTTGAAGGGCCGCTTCTTCAGGGTGAACCTGCTCCCAACATCGGCAAGGGGCCGAGGTTTCCACTTCTTGATTTTCAGACTAAGCCAGTTCAAGATATTCGGCTTCCGCCGGATACTCATCAAAGGTTGCTCCCAGAGGGCTATCTTCAGTAGGGTAGAAGGCGGAGATAGTATCCACCTTGTACTGCCCACTGTAATAATATTCTTCCATGGTGAAGCCCAACCCTGGATGTTGAGAGACACGTCGCATTTCCTTATCCAGATTTGCAGGATGCCACATCTTCTGGAAAGCTTCTTTGCGCTTTTGAGACTGATCGGGAGGGATGTGTTGATTCTGAAACATCCTGGCCATTCGATCAGTTGTAAATGCCAGGCCTTGAACAGGAACCCGCGGGTTGGCTAGGTCTTCAGGGAGGCTGCAGTCTGTGTCTTCCCGAGTGGGATGCTCCTCAGTTGTATAGAATAGGCTGTTGGGCCCATCTTCTTGTGTCACCTCCCAAGTTTTGAAAGGTTCGACAGTGGGGTCGTTGAGGCCGGAGACTGGCTTGGTGAGGCCGGCCGGGACTCCGATGCGGTCGTGCTGTCGATCGACCTGCACTTCCTTAGCTTTGGGGTATAATGATGGGGGTGTCACCCTGTCGACATCTCCAGAAGCTGTGATGTGGGAGACCACCTTCGGCTTGACATATCCGCGCGGCGGTGGTGGATACCAACCGTCACCCGATCTATTCTTCGACGCCCCTACGGGGGCCTCAGCGTCAGAAACCTTCCGGGGAGACCCCGTATATAGGTTGGCATCCGCCAAATGACATTCAAACACCTTGAATGGGTGGATATCAGCAAATATGCTCTCCTCCTTCCCTTGGAGGCTGTATTCGATGCATTGGTGGAGCGTGGAGGGCACAACCATATTTTCATGCAGCCATGGGCGGCCGAGCAGCGCCTTGTAGGAGGTGCGAGAGTCAATGACATGAAACTGCATCGTTGTAGTGAAATCTGCCAGGGTCAGCATGAACTCTGCCACTACCATAGATACTTCACATTTTTGGTTGAAGCCAGCGATACTCGAGATGCACATTAAAGAGGTACCTCTCGTATATTATGTATGGCAGGATGTTGACTGCTGCACCGGGATCAACCAGTAATCTGTTCAGCTCCCTTCCATTCAGGTGCCCTTTTATATATAGCGGCCTGTTGTGGCTGGCAGTAGGTAGTAGCATGTCTTCTGGAGAGAAGGTCATACTAGCTTCTGGTATAGCCTCAGCTATGCAGGCTTCAAAATGAGCAGGCGTCTGCAGAGCAGTGATGATCGCCTGTCGAGTTTCTTCACTCAAAGAGAGAATTTCCCAGATCGTAAATCGAGCGGGGAGCTTTTTGAGCAACTTCATTATTCGGATCCCAGCCCGGACATTGGAGAGCTTCATCTCTTCAGCCCATCTGGGCTTGTGGAGGTTTTGATTTGTGGGTCCAGACGGACCTGCTTCCTCTTCCTCGGACCCGGCACCCTCTTGACTAGAACCGGCTGTCGGGTCTTCTTTATTAGTTACCGTAGGGCAAGCTCCATCTGCATTCGCATCCTCAGTAGATTGCGCTGGCTGCGGGTGAATGACCCCGGGTGTAGGGTTAGCATCTTGGCAGGGCTGCTTCCCTTTTGACATCTTCATAAATTCAAGGAATGAAGGGACTGCCTTGCCCCCACTTTTGTTGTATAGGCCCGACGGAGGAGGGATTTGGACTCCCTTAACCTCTGGCGGAGGTGTCTTGTAGGGTTGCTCCCCTCTGAACATGATGTTGTGATTGGGTGGTGGCTGGCGCCCCCATCTTCGGCCCGACCGAGTGGCATGCGCAGCAGTTGCGGCCTCGGCTTTGCCTCCCCCAGCATGGGGTGTGAAGCAAATTTCTTCTTCTTCCTCTTCTCCGGGTAGGTTGAAGAGTGCTGACAGGGTATTGCAGGAGACAACCTGTGTTTTATTGGCCCCAGCGGCCTTTCTTTTCTTCTTCTTTTGCTTTCTCTTCTTTTTGGTTTCTGCGGGTGCCTGCCCCCAGAACGGGCTGTCTTCTTCAGGGGGTGCTGTTTTGGCTTCCTCCACCTGTTTGAGCGAGAGTTGTTCTAGCTCTTGCCATGGGACGTGGTCCCGTACCAGTAAAGGTTTCAATTCGGGCTGCACATATTCCTCTAGCCCTTCAATCAGGTGCTGCAGTCGAAGGACTCCAGGATTGGTTTCCTTGATTACTGGCAACGGAGTCTGTCTCCTCCTGTTAGGTGTATGTATTCTGACAGCTGTAGGTGGAGTGACCCATACGGGTGCTACCACTGGCGGAGCAGGATGGGGTTTAATGCCACGGATATGTGCTCCCTCTTTTGGGCAGGGTGCCCTCTTCTTCTTGTGCTTCACAGGGATCTGCTGCCATCCCCGTTGTTCTTTCACGGGCTCCAGGAAATGGATTTCGTAGGTGCTCCGTGTGCTTGTTTCAGAGATCTCCTCAGGTAATGCCTGGTAGAGGGAAATCATGTTGATCGCTGCTCTCCTGAGAGGGGCTTCATGTGGCTGAGGAGGGTCTACTTTGTACTCTCCCAGCTCTATTTCATTCTTCTTTACCATTCCTTCGATGACGTCTTTGAAAACATAACAGTCTTCAATTGGATGTCCCAACATCTGGTGGTAGGGGCAGAATCTTGGACTGTCTTTTCTTTTCAGGTCCTCCGGCCTCCTTGGCTCGGGCAGAGTGACCATGCTGTATTCTGTTACCCAGTCGAACAGGACTCGGGTCTTGTCTTTTGGAAAGGAATAAGCTTTCTTCATTTTGTCCCTCAGCGAAGGACCTTCTTTATCATCAAGAGCTTTTGCAGGTTGCGGGGGAGCCGCCTTCTTGCCTTTCTCCTTCTACTGTTCGAACGCCTTGATATCAAGCGCATTCGCTTCTTTAGGTGTGGGGCGCCGTTCCGCGGCCTTGCCTTTCTGGGCCGTGCTGACAGCTGACGCCGGGACAGGCTTGGCTAGGAAAGTCTCCACTTCAGCCACTACATTATTCAGCCGGTCGAACGACCGTATTTCCATTCCAATCATCTTCTCCAGGACCTTCCTCCTGAGGTTTTGTTTGCATATTTGTACCGCGTCCTCCTGATGCGGGGGCCGCTTGCATCTCATTCCGAGGTTCCTCCACCTCTTGATGTAATCAAGGGCTGTCTCATCTGCCATTTGTTTTGTTGAGTAGAGTTCGGCCACCGTGACCTCCCTCTCTGTGACATGGAATCTTTCTCTGAACTTTCTCTGCATATCCGGCCAATCACTGATTGACCCGGCAGGGAGGCTAGAGTACCATTCAAATGCGAGCCCTGTCAGCGAGGACCCGAAAAATTTCAGCAAATATGACTCGTCGGTGGCCAGATCACCCATAACGGTCATATAATATGCAATATGCTCCTTAGGGGACCCTTTCCCGTTGAATTTGTCAAACTTAGGCGGCTTGTTGACCCCCGGGGGAAGTCGTTTAGCCGCATGGTGTTGCGGGTAGGGTACCCGATAGGCATCAAATGCGACGTAGTCGCCTTCACTTTTCTCCGCGAGCTTCATCTCGATCATCCTCTCTACCATCATCTGGTTCACGACTGTGGGATCAATCGGTTCTGGATAGAAGTGTGCCGGCTGCAAGTATGGGGTGACCAGAGTGGTCGCCTGTGGAGGACGCAGCAGCGGGGGTGTCGGGTGCACCTGAGGGAACACCGGAGGTAGCAGCGGCTGAGACTGTGGTGGCCGCTGTTGTGTTGTCTCCATGCTTGGCTCTGACGGCTGGGATAGTGTATAGAGTGGTGGAGGGTCATCATGACGAGCCACCCCCCGGGATGACTCACCCTGGACTTCGGGTGGTTTAGAGGCCGATGAGTGTTCAGTTTTTTCCATCAGTTGCTTCTTCAGAGAGTCTATCTCTCGTTGATATTTTTGTAGCAACATCAGAACTGATGGGTCTATAGTGGTGGGGATGCCTTCTGTTGTCTCCCCGGACGTACCCTCAGGTAGGATGTCGAGGAGGACGTCGTCTTCTTCTTCAGCCGTCACCACATTAGCGGTCAAGACGGGGGCCTTGTCATCCCAGTGGGGGTAGACCTGAGCCTGTTTCCCTCTAACCATCATCAGAAGCTCATTTGCTGCTTCTGTTCTGCGGGTAGCTGGACCCGGTCGTGCAGCCAATTGAGCCAATTCTTGGGGGTCATCAGGAAGCTCCCCATATCGGCTAGATATGCCAGCCATGTTCCAGGTAAAAACCTGCATCCTTCTCCTTTGTTGATAGACCCTCCTTCTGGCTTGCTGTGGAAAGGTCAGCCTTTCGAACACAGAAACTCTTCTTCTTTCTTCCTGCTCGGGGAAGGCTTCATCGGCTTCGACCTCGAAGCCGTCATTATATCCATTATCGTCGACTGACGACACCATCATTCTATCTTCCATATTTCCTTCTTCTGCCGCTGATGGGCAGTAACCTTCCTCAATGGTGACTGTCTGCATCAGTCGCTGTTGTCTGAGTGAGGGATTGCCTAAGCCTCGGAAATAATTTCTGACCAAGCAGGTCATCTCTTCCTGACCCCGCTCCTGATATAGGACGGGGGGTGATTGTCGACCTCCGGCAGGAGGGATATAGGCCAGCCGAGCTCTGTCGGCCGGCAGTTGGAATCTTCGTCCCGCAGTAGGGACATTGGCTTGACGGGCCGCAGCCCGGAAACTTCTTTGGCGCGAAGGATCCGCAACCACCTCTTCTTCCTCCTTTGGGGGCAGGCCCCTTTCTCTCCTTACTTCCGCCTCGTCGTTCACAAGACGGCGGCGGATAGGTGTTAGCTGGTAGGCAGGTCGGGTTCGCTTGGGAACCCACACTTGTTTGAACTTCTTCGGCCTGGGTGCCGGGCCTTCTTGACCATAGTGACCGGTTTCTTCTATTTCCGCCCTCCTTCCAGCGAGAGCTTGATAGGCATTGTAAACATGAATGTTGGGGATGACTCGGTCTGGGGTCACCCGTGCAGTGCGTCCGTCGAGGAAGACGCGCATACCCCCGACTAGCATAGATTTTTCGGTCTGAGACAGAGTTCTAGTAACTACAGCAGCGTTCTTGCGGACCTAGCGACGTTGGCATCCTCCAGGGTATTTGTTGATGACATTGGGGTGGGTCCCACGTGTGACGTGGTGCACCAGACAGCTAGCAGCAGGGGCCGAAGTCTCGGACGAGTCTTTGCAGCAGGGAACCTTCAGAGGCTCCGCTTTCTCCACAGCTTCCTTGGCAGGCACTGGGGCTTCGACCTCCAGGATATCGACGAAGGCCAACCCCAAAAAGTTGGGGAAGCCTACAGCGGGAGGGAAGCTGCCGAATTCCATGGGTACCGCCAGATACCCTTGCGCGTGTCCAGTGACTATCGAAAGATCGAAGTCGACGCCAGTTATCCCGTTGATCGTCATTGGTTTGCCTGTAATGTCAAACAATGCAATAATCAGTAGCCTTTGAGAGGGCTTCGAAGCCCGAATATCTCGGCAAAGAGATGAAAGGTGACACTGGTCCCACCGGGCGTGCCAGACTGTGTGCGACGGGATCCATCTGACCATCTCGTCGTTTTGTTTCATGTGTATATGTACATATGTACATGTGTACGTGTCTTATTTCACGTGTCGATCAACCAATTAACTAACTGGTAATTAACTGATTAATTGACGATGTGGGCGTGCCAGTCACATGAGTGACAATTTTATGATGCGCTCATTCTGACCCGTGTCGGGCGAATGTGAGGTTCGGTCGGGACCAGCAGTCCGCCATACCATAAAGGCTATGGCGTTAATTACATCCCCCACAAGGAGGGAACACCTTTGATTAATTGCCAAGATATCAGGCTGTCGAAGCTGGATTAAAAAGAGATACATGATGATCATGATGAAGACATGCAGGATGCACATGTTTATCGTGTAGAAGATGCATAGTTCATGGAATTATCCTCGGTACGTGGCGAAGGACGTAGGTCCGAAGACCACCGCCGCGCACAGCGAAGACTTCTGACCAGATGTAATCCGATTTTTCTGTCAACGCCATTTGATCTACTCGAGGATGTATGCATGGATGCACACATGACGTTCATAACTATATTATGCATGATAACGGAATTGTGGAAGCAAATGGTGATCAACCATGTTTATTACTCCTCATCGAGAAGAAGGAAGAAGGCAGCACAAATATGATAGCGAAAGCAAAGTGCTAACGGATATGGTAATGAAGATATGATATCAATATAGTTCGGGCTTGCTAGGCCCTTCTTTTATTCAATTTATTACCAACTATGGCTTGTTGGCATCGACCCCGAGAGACGAAAATTGCCTTGGGGCAAATGAGCGATTTAAACGGCAACATGCTTCAAAACCAGCGCAACCATGCGAGAGGTGACTCATACGGCGCGATAAAACATCAGTATGGACGGCTAAGATGGCGCGGCCCCATAACCGGCTGAAACGGCGTCGGGACCAGTAGTCCGCCATACCATAAAGGCTATGGCGTTAATTACATCCCCCACGAGGAGGGAACACCTTTGATTAATTACCGAGATATCGGGCTATCGAAGCTGGATTAAAAAGAGCTACATGATGATCATGACGAAGACATGCAGGATGCACATGTTTATCGTGTAGAAGATGCATAGTTCATGGAATTATGGATCCTCGGTACGTGGCGAAGGACGTAGGTCCGAAGACCACCGCCGCGCACAGCGAAGACTTCTGACCAGACGTAATCCGGCTTTTCTGTCAACGCCATTTGATCTACTCGAGGATGTATGCATGGATGCACACATGACGTTCATAACTATATTAAGCATGATAACGGAATTATGGAAGGAAATGGTGATCAACCATATTTATTACTCCTCATCGAGAAGAAGGAAGAAGGCAGCACAAATATGATAGCGAAAGCAAAGTGCTAACGGATATGGTAATGAAGATATGATATCAATATAGTTCGGGCTCGCTAGGCCCTTCTTTTATTCAATTTATTACCAGCTATGGCTTGTTGGCATCGACCCCGAGAGACAAAAATTGCCTTGGGGCAAATGAGCGATTTAAACGGCAACATGCTTCAAAACCGGCGCAACCATGCGAGAGGTGACTCATACGGCGCGATAAAACATCAGTATGGACGGCTAATACGGCGCGGCCCCATAACCGGCAAAAACGGCGCGCAAGAGGATGGGGCGCGCCGGCTTGGGGCGCGCCGAAAAGTCGCAAGGAAAATTTTTTTGATTATGAGTGTGGGGTTAACCCGGCACGGGGGGGTACCACGCCGGTTTAAGGCGCGCCGGTTAAGACCGCGCCGTATTAACCCTATTTTGTTAATTTTTGAACTTTTTTCAAGTTTATTAAGCTCCCATTGAAGATTTTAGAGTTGTTTAGGCCAATTGATTGTTTAATTGGAGCCCATGGCCTTCTAGGAATGAGGGAGCAAGTCAGTGCGAGGTTCATACTCAAGCACTGAGGTAACTAAGTCCAGAACGAGCGTTTCATTAAGGCTTATTCAATCTTAATCTGTCCAAAATTGGACAGCATCTCCCCTGAACCTGAAGAGTTGCAGGGGAGAAGCGGGGTCATGCTCACCTATGGAACAAGCCCCTAAACCGCCGGTGTACACGGAGGCACCCAGCAAACCCCATCGGATAGGATGCCCCGAGGACTAGCCTACGAGGGGCACCAAGGCTCCGTAAGGGGAAGGATAGAGAGATGAGGTCATTGATGATGGGAGCATCACCCCGAGGGCTAGCCTGCGAGGGGTGGACAACCCACAGCTTATGACTCATCCCGTGGAGGAACCGACCACCAAGAGGGTGAAGCTCCGAGGACTGGCCTACGAGGAGCATACATCTCTCGGCCTCGATTGGGTCTCAGATTGTCGGGGCTAAGCCTGTTAGGCTAAGACCCCTGTTGCTATCTGCTATGGCCATGTGGAAACATCTACCATTGAGGGGTAGAGTTCTCGATCGCCCAGCAACTGTGCGAAGTAACGGGGAATGTCCCCCTCCTCGGACGATTAAGACGAAATAAAGGAATCTCGGAACGGTTCACATGACCATAATGCAGAGGGGTAATCAATTCACAGGCGAGACGAGCCAAACATAGAGGCATATGCTTGAACAGTTACGGCGCAGTGTTAAATCGATGCATCTTGCAATCCCAAGAACGACTCCCACCTCACGAGCCACAGGGCAACAGGAAGAGAAGAATCGAGGGGAGTTAGTCCCTTGACAATACGGTAGAAAGAAGCATACGCAGAAGCGCAGCTCTGTCCACGGAGGATATGTGGAGACCCTTAAATCAGACACGAGCATGGTCAAAAAGGGAAAACCTCGGGGAGGGGTGTTTCTGTAGCCCACGGTGCCTCGGGGCATGATTGGGGCTTCGGGGAAACCAGAATCAGAGAAAACGCACAGAAGACCTTAAACATACACATCGATGTAGATAGAGAAGTAGACAGAAGTTTCAAATCACTCATTCGACCTGTTGGTCCAGACATTCAAATACACCTTGCCATCCTAGAAACAGGAATGGGCCACTCATTTACACGTTAAGAATCCGGCGCCGGCATCCTTGCTTTGTCACCGTTCATCATTCGCAGGGGAAAATAAACAGTAAAGAAAAGAAATCGCAGAGGAGGGGAGGGGTCGGCTCATATCATTGCCATCCCTCCCCTCTCTTGCTTACAGTTGGTAGATGGAGGCTCCGAAAGAGGAAAATTCACGAAAAGCAAAGAGAGATAGACGCCGGCGCCCACCTGTTCTCAAAACAGAGTATCGGCCCGCTTCTCCTTCTCCGGCTCCGGAGGACTTCAACCAGAACAGAGGAAGACGGCCGTCGAAGGACGCTCGGACAGTCTCCTCTTTCACGAAAGCTCTCTCTCCTCCCGAAGGCCTCTCTCGAAAGACACTCTTCTTAACCTTCTGTCTACCCCTTCCTTCTGCTTCTCAGCCCTTCTTCTGCTTCTTTTTTTTTGACAATTTTCTCTTTGTTTCGAATAGCCATCTGTATATATACATGATCGAGCCCCAAGCCTCATACGGCGTGAAGAACTGCGCGCCGGGAAAGGCTTCATGGGCCTTTGCGCGCCAGAATAGCCAGGCCCTGGATGGGGTTCAGTGCGCCGGGATAGAGGGCATCAAGTGAGGGGCGCGCCGGTTTAGGGCGCGCCGGGCTAATGCTCCTCGTGCGCTTCGAGCCAGTTGATGAGTCCGGGGATGATTCCGGGGGTCACCGTGAACATTTATCTTGCCAATGCTCCTCGAAACTTCGACGAGATATCTTGTAGAAGCTCCCAGGTTGACGTACGGCCATTCTCGAGACTCCAGATAGCTTTGATTTGATCATACGGGCTTTCCGCTGACACGGCCTTCGGCTCTATGATTCGTGCTGCTGGCTCGGTCTGGCTCGTGCCCAAAGCTCCTTAGGGGGTGGTGTAACACCAGGGATAGTTCCGCCTGAGCTGGGTGATCATTCGGCCACTAATGGGCCCATCTTGGCAGGGCCGTACCCGTGCCGGGTGATCGGGATCTTCTGCCGACAGAGCTTTCGGTCCTCCGTCTCGGAGAGTCGGGTGAACTCCTTCATCTTCGGGAGAACCTCTTCATATGGTGGGGGAACCACCGGATAGACCGTCGTCCTTGATCGAACAAGGGGTGTAGTGTATGCGGCATGACAAAGTCGATGCCGGTTCATTGGGCAGGCTTGGTCGCACTGCCGGTTGGTTGACGAGTTTGTCTCGGCTCTCCTGAGGTGAAGTCCCCGTGTCCACATGGAGTGACTCGAGGCTCTGTCAGCTTGAGACGTCTTCAATATGTTGATCTTTATCGGCTTCTGTACTTCGGTGGGCCGGGTCATTCGTCCTTATGGCTTGGTCACCGACGATCATATTTTGAGTGCCAACAACCGCCAGGCACTGTGTTGCACCGAAGTGGTTCTTGGTGCTTGCCGCGAACGTTTCGTGTTGTGTAGGTCCCTGGTCGACCTGGTTGGGACCCAGTGGTCACCCTGCGGTCTTATGAATGTCCCAGACACCCCGAGGATTCTGCGTCCACGTTTTGAGGGTGTCGGGAGGACCGTGCTACCTCGATTAGCATGCCCAAAGGTGTGGTGGGTCCGGGTGTTCCCACAGGTCCCAGGCTTTCCTGTTACGCTCGATCGAGTCACTGTGTATCGATGTGTGTGCGGTGGGGTCTCCCCTGCATGTCGTGAGTTTCTTTGAAAAATGATTCCCACGTGGGCCATGTGTTTGGCCTTGGACTACGAGTCCAGTTATCCGGCCTGGGGCTGGAGGTTTCCCGCCTCCCCTGATATGGGGAAGCGGCGTGGTGGCTTGTATGTTGCCATGGGAATCCTACTTCTGCGCTTTCTGCGTGGCCGAGGGTGTGGCCGTGGACGGTGAGTCCCATTTTTTCTCCGACCGTGGTCACCGTGCGACGGTGTCGGTACGTGGGATGGTCCCCGTATGTCGTCGGGTTCGGACGTTGTTTTCCGTTGACTTGAGAGTCTACTCCTTGGCCCTCCACTAGTCGTAGCCTACTTACACGCGTGTGATCCCACCAGGGAGTGGTGGAGAGGCTACCCTGAGGACGGTGTTAGACTGGTTTCTATCGGGCCCCTCGTCGTTAGCCAGAGTCGTCTACGGGGGAAAATCAATCAGAGGGCCAGACCTAGGACGCATGGTCTGTGTGTGCACACATGGTTGGGGGCGGTCAGACCCACACTGACGAGCGTGACCCCAGCTAGTCACTCGTTTTGTTTCTTGTGCGGTGTCCGTGCCTCTAGTAGGCGCTACCACGTCAGGCAGTTCACCTGCGGTGCGGTGTAAGACGTCAGGGGACGCTACCGACTGTGCTTCTAGTGGGAGGTACTCCTGTCGAGTCGTGAGTGACAGACTGTCAGTCAGTCTCTGTGATTTCGACCTTCGAGTTTTTGGTCGTGTTGACCATTGAGTTCCGGTGTTTCACCGTGGCGTGTGTGTCAATTTTCGTGCTGCGAGACTGGTGCTAGTAGCTTTACCGAGGTTACGTCTTGTTGTGCGGTACCCACTACCGGATGGTCGGGGTTGCACCCTGGACAGCGTGTCCAGGTTGGCCGTGTCCCGGGAGACAGGCCTCTACGGTAGGGTTGCCGTAGGTTTTACTTCGGTAAGTGGTAATAGTGTGGTTCGGTAGCCCCCGACCACAAGATCGGGGTGTGTTTCTGGTACAGTAGGAGTAGCTGTAGTGCCTAGTTTTGACCGGCCACCGGTTTGCTGTTCCTGCTGTAGTTGTAGCTTTCCTTTCCGCTACCGCCGTGGTTTCCGGTTGGGGTTCCGCGGGATCCCTGCTGAGTCTCTATTTTGGAGACTCATTCCCTATTTTTCAGGTGTGGCGGTTCTTCCTCGAGGTTTGAGGTTGCGGTACAGAGGTTCTTAGTTGCCAGCTCGCCAGGCCAAGTGTTCACTTGGCATGTGGTACGTTTTACTACTTTAGACTGTACTTTCTGTTGGCCTGGACTCTGTTGTAGTAGTTGTTTATTCATTTCTGTTAATTGTTGAATTGTCATGCTTTATTTCCTATTTCTATGTGCCTCCACACTCCTTTTAGCCCTTCCGAGCCCTCCCGGCTCGTGGGCGGCGGTTCGAGTCTCGGGTTATCGGCCCTTCCCGGTAATCGGATTCCCGGGTCATTACAGATGGTATCGGAGCGATAGTTGTGGACGTACATAAGAATTCGAGATATTACAGTGATCAGAGTCCATAAGGTCCAGTACAGTCGGCAGCTGGCATAGGGATTTGTGCTTGTTTTTCGCTTTATTTCTCGCTTGAGAGCTTGAGTGCGCTGTGTGGCGCAGAGAAGGTGGTTGCTGTTCGTGGCTTTCGTGCCGGCGTGGGGTCTGAGGATCGAGGTCGAGGGCTTTCTCTCTCATCGGTGGTGACCCTAGTTGTGCTGTGTTGGGCAGAGGTTGCCGGCAGGTGCATTGCTGCGGGGCTGTGTTCGTGGTATTTGCCACGAGGTCAGGTGGCTGGTGCGGATTGTTCATGGTTAAGTGGCCGTGAGCGTGCTCTGAGGGAGCTATTATTGTGTTTGGCCACTCCAGCTTGAGGTTTTTCTAGCCCCTGAGGTGTTTAGGCTGTGGTTTGAAGTTGTTGGAGTGGGTGCTCTGGTCGAGAAGTGTGCTCGGGTGAGCGGAGGATCTTCTCGGTGAGCTGTTGTTTCGTCGAGCATGGTGTTCTTGTCGTGCTCTATGGCGTCAGAAATGACATGTCGGTCTCGGTTATTCTTGCAGATTTCGAGGCAGGATTGAGCTATGGTGTCCCAGTAAGTCTTGCCCCTGCGCTCTTGTGTGCGAATGGGTTGTGTTCGCCTTGGTTTTGGTTTGAGATCGGAAGGTTCCACGGCGACTTCGGGACTCGAGGATGAGCGTTGACGATTGTCGATTTTGGCTCGTGTTGCGGCTCTTGGCGTGGCGTGTTGCAGTTCGAGGAATTACAGCGGTGGTGCATTGAGAGATGTTGTGATTGTGATCCGACGTGACACTTGCTGAGTGTGTCGGAGGCGTTGTGTGATGACCCGAGAATCCGGATACCGGGAGGAGCCCGATACCATTCGAATCTTGGACCGCCGCCCACGAGCGGGAGGCTCGGAAGGGCTAAAAAGGAGTGTGGAGGTACAAAGCAATAGGAAATAAGGCATGATAATTCAACAATTAACAGAAGTAAATAAACAATTACAACAGAGTCCAGTCCAACAGAAAGTACAGTAAAAAATAGTAAAATGTACCACATGCCAAGTGAACACTCGGCCCGGCAAGCTGACAACTAAGAACCTCCACGCAACGCCCTCGAAGCTCGAGAAAGAACCGCCGCACCTGAAACATAGGGGTGAGCCTCCTGTCACTGGCCTAGTAGTGATCCCGCGGAACCCCAACTGAGAACAACGGCGGCACACAAGCAGTAACTACGAAAGCAGGAAAGTAACTACGGTGGCCGACAAAACCTCAACTCTACAGCTACTCCTACTGTACCAGAAAACACGACCTAGTCTCCCGTCGGGGGACAACCAAGCCACGCACCCGACCACCCGATTCCACGATCGGGGACCACCAGACACGAACCACCCCAGCCACGCTACTAGGAAAAACGCCACGATACCTCCGTAACGGAGGCCTGCCCTCAAAAAAGGGCCCGACCCAAAACCACACGGTCAGGAAACACGGTCACGACCTCACCGTCGTGAACACGTCGCTGTCCGGGGAATGGCCGTCGGTGACACTCACCGGAAACCCCAGACCTCGACTCCAGGAACACTCCCAAAACCACTCACGAAGTCCCATCTCGTGGACGGAGACAGAACCCGGTGCACGACAATTCACGTCACGTGACAGAAGCAGCACCCACTAGAAGAACGACTGGATTCGTCCCCTGACGTCTTACACCGCGTCACAAGTGTCTAGCTACGACGCCCCAGGCGTGAGACTCAGACACGCAACAAGTACCACAACAAGGACTAGCTACGGTCACGCTCGTCAGCGCGTGTCCTAAGCCCCCAACTACGTGTGCACACATTGACCATCTGCTCTAGGTCAGGTCCTCTAGCTGGTTTTCCCCCCCACCAGAATCTGGTGGCAAAGGCAAGGGGCCCTACGGCAACCAGCCTAAAAACCACCTCTCTCGGGTCAGCCGATCCACCACTCCTAGGTGGGTCAACACACGCGTGCCGTAAGAAGGCTACAACTAGTGGACGTGTCACAAAACGTGGATACTGAAAACCACACACGCACTCAATGTGAGTAACACGGAGTAACAGGTAGCACGACGCCACCAGACTCTAGATGGTCCACTAG